>JAZKJV010011073.1:0-694949 GCA_037367405.1 Ottelia alismoides
TAATATATTAAAAATTAAAAACCCATAAAAACATTGGCATTGCATAGTATAGACAAGACATCACATTCACACACACACACACACACACACACTTGTTGATCTATCCTTCCTTGTTCCCTATGTTCGAACTCTCTACGTACTTGCATCTATACATCTTGTTTGTAGAGTTAAAAATAAATTTTAACTTCACATCTATTTTCATTGTTTGAATTATTTGGTTGTCGGTTAATTGTTGATTTTAGTTGGGATTTTGCGTGGTTGACACTTCGGCTGAGTTCCCGCTTGTGTGGAACTTAAGACCGCCGAGTTCCCGCAAAATCAGTACTAAACTTTCATTCCATAAATCTGCTTGTTTCAAATTTGGGGATTCTCAACTTTCCCTTCAAGTCATTTCTTTTCCCAATTGAAACCAAATTAATTCCTATTGTAATTGCATAAGTTTTCCAATTAAAACCTAATTACATAATTTAAATACAACACCCTCCTCATTCTTCAAGTCATAAACAATATCACACCCCATATCTACCTTGAAAAACCACCTACCAAAGACAAACTATTCAGTCGCATGCCCCATCGAAAAATTTCTATCATCCAGATTAGTTAAAACCCTAATACCAACAAAAAATCGGACAACTCAAGTTCACCGTTCCACATGGCCCATACGGAACACTATCGGACACCCCCTAAGAAGAGTGATTGTCACCCTGACCCTCTCCATAGACACGTCCCTCCATCACATCATGGTCCCAGCTTAACAGAATGCCCTATGATTTACATTTGTGTTGGTGTGCCAACAAAGGTAGCCAAGTGAAGAGGATCATTTGGTTCTGAAAAGGTTCTCACAACCTTGTTTATTGGATAGAGAAAAGGTTTACCTTGAATTTTGTCATCAGGTTTTTTAGCTATGTGGTTTTCCAAGATCCGCTAAAGCCTCTAATGTTCCACAGAAGAAGTTTTATATCCATGTGGTAGTAAGAGGTCTCTAAAAAACAATGTAGATTTGAATTGTATTCAAACTGATAAATGTTTTTGCATCCATTCTTATTCCAGGAAGTATTTCTCATGCGCAGAGTCATCGACGAATAGGACTAGATTATGCATGGTGTTTCTCGCTAGCTTAAAAGTGTTTGGCATGAAAAATTCATGCATATATTAAGAGGGTGAACATGTTAAAGAGTCAACATCATTGCAAAAAGGTGAAGAAAGGAAATATGGCATACATGAGCAAGTAAGTGGTTGCTCAAGTGGCTGTTCATCAGCTTTGTTGTGTTCGAGGTTGTATGCTCCTACATTTGTGGTAGCTTTAGCGGGACTATGGTTAGTGTATGAGTTTCCTGAGAAGCACTTATGGATGTATAAAGGGCAGCCTTCATTTTATTCTTTGCCTTTTTTATGGGAGCCACGCAACTCTCTTTGCAAAATTTTCATCGATTGCCACTCACATGCTTTCAAGCTGAAGGATGGTATTCTCTACGGACTCGTAGTCTAGGTCCTTCGTTTGGCAGAAATCGGTGCCGGAGAAGAACCCGTGATGAGATGAGAATGAGAGTGGGTCCATGTTTGTTTTAATCCATGTCACATCTGGGCACAAGCTGAAAGGGTGTGGATTGAGTTCTACTATTGAAGTCAGCAATGATTCACGGTTCCATATGTATGAGGAGTGAGGAGTGGTGTCAGAAGGGATGACCTTGAACATGATTCATGAACCTCAAATTCATCATGTTAAAATCTACATATTAATCTACTTGCTTAAACATTTCAATAAAACCACTATTAATTCATTATTATTAACTTGTATTATATTTTATATAAACTTTGTATAATTAAACTATAAAAGCTAACTCTAATTTATTGTATGTAATCACTAACCTCCTTTTTTATTTTCTATTTTATTAAATACCATAAAAAATAGGTTAATTAATGTCTATAATTGTTTTGGATTTTAAAAGAGATTAAAAATACAAAAAATTTCAAAAACCAAAAGCAATGTTTTTATCCCATTAAAAATACTAGCAAAAGTACACTTTTGTATAAATGACCTCTTTAGACTATTTATCCAACATGAAACTTGTAGATCTCATCGAGATCTACAACTTTCATGTTTTGATCTAATCCTAATTTTGCTTCCTTTTATTTCTTTTGGATTTTTCTTTATTTTTGTATTTTCGATTTTTCTGGAGCGGCCACATGGCGCTTTCTGGGCTGCCCATGTGGTCGCATCTACCTATGCCACCCAACACTTATCTGATCATTATATTTACATCTATTATCCTCCAGTAACGGCCTTTCTTGTCCGCTTCATTTTTAGCCGTCTGATGAGATCACTGGATCTCATCAGAACCACCCACTCTCGCTCTCCTCACAGCCACCCGATCTCCCTCCTATGATACGGCTCTCGCAACGTTACCTTCACATCTTCCACCATCAGATCATTTCCCCTCTCTTCATCACAACCGTCCACTCACGCTACTCGCTCCACCGCTGGATGAGATTCCCAAATATCATCCTAACCATTCATCATCACCTGGCTCACCGCTGCTCCATCAGATCTAATCAACTGATCCCAGCCCTCCGCCCGTGCCATCTTCCTGACCATTATATATATATATCCAACAATTATGTGTCATCATCTACCTCCTAACGCCTCTACCCCCAAGTGTTACACCTACTTTCCACCCACTCCCTTCCATTTTTAGCTCCGCCAATCATACCCCTCTCCGCTCCCTAAATGGACCTCCGCGTAGATCCATCTACCACCATCCTCGTGTAACCTCCACCGTCGACCTCCATGACTCCTAGCCTTCATTTTACCATTTCAAAACACCTCGCCACCGCCATAACCAACCACCATCTTCGTATATAACACCTTGCCTCCACCTCCGTTCACCCCCGTCCACCAATTATGAGCCGAGCCCTAGCACTCCCCGCCTCCCTATGATAGGTAGAGGTTGGAGGAGTGCCATAATGGTGCCCCTGATCTGGTGAAGACCCATGGTCCTCCGACCATGATGCGGCCTCCCCCATTCACTTCTGACCACCAAGGACTGATTGCCTTTGTCGTGCGGCGACTGGAGATCCGCCATGGATCTCAGCCCAAGCCGTCTACCTACATCGTCTTCTTCTCCTTACCTTCAGGGAACTCCTTCCCCTATTTTTTTCATTTTTCTCATAATTTCCCCATTGTTCGCAGTCATCTCTATCATCTCCTGACCAACTCACGAGCTCTTTCATGTCACCCTCATCCTCGCCACCATCTCCACTCGCCTTCTTCCCTTCTCCAGAACCTCATTCACTTCCTCCCCTTTTCTCTTCGCCTCGTCGGAGAGGATCCCACATGAGACCCTACCTTCTCCGCCCCTCGGTCTCTCTCTCCATCTCACCTCACCCGCACTTGCATTGCCTAGCTTTGTAGCAAAGGAACCTGGGAGCCGCTTCGATCAAGGGGTATGTGAATGGAGCATAGAGGAGCTCTAAGCCCCTCGTCGGAGCCATGCCAAGAACATCGCAGGAGGTGGCGGAGCCAATGAACCAGAGAAGCAGGTGTCGTCTGATCCTCACGATCGGATGACCCAGATGAAATCATGTGTTCCTCCCTACCTCCCTGCCTACCCTCTAGGCTTAGGCTGCCGAGCCAAGCACCGAAGCTCCAGGAGATGCCACATGGCCCCAGCCTGGGTCTCCTCCCGAACTTAGTCCCCACATGTGCTCCGTACGTGAGGGGCTAGGTAAACTACTTGAAGGACCCTGGAAGTTTTAGATATTACATTAAGGTCCCCAGGTACACGCCTCACATGCGCACCGGGGTATTTTATAGGGAAGATCTTGCATCTTTATAAAATTGCAAAAGGGGCCCTGCATGCAATGGAAAAATTACAGATAGGCCCCACCGATTTTTGGTTTTTGCAAATGGGTCCCTCTAGGGAACGATGTACAATATTTATCCTATTTTCTCATGCATTTTTATTACATCTATGCCCTTGCATGGTTACTTCATTATCTTGAGCATATGGACTCCATTTTCATTGATTTCAGTGTTGTTTTGAAGCTTGATTGATTCTCCACCTCATGGCATATGTTATTCATTGCATTGACACTAAATTCAGTACACTGAGTTTTGGAAATTATATAGTGTCTATTGCTTTATAATCATCTGCCATTTGCCTGCCCTTAATTTTTATTCTTCATGTGTCGCTAAAATCGATCTTCATTTTAATGATCAGATATTTTAAGTTTTAGGGTATATTTGTATGTACATATCACTCATTCATCTCACTTATATTACATCAAAAATTCAAATAAAAATTGCATGCATCATTCCCATTCAAATTTTTTACCTACATTTTATTTAGCATCTACATGAAGGCCAAAGATTTAGAACATAATCACACATTAACTAATCGACAAAATTTGATAAACAGACGAAGAGACTCGTGTCCCTGTGTTCGACCCTTGTATGCTTGAAAAGTAAAATAGTTTCCACATATTCGAAGTTGTGGTTCTTTGAATGACCGAAATCTGCCTCATGTACCACGACAATCAATATTCTTATAGAGGCAGATTTCGAGCTCATCAAATGGCATCGTTGCTGGGTACATTGCTCTCCTTTATTTATTTGTCGAATTTTGTTGAAATATTTTTAATGTGAATATTTTAAAAAATTTTAGGTCTTCTCATAGTGTTATTTTTGCATCATTTTTTTGGTTATTTTTCTTGATATTTTTCTAACATTGTTCTTTTGTGGCAAGACCCATGGGGATCAAGGACGCTTGATCTACATGGAGGCGCGGAGTTGGGAGCTCCCGTTGCAAGGAGCCATAAAAGAAAATCAAGAGACATTGAAGGAACATTAGTCAGCTCTTCAGTCATGCCTTTTATTGTAAAAAAATTGCATCATGTGCATTTCTAGAGATCCTCTTTCAAGGGCTCGCATGTGTAAGAAAAAGGAAAAGAAAAGGAAAAAAGTAGATCACTAGATGATCTAACCTCCCACCCCCCACACACACTCAAGCACACATCTCCACTCCACCCCCACATTCTCTGTACAATCACACAATGCATACACCTCCTACAACCATTTACCCCCTCCCTTATCCACATTCTCATTTCTAAAAAATTCACCCCTCCTCCCTCCTTCCATCTCCTTTAGAAACTTCTATATAAATTCAAACCCTAACCCTAACCAGCCTCGGGCCCCACAACCCAAATTCCAGATATGTTACTTAGGCTATTCTTAGCCTAAGTATAGGTAGGATCCGACTAATCTCCTTCGCTCCATCTGTCTTCTTATACTTATGTCATGTTTTACCTAAGTATAGGTGGGACCCCCCGATAAGTGTTATGTCACCTTGTATTTAACTGGATCTATGACTTCATATCACTTGTGAAATGAGGACATAGAAAAAGTTAAGTATAGAGGGGTATACCGTATATAATTGTATATATACTTTAGCCATTGCTCGTGTTTCAAAAATTTTGAAAACTTTTTTGGGTCTGGTTTAAGTTGACCTGTGAACTGATTTTTGTAAAAATCCTTGTAAAGATTCTTTTTAAAAATAGATGGATTAACTTTTTGTAAATAAATTTAACCTTTTTCTTCCATAAAAGACTAAAAAATTAATTTTTTTTCTTTTGTAGAGGCTCTTATTAATGGGCTTAAAAATGAGTAGCTACTCTTCAGTGAGGGAACTTTGGTCTTCCTTAGCAGAGTAGGTGGTTTAGAGGACACTATCTATGGCTCTGTCCTCAAGTAACATGGGTCCATCTAACGGTCCGTACTCACAACCACACTGGCTGGAAGTCGATGCAATTATTCATATGAGCTTGGGCCAATCGTTGTCTCCCAAAAGGATTTAAAAAATGAAAAAATTAAAATTTATAAAAATTTGCAAAAGATAAAAATCACAAAAATTCACTAACCGAGGAGCTAATATATTCCTGACACATTCACTTTCACTCAAGGCTTGAGGAATTGAGGACACTAAATTTCTATGATCTTGAGAGCCTGAGTTAGCCATCCTTAGTCATCAAGATTTTAAACTTAATAATCCACATTTTTGATCCCTATATTGCACTCTTCATCTCTACCATCTAAAGAATGTAATCAGCACAACACATTCACAACTGCATGATTGAGAGATGAGTTGAGTTATCACTTGAGGAACTAAGACTGGAGATTTTAGTCTAGAACCGATTTAATGATGCTTGAGGATGTGATAAAATTAATGAAGGCTTCAAGAAACCTGAGTGTCAGCAAAACCCTAGCCAGTATGTGAACTAGTTCGCATGCTATCATTTGATATCTACCTATGAGACAGGGTATGTTGAAACATAAATTAATTATTGATCACTGTGCGCCAACTTTTGGTAAAAACAATGGATCTAGCCAAACAAATGAAATGAAAATAGAGAGAAGTTCTCTCATACAAGAAAAAGCTCTATCATTACAAAGTCAAATTCAAAAGAGCTTCCACCCAAAGGTGAGCGTTTCCAACCATTTTCAAAGTGTCCACTTGGACCAAATGCTCTTACGACCAAGGAGTCAGGTTAGAACCATAAAGTGGCTCAGATAGTATAGTGATACAATTCTGGTGTTGAAGGTATCTTAGATACTCAAAAGAGACACACCTCCACGTACTCCCAGAAAAACAAGTGCAGTCAACACCGAATTCTCTTAATAGACACATTGATCAGCAAAAATAAAAATATACTTGTGGTTGAGTAATAGGACACTCAAGAGGCCCCTTGTTCCAATGTGAGGGAGATAAAAATTTATACAATCCTATGCCTTGCATCATCTGATCGTCCATCTACACCTTCAAGTCTAACAAACTAATGAGACAGTTGATTGAAGAAAGAATAGACTTATTCCCTAGTGTTGAGGATTAGGTCTAGAGGAGAGTCTCCTAGACTGGAACTTTGGGTGATGTCTCAATTCGACTCTCATGATTGTCGTACACTAAATTTTATATCCTTATGTTTTAAGTACAAACAAAGAGTCTGATTATTAGAGAAGTTCGTTTCCTTTGGACTAGAGCATAGTTGAGCTTAGAATTTTAGGATCACTTAAATTGAAGGTCTTCGACGAATTGAGCCTTGAAATTTTCACATGCAATGTCAGGAATTAATCCAAGTCCGAGGACGCACATAGTTTTAGTATAGGGGTATGACAAACATCAGTTTCATCATGTTAAAATTCACATATTAATCTCCTTGCTTAAACATTTTAATTAAAACCACTATTAGTTCATTATTATTAATTTATATTATATTATCTATAAACTGTGTGTAATTAACCTATAAAAGCTAACTCTAATTTACTGTATTTATTTACTAGCCTCCCTCTTTATTTTCTATTTATTAAAGCCCATAAAAATTAGGTTAATTAAGTGTTTATAATTATTTTGGATTTTAAAATAAATAAAAAATAGGAAAAAAACTCAAATCCAAAAGCAGTGTTTTTATCCCATTAAAAGAACTCCCCAAAATACATTTTTTGTATAAAATGACCTCGTTTGACTTTTTGTTCAACATGAAACTTGTAGATCTCATTGAGATCTACAACTTTTATGTTTTGAATTTTTCATAATTTTGATTCCTTTTATTTATTTGGATTTTCTTTATTTTTGTATTTTAGAATTTTCTAGAGCGGCCACGTGGCGCCCTTTGGGCCGCCCATGTGGCTGCATCTCCCTCTGTCAGCAGACACTAATTCTGGCTGTTGGATTTGCATCTATCAACCTCCAACCATTCTTGTCCACTTCATTTTCAGACGTGTGATGAGATCAATGGATCTCATCAGAACCACCCACTCCTGCTCTCCTCGTAGCCGCCCGATCTCCCTCCTATCCTACATCTCTCACCTCGCTTTGTCACCTTTACATTTTCCACCATAAGATCGTTTCCCCTCTTCAACGCAACCGTCCACCCACGCTACTCTCTCAACCGCTAGATGTGATTCCCAAATCTCATCCTAACCGTTCATCATCGCTTGGCTCTCGGCCACTAGATTAGATCTAATCAACTGATCCTAGCCCTCTTCTCGCGCCATCTTCCTGACCGTTGGATTGCTAGATCCAAAGGTTCTGTGTTGTCGTCTACCTCCTAACACCTCCTCCCCCAAGCATTATGCCTACTTTCCACCCTCTCCCTTCCATTTTTAGCTCCACCAACCATACCCCTCTCCACTCCCTAAGTGACCCTCCACGTAGATCCATCTACCACCTTCCTCGCGTAACCTCCAGCATCGACCACCATGACTCCCATCCTTCATTCCACCATTTCAAAACACCTCACCACCACCATAACCGATAACAAACTCCACCTATAAAACCTCTCCCTCCGCCTACGTTCACCCATGTCCACGAATTACGAGCCAAGCCTTAACACTCCTCCTCCTCCTTGTGACATATAGAGGTCGAAGGAGTGCTATAATAGTGAACTGCTCTGGTGAAGACCCATGGTCCTCCGACCATGATGCGGCCACCCCCATGCACCGTCGAGCGCCAAGGACTGGCTTTCCTTGTCATGCGACAACTAAAGATCCGCTATGGATCTCAGCCCAAGTTGTCTACCTCTGCCGCCTTCTTCTCCTAACCTCCAGTTACCTCCGCCCCCTAGCTTTTCTTTGATTTTCTCATAATTTACCCGTCGTTTACAATCATCTCCATCATCGCCTAACCATCTCACGAGCCCCACCATGTAACCCTCCCTCTCGCCACAATTTTTGCTTGCCCTCTTCCCTTCTCCAGAACCTCCTCCACTTCTAGCCCTTTTCTCTTTACCTCGCCAGAGAGGATCCCACATGAGATCCCACCTTCTTCGCCCCCTCGGTCTCCCACTCCATCTCTCCTCACATGTACTTGCATCGTGCATGCTTCAGCTATTATTAATTCTTGTAGGTACTCTCATCTTCAATGGCCGGAGTGGGGCCAGAGCTATGTTCAACAAATCCTCCTCCAACATCGCTCCATCGTCCGCTGCTTCCGATCCGCCCAACGTCTTCCCCATCATTCTAGCTTTGTTGCCAAGGCTCCTAGAAGCATCTTTAATCAATGGGGATGCGACTAGAGCACGAAGGAGATCCAAGCCCCTCGCTGGAGCCCTACCAAGATCGCCCCAGGAGGTGGCAGAGCCAAGCAACTAGAGAAGCAGGTGCCATCCGATCCTCACGATCAGAGAGTCAAGATGCGGCCACATGTCCCTCCCCACCTGCATGCCTATCCTAAAGGCTCGGGCTTCCCGAGACAAGCTCCGAAATTCCAGGAGACGCCACATGGCCCCAGCTTGGGCCGCCTCTGTGCATGAAGGACCTTGTAAGTTTTATACATTACATTAAGGTCCCCAGGTGCGTGCCTCACATGTGTGCTTCAGGGAGAATCTCACAACTTTATAAAATTGTGAAAAGGGCCCTATGCGCAGTGGAAAGATTACATATAGTCCCTCTCAGTTTTTGGGTTTTGGAAATGGGTCCCTCTAAGGACCGATTTGCAATATTTATCCTATTTTCTCATGCATTTTTTTATTACATCTATTCTCTTGCACTATTTCTTCATTATCTTGAGCATATGGACTCCATTTTAATTGATTTTTATGTTGTTTTGAAGCTTGATTGATTCTCTACCACATGGAATATTATTCATTGCATTGACACTTAATTAGTATACTAATTTTTGGAAATTATATAGTGTCCCTTGCTTTATAATCATCTGCCATTTGCCTGCCCTTAATTTTTATGCTTCATGTGTCGCTAAAATCAATTTTCATTTTAAAATCAATCATCCGCCATGTGCATATCATTCATTCATCTCACTTATATTGCATCGAAAAATCAAATAAAAATTTCATGCATCATTCCTTGCAATTTTTTTATTTGCATTTTATTTAGCATATGCATGAAGACCTAAGACTTAGGAAATAATCACACATTAATTAATCGACAAAATTTGATAAGTAGATGAAGAGGCTCTTGTCTCTTTGTTCAACCTTGGTATGCTTGCCAAGTAAAAAAAATTCCACATATTCGGCGGTGTGGTTCTTTGCATGACCAAAATCTACCTCTTGTACTACGATAATTCAATATTCTAATAGAGGCAAATTTCAAGCTCATCAATATGAAGCATGAGTGGTATTTTCGAAGAAAAGGCTATCGTAGTGTATAAAGACCACCCATCAGAAGTATTGTATTAGATGAAAGGTGGCTTCAACAACCCCATTGGTGGTGATGACTTCATTGCCTTGAGGAATGGTTTTACGTGAGTCATGTCTTTGAGGAGCTTTACTATGGAGGCATCGTCACAATCGTTAGAAAGAGAATCACAATCGTTAGAGAGAGAAGGTACCTTGTACACCAGAAGTTCATCGAAGTTGCGGACAAAGTTATTTAGTATGTATGGGTAACATTGGTGCAGGGTTGGGCCAATAACGAAAATCCAGTATGGGTTTGTTTCTTCAATATGCTTGGCTCCAAACAAGGGTGACCATCGGTAGAACCAGATGGTGGTGTTGTCTTTACATCTAGCTATATGCTTCTAGCAAGGTTCTTGCATTAATGCTTTATGGCAACCTTAGCGATGATTTGTCACTTATTGATCTTCTAGAAGAATCTAAAGGTATCCTTTTCGATTTCTCTCGAGAGAGCGGCTTTGTCCTACTTGAGGGAAAGGATATCTTAGAAAAATTCTACTAAAACATAGTGGAGAAGTTGGCATTTTGTAGCAATGGATTCGAGGCATACTTTTGCATGCTAGATGGGTGAGACGATAATGTCCGTGTGAGATCTCATATCACGTGATGAGGGTAGGGAGGGATGTTGCTTATGACCATCTAGACGAAGGTGTTCCCCTTCAGGAAGTATGTCTGGCATTTCTTTTTGGGTGAGGGTATATATTTTCTCCTTTGGGAGGAGGTCTGTTGGTTGGTGGGAGTTGGAGGTTCCATGCGAGGAGTATATATGCAGTGTTTTGTGAGTGTCCCACAATATGGAAGTTGAAATAAATGACGTGGAAAAGTCACTAGCACTTCGTATGCCCCTTTCTAATGTATTTGAAACACTCATGTTTGCAGAGGTTTGTGAAGGAAGACGAGACAATGCTGATTTGTTCGAGGCATGCAGGTGTTAATTATGGGGTGTAATTTTCATGGGATAGACGTATGGACAAAGGTCAAGGTACAATATTTGTCTCTTGGTTCAAGGTCAGTGCGATTTGATGTTTTTTTCAAGGGGCGAGGATTTGTGATGACGTCTCTCCATGGGGGTTAGATTAAATTTTAAGGGATATGGATCATCAATGAAGAGGGTGTTTTGGTAACCACTGTGTGGATTTGGTTTGAGCGTGGATAAGGGTCCCAGAATGGTTCACCTTCACTTTGACATGTGGTAGAAGTTATTTCCCAAGGCTTCATAAGGTTTGATTTCATTGGAAATGGGCTCGGGACTTGATTGGGCTCTAATGAAATTGGGCTAGGGTTCGGTTTGGGGTTGGCATGCCGAGAAGGGTTGGAATGCATGATCTAATGAAAGTGGGATAAGGTTTGGTTTCGGTTTCGCATCCTCACCCCAACTCTCCCCTACTCCACAACCCTTGCAAACAACCAACCTCACCACACATATAGAAGGCAAGTCAATGCATTCATGCTAGATAGCTCACCTGATCCAAAATTTGAAATCCACCCAAACACAACTCCAAAATCCACCACCTCTCCCCGAACTCACCTTACGTTGTCTCTCTCGACCGAACACCAGAGCCTATTGGTAGACCAATAAATCCTAGATGATTCTAACCCCACAAAGTCTCCCTGAACATGCAAAAAATACATCAAAACCCCTCATCACAGAAAACCCATGGCTCGCAATAAAGCCTGGCCAATATGGGACACACCACAATTTACCAACATTCTCGTGAGCCCTTCTACAAACCTTATCCAACCCCTAAATTGGTGCACTCCTCGTTCTCCATGCCGCAGGCAATCTCGTACCCTATATCTACCTCAAAAAAACCCCACCACGGTCAAACTATTCAACCATCTACCCCATCAAAAAACATCTATCATCCATATAAGTGAAACCCCTAATACCGATAAAAAATCGGACTTCTCAAGATCATCACTCCACATGGCCCCATGGTGAACAACATCTACCACCCCTTGATAAGAGTAACCATCACCTCAATCCTCCCCATCGAAACACCTCCATCCATCCCATCATGTCATCTCGACCCACCCCCCCCGGATCCTATACAATCTTCAAATGCCTCAAAAGAGGGCATATGAAGATATTATGCCCTAACCAAGTCATATGATTTGGGTGCCACTGCTCAAGACATATAACTTCCTCTTTCCCCCAAAACCTCGCCATGTGCTCCCTCACCAACCAAAGCCATGAAGAACCCACCTAGAAATGCAAGAGAAGCTCCATTACGATGATGTAGTGCCATCAATATGTCCTTAAGAACACCGACTTGAGACCTGATATCAACGATAACCGACCCTCTCCTCCCCATTCAAGAGAACCCTCCTCTTGCATAGAGGTCATTATCAATTGTATTTAGAAAGCAAAGTCTCTACTAAGTACATAGTCTTCATGTACTAACTCCTCCGATGTGTCATTGTAGAGTTCTTTAAGGCAACACCTTCATTTGATTGGGCTAAGAATGTCCTTATAGATGAGTCTGGTGAGGACGCTTTTTCCTCTTCTTGAAGTTCAGAAACGATAAATGGTGGATGATGTGGCAACTGAACACATGAACACGAACCTCATTAACACCTTACTGACATTCGTCGATGATGTCTAACATGTGGTTGTACAAGTAGTCCTAGTCCTTTGAGGCAAAATGAATTGAAGAGGTGAACCCCTATTGGGTGGCCATCTTAGGCCTCCCCCTGCACCTTTGTTAACCTTATATCTTCAACAACCTTGTCAAGAACTTCGGGAAGCTCCTAGCCTTCGAGGGTCCCCTCACTTTCTTAGGACATTGACGATGTTATCGTCATCAAATTGTTGGTGGATATCCTGAAGATACAAGCCATCCAAAAGATAATCGAGGTCGTCACCACTGATGGTATCTTAGAAGCCTCCTTCCTCCCCATAAATGACTTCAAAGAGGTTCCTTCACCCACTACGACACCCCCCATATTCCAAGAATACCACACATAGCATCATGTTCACCAAGTACATACAAAGCGACGAACCCCAGAAAATATCCCTCATCTGGAGTCGAGATGCGACTCCCCCTTTGTAGATCGTCAAGCTCGCTCTGGTGGGTTTCGACCTATGCTTGAACTCTAGCTGGGAAAAGGCTCGCATAGACCCCCTACCATTCCCTAGGCATCATGGATTCTCTAATGGTGCCAACTTCAGATTCGCAAAGGACTTCGATCGCAAGTCTGTTGAAAACACTATACTTTGGTTGGAAAGTTTGGGTGCATCAATCAATGAAAATGCCCACAAACGTGCTAATGGCTGTTATCAAAGAGAACAGGAGAAAAAAATGAAACATGTAGTGGAACCTCAAGTGAAGGAAAGATCATACAAATCCCAATAAGGCAACTAAACCCTTGAGTCTCAAGCATGCTACAACTCCGCTAGCTATGTCTTCCTCACAACAGACAATAGCCATTCCTACTATAGCCTCAACTCCAAAGCCTACTCCCTCCGTCCCCATAGGTGTGCTAAGATCCTTTGATTACAAATCAATTTTTTCTGATGGTGATTTCGATTCCTCCTTGACACCCCTCATCGCACCAAGAATCATTAACTACTCCCTCAACACCCTCGGAGCATGTGCTTACCCTTTGAACATTTGACACAGAGGGATTTCGTTTCTCATATGTGGGCAACAGATTCTCTAGTTTGTTAATAGACTTGCTAAGTGAAATCGACGTGTACGTTCTTATGGATATTAATATCTTATCATGTAAAATCATGGGAATTGGAGGCCCCTAGAAATATGTGAGACTAAAAAATCTCACAATAAAACATAACATCAACATGCTAGCTTTCCATGAAAAACTTGTAAGAGACCTATAGCCTAGGAGCAGGCTCCCCTTACGGGATTTCCTACATCTGCAAAATAACCAAAAGGTGACATGTCTGAAAAAATTGGGTTAACTATGAAATTAATCTAATGTCATTGTGGCCCAAATTAATAAGCACAGTCAACGAGAAAACTCCACCACTCATAAAATCAATCAATCAATGTAAGAGGCTTCGCTATTTTAGTTACCTAATATAGCGACCATGGTCGAACACAAGGAGAACAATTTGAAAACTAAGTAGTCGGATTTCAGAAAACAAAATATTTTCAATGGTTTTTATTTTTTGCAAATTTTTATTTTTCAAAAAAGGCAAAGCTCAACAAATAAGACACACGCAACACTCTTTTTGTATTTTTCAAAAGTATAAAAAAATCTTTGAAATTGGTAATATTTTTTTTGTTTTTATGGTTTTATACTATTTTTTATGATTTTTGTGGAATTTTTAATGTTTTTTGTAATTTTTTAAAATCAAACAGTGATAAAAATACTAAACATTGCACAACTAGGAGCAATTTGCAAATGAAAAATATTTAGGATGCCTAAAACTCTTAGATGGTATTTTTATGACAAAATATAAGTAAAAATCTACAAACAGAAACTGAAAACACTATTTTTTGAATTTTTTATTTTTATAAGATTTTAGGTGTCTTGTAATTTTTTGGGCTTTTATAAGGATTTTCCAAATAAAACTAATACTGGAGATAAGGCGCAACAAAACACAACTACAAAAATTTTGTGGAACTTTTAGTTGATTTTTCATATTTTTATAATTTCTTAAACAAAAAGTACACTTTTTATGAGATTTTGAATTTTTAATAATACTAAATCCATACAAAATAACACACAAAAATTACCATAAATACTACACACATGAGATATAGGTAATTTTTAGTTAATTTTTAGAATCAATTTAATATTTATTTCATCAGATAAATGATATGTAATTAAAAACAGTTCAGAGGGACCTATCTGCAATGAAAATAAATTCTAGGACCTATCGGATAACACATGTTAAAAATCTAATGCCAATTAAGCAGCTTGTCCAAGAATCTCATACGCAACACATGATCTATGGCTAACAGGGGTATAAATGCAATTACTCGAAATAAAACATTCATACCATAAAAGATAAAGAGTTTAGACCATAAAATGCAAATAACCCAAAGAAAACACATGGGGACACACGTAAATCAAACTCGATTGCACTAAAATGCAAATATGAAAACCAGAGGGTCGAAACTATAAATGTTTGCAACTACAAATTTTATTTACTGGATCGAAGATAAATAAGAAAACATGGAGGGAAAAAGTGAAATTTACCCAAGCATGGGTACGTGGCACACGCTCAAAGAGGCAGACACTAACGGCTCTGAGGGCGCTGTAAAGCTGATATGATGGTCTGAGAAGGCTGTGCTGACATGCAGTTCAGATCTGGAAATGGTCAGATTAGACCATTATCGATTTGGCGTGGACGGACGATCTTAATCAGAACTGAACGTGAGGGGCTATCGAACGGCTCCGAGGGTGTTTGAAGGACTGAAGCTAGGCGGGCTTTGATCATGTAGATCTTGCGATGCACGGGTCTAATCATCTCGTCGTGAGGTCCAACACCTTTGTGAGGTTCCTCCGCATCTGGTGGATGGTCTGATGCGAAGGTGGACAGTCGGATTGGTGTGGTGGTGCTCTGCCGCCTATCTCTACTCTGACTGAGCAGAAGGGATATTATTTTGTTCTCCTGATGCATGCCTTCTCCTACAAAAGGGTAGAGTGCGAAAGTAGTGATTGGCGAGGTAGTGGCATGAAGATACTATTTAGCTCAGGAGCTCCAGGCGAAGTGATTGGCGAGGTAGTGACCTCAACCGAGCTGCAACACAAAATGGGGGTGATTACCTGAAGATACTATTTAGCTCAGGAGCTCCAGGAGAAGTGATTGGCGAGGTAGTGGCCTCAACCAAGCTGCAATGGACCAGGGAGGTGAAACACGATGGAGGTTCGACTATGTAGCTTGATTGTAGTTGATTCAACACCAATTTGAGCTCCGAAGATTGCTCCAGGTAGTTGTCACTCAGCTGGAGGTAGCTAGGCAGAAAAAGGGTAGCGAGGAACGGGTTGTTGAGATCGGAAAGAGGAAGGAATTATTTATATGCAAGCTCAAGGGTCTAGAAGGATCAACGGGGATGCGAAACGCTGGGCAGATCGGGATGCGCCTAAAGATTCGCGAGGACTACGAATCCTATGAGCATAGTCGGGCGATGGAATCAAGGCGAATGGATGCCAGATCTGGTTTAGAAAATGGGTAGAAATGGGCTCTAGCAAACAAAAATCGGGTCTGACCTGACTTTGGGAAAAGGTTGACTCGAGTCAACAAACCTAGGTTGACCAATCAGGAAATTCCATTATATTAAATGAAAGAATATTAACTATAAAAAATTAAATAATTTTAATATAAAAAGTATATAAAATAAAAAATGTTTATTATTTTATAAACTATTTTTCTGTATTTAATTACTTTTATGAAAAATAAATAGGTTATATACAATATATTGTGTTATATATAGGTATATTATACATGTGTATTACGTATAGGTATTTGTATTTTCTTATTTTTACAAAAAATAATTTTTACTTTATATTTTATTTATTTACACAATAATTTAAGGAGTATCAAACGATTTTTATTTGATTTTTATGAATTAATTAAGATTGCAAGATAAATTAGTATTCTTTTATATACGCGTGGTTTTTATATAATGAAATGTGGATTTTATTTTTATTTTTATTTTGTTTTTAAATTTTTTATTTTATTTTTAAATTATTTCTAGGGCTATGTAGTATTTAAAATAATAAGATGTTTATATTTTATCAAAATAAATTCAAATAATTATTTGTATAAGTATAGGTGGTATGTATAATACATAGCATACCCATATTTCTCTATAGTTATTCTTTTGCGATCAGGTCAAGTCTTGACATTCTCTTGGAGTTTGGGTCACTTTGTTTTATTCTAAATAAAATCTTCTTTTCTTTTCTCTTTATTCTTTTACTTTTTTAAAAAATTAGTGTTAATTATGAGATATTAACAATGACATGCACAATGTTAAGTTATTATGTTTATACGTATATATAGTTGTTTTTGCTAAAAGATGAAGCTATAATAAAAGAATAAAGAATGAGAATCATAGATTCATCATCCCCGTATACTTTACCTTTGCTAGCTGTTAGCAAACACTTATTTGAAAAATGAAAGGGAAATGAAGAGAAGAAAAGAAAAAGAACCAAAGTTGATTAGTAAATTTATCTTCATTAAATTGGAGTATGGATATAAGTCAGACCTTTGGATTATTAGTTTGGCAGAACCTGATTGGGAAATAGGTTTGAGACTCAACAGTCTCCAAGTTCCAATGTTCCTTGGTCAGGAATCCTTAATAATCAGGTCATAACAAGTCTATATACACAAACTCTAATGACTATGAATCTTTCCTTGTACTGTTTAAGTGATATGAAGCTCCCCTACTCAGAAATGTCAATGAAACAATCTCCCTCAACAAGGTAACTCTAATCCCCCAGTCTAGAAGCTCTTTCCTCGAGGGGTTGGGTATTCCCTTCTATGTTCAAGTACAACCAACTCAAGAAGAGGGGAAAGAAGAGAATGGATCAGGACTAGTGTAGCCACGTATCCCTTGGAGCTCAACTAGTGTAGCTAAGTCTCCAGTTGCAAGCTTTCATGAGATGAGATGGTGGAATACATAAGCTTTGCTTTATTCATTGTATACACTCAAGTATGCATTTTATTTTCACTCAGTCATGTTTCTTTTTTTTTTGGAGTTTTTCTTGATTTTGCACTTTTTTGATGTGCATATGTACAACATATCTACATGGTACAGCATATACATAAGGAATTTTTTTCTTGATCCAGTAGACTATCCCTCTTTTGAAGCATTATAGCAACCCACAGACTCCTGTCTTTAGACCTCAATGCCACTAAACTAGGTTTAGGCGCACATCCCTCCCTATAGGAAGATGAAAGGTTCTGGATAGCAGTACTATCCTCGTATGCTACCCCAAGCCAAAGGATTCATCCTCCTCACCACCTCATCTGTGTTGAGCTACGTGTAGGTGCGTGTCCAAGTCAAGCCATTGTCTTCGAGAGTCATGCATGAGTTGTTAAGTGTTCTACTTAGACTCATCAAAATGACATGTGAACATAGAATAGTGAACTCAAAGTATTAAGTCACTATGAACCTGAAAAGTCTTAATACAAATTCCTATAATATTCCTCTGAAGTTAAGTGGATCAAGGACTTAACCAAGGTCTATTTCTCAATTTGATTCTAGGCTAGTTTAATGTCAACCATGATTTAGAATAATGAACATGCAAGTATATACAAAAATATTTTGGTGAAAATTTCTATTGAAATTTTTAATGCAAGAAAGAAGGAAAAGCTTTGCAAATTATTTTTACAAACATTTACACACAAATTTTTGCAAGAGTTTATTTGCAAACATTTTCCAAAAATTTTATACTATATACAAAATTTTGATACAAAAATATATACAATAATTTTATAATCAAGATCATTTTCGCAAATGTTTGTACGAAAATAATTTTTATATAAAAGGGTTCTAAACATTCATGTTAGAAAACAAATTAGAATTTTTGTGATATTTAGCCATATTATTAAGACACACAAAGTACGAGTTATGGATAAAGTATATATATAATATATACAACACCCCATCTACTTAACTTGAACGATGTCCTCAGAGTGATCAAAGAGCGACGAAAGCAGACATAGCTCCTGCTTAGTATGGGTAAGAGAAAAGAATGCTATACTAAAATGACGAATGAAAGAATATAATGAATAGAAATCGGTGATCCTCCTATACTTAGGATCAAGTAATCTCAAGTATAGAAGACTGTACATAAGGGAAAAACTGAAGAATAAGATGTACAAGTATTACCTCCCCTATACTTAGGGTAAAATATCCCTAAGTATAGGAAGCAAAACTGAGGAAAATAGAATCAGATGAATAATCACAGGTCTGATACCCCCATATAGTTAGGGCAAAGTGTCCTCTAAGTATAGCATAATCATAAGATGAAGACAAGATATCTAAAAAATTACAAAGAAGAAGTGATAATTATGTATGAGATGCAAATGATGTGAGTCAAATATTACATCTCATACAAAAAGAATAGGGACAATGTCAACGATCAACATATCATGATCAAGATAAGGGTTCAGGAGCTGACAAATAACTCGAAAGGTGGAAACATATGACAACTCAGATATATCAATGCTTCTGTTGCCATGCACCTTTCTGAACAAGTATGGTCCCTTCCATTTGCTTTGTAATTTCCCTGAAAATAATCTCAACGTAGCGTCAAATAGCCATACTCTCTGGTTCGGCTCAAACTATTTGTGGCTAATGTGAGAAATGCCATATCTGCATTCTATCCTTATACTGTAGGCTATTTGAGAAGCTTGTGTCTCTCAATTGCTCCAGGGCTGTCAATTTTGCTTTCCTTTGATCTCCTACACTCTTGGGATCCAATAGTATCTCTATAACTGCCCAAAGTGACTTATGCTTGATCTCCACTAGTAAGTGACATGGCTTGCCATAAACGAGCCGAAAGGGAGATGTGCCCAAATTTGTCTTGAAGGAAGTTCTATAGGCACACAAGACCGAGTCCAAAAGCTATGATCAATCCTTTCAATTTGGGAAAAAACCTTCTTCAATATAGTCTTAATATCCCTATTCTATACTCCAGCAATACCATTAGTTTGAGGGTGATATGGAGTGGCAACTCTATGGTCAATGATGAAATGTTAGCAAGGGACCTTACTTTATCGTTGATAAAATAAGTCCACACGTCTAAAATCAAGACTCTAGGTACCCAAACCGTGAAATCATACTTTTCCTAAAAAATGCAAACAGTCTTATCATCTACGACTTGGATGGGGATGGCCTAAACCCAATGACTAACATAATCCACATCAAGCTGAATGTACTCAAATCCCTGACTCTTAGGGAATGGACCCATGAAATCGATGCCCCATGCATCAAAAACCTCACAGAAGTGAATGGGTTCCATCAGCATCATATCACGTTGTCCACAAGTGCCCACCCTCTGACAGTCAGTGCACCTCCTCACAAATTCATCTGAATCCTTGAAGAGGGTAGGCCACCAAAGGCCAGATTAGAGAACTTTCTGTGTTGTTCGTCTTCTAGAGTGATGTCCTCCTACCTTAAGCTTGTGGAAGTAGGTGAGTATGTTGTGGTGCTCCTCTTGAGGAATAGGCCGACGCCATACATTATCCCCCCTTCAAAGTAAAGGGTGGAATCCTCCTAATGGTATGACTTGGCCTTCGTAAGGAAGGTCTCAAGTTGTTGTCTAGGCTAAACTTGTGGAACTTTCTTGACGACAAGATAGTTCACAATGTCAGTGTACCATGGAAGAGAGGTGATAGCAAGAATCTCCTCATCTAGAAAGGTTGAAGGATATTGAGAATCCTTAAGCGCATCACGGAAGCGTGTTGATTGCATCGTATGCAATCGGAGCAACTAGTCGTACTAGATGCTAGATGCGACAGAAATTAAAAATTTTAACAAGTGATGAAACCACATGATCACGAGAACATTTCTCGGATTGTTTCATCAAACCACAAAGTATAAGGAATACCTCTTGCAGCGTGGTTGTGATCGTGAGATCCCAAACAAGAGATCCTCCTATCCTAAGTCCAATCCATGAAGAACGCACTTGCGGGCGCGATGATGAGACGCGTTCTTCCCGCAATCCTCGATGAAGATCCAAGCGATGAATCCTCTGATTTTTTCAAACAAAATCTGTCGTCTTCCTCTAGAGCAGGTTGCCCCAAAGAAGAAGGAGATCCTCGAATCGTCGAAGGCGAAGGCGAGAGACTCTCCTTCTCAACACAAAGTGGACGACCACTTGATGGATAAGAGAAAGAGAGAGGGTGATAATGAGAGAGAGAGAGAGAGTAGTAGACTTCTACAACTCTTAATTATGTACCAAGAAAGGCTAGGCTAGCCCTCCTTTTATATTAGTTTAGGATCCAATGGATCTCAATCCATGGGACACGTAGATCCAACAGCCATGCTTGGTATATGTAATAATCAATGGCTATGATTGTTGTTGGCTAAAACCAATAACATTAATTTATATTTAAATTAAATGTATGTTGCAATATTATCAACACAATTTAATTTAACATAAATTAATTTATCAAGAGATAATGTGATAATAAAAAAAAGAGAGGCAACAAACCACCCTAAATTATAGGAGGCGTCACCTATGACTTATTTAGGTGGTAATTTTTTGTCTCCATTTATTTTATCTTATTATCTCTATTATTGCAATAATATCTACCAAATTAATTCGAAATTAACTTGTGAATATTTCAATCATGCCATCGAAAAATATGTGAATCAAATTCACAACCAAAACTAATTTGTAAATTACATTTCCAATTAATTAATAAATGTGAATCCAATCCACATTTAATAATTAACAAATGCTATTTACATAGTTTCTCTCTCTCTCTAATATATTGTAAATTAGATTTATAATATATATGATTAATATGGATAGTGCTATCCACATTATTCATATCCATGATAATTAAATCACATTTAATCATCTTGGATCTCTTTTCTCATGTGCCCAAATAACATGAATCACATTCATGTTATTCATATCTTTGATAATTAAATCACATTTAACTATCTTAGATATCTCTTCTTATAATATGAATCAAATTCATATTATTCATGATAATAAAATCATATTTAATTATCCATTTTCTCGATGCTTGGATACAGAATTCATCAAATGAATTATTCTTGAACTCCTTCAAGAATAATATGCTTTCTCCACAGATACTTGGAGATAAGGACAGGGTGATTGTATTGTTCCATGTATAGTGACTTGGATATTGAGATTTCATCTCAAATCCAGATCTTACGAACCTCCCACAGATGCTTGATTAAATCAAGATTGCAAATCTCATCTTCTCATTGAATCTGAATCTCATTCAGACCAATGTCCAACATTTGGACTAAGATCAGATTGCTTCTCTACTGGAAGGAGTCACTAAAATCCAGACCTGTTTCATCACTCCCTCGGAATGGAAGTGTCATGGATATACAATCGTTTATGATCACATCATCCTCAGGTATTCCCAATACCTGTACATCATGCATACTTGAAGACCCATGATCAATCTGAAGATTAAGATCAATTTTACACTGTCTTCTTCAGAGTTTAATCACTAAGTTTCTCATTTGATCAATGGGATTTGGTATCGATCATATACTTTCCAAAAGCATATATCATACTTAGGTCTTGATCATATACTTTCCAAAAGTATATATCAAACCTACAAATTTAGTCGAGCTTCCAAAGCGAGACGACCGTGCACGGAATTTGATTCTTCCCAATATCTCATGAGTGAGCTCATGTCTTCTGTTTCAGTAGTGAACCTGTATGATCGCTTTGAGAGATCGTATTACTCATATGCCCTTATATGCACACCAGCTCGCCGGTGTATAGACCTTGGTTAGGCCATCAACCTATTGGTCTGCCAAATGTACATACTCAGACATATAGCAATACATCTGTCTCCGGTCAGAGGATGCGTGCCTATGCTGTGACAACATTCAACATAGGACTTAGGTTATCTCGATCTTGTTAAGTCAACCCATTGACCAAACTAATCTGACACCTCCGAATCACTATTCCCATGCAGAGGACCTGCATCAAATGGTCGGTCAGATATCAGCCTATGTGAGAAAGGATTGCCATCTCCTACTCTGGCTGGAGATCACATCTTAACAATCATTTGACCGTGCTTGATGAGTCCTCAATCTAACTCTTTAGATATTCATCCAAGCACCAGCCTCTATGATTCAATAATTGAATCAACAACTGTATGATCATTAAGATAGCCATGGTACATAACTCTAATTGTACGATGGGACCTATTATGCAAATTATTTATTCTTCATTTCAGATTAGGAAATGATATTCGCAATAACATTTATTGCATAATGGCTCGTCGTGGGCTCACATGTCGAACAATCTCCCACTAGCCCAAACAACTATTAATGGGCTAATCATTTAAACCCACACTTGTGTGACAATCATAGGCTATTTAGAAAATTGTTAGGTAAGCTGATCAGTCACTCTGTTCCCAAAAGACTATGCCAAGTCCTTTTACGACACTTGCATATCCCCGGTACCAATGCTCAATCTTGATAAAGCAATTATAGTGTCCTTGACCCTATTGCTCAATAATTATAACAACCAGTATTTCCATAATCCTTATCAGAATACCCTTATTCTTGGAGATCTCTATCTCCAAAGGTATCCACAGTTAAGACCTTTTAGATCTGTATCTATAAAGTCTTAAGCTTTTGAAGATATGACTTTGAGATCACTATCTCAAAAATGTTGTCATCTATGAAGACTTTGTTATTACTGCAATCAAGTGTTTTCTCTCCATAGTAGGATTAGCAACACTTTACTACTTCCACTGCATGGCTTTTATACACTTTTAGCATACACTTAGCTTCTCGTAACTGAAGCACAGGTGCAAGCAGTTCTAGCATTCACTTCCTCAACTCTTCGAGGTGCTATCCCTTTAGATAGGTCAATACCAAATCTCAAGGGAAGGAAACCTTTCTTGGAATTTCCAAGAATGGAATATGTCCAAGGTGTACTACAAATGTGGCAGTCCTTGCTTATGAATAACTTCAGAACTAAGATCTAAGAGGTATTCTTGAGATCATATCTTCAAGGTATGGAATAGCCAGATCATAAAACACTTATTATCATCCTTATATCGTTCCAAATGATTAGGATATTATCTACGTTTAGCACGATGAACACAATGGAACTCCCACTAAGCTTCACATGGTACATCAAGATTCTATCTGAAATCATAACATTTATGATTTCATCAAATATGATGTTCCAACTACAAGAAGCTTATTTGAGTCCATAGATGAAGTTTCTTTAGCTTGCACACCTTGCTTTCCTCAACCATGAAGCCCTGGGGCTACTTCATGTGAATATCCTCATAGAGGTATTCTTTAGAGGAATGCAATCTTGAATTACATCCTGAAGATGCAATAGTCAAGTTGTGTAGCTAAGGTTAGCAATATTCTGATGATTTTAAGCATGGTTACCTAAGAGCAAGTCTCATTGCAAGCAATGTCTTCTCTTCCGGTGTGTAGCTAATGACTAGGAACCTTGCTTTGAAGGTATCTACCTTCTCATCAGGTTCCGTCTCTTCTTGAAGATCCATTTACATCTTAACGGGTCTTACCCTTATAGGTGGATCCTCGAGGGTCCATATACAACAATTGTATATGAAGTCCACTTTAGACTTTGTTGTTAATATCCATCTTTCCACGTCATGATCCTCAGGAGCTTCATCACATGAAGTCCGATCATTGTCAGACTTAACTGACACATGGAATACATCCTCAAAATCATTTGAAGAGGTATTAATGTTTCATCTTTAATTATCCTTTTAGTTTCCGATTTCAGGAGCCTCATTATCTTCTCAAGATTAAATGAGTTCCTTTGCTTTATTTTCTTCTTGATTCTCAAGAGTTTCAGCCTCTCAGAATCACATTCTTAGTGATGAGATATTTTAAGGATCTCAAGGTCATAAAGTAGGTATCCAATACCATCCTGTATTTTCCTAATGAAGTAGCACTCTCAAGTGCTAGATTCCAGCTTACATGCATGGAACCTTATTAAAGATATATATTGTAGTCTCTACTACACAAATATACCTGGAAACTAAGAGGTAATTATGCTAAAATTCATCATTGATCAAATCATGTCACATACGATCCAATTGTATCTCCCTAAAACTCCATTGAGTTTAGGTGTGTTAGGTGGATTGAGATAGAAATGATATTCATATCCTCATAAGGCATTCTTTGAATTTATCTAATAGGTACTTGCTACCTTGGCTAGATCAAATTCATTTAATCTTCCTTCAAACTTTGGTTCTAAACCAAAATTGTAAAATCTTTGAACATTTCAAAGGTTTCTCAAGTGAAGAGAAGAAATCTCATATCATACATAATCATCAGTAGATATCATATATCCATGATGTTCACTATGATATAGATGATCTACATACATTAATATGTATGAGATCCCGAATATCATGACATCTTACACCTTTCCCAGAAGAAGTGTGTATTGGACATTTTACTTTGAATACAATATTCACAAGTATGTAATATTTGAAATTTTAGACATTCTAAAGTTTCATATCTTACTAGTCTATTGATCATATCAATAGACAAATGCCCAAGGCTTGATGCCAGATCATTGTCAAATGATCTTCATCTTCCTATTGATCTTATAAGGTTTGATTTTCAACATTAGAAATTTTAATGAACCATTTATTAATTTTCTAATTTTTTGGAGTCCACTAGATGTTAGATTACTATCTGAAATATTTCCATCATAACTCTTTATGATAGTTCTATCTCAGAATTCATGTTTATTTCCAACATTTAGAAACAAACATTGAGTGTACTCTACTATCTAGGTCATAGAGACATTCTCCAAGACTGAGGGATCTCCCACTGAGAATATGAAGTACATCTATCCATCAGAGATTGCTGCAACAATTATAGCAATATCCATGCAGATGACTACTAAACCTTAAGATAAAAATTCTAATCTTCTAATATATATATATGCAACCATTGCAAATGTCATTAGAAGATTGGGATACAATTGTCAGACTTTATCTTATGAAATAAGAAAGTCAGAGTCAATGATTATATGTAGATATTTTGATGCTCTATCTGAGTCCTTCACTAAGGATTTTAGACAGATTTGATAGTCATACTATCAACACATCAACTTATTGCAGTATTGGCATTCATCCAACTCTTTGGATGTCACATGGAAGTCACAGAAGTACAATCAACTCTTTGATTTTTCTTCTCATATGGGTCCAACCCACACTTCCACTATGCTCTCTTCATCTTTAAACAACCATTGTTCAAGACAAAGAATCTCTTATGATGAATTCAAAAGATTTCAATACAAGAGCATTTCGACATTTATACATGCTTCATTAAATTCATTCAAAATGATTATTATGAAGCTTCATGAATGAATTGAGTATAGATAGTAGAATGATGACACTCATCATATCTACATACATCTTAACTCTTAGAGACATAGGTTCAGGAAGGTATTCAAACATTTTTGAATACATCATCTCTTTCAAGCTACCATTCTGCATAATGCAGAGAACCATGTCATTCATGATTAAATGTCTAGAGCACATATGTATGCCAGAACATCTTCTTAGATTTTACAAGGATTAATTTGACAATTGCGATTATCATCGACATGTAACTTCCAAAGTACACTCGATGAAAGATCAAGACTATAGAGACATACAAACCCTAAGGTGATGTCTTATTGCCTTATTTAATTGTCATTCCTCATTATGTTGAGAAAACTTGCACATTGCAGCCACATACATTATGTGTCCAATTGCAAGTACAATATCTGGATCATGAGTCCAATCAATGATATTTTACTGGTTATTATTGAGTATAACATTGAGTGGGTTTAATGAAGGATTATCTGAAATAAGAAATTTGCATAAGGATATATATTACATTTACATGTTTTACTTTGATTTAGGAATTTTTATATCAAAGTTGTCTTGCCTTGTCAACAACGAAAGTTCATTCCCTTAATCACTTTCAATGTAAGAGATATTCTTACAATTATATCTCTAGCAAGATCTGGGATGTCCTTTCCTATCTTTGTCACATCCCAATAATATGAGAACCTATGACTCCGATAAAAAGAAGCGGGAACACATTCCGCCTTGCAAGTCCAACTTGCATTCCCAATTCGGTCTTTAACACCTGGGCCCACCACCCCTAAGATGATGTTGACCCATCATTAATTGAACCAACCGTCAACATGCTTAAAACTCGCTATACGCAATCCAATATTGCCCCAATAATATGTGGACCCGATATTGGGGTCACTACGTATACGGCCTTACTCTTTCGAGAAGCAAAGAACCCGATCCAATTAAATCATATATAGGATCTGCCACTTCGGACAGGAGTCTCCTATATACAACAACTGTCGACGAAATCCTTTGCCTTGACGGGAGACCATGGATGTCACTTATGTGATCCTCCACCTCATATTGAAATTTTATAATTAATTATTGTGAATCATATTCACATAATTAATTCTTCCAAGAGAATTACACATCTATTTATAATAGAGTGTTAATAGGATATAATTAATTTAATCATATTAAATTAATCATTAATCCAATCATCAATCAACAAACTTGATTACTACTTGAATAGTAGGTATTATCTCAAAGTACGTATTATTTGAATTTTAATAATTAGAAAAATACACATTGACTTTCTCTGGTATTATCCAATCCCTACCCGCTGTCATGGCCAGTACCGACGAGAGTGGGAAGGACCACATACGTTGCAACCCGCGACCCCAACGCTCTCCGACTAGGCAGCATATCGACCTCAGGAAAGGATAATACCAGATAGATCATCATGTACTTTGAGATGCTCATCGATTTTCAACTGAAATTATACAATATAATATGCATCAAAACAATTTTGATTATATTATAAGGAGATTTGCTAAACAAATCCCCAATCCTATTCAAGCAAGAGGGTTTTTCATGTAAAATTTGTCCTACAACTATTGTAGGATAAACTAAGGTTCTTCATGAAAAAAAAAGTTTGTTGATGATTTTAAGTTAATCAATGATCAAGATCAATTATCTTATCATTATAGTTTAGGCAAATGACATTCAATGGAATAATTATATCTTTAAATATTTCACAAATATTTATCACTAATTATTTCAGAAAATTAACAATTAATTTTAATCAAGATATTTGAATGACTTATCATAAGGTTCATGATCAAAAGATGTCAATTTCAGGCAGTGACCCCCAATCACTAAAATTAACTTATCTTGATAAATTTAAATCCAAATAATGCAAAATCAGTTTCCTAAGATTGTCAATTTGATTTATTAAATAACTCAAGTGATAATTCACGTATTTCGAGGCGGATCAAAACAGTAATTAACTCATTAATCACGTTTAGATTCGTAGTTCCCGCAACAGTGAATATATGCATATTCAAAAGACCATATCTTGAGCAAATGAAGTCCACATTTCTTAAACTCGGATCCTATGATTTCCTTATTTAATGAGGAACAAAAACCATTGATAATTTCGTGTTTAAACAATTTAAACAGAGCTGAAAAATTCAAGTTTACAGAGGTGCAAAAATTGAAATGCAGTAAAAATTTTGCAACTCTTTCAAGCCCAAGTCGTCCTAGGTCTATGTATCATATCCAAAACCTTATTCAACCTATGACTCTGATACCACTTGAAGGATATAGAGAATCCTCAAGCGCATCACGGAAGCATGTTGATTGCATCGTATGCAATCGGAGCAACTAGTCGTACTAGATGCTAGATGCGGCGGAAATTAAATTTTTTAACGAGTGATGAAACCACATGATCACGAGAACATTTCTCGGATCGTTTCATCAAACCACAAAGTATAAGGAATACCTCTTGGAGCGTGGTTGTGATCGTAAGATCCCAAACAAGAGATCCTCCTGTCTTAAGTCCGATCCACGAAGAACGCACTTGCGGGCGTGATGATGAGACACGTTCTTCCCGCAATCCTCGATGAAGATCCAAGCGATGAATCCCCTGATTTTGTCAAACAAAATCCATCATCTTCCTCTAGAGCAGGTTTCCCCAAAGAAGAAGGAGATACCCGAGTCGTCAAAGGCGAAGGCGAGAGTCTCTGCTTCTCAACACAAAGTGGACGACTACATGATGGAGAAGAGAAAGAGAGAGGGCGAGAATGAGAGAGAGAGAGTAGTAGACTTCTACAACTCTTAATGATGTACCACGAAGGCTAGGCTAGCCCTCCTTTTATATTAGTTTAGGATCCAATGGATCTCAATCCATGGGACACATAGATCCAACGGCCATGCTTGGTCTATGTAATAATATGGCTATGATTGTTGTTGGCTAAAACCAACAACATTAATTTATATTGAAATTAAATATATGTTGCAACATTATCAACACAATTTAATTTAACATAAATTAATTTATCAAAAGATAATATGATAATAAAAAAAATAGAGGTAACAAACCACCCTAAATTATAGGGGGCGTCACCTATGAATAAGTCATAGGTGATGCCACCTTTATTTAGGTGGTAATTTTTTGTCTCCTTTTATTTTATCTTATTATCTCTATTATTGCAATAATATCCACAAAATTAATTCCAAATTAATTTGTGAATATTTCAATCATGCCATCGAAAAATATGCGAATCAAATTCACACCCAAACTAATTTGTAAATTACATTTCCAATTAATTAATAAATATGAATCCAATCCACATTTAATAATTAACAAATGATATTTACATAGTTTCTCTCTCTCTAATATATTATAAATTTGATATATGGTTAATATGGATAGTGCTATCCACATTATTCATATCCATGATAATTAAATCACATTTAATCATCTTGGATCTCTTTTCTCAAGGGCCCAAATAACATGAATCACATTCACGTTATTCATATCTTTGATAAGTAAATCACATTTAACTATATTAGATATCTCTTCTTATAATATGAATCAAATTCATATTATTCATGATAATTAACTCATATTTAGTTATCCATTTTCTCGATGCTTGGATACAGAATTCATCAAATGAATTATTCTTAAACTCCTTCAAGAATAATGTGCTTTCTCGACAGATACTTGGAGATAAGGACAGGGCGATTGTACTGTTCCACGTATAGTGACTTGGATATTGAGATTTCATCTCAAATCCATATCTTATGAACCTCCCACAGATGCTTGATTAAATCAAGACTGCAAATCTAATCTTCTCATTAAATCTGAATCTTATTCAGACCAATGTCCAATATTTGGACTAAGATCAGATTGCTTCTCTACTAGATGGAGTCACTAAAATCCAGACCTGTTTCATCACTCCCTAGGAATGGAATCGTCATGGATATACAATCGTTTATGATCACATCACCCTCAGGTTTTCCCAATACCTGTACATCCTGCATACTGGAAGACCCATGATCAATCTAAAGATTAAGATCAATTTTACACTATCTTCTTCAGAGTTTAATCACTAAGTTTCTCATTTGATCATTGGTATTTGGTATCGATCATATACTTTCCAAAAGCATATATCATACCTAGGTCTTGATCATAGACTTTCCAAAAGTGTATATCAAACCTACAAATTCAGTCGAGCTTCCAAAGTAAGACGACCGTGCACGGAATTTGATTCTTCCCAATATCTCACGAGTGAGCTCATGTCTTATGGCTTAGTAGTGAACCTGTATGATCCCTTTGAGAGATCGTATTACTCATATGCCCTTATATGCACACCAGCTCGTCGGTGTAGAGACCTTGGTTAGGCCATCAACCTATTGGTCTGCCAAATGTACATACTCAGACATATAGCAATACATCTGTCTCCGGTCAGAGGATGCGTGCCTATGCTGTGACAATATTCAACATAGGACTCAGGTTATCTCGATCTCGTTAAGTCAACCCATTGACCCAACTAATCTGACACCTCCGAATCACTATTCCCATGCAGAGGACCTACATCAAGAGGTTGGTCAGATATATAGCCTATGTGAGAAGGGATTGCCATCTCCTACACAGGCTGGAGATCACATCTTAACAATCATTTGACGGTGCTTGATGAGTCCTCAATCTAAATCTTTAGATATTCATCCAAGCACCAGCCTCTATAATTCAATAATTGAATCAACAGCTGTATGATCATTAAGATAGCCATGGTACATAACCCTAATTGTATAGAGGGACCTCTTATGCAAATTATTTATTCTTCATTTCAGATCAGGGAATGATATTCGCAATAACATTTATTGCATAATGGCTCACCGTGGGCTCACATGTCCAACAAAGGTATCTATGATAGGTGAGGTCTGCTCTGAATCCTCAAGATGTTCCAATCAAGAAAGGTGATTATCTTTAATCTCTATATCAAATTCCTGGAGTAGAGGATCCTTCTGGTCAATCTTGCTTTGGCATCCTTCTTTTCCACAAACTATCGAATGATGGTGTGATCTGTGTAGATAGTCACTCTAGATCGAAGAATGTAAGATCAAAATTTATCCAAAGCAAAGACTATAGCTAGCATCTCCTTCTTAATGACGGTGTAGTTCCACTGAGCAGCATCCAAAGTCTGGCTAGTGTAGTGAATGGCAAATGACAATCCATCGCTCCTCTGTCCAAGCACAACCCCTATGCCAAATTCAGAAGCATTAATCATGATCTCAAATGGGAGAGACCAATCTGGTGGCTGAAGAATAGGAGCCTGAACAACTAATCCCTTGAGAGTCTCAAATGATGCAAGACACTTATTATCTATAATGAACTCAGTGACTTTTCTTAGCAGATCAGTGAGTGGTCAGGCAATCCAACTAAAATCCTATATGATTTGTCATTAGAAACAGACATGCCCTAGAAAAGACTGCAATTGTTGTCAATTGGGCGATGGATTGAGTTTCTTGATGATATCCAACTTGGCCAGATTGGCCTCCATACCCCTATTAGAGATGATGTGACCAAGGACCGTCCCCTAAGTTATCATTAAATGACTCTTCTTCCAAGATAAAACAAGGTTGACCTCGATGTAGTGTTGAAGTACTCAGTCTAGGAAATCAAGACAAGCATCAAACCCATCTACGTAGACTGAAAAGTCATCCATGAAGACCTCTAAGCATTCACCCACCATGTCGAGAAGATGGAAAGCATGCACCTTTGGAATTTAGCAAGGACATTAGATGGAAGACCTCTAAACCAAAGAGCATTCGTCTAAAAGCATAAGTCCCGAATGGACATGTACGTCATTTTCTCCTGGTCTTCGGGTGCTATGGCCACCTAATTGTATCCTGAGCACCCATCAAGAAAGCAGTAGTAACTCTTCCCAGCTAGCCTCTTGATGATATGATCAATAAATGCCAGCGAGAAATGATCCTTCTTGGTGGACTGATTAAATCATTTGTAGTCCACACATGCCCTCCAGGAAGTCGGTACTCAGGTAGCTATCTCCTCTCTAGACTTGCTCACAATTGTAGTGATATCCATCTTCTTGGGTACCACATGCAATTAACTAACCCGCATGGAGTCAGAGATGGGGTAGATAAAATCAGTGCTCCACCACTTAGATATTTCCTTCATGACCACTTCTCCATGATTCGGGTTCAGCCTTCACTGGAACTCACGTGATGGATTAGCGTCCTCTTTATAATAGATGTGGTGGGAGCATAGGACCATACTTATACCCTAGAGATCAGCTACGCTCCATCCTATTGGCTTGCAGTTTCTTTCAAGAACCTCCATCAAACGAGATTCTTGGTCTTCAATCAAATCTGTTGAGATAATGACAGGGAACATATCTGGCTCACCTGTAAGAAATCTTTACTTCATGTTCTGCAGTAGGGTCTTTAATTCAGGACAAGTGGGAGTTGGCAAATGTGGCCTCTGAAATGTCCGTGTAAAGGCTACCGGATATGTGTGTGAGAAATCTTGTTGAGTATGTAATCTGACAAAGATGTCCCTGCTGGTATATCTCTCAATTGTCCTGGCTCACTCTCTGTCCTAGATACAACTCTGTGGACACAAGACATGGTAGATAATCATCGAAATCCTGCCAATCAAAATCAGTGTTTCTATTTGAGGTATCTGAGTCGGAATTGCAAGAAATAAAATCTGCCTCGCTATCCTGGTCGCGATCATCAGCTTCTAAGGTGTCACGTGCCAAGAGTGTGCTCTCCAAACTCTCATCTGTTGTAATTTATAACTTTGGAGTGTCTGAAGTGGTGTCAAGAGATCGTGATGTTGGATCTGCCCAAACTGCTTCATCATTTGTAATCACAAAATCACACTCCTGGTGGACATCTAGCTCTACATCTGTCATCTGCTCTGAGTTGGTAGTCTGCTATGAACAAGTTGAATCCATGGCTAAAGTCTCTTTGACCATCACTATTTGTACACTTATACCTTCCCGCTATCATGATTGGACATTTCCTTGGCTGTAACCAAGAAAGGTCATCCTAAAATGATGGGGGTATTGGCCACAGATTCATGGATCTCAATGTCCAGTACAACAAAGTCCACAGGGAATTTCAAGCCTTGATTTTTGACGACAACGTTCTTTAGTAATTCCTTTAGCCTCTTAACAGATCTATCAACAAACTGAAGGACTGTCCTACTCTGTGTAAGAGGTCCAAACTCAAATCGATCGAGTAAGGTAGCCGGGAGGAGGTTAATCGAAGACCTGATATCTAATATCGTACGATCGAACCGCTGCTCATGAATGTGGCATCTGATGTAAGGATCTCCCGCATATGATCTTTTGGCTGGAAATGGATTCTGGATAGCAAAGCAGATGGCATGGGTAAGCACACAGATTTCTGCATTGTGGTTCCTCTTCTTCCTACAGATGGTGGTCTTCTCTCTCAAGTTATTATAGAAAAGAGGAATGTGATCAAGTGTCTCCTGAAGAATTAACTATATTTGGAATCTATCTATGGTCTTCTCATTGAACTATATCTAGTGCTTCATTTTTGAATTTTCTATTTTGATCCCATTTCCTAAGCGGAGTGCTTGAGAGAAGGGGATGGAAGGACCCTCTCTAGAGAGATGAGGGTTAGGAGTAGGTTCATGTACATTCAATAGGCTTCAATCCATGCAAAGATTATCCAGAAAAATAGATGGACTCATAGGAGATACATAAACCTTTCCTTTATTCCTATTTTTGATTTTGGGTATTTTTCATTTTTTTTATTTTTCTATAAATGTCCTCAGGTACAAAACAAGACAACACATTAGAAGGTAACCTGGTGGCATCAATACCATCGACAACATCTGAACATACGACATCAACATCGTACTCTGGCCTGTCATCTAGTAATTCGATGGCCTCAGCGCTACCATTTGCAACTGGCAATACGATGACCTTAGCACTGTTGTGTGGATCAACATCCTTGGTGGCTTCAGTGCCACCATCACCGTCATGATAACCGGCATCAGTATCGCTCTCGACCTCGTCCAGCGCTCTAGGATCTGCATATGGTTGTCGCTCAGACGAATCATCTCTAGGTGACTTCCTACGACTCCTAAGTGTCACAAAATCAGCATCAAATATAGAAGAATAAGTATCATCAAAATATCACTCGGAGTGGTGGTCTCTATAAATTGTACCTACTCAGATTTCCTCTTCAGATTGTTCAGATTGGGTTGGATCTGAGCGGGTATGATGGCCTTGCCCTTTATTATCTCCCTCATCTCCTGTCAGAACTCATCCATTTCTTGCCAGAAGGAGGCCTGCTAATCAAGAGCAAGCATGCGAGGTCATTAAGGATTGGGTTCTCATAGACTGGTGCATGAGAACCGAACGGTGTGCCTCATTGGAAATGAGACTGAGTCTGCTGCTAGTAGCGAGGAGGAGTCTGGGTGTACTGCTGAGGCTGTAGTGGTTGCTTCCACTGCTGTCCCTAATATTGGGGACGAGGACCCTACTGCTGCTGGTGTTGGTGGGAGTATTGGGGCTGCTAAGGCTGGCTTCCCTGCCCTGCCTGAGCTGGAGGCTACTGCTGGGAAGAGGTGCCTCCTGTAGACCATCAGAAGCCGGAATGGTCACAAGGAATCCTGGGTTGCGGTTGGTACTAAGAGTGCTATATCCCATTGACTTCCATCAATGGATCATGTTGCTCAGGAAGTGGAGGGGGAAGGGTTGCCAAGGGCTGATCTGATTAATATACCACCATCTGGGTGTCTGAGGATGGTGGTGGCTGCTGGTACTACTAGAGCTACTGGACCAACTCTGCCTAGATGTGGTGAACTTGGCGATACGAGGCAAAGGGTTGGGTAGAGCTGCTCTTGGGATCAATTTGTGATCTGAGACGAGGCTGAGAAGCTATTTGTGCCTCTTGGAGACACATGATTTGGATCTTCGGGTCACTGAATGTTTGGGCCAGGTCATCAATCTTGTTGAGCTTGTACAAACCCTGACACTGCTTCTTCTCTGTGATCTCTAGCCGATCCAATTTTTGGCTGATAATGCCCATGTCAACAGCCAAAGACATGATGAGTGTTGCTACTAAGAAGATGTGGATGGATTGGTATCAATATGTGTAATCCTCTAATATGCAACTGCCTATAGGAGAGGCTTCCCCTGAGTGTAGACGTGGGTCTGCGACATCACTGTGTAATTTTCTACCATCTCCTCATTGATGGCCCAGACCTGGTCTTCATCCTTGGTGAAGTAGGAACCTCCATATGAGGCATTCACAAGCCCCTGCATCTCAAGTGTTAGTCCACAAAAGAAAATCTATACAAGGTTAGGTTTGCTGATCTCATGGTAGGGACACCTATCGATGAGTTCTCTGAATTGATCCCATGCTTCACCGAAATCTTCATTTGGGATCATGATGAAGTTGCTAATCATCGCTCTCGCTGCATTGGTCCGATCTAATGGCTAGTACTTGTTCATGTACTAGGTCTAAAGCTACTCCCAAGTAGTGACCACCTTTCCTAAATGCTTCAGCCAATAGGCTGCTTTGTCAGCCAAGGAGAATGGGAAGGCAATTAGTTTGATCGTGTCCTCATTCACAAATCTATCATGGACGGTGCTACATATCATCTCAAACTCCTGCAGATGACTATGAGGCTCCTCAGTGGTTAGCTCGTGGAACTTCGGCAGTATCTACATAGTCTGGGGGCGAAGCTCGAAGTTTCCAAGAATCTTGGGCAGTTGGATCCATCTGTGGGTCAGAGTTGCACTAGGATTGTGCAACTGCCTAATCGTGTGTGCTGGTTTGGCTAGCTCCTGCGGCTCATCTTGACATCCATCTCTACCCTCAGTGTTAGGTATCTCTCCGCCGGCAGCTGGTCTCTGTGTTTCCTCTTTACTGCTCTCATGTGCGTGAGATATCTCCTAACCTCTACAACGAACACTCTCTGGTCTCGAATCTATCGATGCATGGTCTCTAGGGAAGAAAGTAATGTGTTGTTGATGGCAGCCTAATCTAGTACGTACGATGAGGTCTGCGGCTGCTCATCAGTCATATTCTCGCTGCTGGTCATGTTACCAATCTATAAAAAGGAAAAACACCCTATCTCAGGTGATGTCAAGTGAACAAATAGTTGTGCTGGCCTTTGTACCGATACCTCATGTAATGAAGAAAAATGGTTTGGGGGAACAAAGTGGTGGCGAATTCGGGATCAGAGAGCGGATCTCAGCTCTCCGAAGCTGCCCTAGATGAATGAGGAGGAGTGTTGGAAAGCGGTGTTGCCAAAGGCAGCCTAAGGGACCTCCTTCCCATCATCATGATGTGGGGATTTATGAAGATTGGATTTGGGATGCAAACAAGATGAGAAATCCAACCCCCAATTCACCTACACAACGCAATTTGATGACCGTAAAATCTCAGTAGTTTATCTTTTCAAATTTTATTTAGGTGGTAATTCAACTTATTAGAGCATTTAAGCAAGCTGTTATGAGCCCAATTCTCTTAGGAGACTATCCCAGATTCCCACTACTAGTTTTTCCTAGCCAGTATGGGTTGTGGATCATTTACCGTCTACCTGATCGACCCAATCTGCTAAGGATGTCGGGACCGATAACCAGTTTCCCAGTGAAATCCTCACTGGAGAACAACCAATCACAAGAACCAGTAGTCTGAAGAGAGTTTAGGTGTGGCTCTATCCTAGTGTCGGGGTCGCTCTCTCGCTGCAGATAAATCAAGCAATGAGTGGGTGACTCTCCCCAAAAGAAAGATTTTTTGGGTGAAGTTCAGTTTTAGGTCAAGTTTTCTTTAACAACCACATATTTTATTGGTTATCACTTTTTATGATATTTTTCTTAATAAGTGTAACATATAACAAATTTTTCGATTTCCTTGTTATTTAAGTACAATAAAACAGGAGGAGGAAGACGGAAAAGTTGATGCACGATTAAAAACTACGATGCATGCAAAGTTAGAAATGTGTTTCTTGCTCCATCACTCTACATGCAAGGTCTTCCTGCATAAATTAATAGACAGAAATAAAACTACCTCTATGATGCTCGTGGAAATTGTCCTTGAGATGATCAACTTCTATTAGAGGGAAGAGTTGGTAGTCAACTAATCAGATAAAAACCGGAGCCCGGTCTTATAAGTCACTCGGTGCCTGCCTCAACTAGTCCTGCTAGCATTGTATGATACTTCTCACAACGCATGGTCTCTTAACTAATCAAGTTTCCTTTTTATTTCTTTACCAAGTCCAATTACATTCTATAAGAACAAATAGTCTATTAGGGTGTTTAGACCTAACTAATTACTGAGCTCAAGCAAATAGAAATTCTAAATCTAGGGGCCAAATCCCCGAGAATTAAATAGAAAATAATTGCGAAAATCTTGGAAAACTGTGGTGAGGTCCCCCGAGTGCACTGGCAATCAACAAAACAGACCCGAAATAAACCTAGTGTCCAAAAAGTCTGAAGAGTCGAAGTTATTACAATAATGTTTTTGCTCAAATAAAATCTATCTAAAATAACTGCTTCCTTAGCTCTTCTGCTCCTCCTCAGATGTGGGCTCCTCCAAAAACAAACCAAATCGTCCCTCGAGCGGTTCCTCGCACAAAAAGTGAAACAGAAGATGGTCAGAAAACAGTTATAATGGATAGATGCAAAAATAAGCAAAGGCTGAAATCAATGTACTAAGTCGTACTCCCCGACAACGATGCCATTCTAGTAATGCATTCGACCAACTTGGATTAAGTATGAAATTAATCTAATTTCATTGTGACCCAAATTTATCAGCACAATTAATAAGAAAAATCAACCACTCATAAAATCAATCAAACAATCTAAGAGGCTTCGTTATTTTATTTTCCTGGTGTAGAGAACATGGTCGAACATAAGGAGCACGACTTAAAAACTAAGAGTCAGATTTCAGAAAACAAAATATTTTTAGGGGTTTTTAATTTTTGCAGATTGTTAATTTTTTAACAAAAAGCAAACACTCTCAACAAATAAAAGACACAAACAACACTCTTTCTGTATTTTTCAAAAGTATAAAAAATGTTCAGAAAAAGGTAATAAAATGTTTTGGGTTTTGTGAGTTTTATACTGTTTTTGATAACTTTTTATGGAATTTTTAAATGTCTTTGCAAATTTCTAATAATCAAATAGTGATGAAAATACTAAATAGTGTACATCCAAGAGAAATTTGCAAATTAAAAATATATACGATGCCCAAAACTCCTGGATGGTATTTTTATTACAAAATATAAGTAAAAATGTACAAACAAAGATCGAAAACACTATTTTGGATTTTTTCTTTAATTTTATACAATTTTCTAAGATTTTAGGTGTTTTGTTAGTTTTATGTTTTTATAAGGATTTTCCAAACAAATTTAATATTCGAGATAAAACACAACTACATAATTTCTTGTGGAATTTTTAGGTGATTTTTCAAATTTTTATAATACTCTTAACACAAAAAGGTCACTTCTCATTGCTGGCCATGTTACCGATCTCTACAAGGATAAAAGACCCTAGCTCATGTGCTATCAAGTGAACAAATAGTTGTGCTGGCTTTTATACGGGTACCTCATGTAATGAAGAAGGGTGGTCAGGGGGAACATGGTGGTGGTGAATTCAGGATCAGAGAGCGAGTCTAAGCTCTCTGAAGCTACCCTAGATGAATGAGAGGGATTGATGGAAAGCAGTGCTGCTAGAGGCAGCCTAAGGGACCTCCTTCCCATAATCGTGTTGTGGGGATTTATGAAGATGGGAACTGGGACACAAACAAGATGAGAAATCAAGACCCAAATTCACCTACACACCTAACCTTATGATCGTGAAAACTCGGTAGTTTATCTTGTCAAATTTTATATAGGTGATAATTCAATCTATCGGAGCGGTTAATTGAGATGTTTTGAGCCCAATTCTCTCAAGAGACTGTCCCGAATTCCCGTGACTAGTTTTTCCCAGCCAGTATGGGTTGCAGACCATTTACCGGCTACCTAATCTACTCACTCTGCTAGGGAAGTCTGGATCGATTACTGGTTACCCGATGAAATCCTCATCAGAGAACAACCAATCACAAGAATTAGTAGTTTGAAGAGAGTTTAGGCATGGCTCTATCCTAGTGTGTGTGTCGCTCTCTCGTTGTATATAAATCAAGCAATAAAGGGGCGAATCTCCCCAAAACAAAGATTTTTGGTGAAATTTTCTTTAGCAGTCCTAGATTTTACTAGTTATCACTTTTCATGCTATTTTATGAATAAATGCAACATTTAATGAGTTATCTGATTTCCTTGTTATTTAAGTCCAAGAAAACTAGAAGAGGAAGACAGAAAAGTCAATGTGCGATTAAGCATTATGATGCATGCAAAGATAGAAATATGTTCCTTGATCCATCACTCTACATCCTGGGTGATCCACACATAATTAAAATACCTAAATAAAACTACGAGGAAATCGTTCCTAAGATAAGCAACTTCGATTAGCGGAAAGAGATGGTAGTCAACAAATCAGATAAAAGACTTCAGTCCGATCTTGGAAGTCTCTCAGTGACACACAATGGGTCGTGCTAGCGTTGTATGCAAACTTCTCACGACGGGTGGTCTCTTAACTAATTAAATTAACTTTGTATTTTTATTTTACCAATTCCAATTATGTTCTATAGGTACAGATAGTCAATTAGGGTGTTTGGACCTAACTAATTACTGAAATCAAGCAAATAAAAATCCTAAATCTAGAGACCAAATCCTCGAAAATCAAATAGAAAATAAATGCAAAAATCTCATAAAACCATTGCGAGGTCCTCCGAATGCACTGATAATCGGGGAAACAGACCCCAAATAGACCAAGTGTCCACTAAAAAGTCTCGAGAGTCTGAGTTATTATATACTATTTTTTCAAAAAGAAAATCTATCTAAAATAACTGCTTCCTCTACTCCTCCTCAGATGTGGGCTCCTCCAAAAATGAACCAAATCAGCCCTCGAGTGGTTCCTCGCACAAAAAGTGAAACGGAAGATGGTTAGAAAACAATTATAATGGATAGATGCAAAAATAAGCAAAGGTCGAAACCAAATTACTAAGTCATGCTCCCTAGCAACGGTGCCATTCTGGTGACGTGTTCGACCAACTTGGATTAATTATGAAATTAATCTAAGTTTGTTGTGACCAAAATTAATCAACGTAATAAACGAGAAAAATCAACCACTCATAAAAACGATCAATCAATGTTAAAGGCTTTGCTATTTTATTTTCCCGATATAGAGACCATGGTCGAACACAAGGAGCACAATTTAAAAACTAAGTAGTCATATTTCATAAAACAAAATTTTTTAGTGGTTTTTAATTTTTGCAAAATTTTAATTATAAAAAAGGCAAACAAGCTCAACAAATAAAAGATACACACAGCACTATTTTTGAATTTTTCAAAAGTATCAAAAATGCTCAAAAAAGGTAATAAAAATGTTTTTGGTTTTATGAGTTTTATACTATTTTTGATAATTTTTGCAGAATTTTTAAATATCTTTGTAATTTTCTAAAAATCAAACAGTGATAAAAATACTAAACAATGCAAATCTAAGAGAAATATGCAAATTTAAAATATTTAAGTTGCTGAAAGTTTCTGGATGGTATTTTTATGACAAAATATAAGTAAAAATCTACAAACATAGCCCGAAAACACTATTTTTTAGATTTTCCTTTAAGTGTATACAATTTTTCTAAGTTTTTATGTGTTTTGTAATTTTTTAAGCTTTTATAAGGATTTTCCAAACAAAATTAATACTGGAGAAAACAGAATTTTTTTTGGATTTTTAGGTGATTTTTCGAATTTTCATAATTTTTTGAAGACAAACATGACACTTTTTATGAATTTATGAGATTTTAATAACACAAATTGCATGCAAATTAACATACAAAAATTACCATAAATACTACACACTAGCAGGAGCTATAGGTAATTTTAAGAGTCAATTTAATATTTATTGCATCAAGTGAAGGATGTGTAACTAAAAACAGTTCAGATGGACCTATTTGCAATGAAAATAAATTCCAGGACTTATCGGATAACACTTAAAAATCTAAGGCCAACGAAGCAATTTGTCCAAGAATCTCACGCACAACATGTGATCCACAACTCATATGGGGTATAAATGTAATTACCTAAAATAAAACATTCATTCCATAAAAGATAAAGAATTCAGACCAGTAACTACAAATAACCCAAACAAAGAATGTGGGGATGTACATGAATCAAGCTCGATTGGACTAGAATCCAAATATGAAAACTAGAGGGTCAAAACTATAAATGTTTGCAAGTACACATTTTATTTGTTGGACTAAATCTAAATAAGACAACATGCAGGGACAAAATGAAATTTACCCAAGTAGGGACACGTAGTAGGCTCTCGTGGAGGCGGGCACTAGCGACTTTGATGGTGCTACAAAGTTGATCTGACGATCTGAGAAGGTTGCGCTGACGTGCGGTTCAAATCTAGAAAAGGTCTGATCGGATCATTATTGAGTTGGTGTGGATGGACGGTCTTGATCAGAACTGGAAGGGAGGGGCTATTGGACGACTCCGAAGGGTGCTGGAAGAATTGAAGCCAGGCGAGCTTCGACCATGTAGATCATGCGATCCGCGGTTATGATCGGCTCGTCGTAATATCCAACACCTTCATGAGGTTCCTCCGCGTCTGGTGGATGGCTCTGATGTGAAGCCAGAGAGTCGGATTGGCTTAGCGGTGCTCCGCCGTCTGTCGTTTCTTTGACTGAGCAGTAGGGATACTATTCTGGTCTCCTGGTGCATGCCTGCTCCTACAAGAGGGTAGGGTGACTCGGAGGGGTCTCTCCAGTCGTGTTGTTGCATTAAAAAGCAAAGAGAAGCGATGATGGAGTGGAGTTCTGGTTTTCGACGAAGGTGGGGGAGGAGACCAGACCTAATCCTTCTTCGATGAGCAGGATACTAGGGATAGTCAGCATTGGAAGATGAAGAGTGAGTAGGGGGAGGGGGCGATCTGTGCGGGTAGATAGCTAATGCAGGGCTCCGACCGGTGTGTCGGTGCTGGTGAAATGCGGCGGTGATGGAGAATGAAATCAAAGTGAAAGTGGAAATGGGGGTGATATAATGGATACCATAAGATACTGATGAGCTCATGAGCTCCAGGAAAAGTGGTTGGTGAGGTAATGGCCTCCACCGGGCTGCTACGAACTAGGGAGGATAAATATGACGGGGGTCCGGCAACGTAGCATGAGCGTCGTTAATTCAACACCAATCCGAGCTCCGAAGGTTGCTCCAAGATGTTATCGATCAGCTGGTGGTAGTTAGGGGACAAAAGCATGGCGAGGAATGAGCTGTTGTGCTTGGAAAGAGGAAGGAAGTATTTATATGCGAGTTGAGGGTCTAGAAGGATCGACGAGGGATGTGAAACCCTAGGCAGATCCGGCTGCGCTTAGGGAACCGAGAGGATCACGGATCCTAGAAGCACAATCGGGCAGTGGAATCAAGGCAAATGGATGCTGGAACCAGTCTGGAAAATGGTGAGAAATGGGCTCTGGCGAATAAAAATCGGGTTTGACCTAACTTGGGGAGAATGTTGACACAAGTCAACAAACCCGGGTTGACTAATCAGGAAATTCCATTTTATTAAATAAAAAGAATATTAATTCTAAATAGTAAATGATTTTAAAATAAAAACTATATAAAATAAAAAATGTTTATACTTTAAATATTTTCTGTTATTTTTATTTTTTTATTAAAAATAAAATAGGGTATATACAATATATTATGTTATATATAGGTATATGGGTCATATGTGGCTGCCCCCTAGGGGCAGCCAACATGGCTGCCCCCGCCTTATTTGGGCAAATTTTTTTATTTTTTTTGAAAAATAACACCATGTACATTCATCCCTATATCCCTCCTATATACCATTCGAATTTCGTCAGAAACAGAGACTCCTACGGCCTCCATCTGGACAGTAATTTTTTAATGGTAACAGGATTTTTTTAAATCGATACCATCGAGATGGAGGCCGTAGGAGTCTTTGTTTCTGACGAAATCCGAATGGTATATAGGAGGGATATATGGATGAATATACATGATTTTATTTTTCAAAAAAAAATAAAAAAACGCCGAAAAATGGGGAGGGGGCAGCCCCATTTTTTCCTAGGTATATTATACTAGTGTATAATGTACACGTATATTTATTTTACTATTTTTACAAAAATATTTTTTACTATATGTTTTATTTATTTACACAATAATTTAAGTATTATAAAATGATTTTTTTGATTTTATTAATTAATTAAGGTTGTAAGATAAATGGGTATTGTTTTATATACACGTGGTTTTTATACAATGAAATGTGGAAATTATTTTTATTTTTTTTCTGATTTTTATTTTTATATTTTTTATAGGGCTATATACAAGTATTTCAAAATAATAAGATGTTTATATTTTGTCAAAATAAATACAAATAATTATTTATACATGTATAGTTGGTGTGTACAATACATAGTATACCCTTATCTATTTCCGCTTATTCTTTTGCGATCAGATCAATTCTTGACCTTCTCTTGAGGTTTGGGTCACTCTGTATTTATTATAAATACATCCTTATTTTTATTTTCTCTTTTTTTAATTGTTTTGAAAAATCAATGTTAATTATGAGATTAAAATTGACACGCACATTGTTAAGTTATTGTATTTACAGGTATTTATAGATGTTTTTGCTAAAAGATGTAGCTAAAATAAAAGAATAAAGAATGACAATTGTAGATTCATCACCAAACATGTAAAACTCGGTGCATCCTCATAACATGGGACCCAAACACATTCTTTTGCCTATCCACAACTAATTTTGACTTCTTCTCCCACATCAAACTCGTGCATACCCAGACCAACCTACCCACTCCTTTGTCAACACCTATGCCCCCCCTACCCCACAAAGAAGGGACAAATAAAACTTCCTAACCTTTCTGAAATAAATAAATGACCCCTCTGACCACTTGATCTTGGTTGGGGATTTTAACCTAACTAGATACTTTAGTGACTCCTCCTTCCAATGACACCTCCCACCCATTAATAGATCCTTCAATGAGTGGTGTAAAAACTTAGAACTAATCGAACTTTGAAGTTCGGAACTTACTTACACATGGATCAGTGAGAATAAATGGAGGTGGGAAATCATCGACTACACCCTCATCTCACCCCTCCGTGAATGCTATCTCCCTACAAATGAAGTCATCGTGCCTACCAAAAACATTCTCAGGACATAGACCCATCATCTCACAAATCTCTTCCCTTAAACTGGTTCGGCCTCCTTCAAGATGGTATGCTTCTAGTTCTATAAGCAAGACATTGGATAGTTGGTCTCATCCTCTTAATCAACACCCTCCTTCAGCCATAACCCTTTCCAACTCTAGCATGTAAATACCGAATGACTCAAAAATGCAATTCTGAGATGGAAGCACGAGAACATAAATTGTTTAGCAAGGTATCCTTTGCCCTCTCCTGTAAAATTGAAGAACTTGAGAAATACCACCTGACTACCCACAATACACCAAAGCATTCTAGATGAACTTTCCAAATCACATCACGATCTTAATGAAGATGGTGCAAACGAGTTCCTGTACATAAATAAATGAGCAAAAATGCAATGGTTGGCATAAAGAGGATAGAAACACGAAATTTCTTCATATGGTAGCAGCCAACAGAAGAAGCAAAAAACAAAATCCTATCAATTTGGAACTCGATAGGATTGAGTACTGATGAATCACTTTAAAAGATGAAAATAAATATTTGTTTCTGAGCAGTTAGCTTCATATTTGTATTTATTATGCATTATTTGCATTCATGCATTTAGAATTAATGTTCGCATTTTAGCATGCATATTTGCATTAAATAAGGAGCCAAATTCATTTATACATATTCACCTATATATATTATCCAATTTCACTTATTTGTGTCTATTTTATACTAAATCCAAATCCAATAAAATCAACTCTATAGTGTATATATTACTAACACTAATAAGCAAAAAATATCAAAAAAATACTAACTTATAAAATTGTCCAATAAAATCCGAGCCCTAGTTTGAGAACAAAGAACCTTAAAATGCGCATATCTCTCTTATACAATGTCCGATTTAAGTATACTCACTTTTAAAGTAATATAAATACAAAGACCTTCAAAATAAGATCAAATTCATAAAAATTAGAATTCATATGTGAAACTTGGATTTTAAGCCCCTATTTTATATTGTACATATTGAAAACACTACCCCTTATTTTATCTTTTTATTTTATTATTTACTAAAAATACAAAAGAAATAGATTAAGTTGTAAATATGTTTTTATATTTTCTCCAATTTTATTTTGATTTTTACCTTCTTTAAAAATGATAAAAAATTACAAAAAAGTCAAAATCTCGTATTTTATGCCTATAAGATACCACCCAAAAATACACTTTGTACATATGACTTCTATTGATTTTGTATCCTTCACAAAAGTTATAGATTTCATTGAGACAAGAAACTTTTATGTTGATCATTTTTTGATTTGACCTCTTCTGTTATTTCTTTTTGATTTTTTACATTTAATTTTTGATTTCTCTAGGTGTGACAGCTGGCCACTTCTGGAGTCGCCACGTGTCACCCCGATTTTTTATTATTTTCGTAAATTTATTTATTTATTCATTTATTATTTTATTTATTTATTATTTAACTATTTATTTATATTTAGTTATTTATTTTCATTTTTTATATATTTTTGATGTACTTTTATTTCTTTTCTCTTTATTATTTTTAGTAGCCTACTTATTTTACTTATTTTTGTCTTCTCCATTTACTTGTTCTCTACTCCAAATCCCCACCCAAGACAATTTCTCCACTTCTTTTCTAACTTCCCCCTCCTTCTTCATTCTTCTGCATCTGCTATTCTACAAGAGAGAGAGAGAGAGAGAGGTTCTAGCCCCGTTGAAGCTGTGTGGTGATACCTCCTTTTACATCGAGCGATGACAAGCCGTCGGCGAGATGTGAGGTGGTTTCTTCCACCTCATAGCAGAGACCCTCCAGTCAAGCTGTCGAGCTTCGAAGGTTCTTCTCTGCCAACCTTCTTGAGGTGACGAGAGGAGTCAAAACATATCTGCTCCACAAATCCGGCAAACCACAGGTAAATTCTCTATCTTCACTTTCTCAAATTTTTTATCTAACGTCATCTATTTTTATTGATGCTCTTCTTTAAACCATCATCACACATATACTAAATCAAATCTTTTTTTATTTTATTTGTACATCATTATATCATTTCCATTCACTACATTAACACATTCTCATAATTTCATTATTCTATATTTAAGAAAAAATGAAAAAGAAAAAGAAAATTGCAGTCCTTCCAGGTCACGCCCACTCACACCCTACCAGCCACATGTGCCCCTCCAGTGGCGGCTGAAGGATATTGAGAATCCTTAAGCGCATCACGGAAGCGTGTTGATTGCATCGTATGCAATCGGAGCAACTAGTCGTACTAGATACTAGATGCGGCGGAAATTAAAATTTTTAAATCTAAAGATGAAATCACATAATTACGAGAACATTTCTCGGATCGTTTCATCAAACCATAAAGTATAAGGAATACCTCTTAGAGCGTGGTTGTGATCGCAAGATCCCAAACTAGAGATCCTCCTGTCTCAAGTCTGATCCACGAAGAACGCACTTGCATGCACGATGATGAGTCGCGTTCGTCCCGCAATCCTTAATGAAGATCCAAGCAATAGATCCCCTGATTTCATCAAGCGAATTCCGTCATCTTCCTTTAGAGTAAGCAATTCCAAAGAAGAAGGAGATCCTCGAGTCATCGAAGTCGAAGGCAAGATGCTCTCCTCCTCAATGCACAAAGTGACGACCACTTTGAATAGAGAGAGAGAGGCTAGATGAGAATATGAGAGAGAGAGAGAGGGAGAGTAGTAGGCTTCTACAACTCTTGATAATGTACCAAGAAAGGCTAGGCTAGCCCTCCTTTTATATTAGTTTAGGATCCAATGGATCTCAATCCATGGGACACATACATCCAACGGCCATGCTTGGTCTATGTAATAACCAATGACTATGATTGTTGCTAAAACCAACAACATTAATTTATATTTAAATTAAATATATGTTGCAACATTACCAACATAATTTAATTTAACATAAATTATTTATTAAGAGATTAATCAAGATATTAAGAAGAAGATAATGTTGCCTCCCTAAAAAATGGGGCGTCACCCATGACTTTTTCATGGGTGACGCCACCTCAGCAAAGGTGGCTTTTATCTCCCTTTTACTATGTTATATTATCTCTTAATAATTTGTAATAACTATTATCAAAAAAATATTCACCAAATTAATTCCAAATTAATTTGTGAATATTTCAATCATGCCATTGAAAATATATGAATCATATTCACAACCCAAAATAATTTGTATATTGCATTTCCAATTAATTAATAAATGTGAATCCAATCCACATTTAATAATCAATAAATGCTATTTACATAGTTTCTCTCTCTCTAATATATTATAAATCATATTTATAATATATATGATTAATATGGATAGTGTTATCCATATTATTCATATCCATGATAATTAAATCACATTTAATCATCTTGGATCTCTTTTCTCATGTGCCCAAATAACATGAATTACATTCACGTTATTCATATCTTTGATAACTAAATAACATTTAACTATCTTAGATATCTCTTCTTATAATATGAATCAAATTCATATTATTCATGATAATTAAATCATATTTAATTATCCATTTTCTCGATGCTTGGATACAGAATTCATTAAATGAATTATTCTTGAACTCCTTCAAGAATAATGTGCTTTCTCCGCATATACTTGGAGATAAGGATAGGGCGATTGTATTGTTCCACGTATAGTGACTTGGATATTGAGATCTTATCTTAAATCCCGATCTTACGAACCTCCCACAGATGCTTGATTAAATCAAGATCACAAATATAATCTTCTCATTGTATCTGAATCTCATTCAGAACAATGTCCAACATTTGGACCAAGATCAGATTGCTTCTCTACTGAAAGGAGTCACTAAAATCCAGACATGTTTCATCACTCCCTCAGAATGGAAGAGTCATGGATATACAATCGTTTATGATCACATCACCCTCGGGTATTCCCAATACCTGTACATCCTGTATACTGGAAGACCCATGATCAACCTGAAGATCAAGATCAATTTTATACTATCTTCTTCAGGGTTTTATTAGTAAGTTTCTCATTTGATCATTGGGATTTGGTATCGATCATATACTTTCCAAAAGCATATATCATACCTAGGTCTTGATCATATACTTTCCAAAAGTATATATCAAACCTACAAATTCAGTCAAGCTTCCAAAGCGAGACGACCGTGCACGGAATTTGATTCTTCCCAATATCTCATGAGTGAGCTCATGTCTTCCGGTTCAGTAGTGAACCTGTATGATCCCTTTGAGAGATCGTATTACTCATATGCCCTTATATGCACACCAGCTCGCCGGTGTATAGCCCTTGGTTAGGCCATCAACCTATCGGTCTACCAAATGTACATACTCAGACATATAGTAATACATCTGTCTCCGGTCAGAGGATGCGTGCCTATGCTGTGACAACATTCAACATAGGACTTAGGTTATCTCGATCTCGTTAAGTGAACCCATTGACCTAACTAATCTGACACCTCTGAATCACTATTCCCATGCAGAGGACCTGCATCAAGTGGTCGGTCAGATATCAACCTATGTGAGAAAGGATTGACATCTCCTACTCAGGCTGGAGATCACATCTTAACAATCATTTGACGGTGCTTGATGAGTCCTCAATCTAACTCTTTAGATATTCATCCAAGCACCAGCCTCTATGACTCAATCATTGAATCAACAACTGTATGCTCATTAAGATGGCCATGGTACATAACCCTAATTGTATAGAGGGACCTATTATGCAAATTAATTATTCTTCATTTCAGATCAGGGAATGATATTCACAATAGCATTTATTGCATAATGGCTCACCGTGGGCTCACATGTCCAACAACGGCGCCGCCCCTTCTTCACACATAGTCCAAGTCATGCCAATTCGTGTTCCTACTTGTCGTGCCAGCGCCACCACTAGTTGCTGCAACCAGCTCCATGCCACCAACGGTAGCCGTCACCAGCACTGCCACATGCACGCGACTGTCCACCTCCGCGGGTTAGGACCCCCTCCGTGGTCGCGTTCCTCATCCTACACCATCTCCTCCAGCATTCATGCCTCCTGCCACCTGTACCATATGCCCCCTCGCCACAGCCTCACTGCCCCACATCATCTATCCCTCGTCACGACCGCGACATGCTCCTAGCGGTAGATCGCCCACCTATGTGCAGCTGTATACCTCCATGTGCGGGTCCCCTCTTGGCCATCTCCACCCGTAGGTGCCCTAGCACGTGCCTCTCCACCTTGCACCCGCTGCTTCCCACAAGACGCCCCAAGTCACCTCGCTCCAACAGTTGCACCATCCACGTGCCTCACCACCCATGCCATGCCTCCAAGTCTTTTGCCCTAACATGGGAAATGTCGGAAGGTGGGTTCCATTTTTGGAACCCACAAGAAGGTCTATTATTATTTTTTATTTTTTAATTTGGAAAATTTAAAAATAAATCCTTCATGTTTCTTTAATCGCAAACATGTCCCTGTGCACATTTCATTTCATCCAGTTTTATTTTCTATATTGCAAAGACACCCCTAACTTTGAGAATTATTTGGGATATCATTTTGCATCATTTTTTATACAATAAATGCATTTTATAGAACCATTTAATTCTCTACCTTTTGGCTATTTAATTATATTTTTTGAGCATTGGGTAATTAACTCAAATTATTTTTGTGAAAAATTACATATTTTACCGAATTCGTGGTCCTAAATTCCTATTTAGTCACACTTGATCCAAAATATATGTAAAAATTAGATAAGATGCGTATGGATGTTCTTTAATTACTATTCAAATTTCATCAAAAAATGGACGTGCCTTTTGCCTACAATAAATAGTTGAACGATTTTTGTAATTGATTTTTAATTAAATCCAACAATATTATTTTTGCAAAATTTAAACTCTCTTGGATTGCTCATATAAACATCTTCTTGAGATAAATTGCTCTCTAGATGATTTTATTTAAAGGAGTTATTAGAAATTAAATACACAGTTACTCTATTTCAATAAAAAATCACAAAAATTCAAAAATTGTCAGAAAATTCCAAAACTATTATTGTAGCTTCATTTCATCATTTTTAAATTTCCATAGAAATTTCATAATTTTTGCTTTTTTGTTTGCATGAAATATTATATAAAAATACCTAAAAAGTTTGCATTTTTCATTATTGCATTTTAAATCAAAAGGTCCAAAAAAATTGTATTCATCATTGGATTAGGTTTCTTGGAAAAATACAACTTGGATTAATTGGATTAATTTTGTAGTAAAATTAATTCTGCTAAATTGCTTGATTCCTCAATAACCAAGTTCATCTGCATTATTTGCATTTGCATTTTATTGCATAAAAGTGTAAAAACAACTCTGCTTGGAAAATCGTGAGTTATTTCATTTAATTTGCCCTGACATTGTTCCTTTGCCTCCTTGTGTTGACCCTAGGGCTTGCCCAGTTTAGAAATACATCTAATCATATTTGCTTTCTCGATAGATAATTAATTCATGTGGTGATTTTTTATCAATCCTAATTGCTCTACTACAACAAGATGACCCATAATTTATTTAGGGCGATTAGCAATTGATCAAGACCTCGGGCAACCAATCCATAACCAATATAGCATTCGAGTATTACCAGAAACTATACCATGACTCATCTAATGACTCATCCTACCACTTTGATTTCCTTTCAACCATGCTCGGACAAATTACCAATCCTGAGGATCTGAGTTCCTCCATTTCTGAAAACAAGTTTTACGATACAATTTGCAACCTCAAATCCCTAAATCTCATGGTCTGAGTGGATGCATCCTAGATTCTTCAAAAAGTATTGGAGTGTAATAAAATGCGATTTCATGGATATGATTACCGGGCTCAACTCTTTAAACCTCAATTATAAAGAAATATGCTTTATAACAACTCAGTCATCTCACTCATTTATAAAAAAGGAGATCCAAAAGATATCACCACTGACAAATCAATCTTATCAATCTTCCCCTTAGGATAATATCCAAAGTCTTTGCAAATCGTTTGATCCCAAACTCACAGAACTCATCCCCCTCCCATTACGCTTTCTTAAAATTTGGAGGAGCCTAAGATGTTTTCTCCTTAATCTCAAAAATTCTTTCGACTTGAGATAGACAAGGAACCAAAAACATAGTTCTCAAAATATACGTCAAGAAAGCCTTCAATATAGCCAAATTGTCGACCATTCCTCAACCCTTAAGTATGACTGACTCCCCCAAACCTTCTTGAATTAGATCTAGGCCACCCTTAAAACCACTTCCCTTTCTCTTAAGACCAACAACCTAGCCTCTTGATTTTTCAAACCTAGTAGAGGAGTTTGATAAGGCGACCCTATTTCCCCCTTTTATTCATTAATACCATCAACATTCTCGATCGAATGCTTCCGAACATGGTTGCAAATCACCTGATCATAGGATTTCGCATACATGGTGAAGATATAACCATTACAAACATCCTCTTCACAAATGATATCTTAATCTTTATAATGTTTGATGAAAAAGCATTACTTGCCAAAAATTCACACCAAGGGTCTTCGTAGTGTTCTCTAGATTATTTGTTAACCAAGAAAAATCATCCATCAATGGGAAAAACCTTAACCTAGAGGAATCGTCGATGTCTTCTAACTTCTTAATATGACCTAGTGACAGATTCCCCTTCTCTTACCTCGGTATACCTCTATCCCTAATATCCCTCAAACGTACAGACTGGACACAATTAATCGAGAAATTCGGAAAAACCTCAAGGATGGAAGTCTTGTATGTTTTCACTCTCATTGAAAGTGGCACTACTCAATTCCTCCGTAGTCCCCAAGTCAACCACATGCTAGCATCCATAGAAAACCCAAGCATGTCATTAGTACCATGACAAAGTACAATGACGTTACCTATGGAACAAAGTGGGATCAGATTGGAATAGAAACATTGCCCGATGGGAACACATTTAATGACCCAAGGAAAGTGACGGTTGGAGAATCCAAAACCTTGAGATCCTAAACAATGCTCTACTCTCAAAATCTTGGATGAAGATCTTAGAGACCCAAAACTCATTGTGCTCCTCATTAATTAGAGCAAAATACCATAACTTTTGTTCCATCCCTCTAAACACCAAACCTAACCCTTGAGACTCCCCCTTCTTTCGCTCTGTTAAGAAAGGATCGTTGACCACTAGAGAATCTTTGAGAAAAATTATGGGAAATGGTGATGGAATGCTCCTCTGGCTAGACCGATATAACCTTAACACCCCCTCTCAGAACAATGCACAAAGCTATGGTCCCTCGCGAACAATAAAAACACCCCCCTCTTCCAAGCCCTCCGAACTCCTCATGCAAAATAAAATTGGTTTAAAGTTATCTCAAAAAGAAAAGGAGCATCCCCTGAGATACTATAATAGAAGACCATTCTTGATGATGCCCGCCTAAACCCCCCATGAAGGCTCAACTATTTTCCCAGGTAAAACAAACTCCATATGACTCACAAATGACCTATACTCTTTTAGCCCTTGGAGGGACATGTTCCAAACTCCATATGCAGCTATGGTCAAAACCCTTTCACGCATGTGTCTCTTTTTTCCTTTGATCAATCTTGCACGATAAAACATTGATGCAAGATTGGTTTCCTAACCAACCCCCCTAATACATGCATGCTCCCTTTGCCTCGAGGCGGTTGAAATCCTTGAACACATATTCCTCAATTGTCTATTTACATTACATGTGTTTAAACTTTCTCACATTTTGCCACCAAAGATCAACTTGCAATGTTTCTTCACAAATCATAACCTAATTCCTCATTGAAAATCATATTAGTAGATAATCGTCATGAGTGCATCAATCTGGTGGTTGATTTGGATGGAATGATGTGTAAGGTTGTTTCAGGGTACATTGATAAATCTCCATTTCATCACTTTTATTCAATCATTTTGGCCTTAAAAACCCTAGTTAATGCATGTAAATACCATTAATTTGCACATATTTACATTCATCCCTTGTTGTACAAATACTACAAAAAATATTTTTAATACCAAATTATAGAATAAATAAAATAAAAAAATAAAATAAAATATCGAAGATATTTTATGACCCTAAACCCCAAGACCTAGGCATATTGATGACTAGGTCAACAATGAATAAAGTAGGGGGAGATAAGGGCCAATAATACAATAAAAATGCCATTTATTAAATCATCAATAATGCATTTTTGGGACCTATTTTATTTTTCCACTTTTTATACTCAAATAAAGAAACCTTGAAGATGAAAATTGTAGATAATAAAATATAGAAAAATACAAAATTAATTTCATATAAAAATGATATATACTGTAAAAGATATACTCTAAATAAGATTCCAAAATCCCAATTCCCACATCCATATCTCTCAAATAAAACTCAAAATATATGAAAATCACCTTTAATTGTATATAACTTGTAATAAGTGATTTAATGAAGGTGATTTCATATTTGTTGGAGTTAAGGTGTGAAAGTTTTGTTTTGGACCCCTATTGTATAATATACTCGATTAAAATATCCATTTTATTTATTCTTTATTAGTTTTATAATTTTATATTTATTATATTTTGTAAATACTATTTATAATATATTAAAATATTAAAACTAGAATAAAACAATAAAGAAATCACTAATATAAAATAAAAGACAAAAATATATAGATGAATATACAATAAATATACCTACATATTAGATACACCTATTTATTTAAGTGTAAGTATTACATCATAAGAATATAATAAAATATATTTAAGTATCTAAAAAGTCATAATTTTATAAAATAAGAAAATAAAATAATAAAAAAAGACAAAAAATGAAAGTATACAAAATGTATATAAATATAACTATAAACTATCCCTAAAAAGTAACATGTAAATAAATACCTCTAAAAAATACAGATAATAATAAAATTCTATAGAAAATAACAAACAACTTTTATTTTGTAACTTTAAAATTATAAAATCATTCAATATTTATTTTTGAATTTTGAATTCTTTTTAGGCTAGGTTTTTTCTGGTTGGTCCACGTTGACCAACGAGAGCTCCTGGCATGTTGCCATAGGTTAACTGCCTGACCTACTTCCCCTAGCTCTGACACCTCATGTTAACCCTATGTTCTTATAATTTTGTGGCTTGCTCCTTGCATTTTTTGGGAAGGTTCTTTCTTGACTATTGCTCCTCGATTATCCCTCTTTCATGCCTAGGTGATTTCTTGGCCAATGGGCCACTGAATCGTTCACGTGACCTCGTTCTTCCCAGCCAATTGGTAACCGTGTACAAAGCCCCAACATACTTCCATTCGATTTTTGAACCTATTTAGCCCTTGTTTGGTCCTCCTCTCATGGTCTTAGGACCGGCACGGGTGACAGGTACGTCTCCAACACCTTGTAGCAGGGCCAGGCGAAGGCTAGGGTGGCTTCCACCACCATCTTCGATGATCTCGCCTTTGAGGTTCATTTTGGTCTTATGGCTACCAAGGTACATTTTTCTTGCTCTTCTACTTAGCTATATATGTAGGTTTTTATTCCATGTATTTCTGTAGTTCTTTTATTGCTATATTTGGTGTAATTTAGCCCATTCATAGTTCACCGGAGCTAGCCTCCAGTGAAGGCCTCTCACCGTGCTTTGACCTCTTATCGTCCCACTACTCGCCACCATTTCTTTTCCCCATGCTGCTTCTTCACCCCACGCATCTCCATCTCCACCGAGCCTCACTGGATCGATCCTATGACATTCCACCTCCTCCCCCTCGTCGGAGTTGTCACCGCACCACCCATCCCATTCCATTCCACCTCTAAGAGCTCCCCTGAACTCCACATTTTTGCGTTAACCCACCTCCTACAGGAAACAAAAGAAATGACCAATTTGCAAGACCCTTTAAGGATAGAAAAACTTCCTCCAGGTCTGAGGCTTCATCCGAGCTATTGGTGAGGTCTCCGCCATTTTTGTGGAGGTTTACAACTACGGGTGAAGAAAAAAAGGTTTTTGGGCCTCTCAACGGAGCAACAGGAAGTCAGAGGCATGTGCCATTGCTAATCAAAGCTTGGAAGAATGGGAGTCCTTCCTTGTTCTTCCGAGCAAACTCCATGTCACCCAATTGCCTCTTGGCTTCAGCTCCATCAACCGTCATCCGATTTTGTGAAGCTGCACCATGATAACCTGATCTAAGATCCAATCCAGACAGTTTGAGGTGAAGTGTCATCGACAACTGTGGTGTTGACGTATGGCAAAAGTGGCACCTATCAACTGTTGGATACACTCCCTTGTTTGGGTATTTGGTAGTCTCCACCCAACAATCTTTGTATTTAAATATTAGAACTAAATATTTCATTTATTGTTTAAATAGTTTTATAAACTTTCCAAGATAACCTATGCATTATCTTTTTTTGTGTTTAGGTCCACTCCAGCTAGCCTCACATGGTCGCCCACGTGAGGTTCAAGCATACCCCTGGGATTTCATATATTTCATCCTGGACCTGTAACTTTTTAATTCATTTGTATACTTTTGGAAAAATTATAGATTGGCCCTCGTAATTGAATTTATTTATATTTATAACCTTGTCAGGCATTGCATTTTTATGCCTTTGTTGTATTTATTTAAAATAGAAAATATACTCAGAAAGATCCCAAAGAAATAACATTAGGTTTCTGATTGCACACACTTCCAAGCCCTATTTTACTTTGCATTTTCGGACCTTTTTATTATTTATTAAAAATCATTTATTTCACTTTTTTATCCCGTTTATCTCATAAAATACCAAAAAAATATAAAATATTGGGCTAACTCAAAAAATTAAAAACCCTAAAAATATAAAAAGAAAATACCTAAATATAAAAAGATCTAAAAACCCTTATAAAAGTTTTTAAAATTCCTAAAAATCCCAAAAGTAGTATTTTCTATTTTGTAATTTTATCTATATTATTATCTATAAATGAAAATTTATTTGGAAAATTGTGGACTTGAATTTCTATTTTTATATTCCATTTCAATTTCAGCATATTATTTGGTCCCTTAGTTGGTATATTTTTTACTTTAAATATATATAAATTATATTTTTTTTTGAAAAACAAAAAAATATGAAAAACAATTTGAAAACCAAAAAATATTTTATTTCTTGAATTTTAAGTCTTTTTATTAGTATTTATATCTATATTACCTTCCTTTGTATATATACTCTTATATTAACTATATTATATATTTCAAAACAAAAGAAATATAAAAATAGATCTCAACATGAAATATATTGACAAAAAGAATTAGGTTTTTAATTCTATTTTCTGTACAATTTCTGTATCATACCTCCCCCTACTTTATTCCTCGTCGATCAAAGTAAATGCTTGACTTAGTATCGGGGTCATGGCTAGTCAATATCTATGATACCTCCTTTATTTTTCTTATCTTTTATTTATTCCTTCATTTTAGGTTCAATTACAGGTATTTATACATAATATAGAAGTTATTATTCAAGTGTTAATTCATGTATGTTATTGATATTTACATGCATTTATCTAGGGATTAGTGCCTAAAATGAATGAATAAATGTGCATAAATGGGAGTTCATCAGAATTTAAGGGACGAATGGGGTTACGTGCATGGATAAATCAAGGTGAATAAAAGCGAAATGAAGATGGAATATGAGGGAGAAGTTTAGGGCTTGGTGAGGTGTAACAGGTTGGGACGGTAGTTTCAGGAGGTGGAAGATGAACAAGAGCCATTGGATGTGCGGATCAAATGAAGAGGGTGGAGGTACGAGAGGGAGTAGACGAAAGATATGGGGTCCATCAGGAGAGATCCACCAGCCTAAGGAGGTGGTTGTCAACAAAGGGTCGGGTCACATGGGGCAACTCTGAAGGTGCCATGTGGTCAATTAGTAAAAATTAAAAAATGATAAAAATAAAGAAACTAAAAAAGAAATAATTATAAGTTGAATTAGAAAAAAAACATAAAACAAGAGAGTTGTATATCTCAATAAGACCGTCAACTTTCATAAAGGGCCAAAAAGCAAAAAGAGATCAACTAAGAAAAAGTATTTTTGTATAGGTATTAATTTATCAATTAATCGCCATATTTTAAGGTTTCCTAATTTTAGTATAATTTTAATTAGACTTTTATTAGTGGATTAAATTTTATACAATATATATGTATAATTAATCTTCTTTTATGGATTTAAATATGTTCGGAAAAAGGTAAAATAAAATAATGAAAGATAAACTATGTTTAAAATACACAGGCTAAAATTCCTTTGCTTTCTCATGATTTTGTGATTTTTATGTATTTTATTTCTTAGTTCTATGTTAGTTAATTAATTAAAGAGTATAAATGGGAAATATATAAGTCAAAATAATTTGTATTTGTACGTAAATAATGGATCCAAGGTTGGAAAAAAACCAAGATTATGGATTTAACCATGATTAGTTGTATTGTTAGTGAATGTTAATTAGTAAATTTTAGGGTGTTTTAATTAGTGATTTTTTAAGTAGAATCACTAAGATTTCCGTATAGAGTAGATGAATCATGGATTCATCACACCCCTATACTCGGATCTTTGCTTTCCCCCAAGCAATTTTTTGTGGATTAAAATGTTGAATCCGTGACTGTGCATGTGAAAATACAAGACTTGAAGACCTGTCCACGAGTTTCAGGTAACACCTTAAATCTAAGTCTAATCAAGTCTCATCCAAAAGAAACTCAACATTTATAAATATTAGATTCTCTATAAATACGTATATGTATAGCAAGTGTGACTTTAATGTGTTGATTCCATTTTCATGTGTAGAGTCTTTGCTTCCCCCTAAGCCCTAGTTTGAGAGGCTCTCTTTATGTACCAATCCTCGACTTAGGTCCAATGATTGAGTTTCCCATTAATTCATTGTCTCCTTAGTTGTCTGACTTGAAAGTGTAATGATGATCATGCTAGGTATGGAGGAAGTAGGATTGTGTTATTTCTTTTCGCCTCCCATTGGAGCGAAGATATCTCGAGTACCTTATTACACACATGTAATTTTGGGTCTGAACCATCCTATCCATCAAGAGTCTTTTGAGTCATCTACACTTGTGTTTCGAAGATACACCGTGGTGCACCTTTTATTAGTACACAATCTACCATACACTCAGACTTCTAGCTATTATGATGCAAGGCACTTTTTTCATGCTCGCCCAAATCCTATGGCCTAATAGCTTCGGCCCAAGTGGACAATTTAAAATGGTTGGAAGTGCTATCTAGTTATTCAACTCTTTTTGTGGAATTTTTACTTTGGTATTTTGATCTTTTTTCTTTGGTTTTTGGAATGATAATGTTCTCTATCTCCATTGTTTTTACCAAGTTGTGCATGATGATCCATATTTTAATGTCTTTTAACTAACACTTGCACCTAGGTTAAGTCAATAATAGTACAAGAACCTTGTCTCTATAATGTCTAATGTGTTGACCCTCAGGTTTCATGAAGTAACCCTCACTCAAGTCCCATATGCAAGAATCAGATCTGAACTCAAGACTTTTATCCGAGTTCCTCAGGCAAAATATTAACTCATCACAAAGATTATATCATTGTACAAATTGTGCTACTCAGTTTCCCTTGAGCTTCTGAGATTCTATATGTATTATGGGACATATATCTTCTAGCAAAGGATGTTGAATAATTAAGTCTCTGGACTCTAATAAACACGAGTGATTTGACTCGAACTCAAGTGTCATTCTAAACCAAGTAATCTGGAATATACAAGTCTTGTGTGGATTGAAGATAATAGGGATAAAACCTTAAATTAGTTTTTTTCAGTTAAATAATGATTGTCTTGAACTCATGCGGCTAGTAGCATCTACTTTCAACCATTATGGGTGTAAGTATAGACCGTAGAATGGCTACCTACGTTACTTTAGGATGGTGCCTTACGCATTATCCTTTTACAATCAAATCTGCTAAGGAGGACCATAGTTCCTTCACTAAAAAGTAGTTAGTCATTTTTAAATTCAATAGTCAGAATTACTATTTAGAAAAGGAATTATATATAGTTTGTTTTACCCCCTAAGTTTTGCACTTTTTTCAAAATAGTTATTATATACATAAAATTTTTGTATAGTATAAATAACATACACCAAACATACCCAGACCAAATTTTTTGTTTGGAAATAATTAAAGTACGAGCAACGGAAAAAATATATAGCATATATATACCCCCATACTTAGCATGTGGTATTTCCCCATGGTAACAAAGTGGAATAAAGACATAGATCATACCAAATATTGTTGAGCTACAAAATGAGAAGTCAACTCGCCCCCTATACTTAGGATTTTGAGGACCTAAGCATAGTAGAAGAGAGAGAAATGAGGTAGTCGAGGGTGAGAAGAAAGAATAGAGGTGGTATACACGATGATATCACTCCCTGTACTTAGGCTCATGCCAACTTAAGTATGGAACAGTAATCACATTTAGGGGACTGAGTAGATTCAAGATTGTTTATACAAGTGATTAATTGAATCTTCTAACTGCATTGAAGGGGATGGATTCATGTATCAAGACTACACATGGTCTCGGGGAGTCTTTCATCTAAATCCATGCTCCATGTGAATAAGATATACTCAACCTAAACCAACTTCTCATTTTATTCGACAAAGTGTTTATGCAGTTGTCCACTAACTAGCGAAGTGTTTGTACTATCTTCTATCTCAGAAAGTTCAACACTACCAATGTCGTGTGCTTCCCTAACGATGAATGGTATAAAGGATATTGTAAAATGCTTAATCACATTATGGAAGTGTGAGGATCACATCATATGCGATTGGGAGCTACTAGTCGTACTAGTTGCTCAAGGCAGTGGAATTTAAACATGTTAAGCGATGAAACCAGATGATCCAAGACCACTTCTCGGATCGTTTCATCTAAACCACAAACAAGTATTAGGTTTACCCCTTGAAGCGTGGTTGTGATCAAGTCATTGAATGAAGATACCTCCTGACTCAAGTCCGATCCAACATAGGAGACGCTTGCAAGCACGTTGATGAGACGCGTGCTCCTCGCAATCTATGTTGATGATCCAAGAAGCAAATCTCTAGATCTTGTCACACGAGATCCGATGTCTTATTTATGAGCGAGGCACATCGAAGGAGATGAAGATCTATGAGAAAACAATCCAACAGTATAACGACGATGTTGCGGCGATGGCGACTCTCTCTAAGACTCCATGGTGTACTGCCGCAATGAGAGAGAGGGAGAGAGACTTGGTGTGTAGAGAATGACAAAAAGAGAGCAGATGTTGTATTTCTTGTTGTTACTTAAAGAACAAGGGGTGCCTCTTCTTATATAGTATTTTGGGATCCTTAGATCTCAATCCATGGACAACACAAAATCAATGGATGATATTGATTTGTGTTTGTTTAAATGGACATGATCTTTTTGTAAAAAAATAACAATGATTAATTTAATTAAATTAAACATATTGAATAGTAAATATAAATTAATTCCAAATTAAATCAATTATCTTGGAGATACTTTGAAGGAGATAATTATCTACCAATCAAGTGGGGTCAACCACCCAATCCGATTGGGACTTGGTGGCCATCCACCACCTTTGGTGGATGGCAATCTTTTCCAATGAGATTATATTATGTTATTCCAACATTATCTCATAATAATAATTCTCAATTGTATTGAGAACATTACAATAATTTCATTGGAATTTTGTGAATCACATTCAGAACTCAAAATAAAATGTAAATTATATTTTCAATTAATTATCCAATGTGAATTTAATTCACAATGAATAATTAATCAACAAATATAAATATTAATACACATTTATAATATATATGATTAATATGGATAGTGCTATCCACATTATTCATATCTATGATAATTTAATGACATTTAATCATCTTGGATCTCTATTCTCATGTGCCCAAATAACATGAATCACATTCACATTATTTATATTTTTGATAATTAAATCACATTTAATTATCTTAGATAAGTCTCTTTGTAATATGAATTAAATTCATATTATTCATGATAATTAAATCACACTTAGTTATCAATTTCCTTATTGCTTGTATACATATATCTACAGTGAAATTATCCTTGAACTCTTTCAAATAATAATGCGCTTTCTCTGTGGATACTTGGAGATAAAGACATGGAGATTATATGTTCCACATATAGTGACTTGGATATTGAGATCATATCCCAAATCCAGATCTTGTGGACCTCTCATAGATACTTGATTAAATCAAGATCGTAAATCTAATCTTCTTATTGCATCTGAATCACATTCAGATCATTGTCCAACATTTAGACCAAAATTAGATTAATTCTTCACTGAGAGCAGTCCTTAAATCCAGACCTATTTCATCACTCCATTAGAATGGAATCATCATGGTTAACAATCGTTTATGATCACATCACCCTCATGTATTCCTAATACATGTACATCTAGCATACTGGAAGATCCATAATAAACACAAAGTTTTAGATTGTTTTTAGACTATCTCCTTCAGTGTTTTATCATTGAGTTTCTCATTTGATCATTGGGAATTGGTATCGATCATGCACTTTCTAAAAGGATATATCATACCCAGGTGTTGATCATATACTTTCCAAAAACAAATATAAAACCTTACAAATTTAGTCAAGATTCCAAAGAGAGACGATCATGCATGGAATTTGATTCTTCCCAATATGTCATGAGTGAACTCATGTCTTCCGGATCAGCAATGAACCTTTATGATCCCTTTGAGAGATCATATTACTTATATACCCTCGCATGCACACCAGTACATCGCTGTATTGACCTTGGTTAGGTCATCAACCTATTGGTCTGCCTAATGTACATACTCATACATATAGTAACACATCTATATCAGGTTAGAGGATGTATGCCTATATCGTGACATCATACGACATAAGTTTTTGGTTATCTCGATCTCGTTACGTCAACTCTTTGACCTAACTTATCGAACACCTCCGAATCTCTATTCTTATGTAGAGGACATACATCAAGAGGCCAGTTAGATATCAACATTTAGAAAAAAGGACTGCCATCTCCTTCTCAGGCTAGAGATCCTCTCTTAATAATCATTTGAAGGTGCTTGATAAGTCCTCAATCTAAATATTTAGATATTCATCCAAGCACCAGCCTCTATGATTCAACAATTAAATCATCAGAAGTATGATCATTAAGATGGACATTATACATAACCTTAATTGTACTAATGGACCTATTATGCAAAATAGTTATTCTTCATTTTAAAATAGGGAATGATATTCACAATAACATTTGCATAATGGATCGTCGTGGGCTCGCGTATCCAACAATCTCCCACTAGCTCAAAGATCCATTAATAGGATATTCTTCAAACCCTCACTCATGTGATAATCATTGGATATTTAGAAAAATAGCTAGGTAGGTTGATTAGTCACTCTGTTACCAAGATACTACACCAAGTCCTTTTACAACACTTGCATATCTCCTAGTAATAGTGCTCGCATCCAATGTGAATGTTGCATCTTATGCAACCAATACTCAATTTTGTCAATCCTTGACACTATAGCTCAATAATTATTATAAGAAGTATTTCCATTATCCTTTTCAGAATAGCCTTATTCTACGAGATCTCTATCTCCTAAGGTATCCTCAGTTAAGACCTTTTAGATATCCATCTATAAAGTCACAATTTCTTAAAGATAAGGCTTTGAGATCACTATCTGTAAGTCTTTTCATCTTTGGAGATATTATTATTACTGCAATGAAGTATTTTATTTCCGTAGTAGGATTAGTAACAGTTTACTACTCCCACTGCATGGCATACACCTGGCTTTTGTACATATATAGCATACACCTAGCTTGTCGTAACTGATGCACAAGGGTAAGCAGTTCTAACATTCACTTCCTCAACTCTTTGAGGTGCTATCCCTTTAGATAGGTTAACATCATATCTTGAGGAAAAAGAGCCTTTCTTGGAATTTTCTAGAAAATGGAATATGTACAAGGTGTACCACTAATGTGATAGTCCCAATACCCTCCTCTCTTTGCTTCTGAACATCTTCAGAACTAAGATCCAAGAAGTATTCTTGAGATCATATCTCAAGGTATGAAATAGCCAGAATATGAAACACTTATTATCATCCTTATATCATTCCAAATGATTATGATATCATCTACATTTAGCATGATGAACACAATGGTACTCACACTAAGCTTCACATGGTTCATCAAGATTCTATCTGAAATCGTAACCTTTATAGTTTCGTCAAATCTGATGTTCCAATTACTGGAAGATTATTAGAGTCTATAGATGGAGTTCTTTTAGCTTGCACATCTTGTATTCCTAAACTATGAAGCCCTAGGGCTACTGCATAGGAATAAACCTCGGAGAGGTATTCATAGAGGAATGCAATATTGACTTCCATCTTGAAGATCTCAAAATCAAGTTTGTGTAACTATAGTTGGCAATATTTCTATGGGTTTAAGCATGGTCACTAAAGATAAAGCTTTATTGCAAGCAATGTCTTCTCTTCGATGTGCAAATCATAGCTACGAGTTGTGCTTTGAAGGTCTCTACCTTCTCATCAGGTTTCCTCTTTCTCTTGAAGACCCATCTACACCTCAACGGGTATTACCCTTATAGGTGGATCCTCGAGGGTCCATATACAACATTTGCATATGAAGTCTACTTTAGACTTTATTGCTAACATCCAATTTTCCATGTCATGATCTTCATAAGCTTCATTACATGAAGTAAGATCATTGTCAGACTTAACTAACACATGGAATCCATCCTCAAACTCATTTGAAGAGGTATGAGTGTTTTATCTTTAATAGTCCTATTAGTTTCCAATTTCAAGAGCCTCAATATTTCTTTTAAGAATCTCAAGGTCATAAAGTAGGTATGAAATACCATCCTTTATTTTCCTAATGAAGTAACACTTTTTGGTGCTAGATTCCATCTTACTTGCATGGAACCTAATTAAGGATACATATTGTAGTCTCTACTATATATATATGGAAACTAAGAGTTAATTATGCTAAGATTCATCATTGATCAAATCATATCACACATGATCCAATTGTATATCCCTACAACTCTATTGAGTTTAGTTATATTAGGAGGAATAGGATAAGAATGATATTCATATCTCCGTAAGGTATTCCTTGAATTCATCTAATAGGTACTAACTACCTAGATTAAATCAAATTAATTTTCATCTTCCTTCAAACTTTGATTCTAAATAAAAATTTTGAAATCTTTGAACATTTCAAAGCTTTCTAAGGTGATGGGAAGAAATCTCATATCACAAATAATCATCGCATGATATCACATATCATTAATGTTCATTATGATATAGATCATCCACATGCATTAATATGTATGAGATCTTGAATACCTTGGAATTTAACACCATTCCCAAAGAAGAATGTACTGGAAATTTTTATGTGAATACAATATTCACAAGTATGTAAAATCTTGGATTTTCAGACAATTTAAAGTTCAATATCTTACCAATCTATTCATCAATAGACATATGTCGAAGATTTGATGCGGGATCATTGTCAAATGATCTTCATCCTCTTATTGATTAAGATTTAATTTTCAGTATTTAAAAAGGTTAATGAACCATTCATTAATTTTCTAATATAGTAGAAACCTTTGGATGTTAGATTACTTTCTTAAATATATCCATCATAACTCTTTATGATATGTCTATCTCAGAATTCATGTTTATTTCCAATATTCAAAAATAAACAATGAGTGTATTCTAATATCCAGGTCAGAGAGACATTCTCTAAGCAAGGGATCTCCCACTAAAATTATGAAATCTATCCATTCAATAGAGATTATTGCAATAATTGCATCTACATCCATGTGGATGACTATTAAACCTTAAGATCAAAATTTCTGGTCTTCTAAAACATATGAAACCAATTGCAATTGTTATTAAAAGAATGAGATACAATTATCAGACTTTGATCTTAACAAATAAGAAAGTCAATCTCAATGATCAAATGTAGATTATTTTGATGCACTATCAAAGTCCTTCTTTTAAGGATCCTAGATTGAATAGATAATCAAACTATCAATACATCGACTTATTGCAGTATTGGCATTCATCCAACTCTTTGGATGCCATATGTACGGAAACCATAGAAGTATAGTCAACACTTTGACTTTCCTTCTAACTTGGGTCCAATCCATTCTTCTACTATGCTCCTTTCATCTATAAACAACTATTTCTTAAGACAAATGATCTCTTATGTTGAATTCAAAAGATTTTAGGGATTTTTACTCGGCATACCCTATAATCTTTGTCAATTACCTCCATGCCTTTGAAACAACCTAATTCCCCCCTCGACCTCGTAAACTTGCTAAACCTTACTCTACATACCATGTGGTTAACCATTTATCCGTTAAAACTAATGGGATTTCTTTATGTTATTTTACATTATACCCATTTTTTATCAAAATTACATTTAGTGTCACTCCCCCTCACTTCCTCCTCATATCCCTTTCCCATCCCCTCACCCTCTGCCCCTTGCCCACCCGACCTCCCCACCCTCTGTCCCTCACCCTCCCTCCCTCAGGAACCATCACCATGGCCAGCGAATCCCACCATCTAAAGCTGAAGCCCCCCTTCTCTTTCTCCATCTCCTGCCACTGCACTCATTCCCCTCTAATCCCCTCCAACACCCCTCCCCTTACTCCAAAACCAAACCAACCATCCTCTTGTGCCATTCCCCAACACACCACATACATTACCACTACCATTAACAACAACCCACCTTCACCACTCACCGACTCAGCTTCCCCTTCACCTTTTCTTCCTTCACATCTTCCTCCTTTGCCTCCTAGAGCTTCAACCAGTGACACTTCCCCCTCCAGCACCCCACGACCTCCGACCTACTTCCCCCTGCTCTGCTCGAATCCTTTCAACTGACAAAACTCCACTTTTCCTCTGGCAAATCCATCACTGCTCTCCGTCTCCTCGAGCACTTCCTCACCTCCCAAGATCCCTCCACTACCCATCCCTGCCCCTTCTCCACACTCTCCTCCATTGTATGCTTCGTCCTTGACCCCTCCTCCTCCTGCCCTACTTCCAAGGTCCTCCTCGTCGTCCTCTCGGTGACCAACCATCTCCTGGTCGTGGTGGTCGGCGCCGTCGTCGCCATCGTAGATGTCACCATGCACTCTATTGGGTCCCCGCCAATCACTGCAAAGAGGGCACTGACAGCTCTTGGGTTCTCTCTGAAGACCCACATCAATGATTCCCCACGGTTCTACCTCTTATAATAGGAACAATGACCGCCTTCAGATCTCACTGAGTTTGAAGAGAGACCGCCTTCAGATCTCGTGGAGTTAGACCTCCCAGAGGCCTCTAGAATGGGTCATCAAAGGAAGGCAACTGCTATGCACTTGAAGCTGAAGGTTCCAAGCTTCAATTTTTATGGCACCAGAGAGCTCTGGTGATCTGATGGGGAGGACGAGAAAGTGGATCCCTCCTTCACCTTGCAGATCCTTCGACATCTTCCCTGTGTCCCTGGAGCTGATGGGAGCGGTGAGACGAGCGTGGATTTAGATCGACATTCACGTTCATGAAGAGAGATGTTCGGGACGTTGGGGATCGAAACATACCATTAGATTTGCTAGAGATTGATTAAATCAACTTAAACCCAAGCTAGTTAACCAAAGTAGTCTAAAATTAACGGCATGATCTATGGAGTAAGACGGAGTAAGTTTACAGGGTCTAGGGAGGAATTATGTTGTTTCAAAGGTCATGGAGGTAATTGACAAAGATTATTGGGTCTGCCGGGTAAAAATCCCAAGATTTTAATATAAGAGTATTTCAACATTTATACATGCTTCATTCAATTCATACAATATTCATATTATGAAGCTTCATGTATGACTTGAGTATAGATAATATAATGATGACACTCATCATATATACTTACATCTTTGACTCTTAAGGACTTTGGTTTAGGTAGGAACTCAAACATTTTGAATACATCATCTCTTATCGAGTCACCATTCTGCATAATGCAGTGAACCATGTCATTCATGTTTAAATGTCAAGAGCACATATGTATGGTTGAATATCTTATTAGATTTTATAAGGATTGTTTAATTGTTATGATCATCATCGACATGCCACTTCCAAAGCACAATCAATAAGAGATCAAGACTATAGAGATATACAAACCCTAGAATTGTAGTCTGATTTTCTATTTAATTATCATTCCTTATTATTACGAGGAAATTTGCACACTGCAACCACATACATTATGTGTCCAAATGCAAGTACAATATCTTGATCATGGATCCGATCCATGATATTTTATTTGTTATCATGAGTATAGTATTGAGTGAGTTAATGAAGGATTATCTGAAATAAGAAATTTGCATAAATATATGTTTTACTTTGATTGAAGAATTTTTATATCAAATTTGTCTTGCCTTGTCGACAGAAAAGTTCATTCCCTTAATCTCTTTCAATGTAAGAGATATACTTACCATTATATCTCAAGCAAGATCTACAATCTCCTTTCTTATCTTTGTCACATCCCAATAATATGAGAACCTATAAATCAGATAAAAAGTAGCGGGAACACATTCCGCCTTGCAAGTCCAACTTGCATTCCCAATTCATTCTTTAACACAAGGGCCCACCACCCCTATGGTGATCTTGACCCATCGTTAATTGAACCAACCACAAATAGGAGTAAAACTCGATATGCCCAATCCAATATTACAATAGTATTATGAGGATCCGATATTGGGGTCACTACACATATGAACTTACTTTTTCAAAAAGCAAAGAGCCCGATCTAAATGCACTTGTATGCAGGAGTTGTCACTTCGAACATGCGCCTCCTACATACAATCCCTTGTGACGGAACCCTTTGCCATGATAGGAGACCATAAATGGCACTTATGTGATCCTTGATGAATATGTGATTCATCACTTCAAAAGTCAAAAATAGAGCCTTGTTCCCGAGCAAATAGATGCATATTTTCCTTTATATTGCATAAATAACATTCATGCATACATCCATAATTCATACATTTTAGTAGTCCATTTACATTTAAATAAGAAGCCAAAAATCCCTTGTAAAATACCCATTCACTAAAATAACCTCTTCTCTATAATATGTATTCCTTAGTTAATAATATAGGGAAGAATGCCAAAAATCCCCCTTGTAAAATAGTCAATAAAGCCCTAGAACCCCTGTACACTAAGATGCACATAAAGCCCTCATACAAACTCCGAATTAGGTCTACTTACTCTTAGAATACTACACATTAAAAGACCTTTAAAATGAGACTAATTTCATTGAATTTGGAGCTCATATGAGAAAGTTGGGTTTTTGGGCCACTTTGTATACTACATAGGTGTATAATTGTATCTTTGTATTTATATATCATATTTGACCTCATCTCCGTCTTTGGTCACCATGAAACTTGTAGATCTCATCGAGATCTACAACTTTCATGTTTTGAGTTTTTCCAAATTCGGCCCCCTCTTCTCTCTACACGTGTATTTTCCTCCAGCCACTCATAGCAGGCCACGTGGCGCCCTCTGGTTGCGCCACGCGGCCCGCTTCCCCTCGCCTCATCCGCCTCATCTTCCAACCGTTGGATCCTCTTCTAGATCCAACGGCCCAGCTCTGCCCACGCGTGCCTAAAGCCTGGACCATCAGATCATCTCCGGCCTTAATCCACGCCGCACGTTCGCGCTCTCACCAGAACACGCCACGTGGCGCTTTAAAGACCGCTCGATCGCATCCACGATCCTCTGATCTCAGCCGCCTCTCCTTCCAGTGAGTCTCGGCCCTTCGATCAGCTCCATCTCCTCATCCAGGCCGCCCGCTCGCGCTTCGTCCGCAGCTCGCCACGTGGCTCCACTGCAGCCCATCATCTACGCACCCCGATCTAATCCTACCCGCCCGCCACGCTTCGATCAACACCGTTGGATCACAAGATCCAACGGTGAAGACCTCCTCTCCTACCTCTGGGCGCCCTTCTCTCCCACGTCCCTTGCCTTGCGGGAGGGGCGCCCCCTTTCTATTTCCGGCTGCACGTCAGCCACCATCTACGTCAGCCAACACTCCCACGATGAGCCCCACTTATCCCTCACCCTCGCCAGCTCCCTCACGCTCCACCACCTCCACCAGAGTCGCCCCACGTCGACCACCTACCTCGCCTCGTCACCAGCCAACCCACCACCTTCAACCTATAAATACGCCACCACCGGCAACCTTGACCCGCATCCGCCACTCCAGAGAGCTTCCTTGAGCTCAGACCTTCCCATTGGTGACAGCAATTCGACGCGTCTTCGAGCGACGAAGGGATTCTTCTCCGGCGAGATCCACGGCCGCTCCGCCGTGTCGCAGCGACTCCCACGAGCAGCTGCACGAGCTCGGGCGATCACCGGCCCTCGAGCGACGACCTGGACCTCAAGCAGGAGGCCCAATCCCCAGGTGAAACTCCTCCATTTCCCCTCCGATCGTTTCTTATTTTTATCTTTGTTTTCTCCGACTTTATTCGCCGTCACTGGTCACTCTCTCGCATCCCTTTCATCCCGCTGAGCTTCGCGTCGAAGCTCCCATCCTCGCTACACCTTTCACGACCTCCGACGATGCCTCTCGCAATATTCCGATCACCAGCTCCGCCATTTGGCCGGAGCTCATCTCCAGACGTCCTCCTTCACGCCCTAGGCCTCGCCGACTATCTCCATCTCTCCACAAACACACGCACGAGCTCCGGCTCTCTCTTTCACACTTGCAGGTACCCAGCTTCTCATTGAACGGAAGCTCGCCGGAGTCATCTTCGAGCATCATCCCCATCGCCAATCGTCCACCCTCCGCCGCTTCTGAGGCCACCGGAGGCTTCGTCGACCATCCGCGCATCCTCTGGGGCACCTCCGACTCGCCATCGACCTCCACTGACGACGGGAAGGAAGGGCGGAGCAACAGCACTTACTCCGGAGCCCCGTCTTCTCCTCCGCAGGAGGCGGAGGGCCGTCGAGGAAGAAGCTCCAGGAGCCGTTCGATCATCTTGATCAAACGACCTACAATCAGCCACGTCACCCGCCGTCGGAGCTGCCAACGACCATGGGATCATCCTTGATCCCACGCTGCTGATCTGGCCACGCGTCACCACTACCATCCTTTGGATCGATCTTGATCCAAAGGCCCGCAGCCCGCCACGTCGACGAAGACCGAGCCTCGGCCCCAAACCTAGGCTCGGACGACCCGAGGCTACACCGAGCCTCACTCTAGCCCTCCAAAGCACCCGACCCTCGTTCCGAGCCGCCGCAGCCATCCGAGCCTAGTCCGCCCATGTGAGGAGCACGTGCGGCCTAGGTAATTTGCACAGAGGCCCCTGGCGCTTTCCATATTTGCAAAGAGGTCCCTGTGAAGCAGACCCCACGTGAGGAGCACGTGCACTGTGGAGATTTTGCACAAGAGTCCACCACATTATAGGTAATTGCATTTTAGTCCCTGTCTGCACATTTGCTTATTGTAATTTTAATTTCCTGTATTGCATTTACACCCCTGTGTTTGCACGCATCCCTAGATTGCATTTTACATCATTTTGCAAATCCAAGAATTGCATTTTGTTGAGAATTTAGTCCTCTGTCTATTGGTCCACGTGTCACATTTTCGTAATTTCAGTTGAATTATTAATGAATTAATTGGTGAATTTTTGATATATTTTGCCCAGTGACACCTTTTAATTTGTAGTTAATTCTCTGAGCTTCCAAAAATCATCAAAAATTCACAGTAACGGACAATACACTTAGCACACCATAAAAATTTCATGTCATTTGCATGCATATCGAGGCCTAAATAAATTATTGAGTGATTTTCTTAATTTAATTTTAGTTAATTCATTTCACAGTGAAATTAAGATCTGTCAATTTTCCTAGGTCCCTTATCATTAGAGCTGTCTAGGATAATTTTAGATCTTGAAAACATTGTGGTTTGATATTTATTAAAAATTAAATATTGAAAATCACCCTGTCTGCTCATTTAATTCACAATAAATTTATTCAGTGTCGAAAAATTCCAAAAAAATTAATGTAGGTCATTTTCATCATCAATAACCATCTGGCCAATTTTCATAATTTTTGGACTTCATTTGATATATTAATTAAATTGAAACATTAAATTGGCTTGCATTTTCCGCATAAGTCTTCATAAAAGGTAAGAAAAAAGACCAAAAAAATTTACTCCTCGAAAATCAACACTTGGACACTTGCTAAAATTCACCTAAGGAGACAGATGCCTCCCTGAGATCGACCTTGGACTCCACCAAGTAAAAAAATTATTTGCCGCTTAAAATTAACTTAACATTAATTGATAAGTGGTTTTTGACTAGCCTCTCGTATCCGACTGCAACGAACTATTAATTAATTTGGACATTAATTTGACCGAGTTAACTAAGGGTGCAGGGCGGTTATCAAAATGGCGCCGTTGCCGGGGAGGCACGGCTTAGGTTAAGTTTTGGTGAAATTTTGAGTGCTTGGTTTTCTTTCCCCGAGTAGTCTGACCCCCAGTTTTTCTTGTGAATATTTCTCTATCTTTAAAATTTTTTTGCATTTTTTGTGTCGTTCTTTATCTGACCTCAACTCACTTTTGTGCGAGGGACACCGGAGTCGAAGACGCTTCGAGGAACCAGCATTCGAATTGATTTAAGTGATTTGAGAGAACCTGTAATTCATTTATTTTCACATTTTTCGCATCTTTTCCAGCGGTTCCCGTTTGGGTTCTCGCGTATGTAAAAATAGTGGAATTGTGTCCCCGTGTGCTGTGTGGTTGAATTGTAACTTAGCTTGCACTAGCGGCTCCTCGAGCCAATCTAGGAATTGTTTGTGCTCGTAATCATTAGGACCACACAAATCACTTAAAAGACGCACTTAGACCGCAGTACTTTGCCAAATTAAACTGTTCTTCACACTAATAGAACTGCCTGTCTAGGAGCGGCTTTCATCGCCTGCATTTGCATGTAGATAAAATTTCAATTCTGTTCCGCATCCTGCATAAAAGCGAAGGGATCACTGTAAGTCTCCTGAACTCAGCATAACATCATTGTTTTATCGTGCATCGGCTTTTCTCGATTTCTCCCTCTGATTTTCACATTTAATTAACAGAAATTGGGACTGTCCGATAGGCGTGCTGTGTGGTGGACTTAATCAGTGATAACTTAACTTAAAATCGGGACTGCTAAACAGTATTGACCAAAAAAAAGAGAATAAAATTTGAAAATTGTTTGCAGGAGATTAATCCCCGACCCTGTTTTCAGGCTGAGTGAGGGTACTTGAGTGTGTGTGAACACCTTAAGGCAGAGCCCAAATCCCCGCCTTCCATATCACGAGCCAACTGATCTTAGCAAATATCACGAGTGGGATACTTTTAAGCTCATTGACAAGTACCAAGTAGCCTCCGCCTTCGCGGGTAGATAGGGGCGAACCAGCGGTACTCTGCGACAAGGCCTAGCTTTGTCAGCCTCCGCCTGCTTGCAGGTAGATAGGGGCACGTCATTGAGTCCCCACTCCGGATAGGAGCGCAGAAAGGGAGGATCGGCAGTATCTTAGGTGACAGGATAAACAGGGAAGACGCATCCGGCTCTAAGCCGACTTCCCTATAGGCTGCGTAATCCTTGCTATCTTGTTTGAAAAATCACACTTAAAAATTACAAGATTAATCGGACTCGATTTCGAGTCCTTCGCAGGTGTTGAGTGTGAATTCAGGGTTTTGGATTGATTTTGCTTGCTTCAGGTGGGGGTAAAACCCTATCTTCTTCTCGTCACATCAAGATGAGTAATTGGGGAGATCTCGACACATTATTCACCGATCTCTCTATGAGTCCCCCAAGTGACTCGTCTTTATCGACCCAAGCGCACCTTGGACCACCCAGGACTCATGACCCTCTTGAGTCTTGGTTCCCTCATACTCAGGGTGATCACTCTTCAACCAACCCTTTCATCTCCTCCGAGATTATCGAGGAAGCTCATCGCCTCGGTAATCCTTTCCTTGAGTTATCCTCTGACATCGACCTTACTTTCCCCCTAGGACTGGAGGACGAGATGCCGCCAAAAGTACCACCAGATGAGGAACAAATAAAACAGATTCTTGCTCGCCTCGCTAAAGCTGAACAGAAGAATGCAGATCTCACGGCGCGAATGGGACATATCATAGTAGCAGAAGGAATCGACCGACCAATGGTTGATACCTATAACCCGGCGGAGAACGAGATTCAGAACTGGTTGGCACCTGGAGTTCCCGCCCAGGCATTTGAGCTGAAGCCCCACTTCCTTAGTCTGCTTCCGAAGTTCAAAGGAAACCTTAATGAAGAACCATACACTTTCCTCCGTGACTTCGAGTTGGTGTGCAACAATCTTAGCCATCCCAATGTTGGCCAAGATTATATTCGGCTGAAGGCCACCCCTTTTTCCTTAGGTGATAAGGCGGCTCATTGGTTGAAAAACTTAGGGGTGGTATGCAATACCTGGATGCAGTTCAAGGACCTATTCTTGAAAAAGTTCTACCCTCTCAGTAGGACAAACCAGATGAGAACAAAGATCGCCAGCTTCGCCCAAGGACCTAGTGAACCTTTCCATGATGCTTGGGATAGGTTCAATGATTTAGTACAGAAATGCCCCTGCCACGGCATTTCAAAGGCGATCTTAGTCCAGACCTTGATCTGTGGTCTAACCCCAAAAATGCAGGGGTTAGTCAGTGCCGCCTGTGGAGGAAGCTATCTGAACAAAAATGAGCATGCTGTATGGAAGATCCTAGAGCAGATGGCAGAAACCGGCAGGTCTCAGGCCACAAGGGCCTATCAATTGTCTCCCTCAATCCTATCCAATGAGACAACTCGAAGGACTGTAGCAGATCTGACTGAAGACCTCATCCCCAGCATGGGGATGATTGCCGACAAGCTTACCATGGTCGAGCAGATCCACAAGAGAGTCGCGGAGATGGAGTCTCTTTCGAGCCTTCCAAAGAAAGTGGAGGAACTCTCTGAAAAGGTAGCTAAGATCAAGCTACCTGCCCCTTCTGCACCACCTGTACCTGTACATCGAGCCCATCTTGTACAGGAACAAGCACCGGGGCTCAGAGCAGCTGGGATCAGACTTATACCCAGCAGAACCATCATGCACCCCCACAAGTGGAAACGGAATACGAGGAGCCTCCGCCAGTATACGAGATCAACGGGCTTTGGTATAGCCGTGACCCGATAGTCCGGCAAATCGAGATGGGGAAGGATCAGCCACACCGCCCATCCCCAGTCTACCAAGAAACCAGGCCCGTCGCCGTCCCGCGCTTCCAGTCCAGGCTAGAACAGGGGCACCAGCCGCAGCAGCGCACTTACCAGTAGGGGCCAGCACCGTCCCATCAGCAACAGTATCGGCATGGCCAGCAGAGCCAATACAGGACGGCATCAACACAGCAGCAAGCCCAGCCCACCGAATTGGAGTCCCTCACCTTGGCGATCAGACCCTGTCTGATAGGGTCCAACAGATGCAGAATGACTACCTGGACATGAGGACCGACATCAATCGGGTCTCTCGTAACCAGGACCAACAAATGGCGCCAAGGACCCCAATTCCCGCATAGGTTCAGGCCAACCCAAACAGCGTACACCAGGGCCAGAACTGACCTCGAGATCAGGTATATTATTCAGATAATTACTTATCTGAACATGAGATCCTTTCGTACGATAATGTAAATCATATGTCCCTAAGGAGCGGAAGGACCGTGACCATACCTGATCGGGCACGGGCGCAGAAGGAAGGAACCTCCGAGACTCTACCTGAGGAGAACTCGGAGGAAGAGGAGGAGGAGCATCACCACCACCAACACCGGCGGAAGAAGAGGACATCTGAGTCCTCGAAGCAGCAGTCTCGCATTTGCATAGAGTCAGACGACACCGATGAAGAGCCCGCACCTCCATCTGAGGAGGATCGTCCGAAAGAAGCGGAAGAAGCATCACCGGTTTCGCCTCAGCATTTTCTTTTTAGTCAGAGTCAGAGTCCGAGTCTGTATCAGAGTTAGAGTCATGTTAAGAACTCAGTTCCCGAAATTAATGAGAAGATTTCAGTTTCCGAACCTGAGTCAATAATCCCTTTCCCCCGAGCTCTCAAAGGTGGAAAGAAGAAAAAGAAGAAAATCCAAAAAGATGACCCTGAGATGGCTGAATTCTGCAATAAACACATCAAGGTCACAATCCCTTTTGATAAGTTCGTGGAGATGACTCCTGCATTCCAAAAATACCTTAAGGTGAGATGCACACCTACTAGGGTTAGCAGGAAGACCAAAAGCCATGTTGAGAAACACATTCTGTCAGTGGCCACGACTTGTGCAATAAAGAACTCGTTTCCTCGGAAACGAAGAGACATGGGTGCACATTATGTGGTGAGTCATGTTGATGACATCGCATTTGCACGCACTCTCCTGGACAATGGTTCCTCAATCAATTTGATGCCCACAACCCTCTATGAGCGGCTTAATCTCGGACCTCTTAGGAAATCTAGAGCTCTTCTACAGTTCGCTGACAAATCAACTAAGAGGTCCCAAGGTGAGTTGAGGAACATTGTAATCAAAGTCGAGGGGCAAGAATACATGGTGGACTTCACTGTCCTGGATATGGAAACCCCTCGTAATTGGAGAGATTCCCAGATCATTCTAGGTAGGCCCTTCCTTAGAACAACATGGGCCTTATTTGAATATAAGAATGGGAAGATTCAGTTCCAAACTCCAGGCGGAGATGAGGAACTTGAAATGAAGCAGACAAGATGGCAGAGACCGGATTCCGAATCCAGCACCGAGTACTCTTCTACCAGAACAGACTGTGAGCATGTAGACTTAGTTGGGCCATGGAGACAGAACCCAGCCAGCACCGAGGTGTCCATCTCCTGCGAAGATGATCCAGTGCATGAGTCAGTCTGCGAGATCCTCAGGAACGAGTACAGCTCTGAGCCTGCATTGTCCTACATCTTCGATGACGTAGAGGCCCAGTTGGGCCTGTCAGTCCTTACATCTTTAGGACAATCGGAAGATGAGGATGACGAGTCGGACGAGGCGTTTGCCGATTGTATGGAAACTTTTGACGATCCGACTCCAGAGCCGCACTTGGTGGCAGCTATCACAGAACACGATCCAACCACTTCCAACACTGAACCAGAGCAGATTGAGCCAGATTTCTTAGACGATCACACTATTCCTGAGCTCAAACCCCTACCCACAACCTTGAAATATGCCTTCCTTGCGGGCCAAGACAAGAAATTTCCGGTCATTATCAGTTCGCAATTGACCGAGGAGCAGGAATCTCGCTTGCTAGAGATCCTGGAGAAAAACCGCAAGGCGATAGGCTGGAGCATTTCCGATCTCCACGGGATAAATCCCGCTCTGTGTTCGCACCATATTTACTTGGAGAACGAAGCCAAACCCTCTCGCGAATTCCAACGCCGGTTGAATCCAAATTTACGAGAGGTCGTGAAAAAGGAGATAGAAAAATGGTGCAACATGGGTATTATTTACCCAATCTCCGACTCCAAGTGGGTGGCCCCAATCCATGTTGTCTCGAAGAAGTCGGGAATTCAGACGACCACCAACGAGGATGGAGAGGAGATCGTGACGAGAGTGCCCACGTGGTGGCGCGTCTGTGAGGATTACAGACGCCTGAATGCCGCGACAAAGAAGGATCATTTCCCCCTACCGTTCATTGATCAGATTTTAGAAAGATTAGTGGGGAAAGAATTCTTCTGCTTCCTAGATGGGTTCTCGGGCTACAATCAAGTAGCCATAGCTCCAGAGGACCAGGAAAAGACCACGTTTACATGCCCCTTTGGTACCTATGCTTTCAGGCGCATGCCTTTTGGGCTATGCAATGCTCCAGGTACTTTTCAAAGGTGCATGATTGCTGTATTCGCTGAAATGGTCGGTGAATTCCTAGAAGTCTTCATGGATGACTTCTCGGTCCATGGCGATTCTTTCGATTCCTGTCTTAGGAATCTGGACCGAGTCCTCAAGAGATGTTGTGAGGTTAATCTGGTGCTCTCCTGGGAGAAAAGTCACTTCATGGTGATGGAGGGCATAGTGTTGGGGCATGTCATCTCCAAGAGAGGAATGGAGGTTGACCCTGCCAAGGTGGATGTGATCAGACGACTCCAGCCACCCACCAACGTAAAGCAGTTGCGGTCGTTCCTCGGGCAAGTTGGATTTTATCGGAGATTCATTAAGGATTTTTCTAAGATTGCCCGACCGCTAACTGAGCTTCTAGGCAATGACATGGAGTTTATTGTAGATCACAAATGTCTTGAGGCCTTTAAACTGTTACAAGGAATGATCATGGACGCACCCATACTACAAGCCCCAGATTGGTCCCTACCATTTGAGATCATGACGGACGCCTCTGATTATGCTATTGGGGTTGTATTGGGACAAAGAGGAGATGGCGTCCCGTTTGCAATTCACTACACAAGCAAAGTGCTTGATACTGCTCAGCGTAACTATACGGTTACGGAAAAAGAAATGCTTGCGGTAGTGTTTGCCTTGGACAAATTCAGATCTCATCTAATTGGATCCAAGGTAACTGTGTTCACGGACCACTCGGCACTACGGTATTTGATGGAGAAGAAGGACGCGAAGGCACGTCTTCTTCGTTGGATTTTACTTATCCAGGAGTTTGATCTGGATATCCGTGATAAACCTGGTAAGAAGAACGTAGTGGCCGATCATCTTTCTCATCTTGAAGATCTTAATACTTCCGAGGTTTCACCAATTCGAGACTCCTTCCCTGACGAGTCGATTCTTGTTATCGATTCACTCCCATGGTACGCCAATATCGTGAATTATCTTGTCTCCAAGAAAGTTCCCGAAGATTGGCCCAAGAACCAAATCGACCGACTCAAGTCAGACGCTAGACACTACCATTGGGAGGATCCGATCCTTTTCTTCGAAGTACCGGATTGTGTCTGGAGACGGTGTATTCCTCAGGAGGAATACCAGAGTGTCCTTTCTTTATGCCACAGTTTGGAGGTAGGAGGACACCACTCCGGGAAGAGGACCACATGGAAGGTACTTCAGTGTGGCTTCTACTGGCCGACTCTGTTTCGCGATGCCACCGCCTTCGCGAAGTCGTGCCCAGTTTGCCAGAGAATGGGAGGAACCGTTGGTTCCAAGGATGAGATGCCAATGCATCCGGTCATCATTTGTGATGTCTTTGACGCCTGGCGTATCGATTTCATGGGCCCATTCCCTGTCAGCCACGGGTTCGAATACATCCTCCTTGCGGTAGATTATCTGTCCAGATGGGTGGAGGCTATCCCGACCCGAGCCACAGACAGCAGGACTGTCTGTAAATTCATCAGAGAGCACATAATCTCTAGGTTCGAGATCCCCAAAATGATGATATCAGACGGGGTAGCCACTTTGTGAATCGGGAGGTGAAGAAACTCCTGAAGGACTACGGCATCGAACACCGTGTCGCGAGTCCTTACCACCCACAAACCAATGGTATGGCTGAGGTGTCGAATAGGGAGGTGAAAACCATATTGCAAAAGCTTGTCCGCCCGGACAGGAAGGACTGGTCTCAGATCTTGGATCAAGTCCTCTGGGCGTATAGGACGGCTTACAAGACGCCGTTAGGCACCTCCCCATTCCGAATGGTATTCGGAAAGACGTGCCATTTGCCCGCAGAGTTAGTGCACAAATCAGAATGGGCAATAAAAAAAAGTCAACTGGAACACACACCTGGGTCAGAAACAGAGGGACATGGATCTGAATGAGCTTTTGGAAGTCAGAAACCGAGCATTGGCATGATAGATATCTCAGACGAAAGACCTTTGTTCCTGGACAGAAGGTATGGTTGTTCAATGCTAGGCTGAAGATTTTCCAAGGCAAGTTAAAGTCTAAGTGGACGGGACCATTTGTCGTCCGTACGGTGCATGATATTGGATGTGTCAAGATCTCAGATCTCGCAGATGACGCACCGACATTCCTAGTGAATGGGCAGCTGTTGAAGCACTTAGTCGAATCCAATGAACAGTTAGTCCATGTGGAGGAGATTGTATTCATGCGCGAGACAGATACAGCAGATACACCTCAAGCCGCGTATGAGACCTTGCAGCAGTGAACTCCAGCCATCAGCAACATCTTGAAAGATTCACACCGACTCATCTGTGTATACCATCAGTCTTGTACATCCTATCCTTTACCCCCGCGATTCTAGTAAACACCTCCCCACATCATCGAACCATTATCTTGGACTATACTTAGGACGACCAGATCCTAAGTATAGGGGGGAGGGGTCACCTAAGTCAGTTCAGTGTACATTCTCCAGATCACATTGGTCCTCATACTCATTTCTTACTGATACTTAGGCTGACCTGAGCCTAAGTATAGGGGGGACCGATGCCCGCATTGATACTTATCCACTTCCCATCTTTCCCTCGTCCGTCCCATTTCTGATCTTCTTCTACACTTAGGCTGCCAGAGCCTAAGTAGAGGAAAGCGATACGACTTCTATACTTTTTGTTCCTTTAGCTCTCCTACGCTTAGCACGAGCTATGTCTTTTTTCTCGCTCTTCGTGCTCTGAGGACATAGCACACGCTAGGTATAGGGGGGCGTGTATATATTACATATATACTTTACCCATAGCTCGTACTTTCGCGTATGTTTCGCGTATTTTTGTATATTTTACAATAATTATGGGTGGGTAAAAAAAAGTGTGTACTTTATGTATAATACTTGTATAAAAAAGTTGTAAAATTTGTTGTAAAACATGATGTATACCAGAAAAATAAAACAAAAATGCTTCTTATTTACTCATGCATATCATCTCTGCATCCAAAAAGATTCTTGCATTTTCATAGCATGACATCTCATCTGCATACTTTGCATATGCAAAGTGAAAAGCTAGTGGGATCTGGACCAAGTTATGAGCAGATATTGAGGATGGAAATGATTTGACCTTAATCCACCTAATTTCAGAGGAACCTTATAGGAACTGGAGTTAAGATTTTTCAGGTCAGGTGACTTAATTCTTTAAGTCTGCAAGTCTATGTTCATATGTCATCTTGACGAGCCTGAGTAGAGCACTTAACAACACACACATGACTCTTAGAGACAATGGATTGACGTGCACCAGCACTTTACACATGGCTCTCTACGGATGAGGTGATGAGGAGGCAGTTTCCTTTAGCTTGGGGTAGCATATGAGGGTAGTACTTCTAGGCGGAACCTCTCTTCTTCTTCTAGTGAAGGAAGTGCCTCTCAACTTGGCCTAGTGGTGATGAAGGCTAAAGACATAAGCAGTGGGTTGCAATAAAGCTTCAAAAGAGGGATAGTCTACTGGCTCAAGAGGAAATTTCTTGTATATATGCTGCACCATGTAGATATGTTGTACAGAGGCATTTAAAAAAATGAAAAAAAATGCCAAAAAGAACTCCAAAAAGTGGTGGGTCGGATTGAAAATTGAATAACCCCACCGGAGTGTACGTAGTCAAGAAAAGAAAAATCTTATGGTCCCCATGTTACATCTCATGAAGCTTGCAGCGGGAGACTTAGCTACACTGGCTGAGCTCCCAAAAGTCTATACTTCTTCCCCCTCTTCTTGAGCCGGTTGAACTTGAACTTAGAAGGGAATACCCCGCTTCTCGAGGAAAGAGTTGCTAGACCGAGGCATTAGAGTTACCAGGTTGGGGGAGGTTGTTTCTTTGTTACTTCTGAGGTGGGGAGTCATATATCACTTACACTGCATGAAAAGATTCATGGTCATTAGAGTTTGTGTATGTAGACTTGTTCTGATCAGGTGAGTTGAGGAGTCTTGAATAGAAGACTTGTGGAACTTGAAGTCTGTTAAGTCTTAAACTCAGATCCCAATAAGGTTCCGAGACATAATTAATCCAAAGGTCGAGTCAAGCTCTATTTTTTAACTTTTGTTCGTGACCTTGGTATGGAACCCAAAATCATTTCACTCTTGCATTTCATTTAGTTGCTCGGGGACGAGCAAGGTTTAAGTATAGGGGGTTGATGAATCTGTGATTCATCACTTCAAAAGTCAAAAATAGAGCCTTGTTCCCGAGCAAATAGAGGCATATTTTCCTTTATATTGCATAAATAACATTCATGCATACATCCATAATTCATACATTTTAGTAGTCCATTTACATTTAAATAAGAAGCCAAAAATCCCTTGTAAAATACCTATTCACTAAAATAACCTCTTCTCTATAATATGTATTCCTTAGTTAATAATATAGGAAAGAATGCCAAAAATCCCCCTTGTAAAATAGTCAATAAAGCCCTAGAACCCCTGTACACTAAAATGCACATAAAGCCCTCATACAAACTCTGAATTAGGTCTACTTACTCTTAGAATACTACACATTAAAAGACCTTTAAAATGAGACTAATTTCATTGAATTTGGAGCTCATATGAGAAAGTTGGGTTTTTGGGCCACTTTGTATACTACATAGGTGTATAATTGTATCTTTATATTTATATATCATATTTGACCTCATCTCCGTCTTTGGTCAACATGAAACTTGTAGATCTCATCGAGATCTACAACTTTCATGTTTTGAGTTTTTCCAAATTCGGCCCCCTCTTCTCTCTACACGTGTATTTTCCTCCAGCCACTCATAGCAGGCCACGTGGCGCCCTCTGGTTGCGCCACGCGACCCGCTTCCCCTCGCCTCATCCGCCTCATCTTCCAACCGTTGGATCCTCTTCCAGATCCAACGGCCCAGCTCTGCCCACGCGCGCCTAAAGCCCGGACCATCAGATCATCTCCGGCCTTAATCCACGCCGCACGTTCGCGCTCTCACCAGAACACGCCACGTGGCGCTTTAAAGACCGCTCGATCGCATCCACGATCCTCTGATCTCAGCCGTCTCTCCTTCCAGCGAGTCTCGGCCCTTCGATCAGCTCCATCTCCTCATCTAGGCCACCCGCTCGCGCTTCGTCCGCAGCTCGCCACGTGGCTCCACCGCAGCCCATCATCTACGCGCCCCGATCTAATCCTACCCGCCCACCACGCTTCGATCAACACCGTTGGATCACAAGATCCAACGGTGAAGACCTCGTCTCCTACCTCTGGGCGCCCTTCTCTCCCACGTCCCTTGCCTTGCGGGAGGGGCGCCCCCTTTCTATTTCCGGCTGCATGTCAGCCACCATCTACGTCAGCCAACACTCCCACGATGAGCCCCACTTATCCCTCACCCTCGCCAGCTCCCTTACGCTCCACCACCTCCACCAGAGTCGCCCCACGTCGACCACCTACCTCGCCTCGTCACCAGCCAACCCACCACCTTCAACCTATAAATATGCCACCACCGGCAACCTTCACCCCCATCCTCCACTCCAGAGAGCTTCCTTGAGCTCAGACCTTCCCATTGGTGACAACAATTCGACGCGTCTTCGAGCGACGAAGGGATTCTTCTCCGGCGAGATCCACGGCCGCTCCGCCGTGTCGCAGCGACTCCCACGAGCAGCTGCACGAGCTCGGGCTATCATCGGCCCTCGAGCGACGACCTAGACCTCAAGCAGGAGGCCCAATCCCCAGGTGAAACTCCTCCATTTCCCCTCCGATCGTTTCTTATTTTTATCTTTGTTTTCTCCGACTTTATTCGCCGTCACCGGTCACTCTCTCGCATCCCTTTCATCCCGCTGAGCTTCACGTCGAAGCTCCCATCCTCGCTACACCTTTCACGACCTCCGACGACGCCTCTCGCAATATTCCGATCACCAGCTCCGCCATTTGGCCGGAGCTCATCTCTAGACGTCCACCTTCACGCCCTAGGCCTCGCCGACTATCTCCATCTCTCCACAAACACACGCACGAGCTCCGGCTCTCTCTTTCACACTTGCAGGTACCCAGCTTCTCATTGAACGGAAGCTCACCGGAGTCATCTTTGAGCTTCATCGCCATCGCCAACCGTCCACCCTCCGCCGCTTCTGAGGCCACCAGAGGCTTCGTCGACCATCCGCGCATCCTCTGGGGCACCTCCGACTCGCCATCGACCTCCACTGACGACGGGAAGGAAGGGCGGAGCAGCAGCACTTACGCCGGAGCCCCGCCTTCTCCTCCGCAGGAGGCGGAGGGCCATCGAGGAAGAAGCTCTAGGAGCCGTTCGATCATCTTGATCAAACGGCCTGCAATCAGCCACGTCACCCGCCGCCGGAGCTGCCAACGACCATGGGATCATCCTTGATCCCACGCTGCTGATGTCGCCACGCGTCACCACTGCCATCCTTTGGATCGATCTTGATCCAAAGGCCCGCAGCCCGCCACGTCGACGAAGACCGAGCCTCGACCCCAAACCTAGGCTCGGACGACCCGAGGCTACACCGAGCCTCACTCCAGCCCTCCAAAGCACCCGACCCTCGTTCCGAGCCACCGCAGCCATCCGAGCCTAGTCCGCCCACGTGAGGAGCACGTGCGGCCTGGGTAATTTGCACAGAGGCCCCTGGCACTTTCCATATTCGCAAAGAGGTCCCTGTGAAGCAGACCCCACGTGAGGAGCACGTGCACTGTGGAGATTTTGCACAAGAGTCCACCACATTATAGGTAATTGCATTTTAGTCCCTGTCTGCGCATTTGCTTATTGTAATTTTAATTTCCTGTATTGCATTTACACCCTTGTGTTTGCACGCATCCCTAGCTTGCATTTTACATCATTTTGCAAATCCAAGAATTGCATTTTGTTGAGAATTTTGTCCTCTATCTATTGGTCCACGTGTCACATTTTTGTAATTTCAGTTGAATTATTAATGAATTAATTGGTGTATTTTTGATATATTTTGCCCAGTGACACCTTTTAATTTGTAGTTAATTCTCTGAGCTTCCAAAATTCATCAAAAATTCACAATAGCTTACGGACAATACTCTTAGCACACCATAAAAATTTCATGTCATTTGCATGCATATCGAGGCCTAAATAAATTGTTGAGTGATTTTCTTAATTTATATTTAGTTAATTTATTTCACAGTGAAATTAAGATCTGTCAATTTTCCTAGGTCCCTTATCATTAGAGCTATCTAGGATAATTTTAAATCTTGAAAACATTGTGGTTTGATATTTATTAAAAATTAAATATTGAAAATCACCCTGTCTGCTCATTTAATTCACAATAAATTTATTCAGTGTCGAAAAATTCCAAAAAAATTAGTGTAGGTCATTTTCATCATCATTAACCATCTGGCCAATTTTCATAATTTTTGGACTTCATTTGATTTATTAATTAAATTGAAACGTTAAATTGGCTTGCATTTTCCGCATAAGTCTGCATAAAAAGTAAGAAAAAAGACCAAAAAAATTTACTCCTCGAAAATCAACACTTGGACACTTGCTAAAATTCACCTAAGGAGACAGATGCCTCCCTGAGATCGACCTTGGACTCCACCAAGTAAAAAAATTATTTGCCGCTTAAAATTAACTTAACATTAATTGATAAGTGGTTTTCGACTAGCCTCTCGTATCCGACTGCAACGAACTATTAATTAATTTGGACATTAATTTGACCGAGTTAACTAAGGGTGCGGGGCGGTTATCAATCCTCCACCTCATATTCAAATTCTAATTAATTATCATGAATTACATTCATATAATTAATTCTTTCAAGGGAAATGCACATATATTCATAATAGAGTTTTTTATTTTTTTATATAATTATTTAATCATATTAAATCAATTATCAATACAATTCAATAAACCAACAAACTTAGTTGTTACTAGAAAGGATGGTATTATCACAAAATGTATTATTTGAATTTTAATAATTAGAAAAATACACCATGATCCTTCATGCATTATCCCTTCCTTAGTAGCTGTCATGACCAGTATTGACGGGAGTGGGAGAGACTGCTCATGGAGCAACCTGCTACCCCAACGCTCCTCGACTAGATACCATATCCACCTCAGGTTAGGATAATGTTGATTAACCACTTTAACTTGAGTCGATAATCAAATTTTCAATCGAAGTTATACCATATAATAATGATTAAAACCATTTTGATGTATATTATAAGAAATTTTACTAACAAATTCACAATACTATTTAAACAACTTTGTTTGTTGAAAAGTAGATGATGTAACCAATTTGTTATCTAGATCATAACTAATCAATTATTGGTTAAGGTAATTCCATTTAAGGAAATAATTATCATCAGCTATTTCTAAAATATTTATCCGTAATTATTCCAAGAAATTAACCATTAATTTCACTAATTTATTAAATGACAATAACAAAGTTCTTGATTAGGAACGTAATTTCGAGCAGTGACCCTCACATATTAAAATTTGCATATCTCAATCAATTTAAATCCAAATCATTCAAAATAAGTTTCCAAATTTGATAGTATGATTGAATGCATAAAAATGTGATTAGAACACATCTATAGGTGTTTCAAAGTAGTATATAACTCTTTAATTACATCAAGATTCGCCATCCTCAAAACAATGGATATATGTTCATTAAAATGATCATATCTTGAGCAATCAGATTCCAAATCACGTAAACTAAAATCCCATGGCTTCCTTATTTAATGAGGAAGGTTATCCATTGATAATTTAAACATTTTAAATAGAGCTGAAATACTCAACAAATAGGGTTGCGTGAATGAAATGCGACTAAATTTTCACAAACTCTAATGAGCCCAAGTCTTCCTAAGTTTATGGAACGTATCCAAAAACTTCCGACCTATGGCTCTGATTCCACTGGAAGAAAATCCTTAAACGCATCATGGAAGCGTTAGGATCGCATAGTATGAGATCTGGAGTGACTAATCATACTAGTTGCTCAAAGGCAACATTATTTGAAAATTTTAAACGATGAAACCACATGATCTAGGAATTTTTCTCAAATCATTTCATCTAAACCAAAAACAAGTATTAGGTTTACCTTTTGAAGAGTGGTAGTGATCAAGTCTCTCAACGAAGAGATCTCCTGTCTCAAGTCCGATTCGACGGAGGAGACACTTGTGAGTGCATTGATGAGACGTGTGCTCCTCACAACCCATGTTGATGATCCAAGCGTCGAATATCCAGATCTCATCACACGAGATCCGACGTCTTCTTCACGAGTGAGGTGCATCGAAGGAGATGGATATCCAAAAGCAAATAATCTTGCATCATAATGACAAATCTGCGATTATGGCGACTCTCTCTTGGGTTCCATGGTGTACGGCCACAATGAGAGAGAGGGAGAGAAACTTATCATGTCGAGAATGAGAGAGAGAGAGAATATATCGTATCTGTTGTTGTTACATGAAGAGCAAGGGGTTCTTATTCTAATATAGTATTTTTGGGATCCATGAATCTCAATCCATGTATAACACAAAATAAATGGATGAGATTGATTTATGTTTCTATCAATGGCCATGATCTTTTTCTAAAAACGTAACAACAAATAATTAAATTAAATTAAATATAATTTTTAAAAAATATAAATTAATTTCAAATTAAATAAATTATTTCGGAGATAATTAGAAGGAGATAATTATCTACTAATCAAATGGGGATGGCCACCTAATCCTAATGGGACTTTGTGGCCATTCACCACCTTTGATGGATGGCAATATTTCCAATAAGATTACATTATCTCATTCCAACATTACCTCACAATAATAATTTTCAATTATCTTTAGAATAGTGCAATCATGCCATTGGAATTATGTGAATCACAATCACAATCCAAAATAAAATGTAAATTGTATTTTCAATTAATTATTTAGTGTGAATCAAATTCACATCAATAAATAATCAACAAAGATAAATCACAATAGGCTCTCTCTGATATATTATAAATCACAATTATAATATATCTGATTGACATCGATAATCTTATCCACTTTACTCATATCTATTATAATTAAATCGCATTCAATCTTCTTGGATCACTATTCTCATGTGCTCAAATAACATGAATCACATTCACATTATTCACGTCTTTGATAATTAAATCACATTTAATTATCTTAGACAAATGTCTTTATAATATCAATAAATTCATAATATTCATAATAATTAAATCATATTTAGTTATCAAATTTCTCAATGATATGATACATATATCAACAGTGGAATTATCCTTGAACTATTTCAAGGATAGTGCGCGTTCTCCACAGATACTTGGAGAAATGGACATGGCAGTTGTATGTTCCATGTATACTGACTTTGATATTGGATTAAATCTCAAATCCAGATCTTGCAGTATGTTAGCCATGAGCCTGAGGCGAACCATTCCTACAATAAATGTTATTGTAATACATGAATCATCAATAAAAGTTATTGATTGTTTTCACTCCCTTTTTGAGATTAAATGAATGAATGCACTATAAGGTCCCTCTTACAATTAGGGTTATGTACCATGGTCATCTTTTTTATTTTTCAACTGTTGATTAATTAATTGAATCATAGAGGCTGGTGCTTGGATGAATATCTAAGGAGTTAGGTACAAGACTCATCAAGCACCGATAAATGATTATTAAGTGGTGATCTCCAGCTTGAGTAGGAGATGGCAATCCTTTTCTCATTAAGGATGATATCTGACCAACTTCTTGATCCAGGTCCTCTGCATGGGAATAGTGATTCCGAGGTGTTAGATTAGTTAGGTCAAAGGGTTGACTTAACGAGATCAAGACAACCTAAGTCCTATATTGAATACTGTCACAATATAGTCACACATCCTCTTACCAGAGATAGATATGTTACTATATGTCTGAGTGTGTAAATTTGGCAGACCAATAGGTTGATGGCCTAACCAAGGTCTATACATCGGTGAGCTGGTGTGCATGTAAGGGCATAAGAGTAATATGATCTCTCAATGGGATCATACATGTTCACTTGTGAACCGGGATACATGAGCTCACTCATGAGGTATTGGGATCGATCAAATTCCATGCATGGTCATCGTGCTTTGGAAACATGACAAGAATTTGAAGGTATGATATATGCTTTGGAAAAGCATATGATCAATACCAATCCCTAATGACCAAGAATGAGAAACTTGGTGATCAAACCCTGAAGATGACATTGTGAAATTGGTCTATATCTTCATATTTATCATAGGTCTTCTAGTATGCATGATATACAGGTGTTAGGAATACCTAAGGATGATGTCATAATAAACGATTGTATAACCATGACGCTTCCATTCCAAGGGAGTGATGAAACATGTTTTAATTTTAGTGACTCCTCTCAATAGAGAAGTAATCTGATCTTGGTCCAAGTGTTGGACATTGATCTGAACGAGATTCAGATGCACTGAAAAGATTAGATTTGCAGTTTTGATTTAATCAAGCATCTATGAGAGGTCCGTGAGATCTGGATTTGAGATGTGATCTCAATATCCAAGTCACTATACGTGGAACAATACAATCGCCATGTCCTTATCTCCAAGTATCTGCGGAGAAAGCTCATTATTCTTGAAAGGATTCAAGAATAATTCCATAGTTGAATTACATCTAAGCATTGAGAAAGATATAATTAAACATGGTTTAATTATCTCAAATGACGTGAACTTATTTCACATTATTGGGATACATGTGAATGATTATCCAATATAATTAAATGTAATTTAATTATTATAGATAACAATAATGTGGATAGCAATATCCAATTATTCATAATATATTAAAAATGTGATTTATAATGTATTAGAGAGAGCTTATTATGATTTATATTTTTTGATTAATTATTGGTGTAAACTGGATTCACATTAGATAATTAATTGAAAATGTAAATCACATTTTATTTCGGATTGTGAATGTGATTCACAAATTTCCAATGGCAAGACTGCAATGTTCTAAAAATAATTATAAATTATTTTTGTAGAATTATTTACAACAAGCGTTGTTGTAAAAATCATGGAGATTTCCATGGAATCGTGAAAACTCAACAAGATACCATGAGATTGCATGGAAATCCCCCATTCCATATTGGAAGGGTGGACAACCACCAATTCTCTATGGAAATTGGTGGCCGTCCACTCTAAATATGACAGAGTAAGATTTCCATCCAAATCTCTCCATGAAATCTTGATTTAATTTAGGATTAAATTATCTTGAATTATCAAATAGATTTAATCTAAATTAAATTATTGTTATTGTGTTTTACCAACAACATCTTAGACATTGAAAGAAATGCAAATCTATCTCATCCATTGATTTTGTGTGTCCCATAGATTGTGATCCATGGACTCCCAAAACCCTATATAAAGAGTGGCACCCCATGTTCTCTAGGGTTAATTAGAACTTCAACAACCAAGAGCTCTCTCCTTTCTCATTCACATGCCACTCTCCCTCTCTCCAATGGTGGTCGTCCACTAAGCCCTAAAGAAGGAGTCTTCGTCATCGCTTTGCCGGTGTATCGCCGCTTCGATGACTCTCGGTTCTCCGTCTTATTTGGTGTGCTTTGCTCACAAAGAAGGAGTTCGATCTCGTGCGACGAGATCAGGAGTTTCCACGCCTTGAACAACATCTTGGATTCTGAGGTTCACGCGACTCATCCCCACGCTCGCATGCGTCTTCTCCAAAGATCGTACTTGAAAAAGGAGGTCTCTTTTTGTATACCTGATAAACCATGTTACAAGAGGTATTCCATTATCCTTTAGGTGGTTTAGATGAAACGATCCGAGAATCATTCTTGGATCATGTGGTTTCATCGCATGAAAAATTTTTAAATTCCGCTGCATAGATCAACTAGTATAACTAATAGTTCTTCATCGTATACGATATGATGCACACGCTTCTGTGATGTGCTTGAGTATTATTATTATATCCTTCAAGTGGTATCAGATCCTTCGGTTGAAGGTTTTGGATACGATCCGTAAACCTAGGACGACTTGGGTTCGTTAAGGTTGCGAAATTTTTGTCGCATTTCAATTTCGCTCTTCTATTTTGTGAATAATTTCGGGCCTGTTTAAAATATTTAAACACGAAATAATCATTTTAATTTTGTTTCCCATCAAATAAGAAAATCGTAGGATCTTAGTTTACGTAATTTGGATTCCGTATGCTCGAGATATCATAATTTGAATGAACATATATCCATAGTTTCGGGAACTGCGAATCTTAACATAATTAATGAGCTAATTACTGTTTTGAAATGCCTTCAAGTGTGTGGTAATCACTTAGGTTCTGTTGTAAATATTAAAAAACTTTGGAATTTATTTTGTCTAATTTGAATTTAAATTGATTGAGATATGTTAATTTTAGTAAGTAGGGGACACTACTGAAATTACATTCCAAATCAAGAACCATGTGATTGTCAATTAGTGAAATTAATTATTAATTTTCTGAAACAACTACGGAAAATATTTGAGAAATATTTATTAATAGTTATTTCCTTAATTGAAATGGCTTCAACCAATAATTGATTAGATGAGTTCTAGATCACAATTGGTTACACAATCAATAAATAAACTTGCTTGAATAGGATCGGGAATTTGTTTAGCAAATTTCATTATAATCTAAATGGTTTTTCTTATTACCATATGGTATAATTTTGGTTGAAAAATCGATGAACATCTCAAAGTAAATAATGATCTATTTGGCATTATCCTTTCCTGAGGTGGATATGGTGTCTAGTCAGGGAGCGTTCGGTTAGCATGTTGCACCGTGTGCAGTTTGTCCCACTCCCATCGATATTGTCCACGACAGCGTATAGAGACTGGATAATGGCGGAGAAATCAACGTTTATTTTTGCAATTATTAAATTTCGAATAATACGAACTTTGAGATTATACCTTCCATTCTAGTAGTAATCAAGTTTGTTGATTAAGATTGGATTGATAATTTATTTAATATGATTAAATTGATTATATCCAATTGAAATACTCTCTTATGAATAGATGTGTATTTCCCTTATAAGAATTAATTATATGAGTGTGATTCATGATAATTAATTAATGAATTTGAATAAGAGGTGGAGGATCACATAAGTGACATCCATGGTCTCTCGTCAAGGCAAAGAGTTCTGTCGCAAGGGATTGTATGTAGGAGACACCCGAAGTGACAACTCCTGTATGCAAGCGCATCTGGATCGGGCTCTTTGCTTCTCAAAAGAGTAAGGACGTATGCGTAGTGACCCCAATATCAAGTCCTCATATTATTGGGGTGATATTGGATTGCGCATAACAGTACTAATCCTGTTGACGGTTGGTTCAATTAACGATGGGTCAACATCATCTTAGGGGTGATGGGCCTGAGCGTTAAAGACCAAATTGGGAAATGCAAGGAGGAATGTGTTCCTTCTTTCCTTTATCTGAATCAAAAGTTCTCATATTATTGGGATGTGACAAAGGTAAAGAGGAGATCCCAGTTCTTGCTAGAGAGATAGCTGTAAGTATATCTCCTGCTTTCAAAGTGATTAAGGGAATGAACTTTCAAAGTTGAAAAGGCAAGACTAATTTAATTTAAAATTCCTTAATCAAATTTTACAATTAAATTTATAATTATTTATATGTTCTAATATAGTGTATTCTTAATTTTAGAAAATGAAGTCCATGAACCCTCTGAGTAATATCCTAGAAGTCAATCAGTTGACCGGGCCGAACTATTCTGATTGGATCCGAAATTTGGATCTTTTTCTTTCGGCTGAGCGTATATCTTATGTGTTATCAAAGCAATTATACGCAGACCCAAAGACTCCAGAAGAAATTAGTTATAATGAAAAATATGAGGAAGATCATAATATGGAAAGATGTTATATTCTTGGTTCATTGCCCAGCATGCTGCAGAAGCAACATGTGGAAATGGCCTCTTGCTATGACATTATGACAAATCTAAAATATATGTTCGGTGATGTAAACTGCACACAATGTTACAATGTAGTAAAAGAACTTATTCGCTATAAGATGCAGGAAGGGACCTCTGTCAGAGAACATGTACTCAAAATGTTTGGGTACCTCTCTGAGTTGGAAACCCTTGGAGCTGACATGGATGCAGATATAGAAGCTGACTTCATTGTGTTGTCCCTCCCTAAGTCTTTCAACAACTTTGTGATTATGTACCACATGAGAAAAGCTGATTATACTAACGCTGGTTTGCTAGTTACATTTAAGTCCGTTGAGGACGTAATGAAGAGAGATGACCCCTCTGGCAGTGCAATGGTTGCACAAGTCAAAGGAAAGCACGGTCGGAAGTAAGGTTCTCGGAAGGGCCCGACCCAGAAGAGAAAGAAGAAGAGCCAAGGTATTGGCTCATCTTCCAATGCATCCACGTTGATAGCGTCGAAGAAGACCGATGTATGTATCCACTGCAAGATGCCGAGGTACTGGAGGCGTAATTGCCCGGAATACCTAAAGTCGGTCAACAAAGGTAAAGCCACAACATGTACGAAATCTACTTTCATCATTGAAACTAGTTTTATCGTTGGTCGAAAATGAAGTTGGGTTGTTGATTCTGGTGCTTCTGTTCATGTATGCAATGTATTGCATCTGTTTTAGGAAACTAGGAATCTGGAAGAAGGGGAGATAGTCATCCAGATGGGATCTGATGCAAGTGTTGCAACAGTCGCCGTTGGAACCTACCGACTATCATTATCTAGTGGGAAAGTCCTTTTACTTAGAGAATGTCTTTATGTACCTGAAGTCAGAAGGAATTTGATATCCGTTTCTAAACTTGTTAGAAGTGGATCCTCATTCCTTTCCTGTAATAAATTAGTCATAAATCATTATGACAAATATATTGCAGATGATATTTTGACTTCTGGTGGACTCTATGAGTTGTGCATTGATGAATGTGTCACGAATGTTACTACCACTAATAATAAAAACCCTAAAAGATACAGGGAGGATGAAAATCATTCAAATATAATTTGGCATCAAAGGCTTGGTCAATTATCTGTTGATAGGATCAATAGATTGATAAAGGATGGACCTTTGGATTTTTTACAAGTTCAATCTTTGCCTACCTGCGAACATTGCATTCGAGGTAAAATGACTAGGATGACTTTCCGTAACAAGGTTACAAGATGCGAAGGTATTCTTTACCTAGTACATACCGATGTATGTGGTCCCTTCAATATCGTGACTCGAAATGGATATGGATATTATTTTATGTTTATTGAGGACCATTCGTGATATGGGTTTATCTTCCTACTACGTCATAAATATGAAACTTTTGAAAAGTTCAAAGAGTTTAACGTTTTGGTTGAGAACCAAACTGATAGGAAGAGTAAGCGGATTCGATTTGACCAAGGTGGTAAGTACCTCTCAGATGAATTCAAGGAATATCTTAAAGAGAATGGAATTGTCCATCTCACTCCTCCTGGAATCCCCCAACTTAATGGTGTTTCTGAAAGACGCCACAGGACTATCATGGATATGGTCTGTTCAATGATGAGCAAAGCAAATTTACCTCTTAGTTTCTGGGGATATGTAGTAGAGACTGTAATATATATCTTTAATAATATTCCTTGCAATTGGTGCCTAAGACTCCTCATGAGCTTTGGTATGGAACCAAACCTAGTGTTAATTACTTGAGGGTTTGTTTGGGGTTGCTTGGTCCATGCGAAGAATGTGGATGCAAGTAAGGTAGAATCTCGCACTAGACAGTGCTACTTCATTGGGTATGTTAAAGACAGTATTGGATATCAACGTTATGACCCTGAGACCCAAAAGGTTTTTGTCTCTAGAGATGTTAAATTTCTGGAGGAAGACTTCCTCAAAGGACAAACAGAAATGAAGTAGAAGAAATCATTAAATACCCTGAGGATTCTAAGTTTCCTGAACCAGAAAGTGAAGGGATAAATAAAGATGAAACACCCATAGCTATTCGAAGGAGTTCGAGGGTGGTTGCACCACCTGAAAGGTATGTATTCCATGTATCAGGTGAAATTGACAATGGTCCTGCTTCATTTGATGAAGCACTCACGGATCATGACATGGATAGATGGATGCTAGCAATGAAATCAGAGATTGACTCCATGCATAAGAACGATGCATGGACCGTAGAGGATCCACCTAAAGGGGTAAAACCCATTGGGTGTAAATGGATCTTCAAGAGAAAAAGGGGACCTGATGGGAAAGTAGAAACTTTCAAGGACTATACACACAGAGAAGGCATCGACTACGATGAGACATTCTCTCATGTGGCTATGCTTAAGTCCATCAGGACACTGCTTGCTATAGTTGCATATCTTGACTGCGACATCTGGCAGATGGGCGTCAAGACAGCTTCCCTCAATGGATACCTCAAAGAGTATATCTATATGGAGCAGCCCTAGGGCTTCATAGTTGAGGATGACAAATAAAGCAAGCTGAAGAAATCCATCTAAAGCTTCTCGTAGCTGGAATATCAGATTTGACAAAAACATAAAGAGTTATAATTTTGTGTAGAATCATGATGAACCTTGTGTGTACAAGAAGCTTAGTGGGAGCGTTGTTGTATTCATCGTGCTTTTTGTAGATGACATCCTTATTATTGAGAATAATACAGGGATGATGACTAGTGTGAAAATTTGGTTGTCCCATACCTTTGAGATGAAAGATCTTGGAGAAGCCTCTTATATCTTAGGCCTGAAGTTGTTCAGAAACCGAGAAAAGACGATATCGGGATTATCACAACATGGATACATAAGAAGATTCTTGAATGTTTCCGTATGGATAGTTCCAAGAAAGGATTCCTCCCCTTAAGACATGGTATCCACCTGTCTAAAGAGATGGCTCCTCAAAGTGTTGAGGAAAAGAAAGCCATGGCTAGATGCCCCTAGGCATCAGCTGTAGGAAGCTTAATGTATGTCATGGTGTGTACTAGGTCAAACATCTGTCATGTAGTGGAAGTGGTAGGTCATTACCAATCTTGCTATGGAGAGCAACACTAGAATGTAGTAAAGAACATTTTCAAATATCTAGGACGAACACAAGATTACATCTTGGTCTATGGAGATGGTGATCTCCAAGTCTTAGGATATACAAATTCAGACTTCTAGTCAGATATTGATGATCGAAAGTCGACATCAAGGTTTGTGTTCCTGTTAAATGGTGGTGCTGTGAGCTGGAGAAGCAAGAAGTAAGACACTACAACATATTCAATAACAGAAGCCGAATATATTATCGCATTAGATGCTACAAAGGAGGCGGTGTGGTTGCACAAGTTCATCCTGGAGCTTGGCGTAGTTTCCTCTTATACTCCCATCCCATTACCATGCGATAACACGGGAGACATTGCCCAGGCGAAGAAACCCAGATGGCATCAAAAGAGCAAGCACGTATAAAGGAAATACCACATCATTCGAGAGATTCAAAAGCATGGTGATATCATCATCACAAAGGTGGCCTCTGCCTACAATGTTGCAGATCCTCTTACCAAACCTCTGACACAAAAGGTTTTCGACCAACATGTAATGAGTATGGGTTTACGGATTGTTCCTGAATGGTTCTAAGGGATAGTGGGAGATTTTTAGGCATGTGAACCCGAGGCGAACCATTCCTACAATAAATGTTATTGTAACATAAGATTCATCAATAACAGTTATTGATTGTTTTCACTCCCTTTCTGAGATTAAGTGAATGAATGCATTATAAGGTCCCTCTATAAAATTAAGGTTATGTACCAATGCTATCTTCATGATCATACAGGTGTTGATTCAGTAATTAAATCATAGAGGCTGGTGCATGGATTAATATCTAAAGAGTTGGATAGAGGACTCATCAAGCACCGACAAATGATTATTAAGTGATGATCTCCAGCCTGACTAGGAGATGGCAATACTTTTCTCATTAAGGCTGATATCTGACTGACCTCTTGATGTAGGTCCTCTACATGGGAATAGTGATTTGGAGGTATTCGATTAGTTAGGTCAAAGGGTTGACTTAGCGAGATCGAGATAACTTAAGTCCTATGTTGAATACCATCACAATATGGGCACACATCCTCTGACCAGAGACAGATTTGTTACTATATGTCTGAGTGTGTACATTTAGCAGACCAATAGGTTGATGACCTAACCAAGGTATATACACCGGCGAGCTAGTGTGCATGTAAGGGCATATGAATAATACGATCTCAAAAAGGGATCATACAGGTTCACTTGTGAACCGAGATACATGAGATCACTCATGAGGTATTGGGATCGATCAAATTCCATGCATGGTCGTCATGCTTTGGAAGCACGAAAAGAAGTAGAAGATATGATATATGCTTTTGGAAAGCATATGATCGATACTGATTCCCAATGACCAAGAATGAGAAACTTGGTGATCAAGCCCTAAAGATGGCAGTGTAAAATTGATCTATATCTTCAGATTGATCATAGGACTTCCAGTATGCAGAATGTACCGGTGTTAGGAATACCTGAGGGAGATGTGATCATAAACAATTGTATAACTGTGACGCTTCCATTCTGAGGGACTGATGAAAGAGGTTCGGATTTTAGTGACTCCTCTCAGTAGGGAAGTAATATGATCTTGGTCCTAGTGTTAGACATTGATCTAAATGAGATTCAGATGCAATGAGAAGATTAGATTTGTGGTTCTGATTTAATCAAGCTTCCATGAGAGGTCTGTGAGATCTGGATTTAAGATTTGATCTCAACATCCAAGTCACTATACGTGGAACAATATAATCGCCCCATCCTTATCTCCAAGTATCTGCGGAGAAAGCGCATTATTCTTGAAAGGGTTAAGGAATAACTCCATAGTTGAATTATATCTAAGCATTGAGACATTGATAATTAAACGTGATTTAATTATCTCGAACAATGTGAATTTGATTCACATTATTGGGATACATGTGAATGATTATCCAATATAATTAAAGGTGATTTAATTATTATGGATAAGAATAATGTGGATAGCAATATCCAATTATTCATAATATCCTTCACAGTCCTCTCATAGATGTTTGATTAAATTAATACCGTAAATTTAAACTTCTTATTGCATCTGAATCACATTCAGATCAATATCCAACATTTAGACCAAGATTAGATTACTTCTCTACTAAGTGGAGTCACTAAAATCCAAACGTGTTTCATCACTCCATAGGAATGGAAGCGTCATTGTTAACAATCGTTTATGATCACATTACCCTCAGGTATTCCTAATACATGTACTTCCTACAAACTGGAAGACCCACAATAAACCTGATGTTTTAGATCACTTTTACAATGTCTCCTTTAGGGTTTTATCATTTTCTCATTTTATCATTGGGAATTGGTATCGATCATATATTTTCCAAAAGCATATATCATACCCAGGTGTTCAGCATATATTTTCTAAAAGCATATATCAAACCTTAAAAATTCAGTCAAGCTTCCAAAGAGAGATGACCATGTACAAAATTTGATTCTTCCCAATATCTCATGAGTGAGCTTATGTCTTCCAGTTCAGCAATGAACCTGTATGATCCCTTTGAGAGATCATATTACTCATATGCCTTGGCATGCACACCAATGTGTTGGTGTATAGACCTTGGTTAGGTCATCAATCTATTGCTCCCCCAAATGTACATACTCAGACATGTAGTAACACATTTGTCTACACTCAGAGGATGTATGCCTATATCGTGACAACATACGACATAGATCTTTGGTTATCTTGATTTTGTTATGTCAACTCTTTGACCTAACTTATCTAATACTTCTTAATCTCTATTCCTATGCAGAGGACCTGCATCAAGAGATCGGTTAGAGATCAACCTTTAGAGAAAGGATGGCCATGTCCTTCTCAGGCTGGACATCCTCTCTTAATAATCATTTGACGGTGCTTGATAAGTTCTCGATCTAACTCTTTAGATATTCATTCAAGCACCAGCTACTATGATTCAACAAGTGAATAAACAGTTGTATGATCATTAAGATGGCCATGGTACATAACGCTAATTGTACTAAGGGACCTATTATGCAAATTAGATATTCTTCATTTAAGATCAGGGAATGGTATTTTCAATAACATTTATTGCATAATGGCTCACCGTGAGCTCGCATCTCCAATAATCTTCCACTAGCCCAAAGATCCATTAATGGGCTAATCTTTAAACCCTCACTCATGTGACAATCATAGGCTATATAGAAAAATAGCTAGGTAAGTTGATCAATCTTTCTATTCCCAAGAGACTTTGCCATTCCTTTTACGACACTTGCATATTTCCTAGTAATAGTGCTCGCATCCAATGCGAATGTTGAATCTTATGCAACCAATACTCAACTTAGTTATTATAACTAGTATTTCCATTATCCTTATCACAATAGTCTTATTATAGAAGATCTCTATCTCTTAAGGTATCCGCAGTTAAGACCTTTTAGATGTCCATCTATAAAGTCTTCATTTCTTGAAGATAAGACTTTGAGATCACTATCTCTAAGTCTTGTCATCTTCGAAGATACTGTTATTACTGCAATCAAGTATTTTATTTCCATAATAGGATTAGTAACAGTTTACTACTCCCACTGCATGGCAGACATCTGACTTTTGTAAAATTCCTTTGACTTACCTATTTGACACCCCGGCCACGCCATTAGATTATGGATGGTAAGGGCTAGCAACACAATTTTGAAAGTCGTAGTCTTGATCAATTTCTTAACATCCTTGTTAATAAAGTGGCTACCCCCATTATATATTAGAACTTTAGGAATCCTGAACCTTGAAATTATATGATCTTTCAGAATCTTGAAGACGGTCTTGCTATCTACAGCTCGAGTTGGGATATCCTCCACCCATCTTGATAGATAGTCCATTATGAGAAGAATATATTCAAATCCATGGCTGTTAGGGAATGGGCTATTAAAGGCAATGCTCCATGTGTCGAATACATCACATATGATTACTGGCTGCAAGGGCATGGTAGGATCCATGGTCCCTCCCATTCTCTGACAGACCAGGTAAGACCAAGCAAATTTGTAAGCATCCTTAAAATGGACCGGCCAGCAAATTCCACATTGCAATATCTTCTCAACGATCCTCTTCCCTTAGTGGTGTCTTTTTACCTCCAAGGTTTGACACAGAGTGAGGAAACTTTTGGTATTCCTCCGAATGAATACATCTCCACCATATATAATTCGGTCCTTCAAAGAAAACGAACATATCCTCCCAATGGTAGTGTCTGGATTCTGACTTAACTTGGTCAATACTATTCCTAGGCCAACCCTGCGGAACTTTTGTAGAGTCAAGATAGTTAACCATGTCAATATACCATGAGAGAGAGTCAATAACAATAACTGACTCGTATGGGAAGGATTCTCATATCATCTCTAATTCAGGAGCTTTGTCTCACTCAATCCGGGATAGATGGTCAACCACCACATTCTTTACTCCAGGTTTGTCTTTAATCTCTAAATAAAATTCATATAGAAGAAGAATCCATCTAAGAAGATGTGCCTTTGCATCTTTATTTGTCATTAATTATTGGACGGTTGAGTGATATGTAAACATTGTCACCTTAGATTCAAGAAGTAGAGATCTGAATTTTTCTAAGGAGAAAACTATTGCATTTTATTTTATGCTACAATATAATTTTTCTGAGATGGATCCAAAACATTGCTTGCACAGTGAACAACATAAGGGAACCTATATCTCCTTTATCCTAACACAACTTGTACTACAAAACCAGAGGCATCAGTCATGATTTAAAGGGAAGAGACTAGTCAGAGGCTTGTAGGATGGGGCCTCTATGATCTTTCTTTTCAATAACTCGAAGGCCTCAAGTTACTTATGATCTACAATGAACTCACTATCTTTCCCTAAGATCTAGGTAAGTGATCAAGTAATTTCGAAAAATCTTTAATGAATATACAAGAAAATCTGGCATACCCTAGAAAAGACCGCACTTGTTACACATTGGTAGGTGTCCCGAGTTTCTTGGTCACATCCACTTTGGCTGGTTCAACCTCCATTCCCTTCTTTGAGATGACATGCCCCAAAATGATGCCCTCCGTCACCATGAAGTGACTTTTCTCTTTGGAGAGCACCATATTTAGTTCCCTACAGTTCTTGAGGACTTGGTCCAGGTGCGCAAGACAACCATTGAATGAATGACCATGAATCAAGAATTCATCCATAAAGACTTCCACGAAATCTCAATCAATTTGATAGATATGACAATCATGCATCACTGAAAGGTGCTAGGGGCATTGCAAAGCCTAAAGTTATGCACCTGAATGTGTAAGTATCAAAAGTACAAGTAAATGTTGTCTTTTCCTTGTCCTTAGGGATGTCGGCTACTTGATTTTAGCCCTACTATCAGTCAAAAAAGTAGAAGTATTCTCTCTCTGCCAGTCTCCAATATCTGATCAATAAATGGCAGTGGGAAATGATCCTCTTTGCCGCAATATTCAATCATCTGTAATCCACACAGACATGCCACAACGTGGCTACTCGTGTCATGATATCATTTCCCTCCTCTTTCGTGACAATCTATAGTCTCAATTATTTTGGGACTACATGTAAAGGTGCCACTCACATGGAGTCCGTTATGGGACAGATGAATCCTGATCCACAACATTTCTCTATCTCAGTTTTTTACCACTTCTCGTAAATTTGGATTCAACCAACGCTAGAATTCACGGGAGCGCTTGGCATTCTCCTCAGGGTATATATGGTGAGAAAATATAGCATAGTTAATCCCTTGAAGATCTGACAATATCCAGCCTTTACCCGTGTGGTTCTTCTCTAGTACTTCTAGCAAGCAGATCTCTTGCTCTTTGATCAGATGCGAGATGATGATGATGATAGGAAACTTTCCCTTTGGTCCAACAAGGAAGGCGTACTTGAGTAGGGGCAATGATTTGAGTTAGAGTATATCTATATCATTCAAGAAATCTGGTTTTATTATTACATAATATGGTTGTGCTATTGATGTACTCGGATTCTATGTGGTTTCTTCTAGCACCAACTGAATGACTTCGATGGTCGAATCACCAGAGATGTGTATTACTTCAGCAAAAGCCATGTCTGACCTGTCTTCCTCATTTCTAGATTATCTTGAGAGAAATGGGACTAACATGTCACAAACCTTAGAATCTGTAGGAGTGTAGGGGGTTGAATGCGAAGAGTTATTTTAGATAAGCAGGAAAACTACAGTGTCAATAATATCATCTCCAGATGAAATTGACTCTTCAACTACGGTTGGGTTCGATCTCAAGAGCCCAACTTGTTGGACATGCGAGCCCTGGGCGAACCATTTTTACAATAAATGTTATTGTAATACATATTTGTTTATCAATAAAAGTTATTGATGTTTCACTACCTTTCTGAAATTAAATGAATGAATGCACTATAAGGTCCCTCTGTAGAATTAGGGTTATGTACCATGTCCATCTTGATGATCATATAGATGTTGATTTATTAAATGAATCATAGAGGCTGGTGTTTGGATGAATATCTAAGGAGTTACATAGAGGACTCATCAAGCACCGTCAAATGTTTGTTAAGAGATGATCTCCAGTCTGAGTAGGAGATGGCAATCCTTTCTCACATAGGCTGATATCTGTCCGACCTCTTGATGCAGGTCCTCTGCATGGGAATAGTGATTCGGAGGTGTCAGATTAGTTAGGTCAATGGGTTGACTTAACGAGATCTATATAACCTAAGTACTATGGTGAATGCTGTCACAGCATAGGCACGCATCCTCTGACTGGAGACAGATGTATTACTATATGTCCAAGTATGTACATTTGGCAGACCAGTAGGTTGATGGCCTAACCAAGGTCTATACACCGATGAGATGGTGTGCATATAAGGGCATATGAGTAATACAATCTCTCAACGGGATCATACAGTTTCGCTTATAAACCAGAAGACATGATGTCACTCATGAGGTATTGGGACCCAATCAAATTCCATGCATTGTCATCGTGCTTTGGAAGAATGACATGAATTTGAAGGTATGATATATGCTTTGGGAAAGCATATGATCGATACCAACTCCCAATGACCAAGATTGAGAAACTTAGTGATTAAATTCTGAAGAAGGTAGTGTAGATTGATCTTAATCTTCAGGTTGATCATGGGTCTTCCAGTATGCAGGATGTATAGGTATTGGAAATACTTGAGGGTGATGTGATCATAAACGACTGTATAACCATGATGCTTCCATTCCGACGGAGTGATGAAACAGGTCTGGATTTTAGTGACTCCTCTCAGTAGAGAAGCAATCTGATCTTGGTCCAAATGTTGGACATTGATCTGAATGAGATTTAGATGCAATGAGAAGATTAGATTTGCAATCCTGATTTAATCAAGCATCTGTGGGAGGTTCATATGATCTGGATTTGAGACGAGATCTCAACATCCAAGTCACTATACATGGAACAATACAATTGCCCTGTCCTTATCTCCAAGTATCTGCGGAGAAAGCACATTATTCTTGAAGGGGTTCAAGAATAATTCATTTGATGAACTAATTAATTAATTGGAAATGTAATCTACAAATTAGTTTGGGTTGTGAATATGATTTACATATTTATCAATGGCATGATTGAAATATTCACAAATTAATTTGGAATTAATTTGGTGGAAAATTTTACGATAATGGATAAAATAAATGGGAGATAAAATCATCCCAAAAATAGGGGTGGTATCAATTATGAGTCACCCCCCAATTTTGGGGGGATTTATTTATCTCCGAATTTCTTTTATCTTATTATATCTTGATAAATTAATTTATGTTAAATTAAATTATGTTGATAATGTTGCGACATATATTTGGTTAAAATATAAATTAATGTTGTTGGTTTTTTAACCAACAACAATCTTGGCCATTGATTGATACATAGACCAACTTGGTCGTTGGATCTATGTGTCCCATGGATTGAGATCCATTGGATACTAAACTAATATAAAAGGAGGGCTAACCTAGCCTTTCAAGGTACATTATTAAGAGTTGTAAAAGGTTACTACTCTCTCTCTCTCATTCTCGGCTCTCTCTATCTCTATACAAAGGTGGCCAACTATCTTGTGTATTGAGAAGGAGAGTCTCTCGCCTTCGCCTTCGACGAATCAAGGATCACCTTATTCTTTGGGGCTGCTTGCTCTAAAGGAAGACGACGGATTTCGTTGAATGAAATCAGAGGATTCGATTGCTTGGATCTTCATCGACGATTGTGGGAGGATGGCGTCTCATCATCGCGCCCGCAAGTGCATTCTTCGTGGATCGGACTTAAGACAGGAGGATCTCTTGTTTGGGATCTCATGATTACAACCACACTCCAAGAGGTATTCCTTATACCTTGTGGTTCGATTAAACGATCTGAGAAATGTTCTCTTGATCATGTGGTTTCATCACTAGATTTAAAAATTTTTAATTTCCTCCGCATCTAGCGACTAGTGCGACTAATTTCCCCGATTGCATATGATATGATCGACACGCTTCCATGATGCACTTAAGGATTCACAATATCCTTCAAGTGGTATTAGAGCCAAGTCGAATAAGGTTTTGGATATGACCCATAGACCTAGGACGACTTGGGTTTGAAAGGATCGCGAAAGTTTTGTCGCATTTCAATTTTCGCACCTCTATCTAATTGAATTTTTCAGTACTGTTTAAATTATTTAAACACGAAATTTGCAATAATATTTTGTTCCCCATTAAATAAAGAAGCCATTGGATCTGAGTTTATGTAATTTGGATTTCATTTTCTCTAGATATTACCCTTTGAATAATTATGTATTCATAGTTGCAGGAACAACAGATCTGAACGTGATTAATGAGTTAATTACTATTTTGATATACCTCGAAATGCGTGAAATATCATGACTTCTTTAATAAAATCAAATAGGCAATCTCAGGAAACTAATTTTGCAATTTTTGGATTTAAATTGATCAAGATAAGTTAATTTTGGTGATTGGGGGTCACTGCTGGAAATTGACAATTTTGATCATGAACCATGTGATAGTCATTCAAATATGATGATGAAAAATAATTGTTAATTTTCTGAAATAATTAGTGATAATATTTGTGAAATATTTAAACAGATAATTATTTCATTGAATGACATTTGCCTAGACCAAGATGATAAGATAGTTGATCTTGATCATTAGTTGGTTGACATGAAATCATCAACAAACAATTTTTCATGAAGAACCTTAGTTTATCCTACAATAGTTGTAGGAAAACTCTTACATGAAAAATCTCTTGCTTGAATAGGATTAGGGATTTGTTTAGCAAATCTACTTATAATATTATCATAACGGTTTTGATGTATATTATATGGTATAATTTCAGTTGAAAAACCAATGAGCATCTCAAAGTACATGATGATCTATCTGGAATTATCCTTTCCTGAGGTGGATATGGTGCCTAGTCGAAGAGCATTGGGGTCGCGGGTTGCAACGTATGTGGTTTGTCCCACTCTCGTCGGTACTGACCATGACAGCGGCTAGGGACTCGATAATGCCGGAGTAGTCAAAGTGTATTTTTCTAATTATTAAAATTCGAATAATACGTACTTTGAGATTATACCTACTATTCGAGTAATAATCAACTTTGTTGATTGATAAATTAGATTGATGATTAATTTAATGTGATTAAATTAATTACATCCAATAAACACTCTATTATGAATAGATGCGTATTTCCCTTGGAAGAATTAATTATGTGAATATGATTCACGATAATTAATTATTACAATTTGAATATGAGGTGGAGTATCACATAAGTGACATTCATGGTCTCCCGTCAAGGCAAAGGATTCCGTCGCCAGATGTTGTATATAGGAGACGCATGTCCGAAGTGATAGATCCTATATATGATTTATTTGGATCGGGTTCTTTGCTTCTCGAAAGAGTAAGGCCGTATACGTAGTGACCCCAATATCGGATCCTCATATTAATGGGGAGATATTGGATTGCGTATAGCGAGTATTACGCATGTTGATGGTTGGTTCTATTAACAACGGGTAAACATCATCTTAGGGTGGTGGGCCCGGGTGTTAAAGACCGAATTGGGAAATGCAAGTTGGACTTGCAAGGCGGAATGTGTTCCCGCTTCTGTTTATTCATGTCACAGGTTCTCATATTATTGGGATGTGATAAGGATAGAGAGGAGATCCCAGATCTTACTTGAGATATAGCGGTAAGTGTATCTCTTACTTTGAAAGAAAATAAGGGAATAATTTTTCAAAGTTGACATAGCAAGACGAATTTGATTTAAAATGCCTTAATCAAATATCTTAAAATGAATATATATTTATATTCTAATATAGTGCATTCTTTATTTCAGAAAATGAAGTCCATGAACCCACTTAGCATGCTCCTGGAGGTAAACCACTTGACCGGATCAAATTATTCAGATTGGATCCGAAATTTGGATCTCAACCTATCCGTGGAGCGCGTCTCGTATATGCTGACCAAGGACAAGATATGATGAAGATAAATCATATAATGAGAAATATGATGAAGACCATAATCTGGCAAGGTATTACATCCTTGGGTCACTGTCCAATGTTCTCCAGAAGCAACATGTGGAAATGAACCATTGCCAAGAGATTATGTTGAATCTGAAGGAAATTTTCGGTGACATAAACCGCACACAGCGTTACAACGTGATGAAAGAGCTTAATCATTGCAAGATGCAGGAAGGGACCTCTGTCAGAGAACACGTACTCAAAGCGTTTGGGTACCTCTCTGAATTGGAAACCTTGGGAGCCTACATGGATTCTAACATGCTGGCTGATTTTATTCTCATGTCGCTCCCTAAGTCTTTCAACAACTTTGTTGTGTCCTATCACATGAGCAAAAGGGATTTCACTAACGCCGGGCTATTAGCTGCATTGAAGTCTGTGGAAGACGTGATGAGGATGGACGACCCCTCTACTAATGCAATGGTTGCACAAGTGAGAGGAAAGCGCAAGCGGAAGCAAGGTTCTCAGAAGGGCACGACCCAGAAGAGAAAGAAGAAGAATTAAGGAGTTGGTTCATCTTCTAGTGCTTCCACACTGATGACATCGAAAAAGTCTGATGTCTGTCACTACTACAAGAAGCCGGGGCTCTAGCGGCGTAACTGCTAAGATTACCTGAAGTCTGCTGACAAAGGTAAAGCCCCAACAGGTATGAAATCTACTTTCATCATTGAAACTAGCTTTCTCATTGGACGAGAAGGAAGTTGGGTTATAGATTTCGGTGATTCTATTCATGTATGCAATTCGTTGCATTTGTTTCAGGAAACTAGGAATCTGGAGCAAGGGGAGATAGTCATCCAGATGGGATCTGATGTAAGTGTTGCAACAGTCGCCATCGGGACATGCAGACTATCATTATGTAGTGATCGAGTCCTAGTACTTAAAGAGTGTCTTTATGTACCTGAAGTCAGGAGGTATTTGATATCTGTATCTAAGCTTGTTAGACATGGATACTCCTTCCTGTTCTGTAATAAATTAGTCATTAATCAATATGATAAAATTGTTGCGGAAGGTATTCTGACTTCTGGTGGACTCTATGAATTGTACATTGATGAATGTGTCATAAATGTCACTACCACTAATAATAAAAACCCTAAAAGATCCAGGGAGAATGGAAATCATTCGAATATGATTTGGCATCAAAGGCTTGGTCATTTATCTGTTGATAGTATCAATAGATTGATAAAGGATGGACCTTTAGAATTTCTACAGGTTCAATCTTTATCTACCTGTGAACATTGCATTCGAGGTAACATGACCAGGATGCCTTTCCGTAACAAGGTTACGAGATGCGAAGGTATTCTTGACCTAATACATAGTGATGTATGTGGTCCCTTCAGTACCGCAACTAGAAATGGATATCGATATTATTTGACGTTTATTGATGAACATTTGCGATACGGGTTTATCTTCCCACTACATCATAAATCTGAAACCTTTGAAAAGTTCAAAGAGTTTAAGGCTTTGGTTGAGAACCAAACCGATAGGAAGATCAAACGGATTCGATCTGACCGAGTTGGTGAGTACCTCTCAGATGAATTCAAAGAATATCTTAAAGAGAATGGAATTGTCTCCAATCTCACTCCTCCTGGAACTCCCCAACTTAATGGTGTTGCTGAAAGATGCAACAGGACAATCATGGACATGGTCTGATCAATGATGAGCAAAGCATGTTTACCTCTTAGTTTTTGGGGAGATGCAGTAGAGACTGCAGTTTATATACTGAATAAGATTCCTAGCAAGTCTGTACCCAAGACTCCTCATGAGCTTTGGTATGGAACCAAACCTAGTGTTTATCAGTTAAGGGTTTGGGGATGCTTAGTCCATGCGAAAAACGTGGATGCAAGTAAGCTAGAATCTCGCACTCGTGAGTGCTACTTCATTGGGTACGTTAAAGATGGTATTGGATACCAGCTTTATGACCCTGAGACCCAAAAGGTTTTTGTCTCTAGGGATGTGAAATTTTTGGAGGATGATTTCCCTAAAGGTCAAGACAGGAATGAAGTAGAGGAACTCTTTGAATCCCCTGAGGATTCTGAGATTCCTAAACCAGAAACTGAAGAGATAAATGAAGATGAAACACACATACCTCTTCGAAGGAGTTCGAGGGTGGTTGCACCACCTGAAAGGTATGGATACCATGTGTCAGGTGAAAATGACAATGATCCTTCTTCATTTGATGAAGCACTTGCGGATCATGACATGGATAGATGGATGCTAGCAATGAAGTCAAAAATTGACTCCATGCATAAGAATTGTGAATGTACCCTAGAGGATCCACCTAAAGGGCTAAAACCCATTGGGTGTAAATGGATCTTCAAGAGAAAGAGGGGACCTGATGGGAAAGTAGAGACTTTCAAGGCACGTCTCGTAGCCAAGGGCTCCACACAGAGAAGGCATCGACTACGATGAGATGTTCTCTCATGTGGCCATGCTTAAGTCCATCAGGACACTGCTAGCTATAGCTACATCTCTTGACTACAACATCTGGAATATGGACGTCAAGACAGCTTTCCTAGAATGGATACCTCGAGGAGGATATCTATATGGAGCAGCCCCAGGGCTTCATAGTTGAGGATGGAAAAGTATGCAAGCTGAAGAAATCCATCTATGGGCTCAAACAAGCTTCTCGTAGCTGGAACATCAGATTTGACGAAACCATAAAGAGTTATGATTTTGCGCAAAATCCTGATGAACCTTGTGTGTACAGTAAGCTTAGTGGGAGCTCCATTGTGTTCATCGTGCTTTACGTAGATTATATCCTTATCATTGGGAATGATACGTGAATGATGACCAGTGTGAAGAGTTGGTTGTCCCATAGCTTCGAGATGAAAGATCTTGGAGAAGCTTCTTACATCTTAGGCCTAAAGTTGTTTAGAAACCGAGAAAAGAGAATATTGGGATTATCATAACATGGATACATCAAGAAGATTCTTGAACGATTCCATATGTCTAGTTCCAAGAAAGGATTCCTCCCCTTAGGACATGGTATCCATCTGTCCAAAGGGATGGCTCCTCAAAGTGTTGAGGAAAGGAAGGCCATGACTGGATGCCCTTACGCATCAGCTATAGGAAGCTTGATGTATGCCATGATGAGTACTTGGCCATACATCTGCCATGTAGTGGGAGTGGTAAGCTGTTACCAATCCTGCTATGGAGAGAAACACTGGAATGCAGTAAAGAACATATTCAAATATCTAAGACGGACGCAAGATTACATCTTGGTCTGTGGAGATGGTGATCACCATGTCTTGGGATATACAGATTCAGACTTCCAGTCGGATATTGATGATCGAAAGTCGACATCAGGGTTTGTATTCCTATTGAATGGTGGTGCTGTGAGCTGGAGAAGAAAGAAGCCGGATACTACGACAGATTCAACAACAGAAGCCGAATACATTGCCGCATCAGACACTGAAAAGGAGGCGGTGTGGTTGCGCAAGTTTATCTTGGAGATTGGCGTAGTTTCCTCTGATACTCCCATCCCGTTACTCTGTGATAACACGGGAGCCATTGCCCAGGCAAAGGAACCCAGATGGCATCAAAAGAGCAAGCACGTGGAATGGAAATACCACATCATTGGGGAGATTCAAAAGCGTGGTGATATCATCATCACCAAGGTGGCCTCTGCCGACAACATTGCTGATCCTCTTACCAAACCTCTGACACAAAAGGTTTTTGACCAGCATGTAATGAGTATGGGTTTACAGATTGTACCTGAATGGTTCTGAGGGCTAGTGGGAGATTGTTGGACATGTGAGCCCTAGGCGAACCATTTTACAATAAATGTTATTGTAATATATATTTATTTATCAATAAAAGTTATTGATGTTTCACTCCCTTTATGAAATTAAATGAATGAATGCACTATAAGGTCCCTCTGTACAATAAGGGTTATGTACCATGGCCATCTTGATGATCATATAGTTGTTGATTCATTAAATGAATCATAGAGGCTGGTGTTTGGATGAATATCTAAGGAGTTAGATAGAGGACTCATCAAGCACCGTCAAATGATTCTTAAGAGATGATCTCCAACCTGAGTAGGAGATGGCAATCCTTTCTCGCATAGGCTGATATCTGATATCTGACTGACCTCTTGATGCAGGTCCTCTGCATGGGAATAGTGATTCGGAGGAGTCAGATTAGTTAGGTCAATGGGTTGACTTAACGAGATTGAGATAACCTAAGTCCTATGGTGAATGCTGTCACAACATAGGCACGCATCCTCTGACCGGAGACAGATGTATTACTATATGTCTGAGTATGTACATTTGGCAGACCAGTAGGTTGATGGCCTAACCAAGGTCTATACACCGATGAGCTGGTGTGCGTATAAGGGCATATAAGTAATACGATCTCTTAAAAGGATCATACAGGTTCACTTATGAACCAGAAGACATGAGCTCACTCATGAGGTATTGGGACCGATCAAATTCCATGCATGGTCGTCGTGCATTGGAAGCGTGACATGAATTTGAAGGTATGATATATGCTTTGGGAAAGCATATGCTCGATACCAACTCCCAACGACCAAGATTGAGAAACTTAGTGATTAAACTCTGAAGAAGATAGTGTAAAATTGATCTTAATCTTCAGGTTGATCATGGGTCATCCAGTATGCAGGATGTACAGGTATTGGGAATACTTGAGGGTGATGTGATCATAAACGATTGTATAACCATGACGCTTCCATTCCGAGGGAGTGATGAAACAGGTCTGGATTTTAGTGACTCCGCTCAGTAGAGAAGCAATCTGATCTTGGTCCAAATGTTGGACATTGGTCTGAATGAGATTTAGATGCAATGAGAAGATTAGATTTGAGGTCTTGATTTAATCTAGCATCTGTGGGAGATTCATACGATCTGGATTTGAGACGAGATCTCAACATCCAAGTCACTATACGTGGAACAATACAATCTCCCTGTCCTTATCTCCAAGTATCTGCGGAGAAAGCGCATTATTCCTGAAGGGGTTCAAGAATAATTCATTTGATGAACTACATATCCAAGAAACAAGGACTTGATGATTAAATGAGATTTAATTATCAAGCATAATATGAATGAGATTCATATTGTGTGAATGATTATCCAAGATAATTAAATATGATTTAGTTATCATGGATTAGAGAATGTGGATAATACTATCCATAATATTTGTGTATTATAAATATGACTTATAATATACATATATTGAAGAGAGAGAATTTTTGTAAATAGCAATTGTTAATTATTAATGTGGATTGGATTCACATTAATTAATTAATTGGAAATGTAATTTACAAATTAGTTTGGATTGTGAATATGATTCACATATTTATCAATGGCATGATTGAAATATTCACAAATTAATTTGGAATTAATTTGGTAGAAAAATTTTTGATAATGGATAAAATAAATGGGAGATAAAATCACCCCAAAAATAGGGGTGGCGTCAACTATGAGTGATGCCCCCTATTTTGGGGGATTTATTTATCTCCTAATTTCTTTTTATCTTATTATCTCTTCATAAATAAATTTATGTTAAATTAAATTATGTTGATAATGTTGCAACATATATTTGATTTAAATATAAATTATTGTTGTTGGTTTTTAACCAACAACAATCTTGGCCATTGATTGATACATAGACCAACTTGGTCGTTGGATCTGTTTGTCCCATGATTGAGATCCATTGGATCCTAGACTAATATAAAAGGAGGGCTAACCTAGCCTTTCAAGGTACATTATTAAGAGTTGTAAAAGGTTACTACTCTCTCTTTCTCTCATTCTCACCTCTCTCTCTCTATACAAAGGTGGCCGACCATCTTGTGTATTGAGAAGGAGAGTCGCCTTCGCCTTCGACGACTCGAGGACCTCCTTCTTCTTTAGGGCTGCTTGCTCTAAAGGAAGACGACGGATTTTGTTAGACAAAATCAGGGGATTCGATTGCTTGTATCTTCATCGAGGATTGTGGGAGGATCGCGTCTCATCATTGCGCCCGCAAGTGCATTCTTCGTGGATCGGACTTAAGACAGAAGGATCTCTTGTTTGGGATCTCACGATTACAACCGCGCTCCAAGAGGTATTCCTTATACATTGTCGTTTGATGAAACGATCCGAGAAATATTTTCGTGATCATGTGGTTTCATCACTAGATTTAAAAATTTTTTAATTTCCGCCGCATCTAGCGACTAGTGCGACTAGTTGCCTCGATTGCATATGATGCGATCGACACGCTTCCCTGATGCGCTTAAGGATTCACAATATCCTTCACAACTATCGTGATTGTGCTGCATTTTGTCTCTGACTCCGAAGAAGAGGATTTAATGCTAGATTATGAATGAGTTCTCTAGAATCTTGTTTACTTCATTACTAGTTCAACATATTCAAACTGAATTTCCCCAGAGATATATTCAAATAAGGCTCAAGTGATCCTAAGAAATGGACACCCTAAAATCATCTAGGACTCTTTTCAATTTCCAGGGACATCCATGTCTAGGAAATTTAAGTCCACCGAATAATCATATCCCTCGATATTGATCACAACGTTCCTAATCTTTCCCTTGGGTCTTAGTTGACGTATCTACAAATTGAAGTACTACCCTTGACTTCTTAAGAGGAATAGGATTCAAGTTCTCAAAAAGTGTAGTGGGCATTACATTGATGGAGCATCTGTTGTGTAACAAGGTTTTAACAAACTTGATCTCCTTGATCTGACTAGTCACAATGTGTTCATCCATATTCCTCTTCTTTCTCGATAGCTCATTCCTGGTTAAACAAGATGTCACGATAGAGAGAATATGTTTCCTTGTCCAGCTTGGGTTCTTTCTACTGACCCTGGTTGGTGTGCATCTCACCTTAAGGTATTTTCTAAAAGTTGTATCTCGCTTAATCATCTCATTTAAGGATAAAGTGACCTTTATATTTTCTTTATAGATTTGAGCCATCTCTTCATCATTTTTTTATCTTTAATTTTTTTATTCTTTCTAGCCATTAGATTACAGTGGAAAGGGATGAAGTAATCATGTTTAGGAACTGAAATATCACTTTCATTGAAGAGGAATTCTATACATGACTTGGACTCTTACTCAAACTTGGAAAATAAAATGGTTGCTGCTAGTGTGGGGTCGGTGCTTTTGAGGTATGTTCATCTCCTCAGATTCAGACTCATTTGACTCCATGGCGGTTTGGTTCTTAGGTGCTGGTGTTCATTGTCTCTCCTCCTCTTCATACCCAAAGTGTGATTAGTTGTGGACACTAGAGCTATTTCGTCGAGTTCCCTTGCTCGGTCAGGGTACAATCTTTCTTCTCATGTGAGAAATATGATTTATTACATCATGAAAAGATCTTATATTCCAGTAAAGAACATTCTAAGCGTAATACCCGATCCTTCTATCCCAGGATATTTGGGTTACCTTGGAATTATATAGGAATGACGGTTCGGGGGTTCAGTGAACTCGTCTCTCCATCTTGAGAGTTGATTGATATCAACTATCATATCAAGTAACTCAACCAAAATTCTCTAAAGTTTAGAAGATGTGGAAGAGGAAGACCCTGTTGAAACTGGTTGGTGGGACGGAGGTGGCATTGCTTGCCCTACCACTAATACTATTGTTGTTGTTGCATGTAGTTTGGAAGAGGTTGTTGGTAAGGTTGCTACTACTATTGTGGATGCTGATAGCCGGTCCGAGACTACGAAGCATGAGAGTTCGGAGTCGATTTGGATTCCTGTCGGTTGATGACGTGAGGGTTGTAAAAACTCTATTGATCTCACTCACTTGTGTAGGTTCCTCGTAAATTGTTTGAGTAGTGTATTCTTTGATTTGATTTTGATGGGAGTTGTACAAGTCCAAATCCAAATTGCTTTATTGCCTTTTACCTTATCCTTAAATGTAGTGAATTTGATGTACTAAGGTGTAGTAAGGGAAGCTATCTGTATTTTGATACACTGTCAGCCAGTTCCTCTATCTGCTTGGGATGTTTAGATAGACTCTCAAGATTGGTGAATTTGTGGAGCTCGTCCACCTTTTTATTAATTTGTTAGACTAATATGAGGTTGTCAGCTCTAAGCCTCGTGTCTGAGCAATGGTCGAAGGGTAGATTGTTTACAATCTTCTTTCCATGGTCTTTTGATGAGAATGCAATGGGGTTTGGCATGTATGCCAAGCTAGTGGTCTCTGTGCGGATCTTGTCAGTTAACTTTTGGAACACTTTAAATACACCGTCTTCATGCTGATCCATATATATCCTTCCATAAGAACTACTCACTAACCCTTGCATTTCCAAGTTCAGACCGCTTATGAGACTTTGGACCAACATCATCTTACTTATGTTATGCTTTGGGCATTTGTGTATTAAGTCTATAAACCTCACCCAGATTTTGTGAAATGGTTCATTTGGGTACTGGGTGAAACTTGTAAGTTTGATCGTCATCTGATTAATTCTATTCAATGGGTAGACTTTCTTTAAAGGAAAATCTTGAATGCACCCAAGGTTGAGTCTACCTCCACTAAATTGTCCAACCAATATGCAACATTATTGATCAACGTAAAGGGGGTCGCTCTCAACTTAATGTAGTCTTGAATAACACTAGGATGAGATAGTTGTCACAAACTAATTCGATGTCTTGAAGAAAATAGTATTGTTCTTCACGGTTGTTTCCTCCAAACTTTGGAAGCAACACGAGAAAGTGTTATTTGTGCTCAAATGCATGCTCAAGAGGTACTGGTCTCAGTCATTTGTAGTCGTTGTCAATCTCTAGGAGGTATGTGTCATCCATGGCTTCCTCTTCTTGATTTCCATCTTCATGTAGAATCAGCAGTTGAGCTCTAGGAAGCTTCTTTTGTTGCTCCGCTCCGGTTATCCAGTCTAGGATTGCTATCATTGGATCATTGTTGTTCTCATCCTCACATTTTTTTCTTTAGAAGTATCTTATCTTCTTCTTCTTCATCTTTAGATACAAAGAGGTCATAATTTGGTTCAAAAGGGTCGAAGATTCGACTAAAAATAAGGGTTTCCTTAGTAGAAGAAGAAAAGAGAGGGTTCATCCGAGACTGACTGAACCCTGATATTGACTTTTTAGTCTTGGTCTTAAGAAGAGAGTCATCCCATCACCGAGTGGTTTTGAGAAGAGGGTTATCTCAAATCCAAGGAGACATGAGATCTTTGAGGTAATGTGATATGTTCGCAAAGTCTAAACAAAATTCCCTAGAGAAATCCATCTATGATGTCAAGAGAATCGGTGAAGACCACGATAGAAGACTCAAGAGAGAGAGAATACACATGTGGTACAAGTGTACAATCTTTGAGCACACATAAAGCAGACACAAATCGAACCTATAATTTCACCAACTGGACACTTGTGAAGGCACATGAGAGTTCGGTCATTTATATTTACAATTTTAAAGTTTATTTTCAAAAAAAAGTCATCTATAGCACTCAGTTTGCTTATAGTGATTGGTGTTCGAGGTATACTTGGCGAACCCGATTAATTACTTGAGGTAATAACAAATCATTCCTTTTACATGATTTACCACACAAAATAACTATTTAACACTAGTATGAGTACTTTAATACCAATGATGTTGCTAGCCAAACTCAAGTGTGCATGAGATGATGGCCTTCGCCGAAGTCCCGATGAGATGGTACCATTACACCCTAGTCTCTGAGTACGAAATGTCAGAGGGGGCATGATCACTAGCAAGATAGCTTCAGTAATACTTCGAAAAACCCAATAACACTTGTGGGGAGTTCCTACTCTGTACTAGTGGTGATAGGCAGCTATTTGATCTACACCCTCGTGTAAGGTTTCTTACAACATGATATTCCAAGCAAACAACCAAGTATTTGGGCTCTAATTCTCAAATGTATTGTGTCTCGCTCGATCCAGAAGGTACATGTTTCTAGTGATGGGTGTTGATCTCCGAAAATAAGGGTTGATATTCTTGCTATTATTTTAATTGTCTTCGTTAGCAATCCCAATTTTAAATTAGGTTATTGATGTGGTCTTAACGAGAACAAAAAAATCATCTATCGATCAATCCCAATTCGTTGAAGTGAGAAAACAAAAAGAGGAGTCGAGAAAAACTAATATACGATGAAAACAATGTTGTATGCTCAGTTAGAGGACTTACAGTGCTTCCCACTACTCTTAATGTGGGATGTATAATAGAATTGAAATTATTCAAAATGAATGCAGCCGATGAAAATGCTCCTAAGCAGATAGTTCTATTAGTGGTGAAGAATTGATTTAAATTTTGGCTAAGTTGAACGTTCTTCAGTGCGCATAGTTTATGCGATGTGTGACCTAAAATTAGAATTGAGCACAATCAAATAAAAATTACTCTACCGTGAGTGGATGCTCTAATTCTACGAATCAACACACTTGGGCCCCTGACCACTCAACATGGGACAAACAGGCCCAAGTGTCCTCGTAATACTTAGTCTAGTTCACTTATAAGTTAGATGGTTCAAATAAACCCTTTTAAAAAATGCAGGAAATAAAACCTAAGCTAACTCTCTCTCACAAAAATCAAAAAATTGAGACTTCTTTGAAGATTCTTTAGAATTTTACAAAAATGCTCCGACCTATCTGTGAAGAGAGAAAATGTTGTTAGTATCTGGTAAGAGAGACATACAATAAATAAAAATAAATTTGATGCTAAATAAAAGAAGAAAAGAGTTACAGAAATTAAAATCATAATAATAATTACAAAAATTAATCTAAAACCCTAGAAATACGCTATTCCTGAGCAACAATGCCATCTGATAAACCTCATTTTTCCCTCTTTAAGAATGTCTAATTATCGTAGTACAGGAGGTGAAAATGGATCACTCAGAAACCACAACATTCGAATATTATAGAATATTTATACTTGGTAAGTATACCGAGGTAGGACTTGGGGAATGTTGATTTTTAGTTGTAAGGTTTCAAATTAATTCAAGTGATTAAAAACTGCAAAGTTAATCTCTATGTCAGAAAATAAAGAAATAGTGAAAATGAAATGGAGAAGCAACCAAAGAGAGAGAGAAAAGACATAAAGATCTATGATAATGATTTTAACCCAATAAAATGATGATTAATAAACACCAAAATAATTCACATATCTGAGGTAAGTTGAAGAAATATCTTTACAATTTAAATCCAATTTACAGTCTACAAGATCAATACATCAATGAAAAATCTTATAAATTATTAAAGCACTTATAATCCTCAAGACAAGCTTACCCCTAATTTCCCTGTAATTTAATCCTAAAAGAAATGATCATTAAAACTCAACAAAACCAGGGAGGTTAATCAATTAAAATCTCCTCAATGAAGACCCTCCAGAGTAAATCAATCCTCTTGAAGATATGATAGTAGATATTTTGTCAAACAAAGCATGCATGTATCCAAATCATCCTCAAATAATAATTCAAATTAGTTAATACCTGATATGTCCAAAAAATGTATAGAATTGTAGAGCATAAGACCATCTTCGAAATGACATAAAATACGCTAAAAATGGAGTTCAAATGAGACAGATATTCAATGTTTATGTTCCAATGACAAGAATGCAAATAAAGATTTCATATCAAAATGACCACTATAAGGACTTATCTGCTATTTTTAAAACCCAATGGGATTCTCATGCAATTTACCTAGGAGAGAGGCCTTGGTGTAAGTATTAGAAGTAGGAGGGGCTTCAGGCACAAAATGCCATGCCTTGTGCGTTAAGCACATGCCTGATTCCGGCTCAAAGGAGCAGATGGTTTGGAAGTCGATCCTCCATGTGGTGGGACGATGTGGTTCCAGAATAGCCTTGGGTAGCCCGAACCTGGAGGCATGGGTTGTGGCTCAGAGATCGATCTGATGCGATCAACAACTTTGAGGAGGCATGGAGACTGGTGGTGGAGATCTCCTATAGTGGGCAATCAGATGGTAAAGGCTCTTTGCATACAAGCACCGTTGGATCAACATCCAAGGGTGCTTGTACTTCATGTTTCACTATAGTGGTGATGAAGAGGGTTGGATTCCGAAGAGGCTTCCCACGATCCTCAAATGATCTAATGGCTGGATGAGCGTCCTAGTAGCTCGAGAAGGTGTTGAAGAAGATGATAGGTTGCCTCTAGAGTTGATGCGGTGGTCGAGGTAGGGTGGCAGTTCATGCTCGTCTAAGGTGGAGGAGGAGATCAAAGCTTGGTTACTTCATCTGATTAGTGATGGGGGGTGCGGTCCTACAGGGTTAGACTTATCGAGCAAGTCTATGGGAGTGTTTTGGAGGTCTGAATCATTGGTAAGGAAGAGGTGAAGACCTGGAGCTTCTGGTCTGTGCATGACTTGGAGTCGGATGTGATGAATTAGGTTGTAGAGAAGGATGGAGTGGTGAGGGGTGTATAGGAAGCTAACATTGATGTGAGGCAGAGGTTATGAGACCCTCAGGATGGTCGAAGGTGGATGTTTACGTGCGATATAAATTAGAGAAATAAAAGAGAGACAACAATGGGAGATGTACCTGCATGGATGATGATGGAGATAGGGGCCGAAGCGAATGTTGAAAATCCTGAGAGTGGAGAGTGATGGAGTAGTTTCCCTGGGGAGGAGATGAATCTCCCTGAGGTCCTCGCTTACAAGCTATGACGAGGTAGAGCTCAAGCTCTGCAGCTGCACGGAGCTGTTATACGGCTTAGAAGGATAATCCATGGATCATACCTAGGTCTTCCTCTCCTCCTCACTGGTGAGGCCTAACTGCATGTGATGTCAACTAGTGATACAGATTAAGTTGGAGAATAAGTGCTTATTGAGGGTGGATGGCGGTGGAAGCAGGAGGTGAGTGGTGTTTTATAGGGGGCGGATCTGAGGAGATTATGATCGAAAAGGGTGAGTGATTAGATGATGAAGGTGAGGAACGAATGAGGGTTCCGTGCATGGATAAATCAAGGTGAATAAAAGCACAATGAAGAGGGGATCTAAGGGAGATGTTCAGGGTTTAGTGAGGTGCAACGTGTGGGGATGGCAATTTCTGGAGATGGAAGATGAACGAGAGACATTGGATCTGGGGATGCAATGGTTTTGATGGGGGTGGGTGCGGGCAATGGTGATTGATCTTATTAGATCATATCAAAGGGCAAAGGTGCGAGTAGGAGTGGACGGTGGAGATGGGGTCCATCAGGAGAGATCTGACGGCTTAGGAAGGATGTAATTATCAACAAAGGGTCGAGCCACGTAGTGGCTCTAGAGGCTCCATGTGGCCCAATAAGAAAATTTTAAAATAATAAAAAGAAATAAAAATTAAAAATAAATAATTATAAGTCGAATTATAGAAAAATGTAAAACATGAAAATAGTATATTTAAGTGAGATCTTCAACTTCCATAACGGGCAAAAATCAAAAGAGATTAACTATACAAAAACTATTTTTGTATGGATACTAAATTATCAATTAGTTCCCACATTTTAAAGTTATGTGTTTTTTGTATGTTTAATAAAATTTTAATTAGTTTATTAAAATTTATGTAATATATACCTAATTAATATAATTTTTATGAATTTTAATAGGTTAGGAAAAAAGTAAAATATAACCGTCAAAGATAAAATATGTACAAAATATACAGGTTAAAATCCTTTTGCTTTCTCTACATTTTGTGATTTTATGTATTTTGTTTCTATATTCTTAGTTAAGTAATTAATTAGAAAGTATAAATGAGAAAGAATTAAGTCAAAATAATTAGTATTTGTACATTAATATGGGTCCAAGTTAGGCAAAAAACCAAGATTAGGGATTTAATCACAATTTATTATATTGTTATTGAATGTTAATTAGTCAATTTCATGTGTTTTAATTAGTGATTTATTAAATTACAATTTACTAAGATAATTGTATGGAGTAGATGAATCATGGATTTGTCACCCATGATCTTAGCCATTGCTGCCAACATATTAAAATAACACAGAGTATGTGACCACATAGGGGACAAAAAGTGGTCACACTTTCTAATACCATAACAAAAAAGTAGTAGTTGGTTTAGTTTCATTGGTCCTTTCCCTCTTCCCTCTCTATTACATATACATGTAGAAGTATACAAAAATCTTACTTGTACATAGAATCCGCATTCACATTCAAGCACGACATTATATCACAAGCACATTCTCAACTTATATAACAAGTATGTCCATATTCACATACAAACAACAAAACTACATTACAAGAACATCTCAACTTAAAATCATAATGTTATTGACATAAAGTTGTGAAAATAAATTTTAAGTTATAATGATACTATTTTAATGCTCATGAGAGTGTCAGATCCTTCACTTTGTTCATCTGTGAAGGATTCCCATTCCCTTATATTTTCGTTTCTGCCTTTGCCACTCCTACTCAACTCCCTCCTCCAACAATCTTCTCGTGGATGACAACTCTACAATGAACAAACTACAACATTTCGGTCGTAGGTTAATCCTCATCTTCATTGTTGTCCTCGTCCTCATCACTCCGATCATTGTGATGGTCTATGGCCTTCTTTCCACCTCCATGAGTACCCCAATATTTTAAAATACATTAATAATACAATTATGAAATCTAAATAAAATATAACAGATGTAATATTACGGAGAAATGAATCGGGATTCTTGGACATTAAGTTTGTTCTCACGCCACTTTAATCTCAAATTTCTCTCTATATTGGTGGAGATATTGCTAACATGTCTAGGATCTACAGTGGGTGTCATTGATGGTTGTGTATACTTTGATGGTAGAGGACCATATATACGTATGGTACCCGGAGTGCCGTAAATAGAATTTGATGAGAATTTAGGGTGGAGTCCCCCTAAGTCTCCCAAACCACCATCCCTCAAACACTTCTTGCCAAACCTTGGCATCAAACAGCTGGCGCTCCTAGTGTCAAGGGAGTCATACTTGTACTCAAAGATCTCATCGTAACAGTCATGCACATTAAAGACACGTTTTATATAACATGTACTTAAAGATTCTATTCAACAATTAAAAGATTCTGAACATCCAAAAAAAATATTGCCACAATATGGGCTTCTTGTGTCGACCGATGATTGTCTCGCATGTAAACCTTTGCCCACCATTTCCCTACGTGTCAGCTCACATTATGCAACACATGGTATCATAGAGGATGAGATTAACAGTCGAATTGTAGTTAGTGAGATCCTAAATTGTACGAATATGTATCAATTCATCCTTCACTTCCCCGAAGCTCTTGGCACCGCTATTAGATTGTAAATTTTGCTTTCCTTCTGTTGATTCTTCCCGCAATAGAATGCCTCCCAAAATCCTCAAAAGCGAAGAGGTCACAATATCAACTCAATCTGCTTGGAAGAATATATTTCAAGTATGTCAAACTCCATATGAAAAATAACAATGAGAAAACTAATACTTAATACATGTTAATGCAGAAGTGATTTGATAAATAGAGCAAGAAAGATAGAGAAAGATAAAATTTGACACAAGAATTTACATAGAATCCTACTCCCTAAGGAGCGTGATGAAATCTCGGGAGAAGGACTTAAGGGGCCATATTTGTATATTCAATTTCTCAATGAGAATAGGGGGTTTGGGGCTCCTTATATAGACCCATAGACAGACATGAGTCCCACAGTTAATAGATGTGGGACAAAACATGAGTTGGTGGTAATTGGATCCTAGAGAGATCCAATTACCACTCTATTACATTCTTTAGCACACCCCTCATGCTGGACCTGAGAAAGCTGCAGTTTGGAATAAAAATAAAAAGTATACAACACATCTTCGCATTTTACATCATAAGAATAACATGTCTCTGATGTTGGTAGAAGACCTCGCTCGAGCACGGATCTGGAACTTTCAGGTCACCGGAACATATCTCTGTCATGCTTGTAGAGTCGATGCGATACCAAGTCACTAGAACATATCTTTGTCATGACTGATGAAGAGTTGCAATAGGAGAAGTTCAACACAGAGTACTAGTCGGGTTGTAAAAGAAGAAGTATATGCCAGACGAAGTAATCGATGCCCGGTGATGGAAGATGATCTGTAGAAATATGGATTGTCTTCCTGTCAATCGTGGATGTGAGGAAGTCCTGAAGAATATAGCTCTGGCTCCCCCTTTCTCCCATACTTGATAGAATAAAGAGCGTAACACATCAAGTTGGGAGAAACAAAACGTAAACATGCAATTTTTCCTTTTGTGCTTCTCTCTTTTATTTTCTTTCTGCACTAGACAAACTTTTTTGTATGTATTTTTATAATCCGTTCAATTTTTTTGGCTTTTCACCACTTCTCCTTTTTTCGGAACTTTCTTTTCTTGCGTATGATTTTTCTTTGGGATATTTACCCAGCAGACCCTGAAATCTTTCGAAATTACCTCTACGACCTTTGAAACATTGTAATTCCTCCCACGACCCCGTAATCTTGCTCCGTCTTACCCAATAAACCCTGTCGTCATCTTTAACTATATTTGAGTCAAAGACTTGGGTTACTCTTGAGTTAACCTAACCAATTTACCATCTAACGGTTAGGATTAGCCGTAATAAAAAGAATAAGAAAAAATAAAAATCCGGATGCCGACAATGGAGGGGGACCCAACGCGAGGGTGGGGCAATGCGGCGGCAGCCGGGGAACTCCATCGTTGGGGCTTCATCCTCGGCAGGGGGGCGCGAACGGGAGGAGGGGGGCGAGGCAGGGGGCGGCATCCATCGTTCCCGGGAGGGGGAGGGGGGAAAGCTCCATCGTTCCCGCGAGGGGGGAAGCAGCGCGGGAGTGGGAATCCGCAGGAGGGGGGAGCTGGGTTGGGTTTCGCAGGGGAGGGATCGCGGCGCCGGGGGGGAGGGGTGGCGGGGGAGGCATCGCAGCGGGGGAGGCATCGCGGGGGTGGGGTTCCGCAGGAGGGGGAGCTGGGTTGGATCCGCGTATATAGCTTCTCCTGCATCGAGAGCTAATGTATTCAAACACACGCGTATATATCCACATACCCATCTTGTTCGTTGGTAAAGACACCGGCATATAGCCCAACAGCTACAGAAACGCCTCCCATATGTTTCACGACCACCTCTTGTCCGCAATGGCTCGATCTCTCTCCCCCAATCACAACGAGACGACAACTAATCCCTCCAGCAAGAGGAAGAGAAGGCCTGCGGGAACCCCCGATATGTGCACCATCACATGTTTGTATTACATCACGAGTTAAGATGTGTTCGTGTTACCTTATGACGGCGGTGCGTTCCGCAGATCCCGATGCGGAAGTGGTGGCGTTGTCGCCGAAGACGCGGCTGGAGTCGGACCGGTACGTGTGCGAGATCTGCAACCAGGGGTTCTAGAGGGACCAGAACCTGCAGATGCACCGGAGGAGGCACAAGGTGCCGTGGAAGCTGCTGAAGAGGGAGATCGCGGAGGCGCGGAAACGCGTGTTTGTGTGCCGAGAACCGACGTGCCTCCAGGCATCTTGGGGTAGGGGGTGCTGGGTTAGATGCATCCTCGACCCGGGGGAGCTTGCGGCTGCCGAGGTGGGGGTGCTGGGTTGGATCCGTCCTCGACCTGGGGGAGCTGGCGGCTGCCGGGGGCGAGGGGAGTGCTGGGTTGGCTGCCGAGGGCAGTGGGTCGAGACGGAGGGGGGAGCAATGGAGGCTAAGCAGGGGGAGGGAGAGGGAGTGGCACTCATGGTAAATTTGATAGATAAAATAGGCATAATGTACAAGAAGATAACAGAATCTGGTTAACTTTAACGGCTTAATGGATGAGAGTTAACCACAGGGTCTGTTGGGTAAGAGTTAGCAAGATTACAGGGTCGTGGGTGGAATTACGATGTTTCAAAGGTCGTAGAGGTAATTTCGAAAGATTTCAGGGTCTGCTGGGTAAATATCCCTTTTTCTTTTGTACATGTCTCTTTCAAAAGACATTTTTATAACAAAATCACCCAGCCCAAAGGCCCAAACCTCTCCTTTTTTTGAATATTCACAGCCTAATTGGGCCTGATTTCCCACTTGGTATTTTATTTTCTTTTGGCCTTGTTGAGCCCTTACAGTAGTAGAGAGAAAAAAATCCTTTTTTTAAATGACAATAGCCCACGTGGACTCTTTAGGATTCCTACATGAGAAACCTCCATCGAACAACTACCGTCCCCCAAAGGGCTATGCTCCTACCACCCCCCAATGGGGGCCCCTTCTCATCGTGTGTTGTCTCCGATGGGGTTTCTTCAGCATCGCTTGGACTGCTGGAGGGAGCATCCCAACCATTGGCTGAATATGGAGCATCGAGACGGCCAGCTCCACCTATAGAGCTTCGTGGGGAGTGGATAAGAAGCTCCGCATGGACAATGGTTGATTTGAGGAAGCTCAAGGCTCTGCATGCTATGGAGGGGATGCTGTTAGAAGGAGCCTTACCACTCAGAGGCTTTGCTCGCTGCCTCCTCCAATTGATAAGGCTCAATTGGAGTCATGTGTGATGCTCATGGATTGTTGTAGCACATGCTGCTCATGGATTGTGCTGCCTCCTTACTGTTGGAAATGAGTGGAGGCCCTCCTGGACGTGGCTCTTAGGATAAGACATCATTGGAGACGAGTGGAGGTCGTTCCCTTCTTCTTTGATAGACTTAGGTCATGAGTGTGGGCTTTCTAGGATGCTGCTGCATCTCGATGCAGCAAGCAAGTCAATGATTGCTGGCCGGTGTTGATGCTCTTATAGGATCCGTGGCGACCTATTTTTGTTGATTATAAACCACCTGAAGTTAGGGTTATAGAAAACCCCAGTTCTTCTTTAAAGAAACTGTAAACTATAATAGATCTAAATCATGAACTTCCTAAAAATTAATCTTCAAGAATGAACCAGAATTGAACTTCTTGATAATAGATTCTCGAACCAAAACAAAGAACATAATGAAAAACCTCGAATACCATGTTGAAATGTACAATGCAGAAGCAATTTGATAAACAGAGCAAAAAAGATAAACTTTGATAAAAGAATTTACGTGGAACCCTACTCCCTAAAGAGTAGGATGAAACCACAGGAGAAGGCCTCAAAAGGTCATAGGTGTCTATTCAATTTCTCAATGCGTACAGGAGGTGTAGGGATTCTTATATAACCCCACAGACAGATCGGAGTCCCACAGTTAGTAGATGTGGGAGTATAAATGAGTGTGTGGTAATTGGATCCTGGAGAGATCCAATTACCACTATATTACATTCTCCAACAATATCTATCAAGAGTACACCAAGATGGGGGACAATTCCTTCACCCTTTCCTAGTTAATATCCCCATCTATCTCGGCTATTGTAGCCTTTCTTGGCTTTGTAATATTGTGTGTAATCCTATTAGTGGCTAGGTGAGTCAAAAAGGATTCGGAGCATCTTTTGAGTATGCTCGGTGTAGATGTCATTGGTGTTCTGCATTTGATAAGTATTTTTATAAAACATATATGAGTAAAAATAAATGTAAAATAGATATGGATAAATTTACTCACATAGACACTGTCCAAGATCCTCTACTAGTTAGATGAACTCGTACGAGTCCATATGTAGTCCTCATAATCAAGTAACCTCTTCCAAGCCTTGCACATCTCATTCGCTACATTATGTTGATCCTTCAATGTATAAATGTACCATATAACTTCATTGTATAAGTTTACCATAGTAATTAGAAATATAAGTAAATTTAGAAATATATGGAAGATATACCCATCGGGAAGGAACTCCAAGAATTGATGTGGGGCTGGAGGATGGCTGGAGAGATGGTAGGATGATTCATGGAAAGGAATCCACGAACATCCTCCACATTTGGCATCGGCTCATCCTCGTGGCATGAAAATCATGGAGTAGGATAATGCCCATCGAAAGGGGACGGACGAGTCGGAGTAGGCTCCACATACTCGAACATATGTGCAGGCTCCTCCATCACGGGAGAGATGTACTGCTGGACTAATGCACTCATCTCTATGTCCCGTGATCCAACAATTGTAAGAGGAAATCAATGCCATAACATATCGATAAATATTTATTAAAACAACAATAATAATATGAATTTAAAATATGGGATATTTACGCCAAACATTCATTACCCTCATGGTGGGATGGAGACAGTAGGTCGTCGTCTCAAGAACCACCACGTCTTCCAGAACCGCCTCCCATGGAGGAAGAGCCACCTCCTATTGTCACTGATGTAACACACCCAACTCCCGAGGTACTAGAATAGCGTGCAATATCGGTATTGCATGCACGTGTGGTTCAGTGGCCACAATACGGAGTTCTGGAGGACTTCACCTTAGCTTGTGGATGGCTAAGGATGGGGTTTACCGCACGAAGATCGAAGACCGCAGGTTCCCCTTGGCACGGTACAAGTGTTTGGCGGCACTTGATGATCTTGAGCTGCAACATCCTACGTAGGAGCGTGGGGCCCACTGATGACGTGACATGATGACATCGTGTGCTGATGAGGCAGACGACATGGCATGCTGACGGAGCGGGTGACATGGCATCGGTTGCAAAAGACGAAGGGATTCAAGATGAAGAGGCATGTGCATGAAGAGTCAACTCGGAAGACGAAGGGTTTCCATTGAAAACTAAGAGTCCTTGCATTCATTGTACATGTAATAATGGTGTCCCTTCGCATACCCCCGGCTTGTCTATATATGGAGGGCTAGAGCTCATTTGTAGATATCACACTCAAAGTGAGTCTCTTGCTAATACAAACAGATTTTGTGCTAATAGCTCTTGTGTCCTTGTATTAGTGCTTCTGTTCGAGTATTCTAGCAGTGTGGTTACTTGGCGTGCCGGTGTACGTCTACACGCATCGGGGAAGGTTGGTTAGCTTGCGAGAAGCTAATGCTGCACAGGTTAGTCTCAAAAATTAGAGTTTGAGATTTACCAATGTGATAACTGGTATCAGAGCGAGGAATGGCGCCCAACACCGGAGATTCTCTTGCTTCCTTGGTGGGAATAATGATGGATATCCAATCTCAAATGGGTACTCATGCCCAATGCTTGGCTCGTTTGGAGGACGATGCAGGCGTGGATGTGTCGGACGTCGTTGGCGATAGCCAGCGCTCGGTCAATGTAGTGAAGGCACTTGGAGAGAAGCTAGAGGAGCTCGAGTCCATGGTGCAAGATCTACTTGGGGAACTCTCCATCGTCAGGAAGGCGATTGCGAAAGAGGGCGGATCCAGCGAGTCTCAAAGCCAAACGGTCCCAGAGCCCAAGTCCTTTTCAGGTACGCCGAGTGCCAAAGACTTGGAAAATTTCTTGTGGGACATGGAGGTATACTTCAAAGCTGTCAAGACTCCTGAGGCGGAGAAGGTATCCTTGGCGCGATGTACCTATCCGACCATGCAAAGCTATTGTGGAGGAGTCGTGCATCCGAAGGATGACCGGACATCTCGTCTTGGGATGAGTTGGTGAAGGAACTGAAGCAGCAATTCCTACCCACCAACACTGCTTGGGTAGTGAGGGAGGCACTCCGAAGGCTGAAATAGATGGGAACCGTACGGGAGTACGTGAAGCAGTTCTCATCACTGCTGCTGGATATTAAAGGTACGTCTGAAGAAGACAAACTTTTTAACTTTATGGTGGGTCTCCAATACTAGGCTCAGGCAGAGCTCAGGAGGCAAGGGGTGAAGGACCTCCAGACGACCATCGCTATTTCGGATGCGTTGGTCGACTACAAAGTCCAAACTACCGTAGAAAAGAAGGACCTTGAGAAGACCAAGGGCAAACCCAAGGAGAAATGCAAGGAAAAGTTCAAGAAGTTCGGCAAGGCCGAAACTTCAAGGGAGGGTCCGGAATCCTCCAAGAAGGCCGAGCAACCCAAGGGGAAGGGTTGCTTCATCTGTGACAGGCCACATCGAGCGTGGGAGTGCTCGAAGCGTGAGAAGCTGAACTCCATGCGTATGGAGGAGAACTCAAATGAAGAGGCATGCATGACGAACCTCAGGTTGCTGCGCAACGTTCGCTTGTGTCCGCTGAAGTCGGGCAAAGAGGCGAAAGTGGAGGTGGAGTGCGAGGATCCAGAGCTGGTGTACCTCAATGTTGTGGTACACAAGAAGACCCTTTCAGCCATGATCGATACTGGAGCGATGAACAACTTCATCTCTAGCAAAGAGTTTGGGAAGTTGGGAGTTCCCTTAGAGAAGAGCCAGTGTCATGTGAAGCTTGTCAACTCCGAGTCGTTGAAGATCGAAGGTATGGCAAACTACACTGTCCACCTTGGTGAATGGCAGGGAAAGGTACGCTTCCTCGCAAGGCCCTAAATGTCGGTTTCAGTCACCATTTCGGTACCGATCAAAACAAAATTTCGGTGGAATTTCGACCAAAATTTCGGTCATTTTGGTCATTTTTTGTACTAGGACGCCCATATTTCGATCATTTCGGTCGAATTTCGATTTCGACTAGATATCGATATTCGATAGAAATTCGACCGAATTTCGCTGAAATTTGAGGCCATGAAGTTCCTCGTGGTACCTCTGGATGACTTCAAAGTCATCTTGGGAGTCGAGTTCTTGAAGAAGGTGAAGGCGTCTGTAACACCTTATCTAGAAGGTGTCTTCTTCGCAGCTGCAGATAACCCCTGCTTCATCAGGGCTATCGAGAAGAAAGGGCAGACTGGAGCCATGTCGGCAATGCAAGTCTGCAGCGGGCTGAAGAAAGGGGAGACGACGTATCTTGCTGCGGTACACATCGAGGAAAATGGCGAGGAGACACAGCCATGCCCCAAGGCATTAAAGAAGATTCTGGGCGAGTTCAAGGACGTGATGTCGAAGGAGATGCCAAAGGAGCTCCCAGCGAAGAGATACGTCGATCACGCCATCGAATTACTGCCAGGTATGGTGCCCCTGCACTTGCACCCTACAAAATACGCCCTGCACATCTGGAGGAGTTGTGGAGACAACTCAAGGAGCTGGTGGATGTTGGTCTGATGCGTCCAAGTAAAGCACCCTATGGAGCACCGGTGTTGTTCAAGAAAAAGAAGGAATGGGAGCATGCGGATGTGCGTGGACTACCGTGCACTGAACAAGGTGACGGTGAAGAACAAGTACCCCGTGCCCAATGTGGAAGACCTGTTCGATCGCTTGGGCCAAGCCAAGTATTTCTCGAAGATGGAGCTCAGGTCGGGATACTACCAGGTCTGCATCAAGGAGGGAGACGAGCCAAAGACGGCGTGTGTGATGCGTTATGGGTCTTTCGAGTGCCTTTCAATGTCGTTTGGGTTAACTAATGCCCCGGCAACTTTCTGTACACTTATGAATGATGTCTTCCGCGAGTATATCGACTCATTTGTTGTAGTGTACTTGGACGACATAGTAGTGTACAGCAGGACCTTAGAGGAGCATGTCAAGCATCTACGGATGGTGCTTGAGAAACTGAGGCAGAACCGGCTATACTTGAAGCCGTAGAAGTGTGCCTTTGGTCAGGAGACCATCTCCTTTTATAGTGTAAAGAAGAGCAATGGGGTGCCTCTCCTTTTATAGGGTTTTGGGATCCACGGATCTCAATCCATGGGACAACACAAATCCAATGGCTCTCATTGATTGTGTTTCTTTTAATGGCTAAGATTTGTGTTGGTAAAACCAACAACAATTAATTTAATTTAGATTAAATATATATTGATAAATCAATATTATTTAATTACTAATTAAATCAAGATCTCTTGGAGATCATAGGAGAGAGAGTGCCTCCTTCCATGTTGGAAGGAGGGGACGGCCCACATTCCTAATAGGAGTGGTGGCCGTCCACTCCATATATATGGAAGGTGGCTCTCATCTCTATATTGTAATCTCCAAGATTATGCAACAAATTTTGTTGCAAATTATTCTACAAAAATAATTCACAATTATTTTGTAGACATTGCAATCTTGCCATTGAAAAATTTGTGAATCATATTCACAACCCAAAACAAAATGTAAATTACATTTTCAATTCAACGTCCAATGTGAATCCAATTCACATTAACATTTAATTAACTAATGTAAATCACAAATAGCTTTCTCTTATATATTATAAATCACATTTATAATATATATGACTAATATGGATATTGATATCCTCATTATTCATATCCATGATAATTAAATCACATTTAATCATCTTGGATCTCTATTCTCTTGTTCCTAAATAATATGAATCACTTTCACATTATTTACATCTTTGGTAATCAAATCACATTTAATTATCTAAGATTGCTCTCTTTAAAATATGAATCGAATTCATATTAATCATGATAATTAAATCACATTTAATTATCCATTTTCTCAATGCTCGGATATATATATATATATATCAACAATAGAATTATCCATGAACTCCTTCAAGGATAATGCGCTTTCTCCGCAGATACTTGGAGATAAGGACAGGGCGATTGTATTGTTCCACGTATAGTGATATGGATATTGAGATCATATCTCAAATCCAGATTGCAGGCCTCCCATAGATGCTTGATTAAATCAAGACCGTAAATCTAATCTTCTCATTGCATCTGAATCATATTCAGATCGATGTCCAACACTTGGATGAAGATCAGATCACTTCTCTACTAAGAGGAGTCACTAAAATCCAGACCCATTTCATCACTCCCTAGGAATGGAAGCGTCATGGTTATACAATCATTTATGATCACATCACCCTCAGGTATTCCCAATGCATGTACATCCTGCATAGTGGAAGACTCGGATTAAACCCGAAGTATTGGATCAACTTTATATTGTCTACTTCATGGTTTTATCAGTAAGTTTATCATTCGATCGTTGGAAGTCGGTATCGATCATATACTTTCCAAAAGCATATATCATACCTAGGTATTAATCATATACTTTCCAAAAGTATATATCAAACCTACAAATTCAATCAAGCTTCCAAAGCAAGACGACCATGCGCATTGAATTTGATTCTTCCCAATATCTCCTGAGTGAACTCATGTCTTCTGGTTCAGTAATTGAACCTGTATGATCCCTTTGAGAAATCGTATTACTCATATGCCCTTATATGCACACCAACGCACCGGTGTATAGACCTTGGTTAGGTCATCAACCTATTGGTCTGCCAAATGTACATACTTAGACATAGAGTAACACGTCTGTCTCCGGTCAGAGGATGCGCGCATGTATTGTGACAGCATACGATATATTACTTTGGTTATCTCGATCTCGTTAAGTCAACTCTTTGACCTAACTTATCTAACACCTCCGAATCTCTATTCATATGCAGAGGACCTGCATCAAGAGGTCGGTTAGATATCAACCTTTAGAGATAAGGATTGCCATCTCCTACTCAGGCTGGAGATCATCTCTTAACAATTATTCGACGGTGCTTGATGAGTCCTCAATCTAACTTTTTAGATATTCATCCAAGCACCAGCCTCTATGATTCAACAATTGAATCAACTGTTGTATGATCATCAAGATGGCCATGGTACATAACCCTAATTATACTAAGGGACCTATTATGCAAATTCATTATTCATCATTTCAGATCAAGGAATGATATTTGCAATAATATTTATTGCATAATGGTTGGTCGTGGGCTCGCATTTCCAGCAGCCCCCTGCACTTGCACCCTACAAAATGCCCCCTGCAAATCTGGAGTAGTTGCGAAGACAACTCAAGGAGCTGGTGGACGCTGGTCTGATGCGTCGAAGTAAAGCACCCTATGGTGCACCGGTGTTGTTCCAGAAAAAGAAGGATGGGAGCATGCGGATGTGCGTGGACTACCGCGCACTGAACAAGGTGACGGTGAAGAACAAGTACCCCGTCCCTAACGTGGAAGACATGTTCGATCGCTTGGGCCAAGCCAAGTATTTCTCGAAGATGGATCTCATGTCGGGATACTATCAGGTCTGTGTTGGACATGTGAGCCCACGACGAGCCATTATGCAATAAATGTTATTACAAATATCATTCCCTGATCTGAAATGAAGAATAAATAATTTGCATAATAGGTCCCTCTGTACAATTAGGGTTATGTACCATGGCTGTCTTAATGATCATACAGCTGTTGATTCAATGATTGAATCATAGAGGTTGGTGCTTGGATGAATATATAAAGAGTTAGATTGAGGACTCATCAAGCACCGTCAAATGATTGTTAAGATGTGATCTCCAGCCTGAGTAGGAGATGGCAATCCTTTTCTCACATAGGCTGATATCTGACCGACCTCTTGATGCAGGTCCTCTGCATAGGAATAGAGATTCGGAGGTGTCAGATTAGTTAGGTCAAAGAGTTGACTTAACGAGATCGAGATAACCTAAGTCCTATGTTGAATGCTGTCACAGCATAGGCACGCATCCTCTGACCGGAGACAGATGTATTGCTATATGTCTGAGTATGTACATTTGACAGACCAATAGGTTGATGACCTAACCAAGGTCTATACACCGGCGCGTTGGTGTGCATATAAGGGCATATGAGTAATACGATCTCTCAAAAGGATCATACAGGTTCACTACTGAACCGGAAGACATGAGATCACTCATGAGATATTGGGAGTAATCAAATTCCGTGCACGGTCGTCTCGCTTTGGAAGCTTGACTGAATTTGTAGGTTTGATATATACTTTTGGAAAGTATATAATTAAGACCTAGGTATGATATATGCTTTTGGAAAGTATATGATCGATACCAAATCCCAATGATCAAATGAGAAACTTGGTGATCAAACCCTGAAGAAGACAGTGTAAAATAGATCTTGATCTTCGGGTTGACCTTGGGTCTTCCAGTATGCAGGATGTACAGGTATTGGGAATACCTGAAGGGTGATGTGATCATAAACGATTGTATATCCAAGACGCTTCCATTCCGTGGGAGTGATGAAACAGGTCTGGATTTTAGTGACTCCTTCCAGTAGAGAAGCAATCTGATCTTAGTCCAAGTGTTGGTGATCTGAATGAGATTCAGATTCAATGAGAAGATTGGATTTGCGGTCTTGATTTAATCAAGCATCTGTGGGAGGTTCGTACGATCTGGATTTGAGACGAGATCTCAACATCCAAGTCACTATACGTGGAACAATACAATCGCCCTGTCCTTATCTCCAAGTATCCGCGGAGAAAGCACATTATTCTTGAAAGGGTTCAAGAATAATTCTTTTGATGAAATATCCAAGCAAGGACTTGATGATTAAATGAGATTTAATTATCAAGCTTAAATATGAATATGATTCATATTGTGAAAATGATTATCTAAGATAATTAAATGGGATTTAATTATCAAGGATTAAGAGAATGTGGATAACACTATCCATGATATATGTGTGTTATAAATATGATTTATAATATACATATATAAGAGAGAGAATTTATGTAAATAGCATTTGTTAATTAATAATGTGGATTGGATTCACATTTATTAATTAATTGGAAATGCAATTTACTAATTAGTTTGGGTTGTGAATATGATTCACATAATATTCAATGGAAAGATTGAAATATTCACAAATTAATTTGGAATTAATTTGGTGAATATTTATTGTGATTAATTAAGGAATAATAAGATAAATAAAATGGAGCAAAATAAACCACCCTCCATAGGTGGCGTCACCCATGAATTGTTCATGGGTGACGCCCCCCAATTTTAGGGAGGTTGGTTGACTCCATTTTTATTTATCACATTATCTCTTAATTAGTTAATGTTAAATTAAATTATGTTGATAATGTTGCAACATTTTTTAATTTAAATTAATGTTGTTGGTTTTAACCAACAACAATCATAGCCATTGATTTAGCATGGACCAAGCATAGCCCTTGGATCCATGTGTCCCATGGATTGAGATCCATTGGATCCTAAACTAGTATAAAAGGAGGGCTAGGGTAGCCTTTCCAAGTGACAACATTCTTGAGTTGAAGAACTCTACTCTCTCTCTCTCTCTCATTCTCGTGGGGTCTCCCTAATATTCAAGTGTCCTTCCACTTTGTGTATTAGGAAGGAGATCATTTTTTCTACGCCTCAACGCTTGGATCTTCGTCAAAGGATTGCGGGAAGGACACGACTCATCATCGTGCTCGCAAGTGCATTCTCCGTGGGTCGGACTTAAGATAGGAGGATCTCTACTTTGGGATCTCGCGAACACAACCACGCTTCAAGAGGTATTCCTCGTACTTTGTGGTTTGATGAAACGATCCGAGAAGTGTTCTCGTGATCATGTGGTTTCATCTTTAAAGTTAAAAATTTTAATTTCCGTTGCATCTAGCATCTAGTGCGACTAGTTGCTCCGATTGCATATGATGCGATCGACACGCTTCCGTGATGCGCTTAAGGATTCACAATATCCTTCAAGTGGTATCAGAGCCAGGTTGAATAAGGTTTTGGATACGATCCATAGACCTTAGACGATTTGGTGCTTGAAAGGGTTGCGAAATTTTTACTGCATTTCAATTTTCGCACCTCTGTCTAAATGAATTTTTCTGTGTTGTTTAAAATATTTAAACACGAAATTTTCAATTGTATTTTGTTCTCCATTAATTATGGAAACCATAGGACTTGAGTTTACTAAATTTGGACTTCATTTGCTCAAGATATGGCTTTTTGAATATGACTATATTCATTGTTGCGGGAACTGCGGATTTGAACGTGATTAATGATATAATTATGGTTTTAATCCGCCTTGAAATACGTGAATTATCACATGGATTCTTTAATAAATCAAATAGGCAATCTTTGGAAACTGAGTTTGTATTTTTTTTGGATTTAAATTGATCAAGAAAAGTTAATTTTAGTGATTGGGGGTCACTGTTGGAAATTAACAATTTTGATCTTGAACCTTGTGATATGTCATTCAATTATCATGATGAAAATTAATTGTTAATTTTCTGGAATAATTAGTGATAAATATTTGTGAAATATTTAAAGAAATAATTATTTCATTGAATGACACTTGCCTAAACCACAATGATGAGATATTAGATCTTGATCATTGGTTCATCAACAAACATTGCCTTCATGAAAACTATAGTTTATCCTACAATAATTGTAGGACAACTTTTACATGAAAAACCCTTTTGCTTGAATAGGATTGGGTATTTGTCTAGCAAATCTCCTTATAATCAAAAATGTTTTGATTTATATTATATGGTATAATTTCGGTTGAAAAACCGATGAACATCTCAAAGTACATGATGGTCTATCTGGTATTATCCTTTCCCGAGGCGGATGTGGTGCCTAGTCGGAGAACATTGGGGTAGCGGGTTGCAACGTATGTGGTCCGTCCCACTCTCGTCGGTACTGGCCATGACAGCGGGTAGGGACTGTATAATATGGGAGACAGATAGTGTGTATTTTTCTAATTATTAAAATTCGAATAATACGTACTTTGAGTATATACCTACTGTTCAAGTAAAAGACATGTTTGTTGATTGATGATTGGATTAATGATTAATTTAATATGATTAAATTAATTATATCCAATAACCACTCTATCATGAATAGATGTGTATTTCCCTTGGAAGAATTAATTATGTGGATGTGATTCACGATAATTAATTATAAAATTTGAATATGAGGTGGAGGATCACATAAGTGACATCCATGGTCTCCCGTCAAGGCAAAGGATTTCGTCGCCAGTTGTTGTGTATAGGAGACGCCTGTCCGAAGTGACAGATCCTGTACATGATTTAATTGGATCGGGTTCTTTGCTTCTCGAAAGAGTAAGGCCGTATACGTAGTGACCCCAATATCGGGTCCTCATATTATTGGGGCGATATTGGATTGTGTATAGCGAGTATTAAGCCTGTTGACGGTTGGTTCAATTAATGACGGGTCAACATCATCTTAGGGGTGGTGGGCTCGGGTGTTAAAGACCGAATTGGGAGATGCAAGTTGGGCTTGCAAGGCGGAATGTGTTCCCGCTTCTTTTTATCCGAGTTGTAGGTTCTCATATTATTGGGATGCAAGAAGATAGGAAAGGAGATCCCAGATCTTGCTAGAGATATAATGGTAAGAATTTCTCTTACATTGAAAGTGATTAGGGGAATGAACTTTCAGTGTTGACAAGGCAAGACAACTTTGATATAAAAATTCCTAAATCAAAGTAAAATATGTATATATATTATATATACACTTATGCAAATTTCTTATTTCAGATAATCCTTCATTAAACCCGCTCAATGTTATACTGAATAATAACCAGTAAAATATTTTGGATTTGACTCATGATCCAGATATTGTACTTGCAATTGAACACATAATGTATGTGATTGCAGTGTGCAAGTCCCCTCAACATAATGAGGAAGGACAATTAAATAAGACAATAAGACATCACCTTAGGGTTTGAATGTCTCTATAGTCTTGATCTTTCATCAAGTGTACTTTAGAAGTAACATGTCGATGATGATCGTAATTGTCAAATAATCCTTATAAAATATGAGAAGATGTTCTGGCATACATATGTGCTCTAGACATTTAATCATGATTGACATGGTTCTCTGCATTATGCAGAATGGTGGCTCAAAAGAGATGATGTATTTAAAGTGTTTGAATACCTACCTGAACCTAAGTCTATAAGAGTTAAGATATATGTAGATATGATGAGTGTCATCATTCTATTATCTATACTTAAGTCATTCATGAAGCTTCATGATATTCATATTGTATGAATTTAATGAAGCATGTATAAATGTTGAAATGCTTTTACATTAAATTCTTTTGAATTTAATATAAGAGATCCTTAGTCTTAAGCAATGGTTGTTTATAGATTAAGAGAGCGCAGTGGAAGTGTGGGTCGGACCCATGTGAGAAGAAAGTCAAAGAGTTGATTGTACTTCTGTGACTTCCATATGACATCCAAAGAGTTGGATGAATGCCAATATTGCAATAAGTTGATATGTTGATAGTATGACTATCAAATCTGTCTAAAATCCTTAGTGAAGGACTCAGATAGAGCATCAGAATAATCTACATATAATCATTGACTCTGACTTTCTTATTTCATAAGATAAAGTCTGATAATTGTATCCCAATCTTCTAATGACACTTGCAATTGGTTGCATAAATATATTAGAAGATTAGAAATTTGATCTTAAGGTTTAGTAGTCATCTACGTGGATATTGATGTAATTGTTGCAGCAATCTTTGTTGGATAGATAGACTTCGTATTCTCAGTGGGAGAGTCCTTAGTCTTGGAGAATGTCTCTATGACCTAGATAGTAGAGTACACTCATTGTTTATTTCTAAATGTTGGAAATAAACATGAATTCTGAGATAGAACTATCATAAAGAGTTATGATAGAAATATTTCAGATAGTAATCTAACATCTAGTGGACTCCACAAAATTAGAAAATTAATGAATGGTTCATTAAGATTTCAAACACTAAAAATCAAACCTTATAAGATCAATAGGAGGATCAAAGATCATTTGACAATGATCTGGCATCAAGCCTTGAACATTTGTTTGTTGATTTGATCAATAAACTAGTAAGAGATGAAACTTTAGAATGTCTTAAATTTCAAATCTTACATACTTGTGAATATTGTATTCAAAGTAAAATGTCCAATACACCCTTCTCTGGGAATGGTGTTAGATGTCAAGGTATTCAAGATCTCATACATACTGATGTATGTAGATCATCTGTATCATAGTAAACATTATGGATATGTGATATCTATTGATGATTATGTATGATATGAGATTTCTTCTCTTCACCTGAGAAACCTTTGAAATGTTCAAAGATTTCACAATTTTGGTTTAGATACAAAGCTTGAAGAAAGATGAAATGAATTTGATTTAACCTAAGTAGCTTCTACATGTTAGATAAAATTCAAAGAATACCTTATGGAGATATGAATATCGATTCTATCTCACTCCTCCTAATAAACCTAAACTCATCGGAGTTGTAGGGAGATACAATTGGATCATGTGTGACATGATTTGATCAATGATGAACTTTAGCATAATTATTCCTCAGTTTCCTGGTATATATGTGTAGTAGAGAGTACAATATATATCCTTAATAAGGTTCCATACATGTAAGTTGGAATCTAGCACTTGAGAGTGCTGCTTCATTAGGAAAATAAAGGATGGTATTGGATACCTACTTTATAATCCTGAGATTCTTAAAAGATCTCATCTCTAAGAATGTGATTCTTAGAGGATGACTCTCTTGAGAATCAAGATGAAAATGAAGTGTAGGAACTCATTTAATCTTGAGATGGTAATGAGGCTCCTGAGATCGGAAACTAGAAGGATAATTAAAGATGAAACATTAATACCTCTTCAAATGAGTTTGAGGATGTATTCCATGTGTCAGTTAAGTCTGAGAATTATCGGACTTCATGTGACGAAGCTTCTGAAGATCATGACATGGAAAGATGGATATTAGCAATAAAGTCTAAAGTAGACTTCATATACAAGTGTTGTATATGGACCCTCGAGGAGCCACCTATAAGGGTTAGACCCATTAAGGTGTAAATGGATCTTCAAGAGAAGAGGGAACCTGATGAGAAGGTAGAGACCTTCAATGCTCGGTTCGTAGCCATAAGCAACACACCGAAAGAGAAGACATTGCTTGCAATGAGACTTGCTCTTCGGTAACCATTCTTAAAATCATCAGAATATTGCTAACCTTAGCTACACAACTTGACTATTGCATCTTCAGGATGTAATTCAAGATTGCATTCCTCTAAGAATACCGCTCTGAGGATATTCACATGAAGTAGCCCCAGGGCTTCATGATTTGGGAAAGTAAGCTGTGAAAGCTAAAGAAATCCATCTATGGACTCAAATAAGCTTCTTGTGGTTGGAACATCACATTTGATGAAATCATAAGTGTTATGATTTGATGAACCATGTGAAGCTTAGTGGGAGTGCCATTGTGTTCATCATGCTAAATGTAGATAATATTCCTAATCATTTGGAATGATATAAGGATGATAATAAGTGTTTTATAGACTGGATATTCCATACCTTGAGATATGATCTCAAGAATACCTCTTAGATCTTAGTTCTGAAGGAGTTTAGAAGCAAAGAAAAGAGGGTATTGGGACTGTCACATTTGTAGTACACCTTGGACATATTCCATTCCTTGAAATTCCAAGAAAGGTTCCTTCCCTTGAGATTTGGTACTGACCTATCTAAAGGGATAGCACCTCAAAAAGTTGAGGAAGTGAATGCTAGAACTGCTTGCACTTGTGCATCAGTTACGAGAAGCTTAGTGTATGCTAGATGTGTACAAAAGCCAGATATCTGTCATGCAGTGGGAGTAGTAAACTGTTACTAATTCTACTATGGAGAAAGAACACTTGATTGCAGAAATAACGATATCTTCAAAGATGACAAGGCTTTAGAGATGGTTGATCTCTAAGTCTTATCTTCAAAAGCTTAAGACTTTATAGATAGAGATCTAAAAGGTCTTAACTGTGGATACCTTGAGAGATAGTGATATCCAGGAATAAGGGTATTCTAATAAGGATTATGGAAATACTGGTTATAATAATTGAGCAATAGTGTCAAGGACACTATAACTGCTTTGACTAGATTGAGTATAGGTTGCATTAGATGCAACATTCGCATTGGATGCGAGCACTGTTACCTAGGGATATGCAAGTGCCGTAAAAGGACTTGGCATAGTCTTTTGGGAACAGAGTGACTGATCAGCTTACCTAGCCATTTCTAAATGGCCTATGAATTGTCACATGAGTGTGAGTTTAAATGATTAGCCCATTAATGGCTCTTTGGGCTAGTGGGAGATTGTTGGACATGTGAGCCCACGGCGAGCCATTATGCAATAAATGTTATTGCAAATATCATTCCATGATCTGAAATGAAGAATAAATAATTTGCATAATAGGTCCCTCTGTACAATTAGGGTTATGTACCATGTCTGTCTTAATAATCATACAGCTGTTGATTCAATGATTGATTCATAGAGGCTGGTGCTTGATGAATATATAAAGAGTTAGATTGAGGACTCATCAAGCACCGTCAAATGATTGTTAAGATGTGATCTCCAGACTAAGTAGGAGATGGCAATCCTTTTCTCACATAGGTTGATATCTGACCGACCTCTTGATGCAGGTCCTCTGCATAGGAATAGAGATTCGGAGGTGTCAGATAGTTAGGTCAAAGAGTTGACTTAACGAGATCGAGATAACCTAAGTCCTATGTTGAATGCTGTCACAGCATAGGCACGCACCCTCTGACCGGAGACAGATGTATTGCTATAGTCTGAGTATGTACATTTGACAGACCAATAGGTTGATGACCCTAACCAAGGTCTATACACCGGCGCGTTGGTGTGCATATAAGGGCATATGAGTAATACGATCTCTCAAAGGGATCATACAGGTTCACTACTGAACCGGAAGACATGAGCTCACTCATGAGATATTGGGAGGAATAAAATTCCGTGCACGGTCGTCTCGCTTTGAAAGCTTGACTGAATTTGTAGGTTTGATATATACTTTTGGAAAGTATATGATCAAGACCTAGGTATGATATATGATTTTGGAAAGTATATGATCGATACCAAATCCAATGATCAAATGAGAAACTTGGTGATCAAACCCTGAAGAAGACAGTGTAAAATAGATCTTGATCTTCGGGTTGACCATGGGTCTTCCAGTATGCAGGATGTACAGGTATTGGGAATACCTGAAGGGTGATGTGATCATAAACGATTGTATATCCATGACGCTTCCATTCCGAGGGAGTGATGAAACAGGTCTGGATTTTAGTGACTCCTTCCAGTAGAGAAGCAATCTGATCTTAGTCCAAGTGTTGGACATTGATCTGAATAAGATTCAGATTCAATGAGAAGATTGGATTTGCGGTCTTGATTGAATCAAGCATCTGTGGGAGGTTCGTACGATCTGGATTTGAGACGAGATCTCAACATCCAAGTCACTATATGTGGAACAATACAATCGCCCTGTCCTTATCTCCAAGTATCCGCGGAGAAAGCACATTATTCTTGAAAGGGTTCAAGAATATTCTTTTGATAAATATCCAAGCAAGGACTTGATGATTAAATGAGATTTAATTATCAAGCTTAAATATGAATATGATTCATATTGTGAAAATGATTATCTAAGATATTAAATGGGATTTAATTATCAAGGATTAAGAGAATGTGGATAACACTATCCATGATATATGTGTGTTATAAATATGATTTATAATATACATATATAAGAGAGAGATTTATGTAAATAGCATTTGTTAATTAATAATGTGGATTGGATTCACATTTATTAATTAATTGGAAATGCAATTTACTAATTAGTTTGGGTTGTGAATATGATTCACATAATATTCAATGGAAAGATTGAAATATTCACAAATTAATTTGGAATTAATTTGGTGAATATTTATTGTGATTAATTAAGGAATAATAAGATAAATAAAATGGAGCAAAATAAACCACCCTCCATAGGTGGCGTCACCCATGAATTGTTCATGGGTGACGCCCCCCCCCCCCCAATTTTAGGGAGGTTGGTTGACTCCATTTTTATTTACCACATTATCTCTTAATTAGTTAATGTTAAATTAAATTATGTTGATAATGTTACAACATTTTTTAATTTAAATTAATGTTGTTGGTTTTAACCAACAACAATCATAGCCATTGATTTAGCATGGACCAAGCATAGCCCTTGGATCCATGTGTCCCATGGATTGAGATCCATTGGATCCTAAACTAGTATAAAAGGAGGGATAGGGTAGCCTTTCCAAGTGACAACATTCTTGAGTTGAAGAACTCTACTCTTCTCTCTCTCTCTCATTCTCGTGGGGTCTCCCTAATATTCAAGTGGCCTTCCACTTTGTGTATTAGGAAGGAGATCATTTTTTCTACGCCTCGACGCTTGGATCTTCATCAAAGGATTGCGGGAAGGACGCGACTCGTCATCGTGCCCGCAAGTGCATTCTCCGTGGGTCGGACTTAAGATAGGAGGATCTCTACTTTGGGATCTCGCGAACACAACCTTGCTTCAAGAGGTATTCCTTGTACTTTGTGGTTTGATGAACGATCCGAGAAGTGTTCTCGTGATCATGTGGTTTCATCTTTAAAGTTAAAAATTTTAATTTCCGTTGCATCTAGCATCTAGTGCGACTAGTTGCTCCGATTGCATATGATGCGATCGACACGCTTCCGTGATGCGCTTAAGGATTCACAATATCCTTCAATCTGCATCAAGGTGGGAGGACGAGCCAAGACGCATGTGTGACGCGTTATGGGTCTTTCGAGTTCCTTGTAATACCTTTTGGGTTAACTAATGCCCCGGCAACTTTCTGTACACTTATGAATGATGTCTTCCGCGAGTATATCGACTCATTTGTTGTAGGGTACTTGGACGACATAGTAGTGTACAGCAGGACATGTAGGATCATGTCAAGCATCTACGGGATGGTGCTTGAGAAACTGAGGCAGAACTGGCTATACTTGAAGCCGTAGAAGTGTGCCTTTGGTCTAGAGACCATCTCCTTCCTCGGGCATTTCATGGGCGGAGGCACGATACACATGGAATCAAGGAAGACACAAGAAATTGAAGAGTGGGCAATCCACACAAAGGCGACAGAACTATGATCCTTCCTCGGATTGGTGGACTACTACAGGAAGTTCATCAAGGGAAACTCCAAGAAAGCGGCACCCTTGACGGACATGCTTCGGAAGGATCAGCCTTGGAGATGGACGCCTGAATGCCAGGAGGGACTCCAGAAGCTGAAGAGGGCGGTGGTGGAAGAACATATTCTGCAACTTCCAGACTTCGAGAAACTGTTCGAAGTCCACACCGACGCGTCTGATTATGCACTTGGTGGTGTACTGGTGCAAGATGGGCACCCTGTGGCTTATGAGAGCTGCAAATTGAATCCAGTGGAGAGGAGGTATTCCGTGCACGAGAAGGAGATGACTATAGAATTTCAGCCGTAGGTTAATCCTCATCTTCAGGTTAATCCTCATCTTCATTGTTGTCCTTGTCCTCATCACTCCGATCATGTGATGGTCTATGGCCTTCTTTCCACCTCCACGAGTACCCAATATTTAAAATAAATTATTAATACAATTATGCAATGTAAATAAAATATAACATATGTAATATTACGGAGAAATGAATCAGGATTCTTGGACATTAAGTTTGCTCTCCAGCCACTTTAATCTCAAATTTCTCTCTATATTGGTGGAGATCTTGCTAACATGTCTTGGATCTATAGTGGGTGTCATTGATTGTTGTGTATACTGTGATGGTAGAGGACCATATATGCGTATGGTACCCAGAGTGACACAAATAGAATTTGATGATAATTAGGGTGGAGTCACCCTAAGTCTCCCAAACCACCATCCCTCAAACAATTCTTGCCAAACCTTGGCATCAAACAGCGGGCGCTCCTAGCGTCAAGGGAGTCATACTTGTACTCAAATATCTCATCGTAACAGTCATGCACATTAAAGACACCTTTTATCTAACATACACTTAAAGTTTCTATTCAACAATTAAAAGATTCTGAACATCCAAAAAATCATCGCCACAACATAGGCTTCTTGTGTAGACCGATGATTGTCTCCGCATGTAAACCTTGGCCCACCATTTCCCTAAGTGTCAACTCACATTATGCAACACATGGTATCATAGAGGATGAGATTAACAGTCGAATTGTAGTTAGTGAGATCCTAAATTGTACTAATATGTATCAATTCGTCCTTCACTTCCCCGAAGTCTTAGCACCGCTATTAGATTTTATTTCTTGCTTTCCTTCTATTGGTTCTTCCCGCAATAGAATGCCTCCCAAGATCCTCAAAAGCGAATTGGTCACAATATCAACTCCATCTGTTTGGAAACATATATTTCAAGTATGTCGAACTCTATATGAAAAATAACAATGAGAAAACTAATGCTTAATACATGTTGAAATCTATAATGCAGAAGTGATTTGATAAATAGAGCAAGAAAGATAGAGAAAGATAAAATTTGGCACAAGAATTTACATGGAATCCTACTCCCTAAGGAGCATGATTAAATCACGTGAGAAGGCCTTAAAGGTCCATATTTGTATATTCAATTTCTCAATGAGAATAGGGGGTTTGGGACTCCTTGTATAGATCCATAGAGAGACATGAGTCCCACAGTTAATAGATGTGGGACAAAACATGAGATTGTGGTAGTTGGATCCTAGAGAGATCCAATTACCACTCTATTACATTCTTTTGCACACCCCTCATGCTGGACATGAGAAAGCTGCAGCTTGGAATAAAAACAAAATTTTCTGGAGGATGATTTCCTTAAAGGTCAAGACAAGAATGAAGTAGAGGAACTGATTGAATCTCCTGAGGATTCTGAGATTCTTGAACCAGAAACTGAAGAGAGAAATGAAGATGAAACACCCATACCGCTTTGAAGGAGTTCGATGGTGATTGCACCGCCTGAAAGGTATGGATTCCATGTGTCAGGTGAGACTGACAATTATCCTTCTTCATATGATGAAGCGCTTGCGGATCATGACATGGATAGATGGATGCTAGCAATGAAGTCAGAGATTGACTCCATGCATAAGAATGGTGTATGGACCCTAGAGGATCCACCTAAAGGGGTAAACCCATTGGGTGTAAATGGATCTTCAAGAGAAAGAGGGGACCTGATGGGAAAGTAGAGACTTTCATGGCACGGCTCGTAGCCAAGGGCTACACACAGAGAGAAGGCATCGACTACGATGAGACATTCTCTCCTGTGGCTATGCTTAAGTCCATCAGGACACTGCTAGCTATAGTTGCATCTCTTAACTACGACATCTGGCAGATGGACGTCAAGACGGCTTTCCTTAATGGATACCTCAAGGAGGATATCTATATGGAGCAACCCCAGGGCTTCATAGCTGAGGATGGTAAAGTATGCAAGCTGAAGAAATCCATTTATGGGCTCAAACAAGCTTCTCGTAGCTGGAACATCAGATTTGACGAAATCATAAAGAGTTATGATTTTGTGCAGAATCCTGATGTACCTTGTGGGTGCAAGAAGCTTAGTGGGAGCGCCATTGTGTTCATCGTGCTTTACGTAGATGATATCCTTATCATTGGGAATGATACAGGAATGATGACCAGTGTGAAGATTTGGCTGTCACATACCTTCGAGATGAAAGATCTTAAAGAAGCCTCTTACATCTTAGGCCTGAAGTTGTTCAGAAACCGAGAAAAGAGAATATTGGGATTATCACAACATGGATACATCAAGAAGATTCTTGAACGATTCTGTATGGATAGTTCGAAGAAAGTATTCCTCGCCTTAGGACATGGTATCCATTTGTCCAAAGGGATGGCTCCTCAAAGTTTTGAGGAAAGGAAGGCCATAGCTGGATGCCCTTACACATCAGCAGTAGGAAGCTTGATGTATGCTATGATGTATTGGGCCAGACATCTGCCATGCAGTGGGAGTGGTAAGTCGTTACCAATCCTGCTATGGAGAGAAACACTGGAATGAAGTAAAGAACATATTCAAATATCTGAGACGGACGCAAGATTACATCTTGGTCTATGGGGATGGTGATCTCCAAGTCTTGGGATATACAGATTCAGACTTCCAGTCAGATATTGATGATCGAAAGTCGACATCAGGGTTTGTATTCCTGTTGAACGGTGGTGATGTGAGCTGGAGAAGCAAGAAGCAGGACACTACGGCGGATTCAACAACATAAGCTGAATACATTACTGCATCAGATGTTGCAAAGGAGGCGGTGTGGTTGCGCAAGTTCATCTTAGAGCTTGGCGTAGTTTCCTCTGATTCTCCCGTCCCGTTACTCTGCGATAACACTGGAGCCATTGCCCAAGCAAAGGAGCCCAGGTGCCATCAAAAGAGCAAGCACGTGGAAAGGAAATACCACGTCATTCGGGAGATTCAAAAGCGTGGTGATATCATCATCACAAAGGTGGTCTCTGCCGACAACATTGCTGATCCTCTTACCAAACCTCTGACACAGAAGGTTTTTGACCAGCATGTAATGAGTATGGGTTTACGGATTGTACCTGAATGGTTCTGAGGGCTAGTGGGAGATTGTTAGACTTGTGAGCCATGGGCGAACCATTCTTACAAGAAATGTTATTGTAATATTTATGTTTATCAATAAAAGTTATTGATGTTTCACTCCCTTTTATGAAATTATATGAATGAATGCACTATAAGGTCCCTCTGTACAATTAGGGTTATGTACCATGGCCAACATGATGATCATATAGCTGTTGATTCATTAAATGAATCATAGAGGCTGGTGTTTGGATGAATATCTAAGGAGTTAGATAGAGGACTCATCAAGCACCGTCAAACGATTGTCAATTGAAGATCTCCGGCCCGAGTAGGAGATGGCAATCCTTTCTCACATGGGTTGATATCTGACCGACCTCTCGATGCAGGTCCTCTGCATGGGAATAGTGATTCAGAGGTGTCAGATTAGTTAGGTCAATGGGTTGACTTGACGAGATCGAGATAACCTAAGTCTTATGTTGAATGTTGTCACAGCATAGGCACGCATCCTCTGACCGGAGACAGATGTATTGCTATATGTCTGAGTATGTACATTTGGCAGACCAATAGGTTGATGACCTAACCAAGGTCTATACTATTGGAAATGCGAGCCCACGGCGAGCCATTATTCAATAAATGTTATTGCAATTCACTCCTTAATCTAAAATGAAGAATACATAATTTGCATAATAGGTCCCTTAGTACAATTAGGGTTATGTACCATGGCCATCTTGATGATCATACAGCTGTTGATTCAACTATTGAATCATAGAGGCTGGTGCTTGAATGAATATCTAAAGAGTTAGATTGAGGACTCATCAAGCACCGTCAGATGATTGTTAAGAGATGATCTCCAGCCTGAGTAGGAGATGGCAATCCTTATCTCTGAAGGCTGATATCTGACCGACCTCTTGATGCAGGTCCTCTGCATAGGAATAGAGATTCAGAGGTGTCAGATTAGTTAGGTCAAAGAGTTGCCTTAACAAGATCGAGATAACCAAAGTCCTATATCGTATGCTGTCAGGATATAGGCACGCATCCTCTGACCGGAGACAGATGTGTTGTTATATGTCTAAGTATGTACATTTGGCAGACCAATAGGTTGATGACCTAATCAAGGTCTATACACCGGCGCGCTGGTGTGCATATAAGGGCATATGAGTAATACGATCTCTCAAAGGGATCATACAGGTTCAGTTACTGAACCGGAAGACATGAGCTCACTCATGAGATATTGGGAAGAATCAAATTCCGTGCGCACGGTCGTCTCGCTTTGGAAGCTTGACTGAATTTGTAGGTTTGATATATACTTTTGGAAAGTAAATGATCAAGACTTAGGTATGATATATGCTTTTGGAAAGTATATGATCGATACCGACTCCCGATGATCGAATGAGAAACTTACTGATAAAACCATGAAGTAGACAGTATAAAGTTGATCGAATACTTCGGGTTTAGTCTGAGTCTTCCAGTATGCAGGATGTACAGGTATTAGGAATACCTGAGGGTGATGTGATCATAAACGATTGTATAACCATGACGCTTCCATTCCTAGGGAGTGATGAAACGGGTCTGGATTTTAGTGACTCCTCTCAGTAGAGAAGTGATCTGATCTTGGTCCAAGTATTGGACATTGATCTGAATGTGATTCAGATACAATGAGAAGATTAGATTTACGGTCTTGATTTGATCAAGCATCTATGGGAGGCCCGCGATCTGGATTTGAGATACGATCTCAATATCCATGTCACTATACGTGGAACAATACAATCGCCCTGTCCTTATCTCCAAGTATCTGCGGAGAAAGCGCATTATCCTTGAAGGAGTTCATGGATAATTCTATTGTTGATATATGTATCCGAGCATTGAGAAAAATGGATAATTAAATGTGATTTAATTATCATGAGTAATATGAATTTGATTCATATTATAAAGAGAGTTATCTTAGATAATTAAATGAGATTTAATTATCAAAGATGTAAATAATGTGAATGTGATTCATATTATTTGGACAAAAGAGAATAGAGATCCAAGATGATTAAATATGATTTAATTATCGTGGATATGAATAATGTGGATAGCAATATCCATATTAGTCATATATATTATAAATGTGATTTATAATATATAAGAGAGAGCTATTTGTAATTTACATTTGTTAATTAAATGTTAATGTGAATTGGATTCACATTGGACATCAAATTGAAAATGTAATTTACATTTTGTTTTGGGTTGTGAATGTGATTCACAATTTTTCAATGGCATGATTGCAATGTTCACAAAATAAATTGGATTTATTTTTTTGTGAAATAATTTGCAACAAAAGTTGTTGCAAATAATGGAGATTACATAAAAGGTGAAATAGCCACCTTCCTAATGGAGGAGGGTGGACGGCCACCACTCCCATTAGGAAAGGGAGGCCGTCCCCCCTCTCCACATGGAAGGAGGCTTTCTCTCCTTTCATTATCTCTATGTATTGATGATTTAATTTTGTAATTAAATTGTGTTGATTTATCAACATATATATAATTTAAATTAAATTAATTGTTGTTGTGTTTTTAGCAACAAATCATGACCATTGAAAGAAACACAAATTGATGTGGACCATTGGATTTGTGTTGACACATGGATTGAGATCCATGGATCCCAAAACCCTATAAAAGGAGAGGCACCCCATTGCTCTTCTTAACACATAAGTTGAGGCAACAAATCTCTCTCACTCTCTCATTCTCTCTACACGTCCTCTCTCCATCTCTCTCATGTGGCCGTCCACCATGGATGCCCTAGAGAGGTTCTCCATCGCTGCGGCATCGTCGTTATGCTGCCCGATGGTTTGCTCGTGGATCTCCGTCTCCTTCGGTGCGCCCCGCTCGTGAAGAAGACATCGGATCTCGTGTGTCGAGATCAGGAGATCCGCCGCTTGGATCATCAACATGGATTGCGAGAAGCACGCGGTTCATCCCCGCGCTCGCAAGCGTCTCCTCCGACGGATCGGACTTGAGACAGGAGGTCTCTTCGTTTAGAGACTTGATCGCAACCACGCTTCAAGAGGTAAACCTAATACTTGGTTGTGGTTTAGACGAAACGATCCGAGAAGTGTTCTTGGATCATGTGGTTTCGTCACATGAAAATTTTTTAATTTCCGCTGCATAGAACAACTAGTGCGACTAGTCGTTCTTCGTCGTATTCGATACGACGATCACGCTTCCGTGATGCGCTTGAGGATCTAACCATATCCTTCAAGTGGTATCAGAGCCTTAGGTCGGTGGTTTTGGATACGATCCATAAACCGAGGACGACTTGGGTTCATTAGGGTTTGCGAAAGTTTTCTTGCATTTCATTTTCGCATCTCTGTTTTGATATTATTTTCGGCACTGTTTAAATTGTTTAAACACGAAAATAATATTTGGATTTTATTACCCATTAAATAAGGAAACCGTAGGATCTGAGTTTGCGTGATTTCGATTCCGTTTGCTCTAGATATGCTCATTTTAGTGAACATGTATCCACTGTTTCGGGGACTGCGGATCATGACGTAATTAAGATGTTAATTGCGGATTTGATACGCCTTGAAATGCGTGCAAATCACTTGGGTTCTGTTTTAAATCAAGTTAGCAAACTTTAGAAATTTACTTTGCTTAATTTGGATTTAAATTGATTGAGATATGATATTTTTAGTAAGTGAGGGTCACTGCTGAAAATACTTTCCTAATCAAGAACCTAATGATTGTCATTTAATTAATTAGTGAAATTAAATTGTTTAATTTCCTGGAATAATTATGCATAAATATTTGTGAAATATTTAATGATAATTATGTCCTTAAATGACTTTGCCCTAACCAACAAATGATTAGATGTGATCTAGATCAAGATTGGTTACATGATCTACATGATCAACATTCCAACAAACATGTTGCTTGAATAGGACTTGGGATTTGTTTAGCAAATCTCATTATAATGTTAATCAAAAATGTTTTGATTATTACTATATGGTACAATTTCGGTTGAAGAACCGATGATCATCTCAAGTACAAATTAATCAATTTGGCATTATCCTTTCCCGAGGCGGATATGGTGCCTAGTCGGAGAGCATTGGGGTTGCGGGTTGCAACGTATGTGGTCCGTCCCACTCTCGTCGGTACTGGCCATGACAGCGGGTAGGGCCGGGATAATGTCCGAGGGATTAAGATGTATTTTTCTAATTATTAAAATTCGAAATAATACGTATTTGAGATAATACCATTATTCAAGTAACTATTAAAATGTTTGTTGGATATTAATTGGATCATTAATTTAATATGATTAGATTAATTGGAATCCAATTAAGATTGAAATACTCTAATATTATTAGAGTTAATAATTCCCTTGGAAGAATTAATTATGTGAATGTGATTCACGATAATTAATTAAAATTTGAATATGAAGTGGAGGATCACATAAGTGACATCCATGGTCTCCCGTCAAGGCGAAGGGTTCCGTCGCCAGGGATTGTATGTGGGAGACGCCTGTCCGAAGTGACAGCTCCTGTATGCAAGCGCATCTGGATCGGACTCTTTGCTTCTCGAAAGAGTAAGGCCGTATACGTAGTGACCCCAATATCGGATCCTCATATTATTGGGGCGATATTGGATTGCGTATAGCGAGTACTATTCCTGTTGACGGTTGGTTCAATTAACGACGGGTCAACATCGCCTTAGGGGTGGTGGGCTCGGGTGTTAAAGACCGAATTGGGAGATGCAAGTTGGACTTGCAAAGCGGAATGTGTTCCCGCTTCTTTTTATCCGAGTTGCAGATTCTCATATTATTGGGATGTAACAAAGATAAGAAAGGAGATCCCAGATCTTGTTGAGATATAATGGTAAGTATATCTCTTACATTGAAAGTGATTAAGGGAATGGACTTTCAGTGTTGACAAGACAAGACAACTTTGATATAAAAATCCTAAATCAAAGTAATATATATATATATATTTATTTATTTATATATTTATGCAAATTTCTTATTTCAGATAATCCTTCATTAAAACCCATTCAATGATATACTCAATAATAACCAGTAAAATATCATGGATTGGACTCATGATCCAGATATTGTACTTGCAATTGGACACATAATGTATGTGGTTGCAATGTGCAAGTTTCCTCATAATATTGAGGAATGACAATTAAATGGATAATAAGACTACAACCCTAGGGTTTGTATGTCTCTATAGTCTTGATCTCTCATCGGATGTACTTTGGAAGTGACATGTCGATGATGATCGCAATTGTCAAATAATCCTTATAAAATTTATGAAGATATTCGGGCATACATATGTGCTCTTGACATTTAACATGAATGAGATGGTTCACTGCATCATGCAGAATGGTGGCTCTATAAGAGATGGTGTATTCAAATTGTTTGAGTACCTACCTGAACCTATGTTTTAAGAGTTTAGATGGATGTAGATGATGAGTGTCATCATTCTACTATCTATACTCTGGTCATTCATGAAGCTTCATAATATTCATATTGTATGAATTTAATGAAGCATGTATAAATGTTGAAATGCTCTTACATAAGAGATCCTTAGTCTTAAGCAATGGTTGCTTATAGATAAAGGGAGTGCAGTGGAAGCATGGGTTGGACCCGAGTAAGAAGTATGGTCAAAGAGTTGACTATACATCTATGACTTCCATATGTCATCCGAAGAGTTGGATGAATGCCAATACTGCAATAAGTTGATGTGTTGATAGTATGACTATCAAATCTATCTAGAATCCTTAGAGAAGGACTCGGATGGAGCATCAGATTAATCTACATAAATCATTGATAAGATAAAGTCAAATAATTGTATCTCAATCTTCTGATGACATTTGCAATAGGTTGCATATGTTTTAGAAGACTGGAAAATTTGATCTTAAAGGTTTATAGTTATCCACATGGATATTGATGCAATTGTTGCAACAATCTCTGTTGGATTGATAGACTTGTTAATTTCAATGGGAGAGTCCTTAGTCTTAGAGAATGTCTCTATGACCTAGATATAAGAATACACTCATTGTTTGTTTCTAAATGTTAGAAATAAACATGAATCTGAGATAGAACTATCATAAAGAGTTATGATGTATATATTTCAGATAGTAATCTAATAATCTAGTGGACTTCACTAAATTAGAAAATTAATGAATGGTTCATTAACATTTCTAAATACTGAAATTAAACCTTAAGATCAATAGGAGGATGAAGATCATTTGACAATGATCTAGCATCAAGCCTTGGACATTTGTCTATTGATTTGATCAATAGACTAGTAAGAGATGAAACTTTAGAATGTCTAAAATTTCAAAACTTACATACTTATGAATATTGTATTCAAAGAAAAATGTCCAATACACCCTTCTTAGAGAAAGGTGTAAGATGTCAAGGTATTCAGGATCTCATACATATTGATGTATGTAGATCATCTATATCACAGTAAACATTATGGATATGTGATATCTGTTGATGATTATGTATGATATAAGATTTCTTCTCTTCACCTAAGAAACATTTGAAATGTTCAAAGATTTCATTATTTTTGGTTTAAAACCAAAGTTTGAAGGAACATAAAATGAATTTGATCTAATCTAGGTAGCAAGTACCTATTAGATAAATTCAAAGAATACCTTATAGAGATATGAATATCATTTCTATCTCAATCCTCCTAACACACCTTAACTCAATAGAGTTATAGGCAGATACAATTGGATCATGTGTGACATGATCTTATCAATGATGAATTTTAGCATAATTATCCCTTAGTTTCCAGGTATATATGTGTAGTAGAGACTACAATGTATATCCTTAATAAGGTTCCATGCAAGATGGAATCTAGCACTTGAGAGTGCTGCTTCATTAGGAGAATAAAGGATGGTATTGGATACCTACTTTATGATCTTGAGATTCTTGAAATATCTCATCTCTGAGAATGTGATTCTTGGAGGTTGAGACTCTTGAGAATCAAGATAAAAATGAAGTGTAGGAACTCATTTAACCTTGAAGAGATAATGAGGCTCCTAAAATTGGAAACTAAAAGGATAATTGAATATGAAACACTAAAACCTCTTCAAATAAAGTTTGAGGATGGATTCCATGTGTCAGAGAAATCTGACAATGATCGAACTTCATGTGATGAAGCTTCTGAAGATCATAGCATGGATAGATGGATGTTAGCAATAAAAGTCTAATGTAGACTTCATGTACAAGTGTTGTATATGGACCCTCGAGGATCCACCTATATGGGTAAGACCCGTAAAGGTGTAAATGGATCTTCAAGAGAAAGGGAACCTGATGAGAAGGTACATACCTTCAAAGCATAGTTCGTAGCAATGAGCTACACATGGAAGAGAAGACATTGCTTGCAATGAGACTTGCTTTTCGGTGAACATGCTTAAAATCATCAGAATATTGCTAACCTTAGCTACACAACTTGACTATTGCATCTTCGAGATGTAAGTCCAGATTGCATTCTTCTATGAATATCTCTCTGAGGATATTCACATGAAGTAGCCCCAGGGCTTCATGGTTGAGGAAAGCAAGGTGTGCAAGATAAGGAATCCATCTAAGGACTCAAATAAGCTTCTTTGAGATGGACCATAAGATTTGATGAAATTATAAATGTTATGATTTCAAATAAAATCTTGATGAGCCATGCGAAGCTTAGTGGGAGTGCCTATGTGTTCATTGCGCTAAATATAGATGATATCCTGATCATTTAAAATGATATAAGGATAATAATAAGTGTTTTATAATCTGGTTATTCCATATCTTGAAATATGATTTCAAAGATACCTCTTAGATCTTAGTTCTGAAGTTGTTCAGAAGCCAAGAGAAGAGGATAATTGGACTGTCACATTTGTAGTATACCTTGGACATATTCTATTCATAGAAATTCCAAGAAAGGCTTCTAACCCTTAAGATGTGGTACTGACCTATCTTAAGGGATAGCACCTCAAAGAGTTGAGGAAGTAAATGCTACAACTACTTGCACCTGTGCATTAGTTACGAGAAGCTGAGTGTATGCTAGAGTGTACAAATACCAGATGTCTGTCATGCAGTGGGAGTAGTAAATTGTTACTAATCCTACTGTAGAGATAAAACACTTGATTGCAGAAATAACAAAATCTTCATAGATGAGGAGATTTTTGAGATAGTAATCTCAAAGTCTTATCTTCAAAAGTTTAAGACCATGTAGATAGTGATCTATAAAGGTCTAAACTATAGATACCTTAGGAGATAGAGATCTCCGGGAATGAAGGTATTCTAATAAGGATTATGGGGATACTGGTTATGATGTCAGGGACAATGTAACCAACTAAGATTGAGTATTGGTTGCATGAGATGCAACATTCGCATTAGATGCGAGCACTGTTACTGGGGATATGCAAGTGCCGAAAAAGGACTTGGCATAGTCTCGCGGGAACAGAGTGATTGATCAGCTTACCTAGCTATTTTCTAAATAGCCTATGATTGTCACATGAGTGCGGGTTTAAATGATTAGCCCATTAATGACTCTTTGGGCTAGTGGGAGATTGTTGGAAATGCGAGCCCACGGCGAGCCATTATGCAATAAATGTTATTACAATTCACTCCTTAATCTGAAATGAAGAATACATAATTTGCATAATAGGTCCCTTAGTACAATTAGGGTTATGTACCATGGCCATCTTGATGATCATACAGCTGTTGATTCAACTATTGAATCATAGAGGCTGGTGCTTGAATGAATATCTAAAGAGTTAGATTGAGGACTCATCAAGCACCGTCAGATGATTGTTAAGAGATGATCTCCAGCCTGAGTAGGAGATGGCAATCCTTATCTCTGAAGGCTGATATCTGACCGACCTCTTGATGCAGGTCCTCTGCATAGGAATAGAGATTCGGAGGTGTCAGATTAGTTAGGTCAAAGAGTTGACTTAACAAGATCGAGATAACCAAAGTCCTATATCGTATGTTGTCAGGATATAGGCACACATCCTCTGACCGGAGACAGATGTGTTGCTATATGTCTAAGTATGTACATTTGGCAGACCAATAGGTTGATGACCTAATCAAGGTCTATACACCGGCGCGCTAGTGTGCATATAAGGGCATATGAGTAATACGATCTCTCAAAGGGATCATACAGGTTCAGTTACTGAACCGGAAGACATGAGCTCACTCATGAGATATTGGGAAGAATCAAATTCCGTGCGCACGGTCGTCTCGCTTTGGAAGCTTGACTGAATTTGTAGGTTTGATATATACTTTTGGAAAGTATATGATCAAGACCTAGGTATGATATATGCTTTTGGAAAGTATATGATCGATACCGACTCCCGATGATCGAATGAGAAACTTACTGATAAAACCATGAAGTAGACAGTATAAAGTTGATCGAATACTTCGGGTTTAGTCTGAGTCTTCCAGTATGCAGGATGTACAGGTATTGGGAATACCTGAGGGTGATGTGATCATAAACGATTGTATAACCATGACGCTTCCATTCCTAGGGAGTGATGAAACGGGTCTGGATTTTAGTGACTCCTCTCAGTAGAGAAGTGATCTGATCTTGGTCCAAGTATTGGACATTGATCTGAATGTGATTCAGATACAATGAGAAGATTAGATTTACGGTCTTGATTTAATCAAGCATCTATGGGAGGCCCGCGATCTGGATTTGAGATACGATCTCAATATCCATGTCACTATACGTGGAACAATACAATCGCCCTATCCTTATCTCCAAGTATCTGCGGAGAAAGCGCATTATCCTTGAAGGAGTTCATGGATAATTCTATTGTTGATATATGTATCCGAGCATTGAGAAAAATGGATAATTAAATGTGATTTAATTATCATGAGTAATATGAATTTGATTCATATTATAAAGAGAGTTATCTTAGATAATTAAATGAGATTTAATTATCAAAGATGTAAATAATGTGAATGTGATTCATATTATTTGGACACAAGAGAATAGAGATCCAAGATGATTAAATATGATTTAATTATCATGGATATGAATAATGTGGATAGCAATATCTATATTAGTCATATATATTATAAATGTGATTTATAATATATAAGAGAGAGCTATTTGTAATTTACATTTGTTAATTAAATGTTAATGTGAATTGGATTCACATTGGACATCAAATTGAAAATGTAATTTACATTTTGTTTTGGGTTGTGAATGTGATTCACAATTTTTCAATGGCATGATTGCAATATTCACAAAATAAATTGGATTTGTTTTTTGTGAAATAATTTGCAACAAAAGTTATTGCAAATAATGGAGATTACATAAAAGGTGAAATAGCCACCTTCCTAATGGAGGAGGGTGGACGGCCACCACTCCCATTAGGAAAGGGAGGCCGTCCCCCCTCTCCACATGGAAGGAGGCTTTCTCTCCTTTCATTATCTCTATGTATTGATGATTTAATTTTGTAATTAAATTGTGTTGATTTATCAACATATATTTAATTTAAATTGAATTAATTGTTGTTGTGTTTTTAGCAACAAATCATGACCATTGAAAGAAACACAAATTGATGTGGACCATTGGATTTGTGTTGACACATGGATTGAGATCCATGGATCCCAAAACCCTATAAAAGGAGAGGCACCCCATTGCTCTTCTTAACACATAAGTTGAGGCAACAAATCTCTCTCACTCTCTCATTCTCTCTACACGTCCTCTCTCCATCTCTCTCATGTGGTCGTCCACCATGGATGCCCTAGAGAGGTTCTCCATCGCCGCGGCATCGTCGTTATGCTGCCCGATGGTTTGCTCGTGGATCTTCGTCTCCTTCGGTGCGCCCCGCTCGTGAAGAAGACATCGGATCTCGTGTGTCGAGATCAGGAGATCCGCCGCTTGGATCATCAACATGGATTGCGAGAAGCACGCGGTTCATCCCCGCGCTCGCAAGCGTCTCCTCCGACGGATCGGACTTGAGACAGGAGGTCTCTTCGTTTAGAGACTTGATCGCAACCACGCTTCAAGAGGTAAACCTAATACTTGGTTGTGGTTTAGACGAAACGATCCGAGAAGTGTTCTTGGATCATGTGGTTTCGTCACATGAAAATTTTTTAATTTCCGCTGCATAGAACAACTAGTGCGACTAGTCGTTCTTCGTCGTATTCGATACGACGATCACGCTTCCGTGATGCGCTTGAGGATCTAACCATATCCTTCATATACACCGGCAAGCTGATGTGCATATAAGGGTATATGAGCAATATGATCTCTCAAAGGGATCATACAGGTTCACTTGTGAACCAGAAGACATGAGCTCACTCATGATGTATTGGGACCGATTAAATTCCATGCATGGTCGTCGTGCTTTGGAAGCATGACATGAATTTGAAGGTATGATATATGCTTTGGGAAAGCATATGATCGATACCAACTCCCAATGACCAAGATTGAGAAACTTAATGACTAAACCCTGAAGAACACAGTGTAAAATTGGTCTTGATCTTCGGTTTGATCATGGGTCTTCCAGTATGCCGGATGCACAGGTATTGGGAATACCTGAGGGTGATTTGATCATAAACGATTGTATATCCATGACGCTTCCATTTCGAGGGAGTGATGAAACAGGTCTGGATTTTAGTGACTCCTTTCAGTAGATAAGCAATCTAATCTTAGTCCAAGTGTTGGACATTGGTCTGAATGAGATTCAGATTCAATGAGAAGATTGTATTTGCGGTCTTGATTTAATCAAACATCTATGGGAGGTTCGTAAGATCTGGATTTGAGATAAGATTTCAATATTCAAGTCACTATACATGGAATAATACAATCGCCCTGTCCTTATCTCCAAGTATCTGTGGAGAAAGCACATTATTCTTGAGAGGGTTCAAGAATAATTCATTTGATGAAATGCATATCCAAGCAAGAAGGACTTGATGATTAAATGAGATTTAATTATCAAGCATAATATGATTATGATTCATATTATTATCCAAGATAATTAAATGGGATTTAATTATCAAGGATTAGAGAATGTGGATAATACTATCCATGATATTTGTGTATTATAAATATGATTTATAATATACATATATTCAAGAGAGAGAATTTTAGTAAATAACATTTGTTAATTATTAAATGCGGATTGGATTCACATTTGTTAATTAACTGGAAATGTCATTTACTAATTAGTTTGGGATGTGAATATGATTCACATAAATTTCAATGGCATGATTGAAATATTCACAAATTAGTTTGGAATTAATTTGGTGGATATTTTTGCAATAATTGAGAGATAAAATAATATAATAAAAAGGAGAAATAGAGCCACCAAATTTAGAGGTGGCTTCACCCATGAAAAAGTCATGGGTGACGCCCCTTGATTTTAGGAGGCTATATTGACTCTATTTTATTATCTTGATTTATCTCTTAAATAATTTATTTATGTTAAATTAAAATGTGTTGATAATGTTGCAACATATATTTAATTTAATTATAAATAAATGTTGTTGGTTTTAACCAACAACAATTATAGCCATTGATCTTACATAGACCAAGCCTAGCCGTTGGATCTATGTGTCCCATGGATTTAGATCCATTGGATCCTAAACTAATATAAAAGGAGGGCTAGGGTAGCCTTCCAAAGGTACAACATCTTGAGTTGTAGAAGACTACTACTCTCTCTCTCTCTCATTCTCGTGTGGACTCTCTCTTAATATCCAAGTGGCCGTCCACTTTGCATATTGAGAAGGAGAGCATTTTGGCTTTGCCTCCGACGCTTAGATCTTCGTCAAGGATTGTGGGAAGGACGCGACTCATCATCGTGCCTGCAAGTGCGTTCTTCGTGGGTCGGACTTGAGACAGGAGGATCTCTACTTTGGGATCTCGCGATCACAACCATGCTTCAAGAGGTATTCCTTATACTTTTTGGTTTGATGAAACGATCCGAGAAGTGTTCTCGTGATCATGTGGTTTCATCTTTAAAAGTTAAAATTTTTTAATTTCCGCTGCATCTAGCATCTAGTAGGACTAGTTGCTCCGATTGCATACGATGCAATCGTCACACTTCCGTGATGCGCTTAAGGATTCACAATATCCTTCAAGTGGTATCAGAGCCAGGTTGAATAAGGTTTTGGATATGATCCATAGACCTTAGACGATTTGGTTCTTGAAAGGGTTGCGAAAATTTTACAGCATTTCAATTTTCGCACCTCTGTCTAATTAAATTTTTCTGTACTGTTTAAAATGTTAAAACACGAAATTTTCAATTGGATTTTGTTCCCCATTAATTAAGGAAACCATAGGACTTGAGTTTACTAAATTTGGACTTCATTTGCTCAAGATATGGCTTTTTTGAATATGACTATATTCACTCTTGCGGGAACTGCGGATTTAAACGTGATTAATGAGATAATTACGGTTTTAATCCGCCTCGAATGCGTGAATTATCACTTGGGTTCTTTAATAAATCAAATAGGCAATCTTTGGAAACTGAGTTTGCAATTTTTGGATTTATATTGATCAAGATAAGTTAATTTTAGTGATTGGGGGTCACTGCTGGAAATTAACATTTTTTGATCTTGAACCTTGTGATAAGTCAATCAATTTTCATGATGAAAATTAATTGTTAATTTTCTGGAATAATTAGTGATAAATAGTTTTGAAATATTTAAAGAGATAATTATTTCATTGAATGGCACTTGCCTTAACCACAATGATGAGATATTAGATCTTGATCGTTGGTTCATCAACAAACATTGCTTTCATGAAAACCATAGTTTATCCTACAATAGTTGTAGGACAACATTTACATGAAAAGCCCTCTTGCTTGAATAGGATTAGGGATTTGTCTAGCAAATCTCCTTATAATATAATCAAAAATGTTTTGATGTATATTATATGGTACAATTTCGGTTGAAAAACCGATGAGCATCTCAAAGTACATGATGATCTATCTGGTATTATCATTTCCTGAGGCAGATGTGGTGCCTAGTTGGAGAGCATTGGGATCGCGGGTTGCAACGTATGTGGTCCGTCCCACTCTCGTTGGTGCTGGCCATGATAGCGGGTAGGGACTGTATAATGCCGGAGAAAGCCAATGTGTATTTTTCTAATTATTAAAATTCGAATAATACGTACTTTGAGAATATACCTATTATTCAAGTAAAAGACATGTTTGTTAATGATTGGATTAATGATTAATTTAATGTGATTAAATTAATTATATCCAATAAACACTCTATTATGAATAGATGTGTATTTTCCTTGGAAGAATTAATTATGTGAATGTGATTCACGATAATTAATTATAAAATTTAAATATGAGGTGGAGGATCACATAAGTGACATCCATGGTCTCCCATCAAGGCAAAGGATTTCGTCGCCAGTTGTTGTGTATGGGAGACGTCTGTCTGAAGTGACAGATCCTGTGCATGATTTAATTGGATCGGGTTCTTTGCTTCTCGAAAGAGTAAGGCCGTATACGTAGTGACCCCAATATCGGGTACTCATATTATTGCGGCGATATTGGATTGCATATAGCGAGTATTAAGCCTGTTGACGGTTGGTTCAATTAATAATGGATCAACATCATCTTAGGGGTGGTGGGCTCGGGTGTTAAAGACCGTAGTGGGAAATGCAAGTTGGACTTGCAAGGCGGAATGTGTTCCTGCTTCTCTTATTCGAGTCACAGGTTCTCATATTATTGGGATGTGATAAGGACAGAGAGGAGATCCCAGATCTTGCCTGAGATATAGCGGTAAGTATATCTCTTACTTTGAAAGAAAAATAAGGGAATAATCTTTCAAAGTCGACATGGCAAGACAAATTTGATTTAAAATACCTTAATCAAATAATTCTTCAAAGTGAATATATATTTATCTATATATTCTAATATAGTGCATTCTTAATTTCAGAAAATGAAGTCTATGAACCCACTTAGCAGGCTTCTGGAGGTCAACCAGTTGACCGGACCAAATTATTCGGATTGGATCCGAAATTTGGATCTTGTCCTCTACAGAGCGCATCTCCTACGTGCTTAGCAAGGACAAGATAGCAAACCTTGTGACTGATAAAGATAAATCATATAATGATAAATATGATGAAGACCATAATCTGGCAAGGTGTTACATCCTTGGGTCATTATCCAATGTGCTTCAGAAGCAACATGTGGAAATGAACCATTGCCAAGAGATTATGCTGAATCTGAAGGAGATGTTCGGTGACATAAACCGCACACAGCGTTACAATGTGATGAAAGAGCTTATTCGCTGCAAGATGCAGGAAGGGACCTTTGTCAGAGAACACGTACTCAAAATGTTTGGGTACCTCTCTGAGCTGGAAACCCTGGGAGCCTACTTGGATTCTGAAATGCAAGCTGATTTCATTCTCTTGTCGCTCCCTAAGTCTTTTAATAACTTTGTTGTGTCTTACTACATGAACAAAGGTGACTTCACAAACGCTGGGTTGTTAGCTACATTGAACTCTGCAGAAGACGTCATGAAAAAGGACGGCCCCTCTGCTAGTGCAATGGTTGCACAGGTGAGAGGAAAGCGCGGGCGGAAGAAAGGTTCTCAGAAGGGCCCAACCTCGAAGAGAAAGAAGAAGAATCAAGGAGTTGGTTCATCTTCTAGTGCTTCCATACTGATGACATCGAAAAAGATCGATGTCTGTCACCACTACAAGAAGCCGGGGCACTGGCGGCGTAACTGCCCAGATTACCTGAAGTCTACTGACAAAGGTAAAGCCCCAGCAGGTATGAAATCTACTTTCATCATTGAAACCAGCTTTCTCGTTGGACGAGAAGGAAGTTGGTTTATAGATTCTGGTGCTTCTGTTCACGTATGCAATTCGTTGCATTTGTTTCAGGAAACTAGGAATCTGGAGCAAGGGGAGATAGTTATCCAGATGGGATCTGATGCAACTGTTGCAGCAGTCGCCATCGGGACGTGCAAACTGTCGTTATCTAGTGGTCGAGTCCTAGTACTTAAAGAGTGTCTTTATGTACCTGAGGTCAGGAGGAATTTGATATCTGTGTCTAAGCTCGTTAGATATGGGTACTCCTTCCTGTTCTGTAATAAATTAGTCATTAATCAATATGATAAATTTATTGCGGAAGGTGTTCTGACTTCTGGTGGACTCTATGAATTGTGCATTGATGAATGTGTCATAAATGTCACTACCACTAATAATAAATACCCCAAGAGATCCAGGGAGAATGGAAATCATTCGAATATGATTTGGCATCAAAGGCTCGGTCATTTATCTGTTGATAGGATCAATAGATTGATAAAGGATGGACCTTTAGATTTTCTATAGGTTCAAACTTTACCTACCTGTGAACATTTCATTCGAGGTAAAATGACCAGGATGCCTTTCCGTAACAAGGTTACGCGATGTGAAGGTATTCTTGACCTAATACATATTGATATATGTGGTCCCTTCAGTACCGCGACTAGAAATGGATATCGATACTATTTGATGTTTATCGATGACCATTCGCGATACGGGTTTATCTTCCTGCTACGTCATAAGTCTGAAACCTTTGAAAAGTTCAAAGAGTTTAAGGTTTTGGTTGAGAACCAAGCCGACAGGAAGATCAAATGGATTCGATCTGACCGAGGTGGTGAATACCTCTCAGATGAATTCAAAGAATATTTTAAAGAGAATGGAATTGTCTCCAATCTCACTCCTCCTGGAACTCCCAAACTTAATGGTGTTGCTGAAAGACGCAACAGGACCATCATGGACATGGTCCGTTCACTGAAGAGCAAAGCACATTTGCCTCTTAGTTTCTGGGGATATGCAGTAGAGACTGCAATATATATCCTGAACAAGATTCCTAGCAAATCTGTACCCAAGACTCCTCACGAGCTCTGGTATGGAACCAAACCTAGTGTCAATCACTTGAGGGTTTGGGGATGCTTGGTCCATGCAAAGAACGTGGATGCAAGTAAACTAGAATCTCGCACTCGTGAGTGCTACTTCATTGGGTATGTTAAAGATGGTATTGGATACCAGCTTTATGACCCTGAGACCCAAAAGGTTTTTGTCTCTAGGGATGTGAAATTCTTGGAGGATGATTTCCTTAAAGTCAAGAAAAGAATGAAGTAGAGGAACTCATTGAATCTCCTGAGGATTCTGAGATTCCTGAACAAGAAACTGAAGAGATAAATGAAGATGAAACACCCATACCGCTTCGAAGGAGTTCGAGGGTGGTTGCACCACCTGAAAGGTATGGATTCCATGTGTCAAGTGAGACTGACAATGATCCTTCTTCATATGATGAATCACTTGCGGATCATGACATGGATAGATGGATGCTAGCAATGAAGTCATAGATTGACTCCATGCTTAAGAATGGTGTATGGACCCTAGAGGATCCACCTAAAGGGGTAAAACCCATTTGGTGTAAATGGATCTTCAAGAGAAAGAGGGGACCTGATGGGAAAGTAGAGACTTTCAAGGCACGGCTCGTAGCCAAGGGCTACACACGGAGAGAAGGCATCGACTACGATGAGACATTCTCTCATGTGGCTATGCTTAAGTCCATCAGGACACTGCTAGCTATAGCTGCATCTCTTGACTACGACATCTGGCAGATGGACGTCAAGACGGCTTTCCTCAATGGATAACTCAAGGAGGATATCTATATGGAGCAGCCCCAGGGCTTCATAGCTGAGGATGGTAAAGTATGCAAGCTGAAGAAATCCATTTATGGGCTCAAACAAGCTTCTCGTAGCTGGAACATCAGATTTGACGAAACCATAAAGAGTTACGATTTTGTGCAGAATCCTGATGAACCTTGTGTGTACAAGAAGCTTAGTGGGAGCGCCATTGTGTTCATCGTGCTTTACGTAGATGATATCCTTATCATTGGGAATGATACAGGAATGATGACCAGTGTGAAGATTTGGCTATCCCATACCTTCGAGATGAAAGATCTTGGAGAAGCCTCTTACATCTTAGGCCTAAAGTTGTTCAGAAACCGAGAAAAGAGAATATTGGGATTATCACAACATGGATACATCAAGAAGATTCTTGAACGATTCCGTATGGATAGTTCGAAGAAAGGATTCCTCCCCTTAGGACATGGTATCCATCTATCCAAAGGGATGGCTCCTCAAAGTGTTGAGGAAAGGAAGGCTAGAGTTGGATGCCCTTACGCATCAACTGTAGGAAGCTTGATGTATGCTATGATGTGTACTAGGCCAGACATCTGCCATGCAGTGGGAGTGGTAAGTCGTTACCAATCCTGTTATGGAGAGAAACACTGGAATGCAGTAAAGAACATATTCAAATATCTAAGACGGACGCAAGATTACATCTTGGTCTATGGGGATGGTGATCTCCAAGTCTTGGGATATACAGATTCAGACTTCTAGTCAGATATTGATGATCGAAAGTCGATATCAGGATTTGTATTCCTGTTGAACGGTGGTGCTGTGAGCTGGAGAAGCAAGAAGCAGGACACTACGGCAGATTCAACAACAGAAGCTGAATACATTGCTGCATCAGATGCTGCAAAGGAGGCGGTGTGGTTGCACAAGTTCATCTTGGAGCTTGGCGTAGTTTCCTCTGATTCTCACGTCCCGTTACTCTGCGATAACACTGGAGCCATTGCCCAAGCAAAGGAGCCCAGGTGCCATCAAAAGAGCAAGCACGTGGAAAGGAAATACCACATCATTCGGGAGATTCAAAAGTGTGGTGATATCATCATCCCAAAGGTGGCCTCTGCCGACAACATTGTTGATCCTCTTACCAAACCTCTGACACAGAAGGTTTTTGACCAGTATGTAATGAGTATGGGTTTACGGATTGTACCTGAATGGTTATGAGGGCTAGTGGGAGATTGTTAGACTTGTGAGCCCTGGGCGAACCATTCTTACAATAAATGTTATTGTAATATTTATGTTTATCAATAAAAGTTATTGATGTTTCACTCCCTTTTCTGAAATTATATGAATGAATGCACTATAAGGTCCCTCTGTACAATTAGGGTTATGTACCATGACCAGCTTGATGATCATATAGCTGTTGATTCATTAAATGAATCATAGAGGCTGGTGTTTGGATGAATATCTAAGGAGTTAGATAGAGGACTCATCAAGCACCGTCAAATGATTGTCAAGTGAAGATCTCCATCCTGAGTAGGAGATGGCAATCCTTTCTCATATGGGATGATATCTGACCGACCTCTCGATGCAGGTCCTCTGCATCGGAATAGTGATTCAGAGGTGTCAGATTAGTTAGGTCAATGGGTTGACTTGACGAGATCGAGATAACCTAAGTCCTATGTTGAATGATGTCACAGCATAGGCACGCATCCTTTGACTGGAGACAGATGTATTGCTATATGTCTGAGTATGTACATTTGGCCGACCAATAGGTTGATGACCTAACCAAGGTCTATACACCGGCGATCTGGTGTGCATATAAGGGTATATGAGCAATATGATCTCTCAAAGGGATCATACAGGTTCACTTGTGAACCGGAAGACATGAGCTCACTCATGAGGTATTGGGACCGATCAAATTCCATGCATGGTCGTCGTGCTTTGGAAGCATGACATGAATTTGAAGGTATGATATATGCTTTGGAAAATCATATGATCGATACCAACTCCCAATGACCAAGATTGAGAAACTTAATGATTAAACCCTGAAGAACACAGTGTAAAGTAGATCTTGATCTTCAGTTTGATCATGGGTCTTCCAGTATGCAGGATGTACAGGTATTGGGAATACCTGAGGGTGATTTGATCATAAACGATTGTATATCCATGACGCTTCCATTCCGAAGGAGTGATGAAACAGGTCTGGATTTTAGTGACTCCTTTCAGTAGAGAAGCAATCTGATCTTAGTCCAAGTGTTGGACATTGGTCTGAATGAGATTGAGATTCAATTAGAAGATTGGATTTGCGGTCTTGATTTAATCAAACATCTATGGGAGGTTCGTAAGATCTGGATTTGAGATAAGATCTCAATATCCAAGTCACTATACATGGAATAATACAATCGCCATGTCCTTATCTCCAAGTATCTGCGGAGAAAGCACATTACTCTTGAAAGGGTTCAAGAATAATTCATTTGATGAAATGCATATCCAAGCAAGAAGGACTCGATGATTAAATGAGATTTAATTATCAAGCATAATATGAATATGATTCATATTTTTATCCAAGAAAATAATGGGATTTAATTATCAAGGATTAGCTATCCATGATATTTGTGTATTATAAATATGATTTATAATATACATATCTTCAAGAGAGAGAATTTTAGTAAATAACATTTGTTAATTATTAAATGCGGATTGGATTCACATTTGTTAATTAACTGGAAATGTCATTTACTAATTAGTTTGGGATGTGAATATGATTCACATAAAATTCAATGGCATGATTGAAATATTCACAAATTAGTTTGGAATTAATTTGGTGGATATTTTTGCAATAATTGAGAGATAAAATAATATAATAAAAAGGAGAAATAGAGCCACCAAATTTAGAGGTGGCTTCACCCATGAAAAAGTCATGGGTGACGCCCCTTGATTTTAGGAGGCTATATTGACTCTATTTTATTATCTTGATTTATCTCTTAACTAATTTATTTATGTTAAATTAAAATGTGTTGATAATGTTGCAACATATATTTAATTTAATTATAAATAAATGTTGTTGGTTTTAGCCAACAACTTTTGTAGCCATTGATCTTACATAGACCAAGCCTAGCCGTTGGATTTATGTGTCCCATGGATTTAGATCCATTGGATCCTAAACTAATAAAAAAGGAGGGCTAGGGTAGCCTTCCAAACGTACATCATCTTGAGTTGTAGAAGACTACTACTCTCTCTCTCTCATTCTCGTGTGGACTCTCTCTTAATATCCAAGTGGCCGTCCACTTTGCATATTGAGAAGGAGAGCATTTTGGCTTCGCCTCCGACGCTTGGATCTTCGTCAAGGGTTGTGGGAAGGACGTGACTCATCATCGTGCCCGCAAGTGCATTCTTCGTGGGTCGGACTTGAGACAGGAGGATCTCTACTTTGGGATCTCGCGATCACAACCACGCTTCATGAGGTATTCCTTATACTTTGTGGTTTGATGAAACGATCCGAGAAGTGTTCTCGTGATCATGTGGTTTCATATTTAAAAGTTAAAATTTTTTAATTTCCGCTGCATCTAGCATCTAGTAGGACTAGTTGCTCCGATTGCATACGATGCAATCGTCACGCTTCCGTGATGCACTTAAGGATTCACAATATCTTTCAGGGAGTGGATAAGAAGCTCCGCCTGGAGAATGGTTGCTTTGGGGGAGCTCAAGGGTCCGCATGCTTTGGAGCGGACGCTACCAGAAGGATCCATGCCACTCAGAGGCTTTGCTCGCTGCCTCCTCCAATTGATGGGGCTCTATTGGAGTCATGTGTGATGCTCATGGATTGTGGCAGCACATGTTGCTCATGGATTGTGCTGCCTCCTTACTGTTGGAAATGAGTGGAGGCCCACCTGGACGTGGCTCTTAGGCTAAGGCATCATTGGAGACGAGTGGAGGTCGCACCCTTCTTCCTTGATAGACTTAGGTCATGAGTGTGGGCTTCATAGGTTGCTGCCGCATCTCGATGCAACAAGCAAGTCAATGATTGGTGGCAGGTGTTCATGCTCTTATAGGATCCATGGCGACCTCTTTTTGTGGCTTCTGAACCGCCTGAACTTAGGGTTATAGAAAACCCCAGTTCTTCTTTAAAGAAATTGTAAACTATAAGATCTTAATCATGAACTTTCTAAAAGTTAATCTTAAAAAATGAACCAGAATTGAACTTCTTGATAATTGATTCTCGAACGAAAACAAAGAACATAATGAAAAACCTCAAATACCATGTTGAAATATACAATGCAGAAGCAATTCGATAAACAGAGCAAGAAAGATAAACTTTGATAAAAGAATTTACGTGGAACCCTACTCCCTAAAGAGTAGGATGAAACCACAGGAGAAGGCCTCAAAAGGTCATAGGTGTCTATTCAATTTCTCAATGCGTACAGGAGGTGTAGGGATCCTTATATAACCCCACAGACAGATCGGAGTCCCACAGTTAGTAGATGTGGGAGTATAAATGAGTGGGAGGTAATTGGATCCAGGAGAGATCCAATTACCACTATATTACATTCTCCAATAATATCTATCTAGAGTACACCAATATGGGAGAGAATTCCTTCACCCTCTCCTAGTTAGTATCCCCATCTATCTCGGCTATTGTAGCCTTTCTTGGCTTTGTAATATTGTGTGTAATCCTATTAGTGTCTAGTTGAGTCAAAAAGGATACGGAACATCTTTTGAGTATGCTCGGTGTAGATGTCGTTGGTGTTCTGCATTTGATAAGTATTTTTATCAAACATATATGAGTCAAAATAAATGTAAAATATATATGGATAAATTTACTCGCATAGACACTGTCTAAGATCCTCTACTAATTAGACGAACTCATACGAGTCCATATGTAGTCCTCACAATCAAGTAACCTTTTCCAAGCCTTGCACATCTCATTCGCTGCATTATGTTGATCCTTCAATGTATAAATGTATCATATAACTTCATTGTATAAGTTTGCCATAGTAATTAGAAATATAAGTAAATTTAGAAATATATGGAAGATATACCCATCGGGAAGGAACTCCAAGAAGTGATGTGGGGCTGGAGGACGGCTAGAGAGATGGTAGGATGATTCATGGAAAGGAATCCACTAACATCCTCCACATTTGGCATCGGCTCATCCTCATGGCATGAAAATCATGGAGTAGGATAATGACCATCGAAAGGGGATGGACGAGTCGGATTAGGCTCCACATACTCGAACATATGTGCAGGCTCCTCCATCCCGGGAGAGATGCACTGCTGGACTAATGCACTCATCTCTGTGTCCCATGATCCAACAATTGTAAGAGGAAATCAATACCATAACATATGGATAAATATTTATTAAAACAACAATAATAATATGAATTTAAAATATGGGATATTTACACCAAACATTCATTACCCTCATGGTGGGATGGAGACAGTGGGTCGTTGTCTCAAGAACCACGACGTCTTCTAGAACCGCCTCTCATGGAGGAAGAGCCACCTCCTATTGTGACTGTTGTGACACCTCCAACTACCGAGATACGGGAAAAGCGTGCAATATCGGTATTGCACGCCCGTGTGGTTCAGTGGCCATACTACGATGTTCTGGAGGACTTCACCTTAGCTTGCGGATGGATAAGGATGGGGTTTACCGCACGAAGGTCGAAGACCGTGGGTTCCCCTTGGCACGGTACAAGTGTTCAGCGGCACTTGATGAGCTTGAGCTGCAACATCCTACATAGGAGTGTGGGGCCCACTGATGACACAGCATGATGACATGGCGTGCTGATGAGGCAGACAACATGGCATGCTGATGGAGCGGGTGACATGGCATCGGTTGCAAAAGACGAAGGGATGCGAGATGAAGAGGCATGTGCACGAAGAGTAACCTCGGAAGATGAAGGGTTTCCATTGAAGACTTAGAGTCATTGCATTCATTGTACATGTAATAATGGTGTCCCTTCATATACCTCCGTCTTGTCTATATAAGGAGGGGTAGAGCTCATTTGTAGATATCACACTCAGAGTGAGTCTGTTGCTAATACAAAAGGGTTTGTGCCAATAGCTCTTGTTTCCTTGTGCTAGTGCTTGTGTTTGAGTATTCTAGCGGTGTGGTTACTTGGCATGCCGGTGTATGTCTACACGCATCAGGGAAGGCTGGTTAGCTTGCGAGATGCTAATGCCGCACAGGTTAGTCTCAAAAATTAGAGTTTGAGATTTACCCATGTGACAACTGGTATCAGAGCGAGGAATGGCGTCCAACATCGGAGATTGTCTTGCTTCCTTCGAGGGAATCGTGATGGAGATCCAATCTCAAATGGGTACTCATTCCCAACGCTTGGCTCGTTTGGAGGACGATGCAGGTGTGGATGTGTCGGATGTCGTTGGCGATAGCCAGCACTCGGTCGATGTAGTGAAGGCACTTGGAGAGAAGCTACAGGAGCTCGAGTCCATGGTGCAAGATCTACATCGGGAACTCTCCATCGTTAAGAAGGCGATTGCGAACGAGGGCGGATCCAGCGAGTCTCGAAGCCCAAAGGTCTTAGAGCCCAAGTCCTTTTCAAGTACGCGGAGTGCCAAAGACTTGGAAAATTTCTTGTGGGACATGGAGGTATACTTCAAAGCTTTCAAGACTCCTGAGGCGGAGAAGGTATCCTTGGCGGCGATGTACCTATCCGACCATGCAAAGCTATGGTGGCGGAGTCGTGCATCCGAAGGACGACCGGACATCTCATCTTGGGATGAGTTGGTGAAGGAACTGAAGGAGCAGTTCCTACCCACCAACACTGCTTGGGTAGCGAGGGAGGCGCTCCGAAGGCTGAAACTGATGGGAAACGTACGGAAGTACGTAAAACAGTTCTCATCACTGGTGCTGGATATCAAAGGTATGTCTGAAAAAGACGAACTTTTTAACTTTATGGTGGGTCTCCAAAATTGGGCTCGCGCGGAGCTCAGGAGGCAAGGGGTGAAGTACCTTCAGACGGCCATTGCTGCTGCGGATGCGTTGGTCGACTATAAAGTCCAACCTACCATGGAAAAGAAGGACCTTGAGAAGACCAAGGGAAAACCCAAGGAGAAAAGCAAGGAAAAGTTCAAGAAGTTCGGCAAGGCCGAAACTTCAAGGGAGGGTGTGGAATCCTCCAAGAAGGCCGAGCAACCCAAGGGGAAGGGCAGCTTCATGTGTGACAGGCCACATCGGGCGCGGGAGTACTCGAAGCGTGAGAAGATGAACTCCATAACTATGGAGGAGAACTCAGACATAGAGGCGCGCATGATGAACCTCAGGTTATTGCGCAACGTTCACTTGTATCCATTGATGTCCAGCAAAGAGGCAACAGTGGAGGTGGAGTGCGAGGATCCAGAGCTGGTGTACCTCGATGTTGTGGTACACAAGAAGACCCTTTCAGCCATGATCGATACTAGAGCGATGCACAACTTCATCTCTAGCAAAGAGTTTAGGAACTTGGGAGTTCCCTTGGAGAAGAGCCAGTGCCGTGTGAAGCTTGCCAACAACGAGTCGATGAAGATCAAAGGTATGGCAAACTACATTGTCCAGCTTGGGGAATGGCAGGGAAAGGTACGCTTCCTCGTGGTACCTATAGATGACTTCAAAGTCATATTGGGAGTCGAGTTCTTGAAGAAGGCGAAGGCGTCTGTAACGCCTTATCTGGAAGGCGTCTTCTTCGAAGTTGCAGATAGCCCCTGCTTCATCAGGTCTATCGAGAAGAAAGGGCAGACTGGAGCCATGTCTGCAATGCAAGTCTGCAGCGAGCTGAAGAAAGGGGAGACGGTGTATCTTGCTACAATACACATCGAGGAAAATGGCAAGGAGACACAGCCAAGCCCCAAGGCAGTAAAGAAGATGTTGGGCGAGTTCAAGTACGTGATGCCGAAGGAGCTGCCAAAGGAGCTACCAGCGAAGAGAGACATCGATCACACCATCGAATTACTGCTAGATATGGTGCCCCTAAAGGATATGGTTAGATCCTCAAGCACATCACGAAAGCGTGATCGTCATATGGAATACTACGAAGAACGACTAGTCGTACTAGTTGTTGTATGAAGCGGAAATTAAAATTTTTCATATGACGAAATCACATGGTCCAAGAACACTTCTCGGATTGTTTCGTCTAAATCAAAAACAAGTATTAGGGTTACCTCTTGAAGCGTGGTTGCGATCGATTCTCTAAACGAAGAGACCTCCTGTCTGAAGTCCCATCCGACGGAGGAGACGCTTGCGAGCGTGGGGATGAGCCGCGTGCTTCTCGCAATCCATGTTGATGATCCAAGCGGTGGATCTCCTGATCTCGACACACGAGATCCGACGTCTTCTTCACGAGCAAGGCACGCCGAAGTAGACGGAGTTCCATGAGCAAACCATCGGGCAGCATAACGACGACGTCGCGACGATGGAGAACCTCTCTAGGGCATCCATGGTGGACGGCCACATAAGAGGGAGAGAGAGTAGGCATGTGAATATATATATATATATATGCTTCTCAAGCATGGTATAAATAAGAGCAATGGGGTGCCTCTCCTTTTATAGGGTTTTGGGATCCATGGATCTCAATCCATCGGACAACACAAATCCAATGGCTCTCATTGATTGTGTTTCTTTTAATGGCTAAGATTTGTGTTGGTAAAACCAACAACAATTAATTTAATTTAGATTAAATATATATTGATAAATCAATATAATTTAATTATCAAATTAAATCAAGATCTCTTGGAGATCATAGGAGAGAGAGTGCCTCCTTCCATGTTGGAAGGAGGGGACGGCCACACACTCCTAATAGGAGTGGTGGACGTCCACTCCATATATATGGAAGGTGGATCTCATCTCTATATTGTAATCTCCATGATTATGCAACAACTTTTGTTGCAAATTATTCTACAAAAATAATTCATAATTATTTTGTAGACATTGCAATCTTGCCATTGAAAAAATTGTGAATCATATTCACAACCCAAAACAAAATGTAAATTACATTTTCAATTCAATGTCCAATGTGAATCCAATTCATATTAACATTTAATTAACAAATGTAAATCACAAATAGCTTTCTCTTATATATTCTAAATCACATTTATAATATATATGACTAATATGGATATTGCTATCCACATTATTCATATCCATGATAATTAAATCACATTTTATCATCTTCGATCTCTATTCTCTTGTTCCTAAATAATATGAATCACATTCACATTATTTACATCTTTGATAATCAAATCACATTTAATTATCTAAGATTGCTCTCTTTAAAACATGAATCGAATTCATATTAATCATGATAATTAAATTACATTTAATTATCCATTTTCTCAATGCTCGGATATATATATATATATCAACAATAGAATTATCCATGAACTCCTTCATGGATAATTCGCTTTCTCCGCAGATACTTGGAGATAAGGATAGGGCGATTGTATTGTTCCACGTATAGTGACATGGATATTGAGATCATATCTCAAATCCAGATCGCTTGCCTCCCATAGATGCTTGATTAAATCAAGACCGTAAATCTAATCTTCTCATTGCTTTCGAATCACATTCAGATCAATGTCCAACACTTGGATCAAGATCAGATCACTTCTCTACTGAGAGGAGTCACTAAAATACAGACCCATTTCATCACTCCCTAGGAATGGAAGCGTCATGGTTATACAATCGTTTATGATCACATCACCCTCAGGTATTCCCAATACCTGTACATCATGCATACTGGAAGACTCAGATTAAACCCGAAGTATTGGATCAACTTTATATTGTCTACTTCATGGTATTATCAGTAAGTTTCTCATTCGATCATTGGATGTCGGTATCGATCATATACTTTCCAAAAACATATATCATACCTAGGTCTTGATCATATACTTTCCAAAAGTATATATCAAACCTACAAATTCAATCAAGCTTCCAAAGTGAGACGACCATGCGCATGGAATTTGATTCTTCCCAATATCTCATGAGTGAGCTCATGCCTTCCGGTTTAGTAACCGAACCTGTATGATCCCTTTGAGAGATCGTATTACTCATATGCCCTTATATGCACACAAGCGCGTCGGTGTATAGACCTTGGTTAGGTCGTCAACCTATTGGTCTACCAAATGTACATACTTAGACATAGAGTAACACATCTGTCTCCGGTCAGAGGATGCGTGCATGTATCGTGACAGCATACGATATAGGACTTTGGTTATCTCGATCTCGTTAAGTCAACTCTTTGACCTAACTTATCTAACACCTCCGAATCTCTATTCCTATGCAGAGGACCTGCATCAAAAGGTCGGTTAGATATCAACCTTTAGAGATAAGTATTGCCATCTCCTACTCAATCTGGAGATCATCTCTTAACAATCATTTGACGGTGCTTGATGAGTCCTCAATCTAACTCTTTAGATATTCATCCAAGCACCAGCCTCTATGATTCAACAGTTGAATCAACAGTTGTATGATCATCAAGATGGCCATGGTACATAACCCTAATTGTACAAAGGGACCTATTATGCAAATTAGTTATTCTTCATTTCATATCAGGGAATGATATTTGCAATAACATTTATTGCATAATGGCTCGTCGTGGGCTCGCATTTCCAACAATCTCCCACTAGCCCAAAGATCCATTAATGGGCTAATCATTTAAACCTGCATTCATGTGACAATCATAGGCTATTTAGAAAATAGCTAGGTAAGCGGACCAGTCACTCTATTCCTACGAGACTATGCCAAGTCTTTTTACGGCACTTGCATATCCCCAGTAACAGTACTCGCATTTAATGCAAATGTTGCATCTTATGCAACCAATACTCAATCTTGTTAGTTACAGTGTCCTTGACACTACAGCTTAACAATTATCATAACCAGTATTCCCATAATCCTTATCAGAATATCCTTATTTCTGGAGATCTCTATCTCCTAAGGTATCCAGAGTTAAGACCTTTTAGATCTCTATCTATATAGTCGTAAGTTTTGTAGATAAGACTTTGAGATCACTATCTCAAAAATCTTGTTCTCTATGAAGATATTGTTTTCTTTTACTACAATCAAGTGTTTTTCTCTCCATAGTAGGATTAGCAACACTTTACTACTCCCACTGCATGGCAGGTATCTGGCTTTTGTACACATCTAGCATACACTCAGCTTCTCGAAACTAATGCACAAGTGCAAGTAGTTCTAGCAATGACTTCCTCAACTCTTTGAGGTGCTATCCGTTTAGATAGGCCAGTACCATATCTTAGGGATGGAAGCCTTTCTTGGAATTCTAAGAATAGAATATGTCCAAGGTGTACTACAAATATGACAGTCCCAATATCCTCTACTCTTTGCTTTTGAACAACTTCAAAACTAAGATCTAAGAGGTATCTTTGAAATCAATTTCAAAATATGGAATAGCCAGTCTATATTATTATCATCCTTATATCATTCCAAACGATTAGGATATTATCTACATTTAGCATGATGAACACAAATGCACTCCCACTAAGCTTCATATGGCTCATCAAGATTCTATCTGAAATCATAACATTTATGATTTCATCAAATCTGATGTTCCAGCTTCAAGAAGCTTATTTGAGTCCATAGATGGATTCCTTAGCTTGACCTTGCTTTCCTCAACCATGAAGCCCTGGGGCTACTTCATGTGAATATCTTCAGAGAGGTATTCGTAGAGGAATGCAATCTTGACTTCCATCTCATAGATAACAAAATCAAGTTGTGTAGTCAGGTTCCCTTTCTCTTGAAGATCCATTTACACCTTAATGGGTCTTATCCATATAGGTGGATCCTTGAGGGTCCATATACAATTTTTGTATATGAAGTCTACTTTAGACTTTCATTGCTAAGATCCATCTATCCATGCTATGATCTTCATAAGCTTCATCACATGAAGTTCAATCATGTCGGATTTCTTTGACACATGGAATCCATCCTCAAACTTATTTGAAGAGGTATTAGTGTTTCATCTTTAATTGTCCTTTTAGTTTCCAATTTCAGGAGCCTCATTATCTTCTCAAAATCAAATGAGTTCCTACACTTCATTTTCATCTTGATTCTCAAGGGTCTCAACCTCTAAGAATCACATTCTCAGAGATGAGATATTTTAAGAGTCTCAAGGTCATAAAGTAGGTATCCAATACCATCCTTTATTTTCCTAATGAAGTAGCACTCTCTAGTGCTCAATTCCAGCTTACTTGCATGGAATCTCATTAAGGATATATAATGTAGTCTCTACTATATATATACCTGGAAACTAAGAGGAAATTATGCTAAAACACATCATTGATAAGATCATGTCACACATGATCCAATTGTATCTCCCTATAACTCTACTGAGTTAAGGTGTGTTAGGAGGATTGAGATAGAAATGATATTCTTATCTCCATAAGGTATTCTTTGAATTTATCTAGTAGGTACTTGCTACCTAGATTAGATATAATTCATTTTTATCTTCCTTCAGACTTTGGTTCTAAACCAAAATTATGAGAAATCTTTGAACATTTCAAAGATTTCTAAGTGAAGAGCAGAAATCTCATATCATACATAGTCATCAGTAGATATCACATATCCATAATGTTTACTATGATATAGATGATCTGCATACATCAATATGTATGAGATCCCGAATACCTTGACATCTTACACCTTTCCCAAAGAAGGGTGTATTGGACATTTTACTTTGAATACAATATTCATAAGTATGTAAGTTTTGAAATTTTAGACATTCTAAAGTTTCATCTCTTACTAGTCTATTGATCAAATCAATAGACAAATGTCCAATGCTTGATTCTAGATCATTGTCAAATTATCTTCATCCTCCTATTGATCTTAAGGTTTAATTTCAGTATTTAGAAATGTTAATGAACCATTCATTAATTTTCTAATTTAGTGGAGTCCACCAGATTTTAGATTACTATCTGAAATATCTCCACCATAACTCTTTATGATAGATCTATTCCAGAATTCATGTTTACTTCCAACATTTAGAAACAAACATTGAGCGTATTCCAATGTCTAGGTCATAGAGACATTCTCTAAGACAAAGGGCTCTCCCACTGAAATTAACAAGTCTATCAATCCAATAGAGGTTGTTGCAACAATTGCATCAATATCCATGTGGATAACTATAAACCTTAAGATCAAATTTCCAGTCTTCTAAAACATATGCAACCCAGTGCAAGTGTTGTTAGAAGATTGAGATACAATTATTAGACTCTATCTTATCAAATAAGAGAGTCAATTTTAATGATTTATGTAGATTATTTTGATGCTCTATCCGAGTCCTTCTCTAAGGATTCTAGATAGATATGACAATCATACTATCAACACATCAACTTATTGCAGCATTGGCATTCATCCAACTCTTTGGATGTCATATAGAAGTCACAGAAGTACAGTCAACTCTTTGACTTTCCTTCTCACTTGGGTCCAACCCATGCTTCCACTGTACTCCCTTCATCTATAAACAACCATTGCTTAAAACTAAGGATCTCTTACGTTAAATTCAAAAGAATTCAATGTAAGATAATTTCAACATTTATACATGCTTCATTAAATTCATACAACATGAATATTATGAAGCTTCATGAATGACTAGAGTATATATAGTAGAATGATGACACTCATCATCTACATCCATCTAAACTCTTAAAACATAGGTTCAGGTAGGTACTCAAACAATTTGAATACATCGTCTCTTATAGAGCTACCATTCTACATGGTGCAGAGAACCATGTCACTCATGATTAAATGTCAAGAGCACATATGTAGGCCAGAATATCTTCTTAGATTTTTTTTAAGGATTATATGACAATTATGATCATCATCAACATGCCACTTCCAAAGTACATTTGATGATACCAAGACTATAGAGACATACAAACCCCAGGGTTGTAGTCCTATTATCTATTTAATTGTCATTCTTCATTATTGTGGGGAAACTTGCACATTGCAACCACATACATTATGTGTCCAACTGCAAGTACAATATCTGGATCACGAGTCCAATCCATGATATTTCACTAGTTATCATTGAGTATAACATTGAGTGGGTTTAATGAAAGAATATCTGAAATAAGAAATTTGCATAAGCGTACATATTTATATATATACATATTTTACTTTGATTTAGGAATTTTTATATCAAAGTTGTCTTGCCTTGTCAACAATGAAAGTTCATTTCCTTAATCACTTTCAATGTAAGAGATATACTTACCATTATATCTCAAGCAAGATCTGGGATCTCCTTCCTTATCTTTGTTGCATCCCAATAATATGAGAACCTACAACTCGGATAAAAATAAGTTGGAACACATTCCGCCTTGCAAGTCCAACTTGCATCTCCCAATTCCGTCTTTAACACCCGGGCCCACCACCCCTAAGGAGATGTTGACCCGTCATTAATTGAACCAACCTTCAACAGGAATACAACTCGCTATGCGCAATCCAATATTGCCCCAATAATATGAGGACCTGATATTGGGGTCACTACGCATACATCCTTACTCTTTCGAGAAGCGAAGAGCCCGATCCAGATGCGCTTGTATACAGGAGCTGTCACTTCGGACAGGCGTCTTCTACATACAATCCCTGGCGACGGAACCCTCCGCCTTGACAGGAGACCATGGATGTCACGTATGTGATCCTCCGTATCATATTCAAATTCTAATTAATCATTATGAATCCCATTCATTATGATCAATTCTTCCAAGGGAAATAACATCTCTATTTATAATAGAGTGTTTTAATTTTAATTGGATTCCAATTAATCTAATCATATTAAATTAATGATCTAATTATCCAACAAACATTCTTAATTGTTACTTGAATTATGGTATTATCTCAAATACGTATTATTTCGAATTTTAATAATTAGAAATACATCATGATTTCTTAAGCATTATACTAACCCTATCCGTTGTCATGACCAGTACCGACGAGAGTGGGACGGACCACATACGTTGCAACCCGCAACCCCAATGCTCTCCGACTAGACACCATATCCACCTCAGGAAAGGATAATGCAAAATAGATCACTTTGTACTTGAGATGATCATCGGTTCTTCAACCGAAATTATACCATACAATAATAATCAAAACAATTTTTATTAATATTATAATGAGATTTGCTAAACAAGTTCCAAATCCTATTCAAGCAACATGTTTGTTGGAATGTAGATCATATAGATCATGTAACCAATTTTGATCTAGATCACATCTAATCATTTATTGGTTAGGAAAAAGTCATTTAAGGACATAATTATCATCAAATATTTCACAAATATTTATGCATAATTATTCCAGAAAATTAAATAATTTAATTTCACTAATTGATTAAATGGCAATCACTAGATTCTTGATTAGGAAAGTATTTCTAGTAGTGACCCTCACTTACTAAAAATACCATATCTCAATCAATTTAAATCCAAATTAAGCAAAGTAAGTTCCTAAAGTTTGATAATTTGATTTAAAACGAACCTAAGTGATTTGCATGCATTTCAAGGCATCTCAAATCTGCAATTAACATTTTAATTACTTCATGGTCCGCAGTCCCCGAAACAGTGGATACATGTTCACCAAAATGAGCATATCTTGAGCAAACAGAATCGAAATCACGTAAACGTAGATCCTACGGTTTCCTTATTTGATGGGGAACAAAATACAATTATTATTTTTGTGTTTAAAAAAATTAAACAGTGCCGAAAATAATATCAAAACAGAGATGCGAAAATGAAATGCAAGAAAACTTTCGCAAACCCTAACGAACCCAAGTCATCTTTAGTTAATGGATCGTATCTAAAACCACCGACCTAAGGCTCTGATACCACTTGAAGGATATGGTTAGATCCTCAAGCGTATCACGGAAGCGTGATCATCGTATCGAATATGACGAAGAACGACTAGTCGTACTAGTTGTTCTATGCAGCGGAAATTAAAATTTTTCATGTGACGAAATCACATGATCCAAGAACACTTCTCGGATCGTTTCATCTAAACCACAAACAAGTATTAGGGTTACCTCTTGAAGCATGGTTGCGATCGAGTCTCTAAACGAAGAGACCTCATGTCTCAAGTCCGATCCGACGGAGGAGACGCTTGCGAGCGCGGGGATGAACCGCGTGCTTCTCGCAATCCATGTTGATGATCCAAGCGGTGGATCTCCTAATATCGACACACGAGATCCGACATCTTCTTCACGAGCAAGGCATGCCAAAGTAGACGGATTTCCACGAGCAAACCATCGGGCAGCATAACGACGATGCCGCGGCGATGGAGAACCTCTCTAGGGAATCCATGGTGGACGACCACATGAGAGGGAGAGAGAGTAGGCGTGTGAAGAGAGAGAGAGAGAGAGAGAGAGAGATGCTTGTCAAGCATAGTGTAAAGAAGAGCAATGCAGTGCCTCTCCTTTTATAAGGTTTTGGGATCCATGGATCTCAATCCATGGGACAACACAAATCCAATGGCTCTCATTGATTGTGTTTCTTTTAATGGCTAAGATTTGTGTTGGTAAAACCAACAACAATTAATTTAATTTAGATTAAATATATATTGATAAATCAATATAATTTAATTACCAATTAAATCAAGATCTCTTGGAGATCATAGGAGAGAGAGTGCCTCCTTCCATGTTGGAAGGAGGGGACGGCCACACATTCCTAATAGGAGTGGTGGCCGTCCACTCCATATATATGGAAGGTGGCTCTCATCTCTATATTGTAATCTCCAATATTACGCAACAACTTTTGTTGCAAATTATTCTACAAAAATAATTCACAATTATTTTGTAGACATTGCAATCGTGCCATTGAAAAATTTGTGAATCATATTCACAACCCAAAACAAAATGTAAATTACATTTACAATTCAATGTCCAATGTGAATCTAATTCACATTAACATTTTAATTAACAAATGTAAATCACAAATAGCTTTCTCTTATATATTATAAATCACATTTATAATATATATGACTAATATGGATATTGCTATCCACATTATTCATATCCATGATAATTATATCACATTTAATCATCTTGGATCCCTATTCTATTGTTCCAAAATAATATGAATCACATTCACATTATTTACATCTTTGATAATCAAATCACATTTAATTATCTAAGATTGCTCTCTTGAAAATATGAATCGAATTCATATTAATCATGATAATTAAATCACATTTATTTATCCATTTTCTCAATGCTCGGATATATATATATATCAACAATAGAATTATCCATGAACTCCTTCAAGGATAATACGCTTTCTCCGCAGATACTTGGAGATAAGGATAGGGCGATTGTATTGTTCCACGTATACTAACATGGATATTGAGATCATATCTCAAATCCAGATCGTGGGCCTCCCATAGATGCTTGATTAAATCAAGACCGTAAATCTAATCTTCTCATTGCATATGAATCACATTCAGATCAATGTCCAACACTTGGACCAAGATCAGATCACTTCTCTACTGAGAGGAGTCACTAAAATCCAGATCCGTTTCATCACTCCCTAGGAATGGAAGCGTCATGGTTATACAATCGTTTATGATCACATCACCCTCGGGTATTCCCAATACCTGTACATCCTGCATACTGGAAGGCTCGGATTAAACCCGAAGTATTGGATCAACTTTATACTGTCTACTTCATGGTTTTATCAGTAAGTTTCTCATTCGATCATTAGAAGTCGGTATCGATCATATACTTTCCAAAAGCATATATCATACCTAGGTCTTGATCATATACTTTCCAAAAGTATATATCAAACCTACAAATTCAATCAAGCTTCCAAAGCGAGACGACCATGCACATGGAATTTGATTCTTCCCAATATCTCATGAGTTAGCTCATGCCTTCCGGTTCAGTAACTGAACTTGTATGATCCCTTTAAGAGATCGTATTACTCATATGCCCTTATATGCACACCAGCGCGCCGGTGTATAGACCTTGGTTAGGTCGTCAACCTATTGGTCTACCAAATGTACATACTTAGACATATAGTAACACATCTGTCTTCGATCAGAGGATGCGTGCATGTATCTTGACAGCATACGATATAGGACTTTGGTTATCTCGATCTCGTTAAGTCAACTCTTTGACCTAACTTATCTAACACCTCCGAATCTCTATTCCTATGCAGAGGACCTGCATCAAGAGGTCGATTAGATATCCACCTTTAGAGATAAGGATTGCCATCTCCTACTCAGGCTGGAGATCATCTCTTAACAATTATTTGACGGTGCTTGATGAGTCCTCAAGCTAACTCTTTAGATATTCATCCAAGCATCAGCCTCTATGATTCAACAATTGAATCAACAGTTGTATGATCATCAAGATGGCCATGGTACATAACCCTAAATATATTAAGGGACCTATTATGCAAATTAATTATTCATCATTTCAGATCAAGGAATGGTATTTGCATAATGGCTTGTCATGGGCTCACATTTCCAACAGGCCCCATTACTTGCACCCTACAAAATGCCCCCTGCACATCTGGAGGAGTTGCAAAGATAACTCAAGGAGTTGGTGGACGATGGTCTGATGCGTCCAAGTAAAGCACCCTATGGTGCACTGGTGTTGTTCCAGAAAAAGAAGGATGGGAGCATGCGGATGTGCATGGACTACCGTGCACTGAACAAGGTGACGGTGAAGAACAAGTACCCCGTCCCCAATGTGGAAGACTTGTTCGATCGCTTGGGCCAAGCCAAGTATGTCCCGAAGATGGATCTCATGTCGGGATACTACCAGGTCTGCATCAAGGTGGGAGACGAGCCAAAAACGGCATATGTGACGCGTTATGGGTCTTTCGAGTTCCTTGTAATGCCTTTTGGGTTAACTAATGCCCCGACAACCTTCTGTACACTTATGAATGATGTCTTCCGCGAGTATATCGACTCATTTGTTGTAGTGTACTTGGACGACATAGTAGTATACAGCAGGACATTGCAGGATCATGTCAAGCATCTACGGATGGTGCTTGAGAAATTGAGGCAGAACCGACTATACTTAAAGCCGTAGAAGTGCACCTTTGGTCAGGAGACCATCTCCTTCCTCGGGAATTTCGTGGGCGGAGGCACGATACACATGGAACCAAGGAAGACACAGGCAATTGAAGAGTGGGCAATCCCCACAAAGGTGACAGAACTATGATCCTTCCTTGGATTGGTGGACTACTACAGGAAGTTCATCAAGGGAAACTCCAAGAAAGCGGCACCCTTGACGGACCTGCTTCGGAAGGATCAGCCTTGGAGATGGACACGTGAATGCCAGGAGGGATTCCAGAAGCTGAAGAGGGCGGTGGTGGAAGAACATATTCTGCGACTTCCAGACTTCGAGAACCCGTTCGAAGTCCACACCGACGCATCTGATTATGCACTTGGTGGTGTACTGGTGCAAGATGGGCACCCTGTGGCTTACGAGAGCTGCAAATTGAATCCAGTGGAGAGGAGGTACTCCGTGCACGAGAAGGTGATGACTATAGCATTTCAGCCGTAGGTTAATCCTCATCTTCATTATTGTCCTCGTCCTCATCACTCCGATCGTTGTGATGGTCTATGGCCTTCTTTCCACCTCCACGAGTACCCCAATATTTTAAAATACATTATTAATACAATTATGCAATGTAAATAAAATATAACAGATGTAATATTACGGAGAAATGAAACGGGATTCTTGGACATTAAGTTTGCTCTCCACGCCACTTTAATCTCAAATTTCTCTCTATATTGGTGGAGATCTTGCTAACATGTCTTCGATCTACAGTGGGTGTCATTGATGGTTGTGTATACTGTGATGGTAGAGGACCATATATGTGTATGGTACCCAGAGTGCCACAAATAGAATTTGATGATAATTTAGGGTGGAGTCCCCCTTAAGTCTCCCAAACCACCATCCCTCAAACACTTCTTGCCAAACCTTGGCATCAAACAGCGGGCGCTCCTAGCGTCAAGGGAGTCGTACTTGTACTAAAATATCTCATCGTAACAGTCATACACATTAAAGACACCTTTTATATAACATACACTTAAAGTTTCTATTCAACAATTAAAAGATTCTGAACATCCAAAAAAATCATTGCCACAACATGGGCTTCTTGTGTCGACCGATGATTGTCTCGCATGTAAACCTTTGCCCACCATTTCCCTAAGTGTCAACTCACATTATGCAACACATGGTATCATAGAGGATGAGATTAACAGTCGAATTGTAGTTAGTGAGATCCTAAATTGTACCAATATGTATTAATTCATCCTTCACTTCCCCGAAGCTCTTGGCACCACTATTAGATTTTATCTCTTGCTTTCCTTCTGTTGGTTCTTCCCGCAATAGAATGCCTCCCAAAATCCTCAAAAGCGAAGAGGTCACAATATCAACTCCATCTGTTTGGAAACATATATTTCAAGTATGTCAAACTCTATATGAAAAATAACAATGAGAAAACTAATACTTAATACATGTTGAAATCTATAATGCAGAAGTGATTTGATAAATAGAGCAAGAAAGATAAAATTTGACACAAGAATTTACATGGAATCCTACTCCCTAAGGAGCGTGATGAAATCACGCGAGAAGGCCTTAAAGGGCCATATTTGTATATTCAATTTCTCAATGAGAATAGGGGGTTTGGGACTACTTATATAGACCCATAGAGAGACATGAGTCCCACAGTTAATAGATGTGAGACAAAACATGAGTTGGTGGTAATTGGATCCTAGAGAGATCCAATTACCACTCTATTACATTCTCTAGCACACCCTCATGCTGGACTTGAGAAAGCTACAGCTTGGAATAAAAACAAAAAGTATACAACACGTCTTCGCATGTTACATCACAAGAATAACATGTCTTTGATGTTGGTAGAAGACCTCGCTCGAGCACGGGTCTGCAACTTTCAGGTCATCGGAACATAGCTCTGACATGCTTGTAGAGTCGATGTGATACCAAGTCACTAGAACATATCTTTGTCGTGACTGAAGAAGAGTCGCAATAGGAGAAGTTCAACACAAAGTACTAGTCGGGTTGTAAAAGAAGAAGTATATGCCAGACGAAGTAATCGATGCTCGGTGAAGGAAGATGATCTGTGGAAATATGGATTGTCGTCCTGTCAGTCGTGGATGTGAAGAAGTCCTGAAGAATAATTTTTGCTCACCTTTCTCCCATACTTGATAGAATAAAGAGCATAACACATCAAGTTGGGAGAAACAAAACGTAAACATGCAATTTTTCCTTTTGTGCTTATCTCTTTTCTTTTCTTTCTGCACTAGTCAATTTTTTTTGTATGTATTTTTATAATCCGTTCAAATTTTTTTGGCTTTTCACCCCTTATCCTTTTTTCAAAACTTTCTTTTCTTGCGTATGATTTTTCTTTTGTACATGCCTTTTTCAAAAGACATTTTTATAACAAAATCACACAGCCCAAACTTCTCCTTTTTTTGAATATTCACAGCCTAATTGGGCCTGATCTCCCACTTGTTATTTTATTTTCTTTAGGCCTCGTTGAGCCCTTACCGTAGTAGGGAGAGAAAAAATCCTTTTTTTAAATGGTAATAGCCCACGTGGACTCTTTAGGATTCCTACTTGAGAAACCTCCATCGAACATCTACCTTCCCCCAAAGGGCTATGCTCCTACCACCCCCCAATGGGGGCCCCTACTCATCGTGTGTCGTCCCCGATGGGGTTTCTTCAACATCGCCTGGACTGTTGGAGGGAGCATCCCGACCATTGGCTGAATATGGAGCATCGAGAAGGTCGGCTCCACCTAGAGCTTCGTGGGGAGTGGATAAGAAGCTCCGCCTGGAGAATGGTTGCTTTGGGGGAGATCGAGGGTCTGCATACTTTGGAGGGGATGCTGCCAGAAGGAGCCATACCACTCAGAGGCTTTGCTCGCTGCCTCCTCCAATTGATGGGGCTCTATTGGAGTCATGTGTGATGCTCATGGATTGTGGCAGCACATGCTGCTCATGGATTGTGCTGCCTCCTTACTGTTGGAAATGAGTGGAGGCCCTCCTGGACGTGGCTCTTAGGCTAAGTCATCATTGGAGACGAGTGGAGGTCGTACCCTTCTTCTTTGATAGACTTAGGTCATGAGTGTGGGCTTCATAGGCTATTGCCGCATCTTGATGCAGCAAGCAAGTCAATGATTGGTGGCTGGTGTTCATGCTCTTATAGGATCCATGGCGGCCTCTTTTTGTGGCTTATGAAACGCCTGAACTTAGGGTTATAGAAAACCCCAGTTCTTCTTTAAAGAAAGTGTAAATTATAATAGATCTTAATCATGAACTTCCTAAAAGTTAATCCTCAAGAATGAACCAGAATTGAACTTCTTGATAATCGATTCTCGAACCAAAACAAAGAACATAATGAAAAACCTCGAATACCATGTTGAAATATACAATGCAGAAGCAATTTGATAAACAGAGCAAGAAAGATAAACTTTGATAAAAGTATTTACGTGGAATCCTACTCCCTAAAGAGTAGGATGAAACCACAGGAGAAGGCCTCAAAAGGTCATAGGTGTCTATTCAATTTCTCAATGCGTGCAGGAGGTGTATGGATCCTTATATAACCCCACAGACAGATCGGAGTCCCACAGTTAGTAGATATGGGAGTATAAATGAGTGGGTGGTAATTGGATCCTGGAGAGATCCAACTACCACTATATTACATTCTCCAACAATATCTGTCAAGAGTACACCAAGATGGGGGAGAATTCCTTCACCCTCTCCTAGTTAATATCTCCATATTGTAGCCTTTTCTTGGCTTTGTAATATTGTGTGTAATCCTATTAGTGGCTAGGTGAGTCAAAAAGGATACGGAACAACTTTTGAGTATGCTCGATGCAGATGTCGTTGGTGTTGTGCATTTGATAAGTATTTTTATCAAACATATATGAGACAAAATAAATGTAAAATAGATATTGACAAATTTACTCACGTAGACACTGTCCAAGACCCTTTACTAGTTAGACAAACTCATACGAGTCCATATGTAGTCCTCACAATCAAGTAACCTCTTCCAGGCCTTGCACATCTCATTCGCTACATTATGTTGATCCTTCAATGTATAAATGTATCATATAACTTCATTGTATAAGTTTGCCATGGTAATTAGAAATATAAGTATATTTAGAAATATATGGAAGATATACCCATTGAGAAGGAACTCCAAGATGTGATGTGGGGCTGGAGGACGGCTAGAGAGATGGTAGGATGATTCATGGAAAGGGATCCACGAACAACCTCCACATTTGGCATATGCTCATCCTCGTGGCATGAAAATCATGGTGTAGGATAATGACCACCGAAAAGGGACGGACGAGTCGGAGTAGGCTCCACATACTCGAACAGATGTGCAGGCTCCTCCATCCTAGGAGGGATGCACTGTTGGACTAATGCACTCATCTTTGTGTCCCATGATCCAACAATTGTAAGAGGAAATCAATACCATTACATATCGATAAATATTTATTGAAACAACAATAATAATATGAATTTAAAATATGGGATATTTACACCAAACATTCATTACCCTCATGGTTGGATGGAGACAGTGGATCGTCATCTCAAGAACCACCACGTCTTCCAGAACCGCCTCTCATGGAGGAAGAGCCACCTCCTATTGTGACTGTCGTCATTACAATGAATACAGTTTAGGAAATTAACATTTAATAATAAAATTAATGGGGATAAAATAAAGGGTTCATAAGGAATGGTGTTCCTAGCATTCACTAACCCATTACCTAAGTTGTTAGAAAATTTGTTGTGGATGTTTTTGTTCAGATATTAATAAGTCCATCGAAACTTGAGCTTCTTCTAAAAAAGTGTTGGTATCAATGTACACACGGGTCATCCTTTTTCGGAAGGCGATGCCCCGTGGAAACTCGGGAAGAAACTTGGGGTGGCATCGAGAACTACACATCACCTAGTCAACATAATTGGGGTCATGTAATGTAGAATTCTACCCGAGTCCCCAAGGGTTCTAGTTAATCCCTTGGCGACATCTACTCCTCTACTTAGGGTGACATAGGAAACTGCACTGTGCATAACACAACCCTTAACATAGGAGAGTACCTCAACCATGGAGACTACTAAATCACAAGGCACGTGGGGTAATGATTCCAACCGTGACACAACCAGATTTCATATAGATTCAAAGTTCTCAAATTGGACTAGATTTAACATTGATCAATGCTTTTTACTCAATTTCATTTCCTATCCAATTAGCGTTCAAATAGTCTACCATGATTCTCTATTTAACCACTTAGGATTTAGTTGTAAAAGGTCTCACTATAGTTTTGTAATTAACCTATTTAGATGATTAATGATTAATATTTGCTAAGTCAATGACTCATTACATCGATCAGAATACTTTATGGTCGATCGTAGTTGTAGACTATGAGTTGGTTCTTAGATTTGTTGTCCAACTTTATTTTAGATTTGAAAACAAAGTACATGTGTGGATAGAGCATTCAACAAGGATAAATATGACATATATTTCCTATTTTCCCATCATGAAAACTCTCAAACAATGTAGTTGAATATGACGAGTGCTTGATTTGGCGTCCAAAAAATATTTTCCAAATCAAAAATAAATTACATTCATTGATAGCTCATTCAACAAGGAGAACTTTGACATATATTTCATATGCTTTCAACCACGGAAACTCTCAAAAATGTAGTTGAATGCGGTGGCTGGTCTAATTTCGTTCTAATTTTTCGTCTCAAATTTCAAAACAAACAACATGCATGCATAAATCATGGAACAAGTATAAATCTTACCTAAATTTCATATTTTCAGATCTCTAGATCCCTCAAAAATTGCAATGGAAGGTGCGATGACCAGAAATCTGACTTTGCAGCAGAAATCTAGGTGATCCGGACAATGGATCGACGTGAAAACGACGTATACGCGGCATATGAAAAGTATATGACCCAATAGCAAGGCAAAAACTGAAATACATTCCTTCAAGGATTGTTCTCTAGATATTTCCTCCACACCAATATCTATGATTTCGAGGGGCTTTACATGAAACACATGATTACATGACGTGGACCTCGTCACCCTCTTTGAAATAATGCCTCTGAATCATCGATCTAGGGTAGATCTCGGGTGAGCTCTAGGGTGAAGCTCCAACTATGGATTCGGAAATAATGTTTAAGTGTTTCAGCCATTATCCATTATAAGCTCGGTTTCATGGCTCAAATTCGCAAACAGTTGTATTTTGCATGTAATTTTTGCATACCGTGTTCGTTTTTGATGTTCTTACACTCCTTGGAAATGTCTCAAAGAGTACTACAAGAAACGGTCCTTATTTATATACATTGGATACTAGATCGTGTTGATAATTAAGTTTTAGTATTTTTAATACTTCGGTGTTCCACATTATAAAAATCTTAATGGGAGCTCATCCTTACCCCAACTTCGTCAAGTTGATGATGATCAAATAGTTTCAGTCCATTTAGAAAATTTATGGAAAATTCAGTTTTGACCTGATTGTATAATAATATAGCTTATTAGATGCATATCGTCGTTAGGATCATTTTAGTGAAGAGGGGTCAACTCTTAAGTGGTTATACGGGATTGAGCAAGATCCATCTAAGAGATCCGCCCAATTATGATTTTTGAGATATAAAAGGCCTCATGGACTGCTCTCTCATCTCACTTGCTAACCCTAGTCACCACGCACCATCGCGCACCTCTAACGAATGCTGGAGCTCCGACGGAGCATTGGCGGAGTTGGTTGTCCTCTACTATTTTGTGGGGAAGTTTTTCCTCGACATCCTCTACGCAAATCTCACATTAGAAAGGTAAGATCATCTCTCCATCTCCCTCCATTTGGTGATTTTGTTTATGAATTAGATCTAAGAAAATGTGCCTGTGATTTAGAGGTTTCCGTGGTTGAGATAATTTGTGGGAGACGGCTTAGAGCGAAGACATGGTATTACATGCGAGAATGCTCATAGGTATGGTCCCCTCCCCTTTTCTTGCAATTTTCTCTCCATGTTTGTGTCCCATGGACCTTTGTGTCCCTCTAGCTGGATGGGTTCTCCCTTCGTTGTGGTGATTACGATTGTTCATGTTCTTCAAAAAAATAAAAAATGGCTAAATGGCAGTTTTGCTAAATCCAATTGCATGCTAAATGAAAGTGGGTGATTGACAGATGAATGGATGCATAAGAATGTTTATCCATAACAAAAATTATATCCCTTCTTGTTGTGGGTCTCAACATGGTTCTCGATCATATGTGGTGGTACATGTTTAGAGCCTTGCATTTTATTACGGATCATTTATATATTAGCTTATCTGATATATGTATGGAGATTTCCCCTTCAAAATAATGAGGAAGCATTACTCGAACCAATCGATTCACAAGTTGCTATAATTTCATTAATCTTGTTCCCAAAACTACATAATATGGAATCGTGTTCGGTAGCTTAATTTAGGATGAAATAGAAAGAGAGAGGGCAAAATTTATAATCACGTGAAAACCTGTCAGTTTATTTCCATACATTTTCGATGCATGCGAAGTTTTTCTTTTTGATCCAAGTCCTGACCCTAGTTACCTACTGGTTGAGGCATATGCAATTGAAGACTAATACTTATTCGTAGTGCTAACAATTATCTCCATGCGTTACTAATCTATATCAATAGACGATATTAGTGCAATAGTTATGATACCACCTTTTAAAACATCCAATCGTCACACGTTACTTATTTATTCATTTCTATAGTGGGGTATATGTTTAATACATTATTTCAATTGATTCACAGTAAGAGCTTTATAGTTTGAAACTCTTGATATGCATGCTCGTATCTACATATTATTTTAATGACATTTCTTTAATATTTTATAGATACTCAGAATATCATTGAAACTATTATTAAGAAATATTCATTTGTTCTAATATATTGCAAACTCAAGATATATGATTTGTTTTATCTAGATGGTTGTTGAATTATCAAATATGTTTTACATTATAGCATAAATTAGTTGCAAGGCATGACTCGTTAATAAAGACTGGAATATTCTAAGATGGAAATAACCAAAAATCACCAACAATTGTTATTGACTTTCTACTGGTCTTCATGAAACTTAAGAAGGAGAATCGGTAGTGCATCCATTAAGGAGAAATTTTAAACTGAAGTAGGTAATCCTATGAAATGAAACTCGCATCTCTATAAAAAAAACAACATACGTGATGAATAAGGTTAGAATGTAAATTGTTGTGATAAAATATAACTTTGAAGAAGTCAGTATTAATATATAATGATCGTTGACGCATGTCATTTAATTCCAAATACTCGATAGCATTGATATTATTTGTGATGATCATCTTTCCATAAGTAGAACTTCATGATGACTGGCCTAAATAGTAGAAGTATTTGAACTTTTGTACATCACTATTAAAGCATCAAGCAAGCATGATCTTATCATTTGATTTTTGTTTCATTTTTTATTTGATTATCCCAGAGTAGAGTCACATCAAGAAAGATAAAATTATTTTTCTTTGTATTCCAAATTTTGATTTCATGCTTTTATAATTTATATAAATAAGGATACAACTTATACAAGAGACGTATGTGATAACTTGCATGCTGAAATTTGATTTAATTAATGTTATTATTAACTTGAGACATTACATATGTTAGAAATCATGTATGGGAACATGTATTCTACATAAGATTAGGATGAAACATTTCACAGGTAGGTAATCATGTATGAACTATTAATCATATAACAAGAAGTAGACATAAACGTCAATTGAGAAACCATGTACAAGATATAAGAAATTTTTGTTTCATGGATAGCATCCGTAGTTTACACAGTTAGTATACTCTATTTTTTTCAAAAGATAAAAATATACTAATGATGATTTAGCTTCACCAATACCCAATCATGTCATCTAAATCTACATGTGATGATGTCAAATACTAGAGATTCTCCACGTATCATTATGGCAAATGTTGCTCATGTGGGTGAGATACCGACTTTTCTTGTGAGGAAAAAAAAATCAATTGGTGATATATGGTTAAATGAAATCAAGCTTGAGAACTTCATAGAAAAATTTGCTTGCATGTGTGTTATGCTTAGAGAAGTTAGTATGCCCGAGAGTGGGACGCAACTCTCGTGGTCCTGGTGAGTCCTAGATGGAGTGTTAGCTATAGTTCCATGGGTCTGTCGGTGTGTTCTGCGATTTTGTCAATTGAGCGTAGTGCTATGGGTACAGTCGGTGTGTCCGCGTCCCTAGTACGGCACCCGTCGAAGACTCGTACTTCGTCACTAGGGTGTATCCAGTGCGGTCCCGTTTGGTCACGGTGTACTTGTTCCCGGGTATTCCCCTCGTGACACGTAAGCTAGGAGAAATGGGTTGAAGTTGGAGTTGGGGTTGGTTGCTCGAGTTGGTTGCTCTAGTGCCATGATGGGACTGTTGAGATGATGTTTTTTTTATTTGAGCTCAAAAAAAAATTAAATGATGAAAAGATGCCTCGAATAGTATAAGATGTTCTTCTACGTATGTGATGTTCCAAAACAATGCATGCGAATAATGTATAATTAGTTTGTTGATGATATGAATAAAGTACGGATACTTGTAAAGTACGGGTAGCAAATTGCATGTAACTTATAATAATAATCTTAATGGTGGTTTAGAATAATGAGCAACAATTTCAAGAATAATAATGGAACATGAACATCCACCTCTTTACTCTTTTTCACTTTCTGCTTAGTGTAGTGTTAGCCAGTTTTAGCTGTATTGAGCTTTTTGCTCATACATACTTCTTTGGAAACCCATCCAGATTTGCAGGTCGTTAAGCAGCTGTAATGACTTGAGCTTCCGCAGTTTGTACCAGAATCAGGGTACAGTTCCACTTGTAGATTCCTAATAATTCTTGTTATACATTTGTAGTTCATGTAGTTTAAGTTGTTTGTCAGGTAATAAAATATTGTGGACTCAATAGCAAATTGGTGATATTTTGAGAATCATGCATATATAAATATCATTCGAGCATTTTATTATGTATTTTCCTGCTTTACATTCCAAATGTTAGTCATGATGTATGAATGTGGTTATTGCTGAGTATCTGGATTCTAGGGAGATAGATCCGACGCTATCCCTGTGGGGCAGGACGTGACAGATGGTATCAGAGAAAGGATACTCCATTAGCCAATATTTATACTTATGATTATTAACGGTATTCGTAATGTGTGGAATACATCAGGGTCCTCTGACTATGATGTTTTGTCCAACAGGAATGGTTCTCGTATAAGAGTCCTAATATATGAAGAGTTTGATATCTAGAGACTTATGAGTGTAATTGATTCATGCAGAATCATGTCGCTTTCGGATGTTGAGATTGCTAGACAGTTGGCGATGATGATGGACATGCTCCAAAATATAGACAAGAGACTAAAGACAGTAGAGAAAAGACTTGGTGGATTTGAAGAATCCAATAGTACCCTTCAGAGTGAGAGTAGTACTAGAGTACCATTTCCCCCTCCATCTATCGAGGATATCTTTCAGAAACACCAGAAAATATTTGCTAGCTATTGCAAGGGTCAAATACCAGAGTTTGTGGGAGATACTACTCCTGAGGTTGTTGATGCCTGGTTAGAAAAAATTGAGCAAGTTCTCAAGATTATACAAGCACCCAAAGACTGTTGGGTGCCATTTGTTGAATACTCCTTGAGCGGCCATGCCAAACATTGGTGGAGTGTTTTATCTTGACATTTACCGCATCCTTTGACTTGGGACAATTTTGTGAAGTCATTTAGAGAATAATTTCTTCCTGGTTTTTGGATAGGAGAGAAAGAAAACAATTGGATGAGCTGAAACAAGGATCTATGTCAGCTAGAGAATATCAGATCAAATTTAATGACTTAGCACGTTATTCACCCATGCTTGAATTATGTGAGAATGAACGAATTCTAAAGTTTTGGTGTGGACTTCGCCTTGATATTCAACATAGACTTTCTTCTTGTTGGCTATCCACTATCTGCGAGATGGCAGAAATCATATCTCGCATGGAAGACTTACATCACAATATGAAATTTAGCGGGGAAAATTTATGTGAAAATGACAAGGATGAGCAACAGATTGTGATGCCTTATTCAATAACTTATAATGGTTCCTTACATTTGGAAACAATGCACAAGACTACAACAAGTCCACTACAAATGGACCAAGAGGAAGTAGCAGGCCTCGAAGATGTTATACTGGTGGTCAGAGGGGTCATAGTCAAGCTGAATGTCTGCAGTGAGCCAATAATGTTATTATTAGAGCACGGTATGAAAGAATCAACATGTCGATGAAAAGGAAAAAAAATATGCTCAAGGCATGTGATTGATGTAATAATTCTTATGATTATTAAATGTCCTTGTAATTCTAAAAAATTGTTTGACAATGTTTTGAAAAAAAATTAGACAATGTTTGTCTATATTTACATAAATGGTTAAAATTGTGACAATACAATGTAAGTGTCTTAGTATTTTTTTGGAGATAATAGAAATGAGTCAAAAGGTTGATGTGTCAAAATTAGAATGTAATATAGAGACTTTCATTAAGTAGTCTAGTGAATTGTAAGGCAAGCTTAAGGATTGAAAAGATGGCTTGATTTTTTTTAATATTGTTATTGGTGACTAATATAGCACCAATACTCTTGTTTGTAATCATTGAAGGTGATATAACTCTATTTTTTTATATTCTTATCATCGAGTGATGATATTGATCCTCTTAAATTTATTATCACCGATTACGAAAAAAGGTCCTATCAAGATGGTTATGACTCTTGTGATAAGTAGAAATTAGATATGTATCCATTTTCCGGAGTAATAAGGAGAATACTTTAAGGATGCTATCACTAGAGGTGACAACAGTAATCCGTAAAGATTGTTATCGTTGATTACGATAATAGATGTCCATTTAAGATTGTTACCACTATCATGATAAGTAGATTGTAGATGCGAGTGCATCTCTAGAAGAAATAGGAAGAGTTCTTTTATGATTGTTATCGCCTTCAAGCTAAGAAAGATACATATTAGGATTTTCCTTTTCAAAAGTTATAAGCTTAAGGTCTGTAGATAGTCGTTTGACTATCGTAATAGACACATGTCCTATACCAATAATATCTCTACATGATGGAAGGGATATTAGGTATGATATCGTGGATGTATATAACATATGTTATGAACGAAGAATACTTGCAACTCCTACTATTTCCTGAAGTCTCGAGGACGAGACTTGTTTTAAGATTGTTATGATGTGAAACTCCAAGTTTTAGAACCTCAACTTTGTCAAGTTGATGATGATCAAATAGTTGCAGTCCATTTAGAAAATTTATGAAAAATTCAATTTTAATCTGATTGTATAATAATATATCTTATTAGATGTGTATCGTCGTTAGGAATTCAATGCATCTGAAATTTTATAAATCGGATATCGGATGATTGAGATATGATCATTTTAGTGAAGAGGGGTCAACTTTTTAGTGGTTATACGGGATTGAGCAAGATGCATCTAAGAGATCCGCTCAATTATGATTTTTGAGATATAAAAGACCCCATGGACTGCTCTCTCCTCTCACTTGCAAACCCTCGCCACCATGCACCATCTCCCACCTCTCAAGATCGCAGGAGCTCCGACGGAGCATTGGCGGAGTTGGCACTCCTGCACTATTTCGTGGGGAAGTTTTTCCTCGACATCCTCTACGCAAATCTCACATTAGAAAGGTAAGATCATCTCTCCATCTCCCTCCATTTGATGATTTTGTTTATGGATTAGATCTAAGAGAAATATGTTTGTGATTTAGAGGTCTTCGTGGTTGGGATAATATGTGGGAGACGGCTTAGAGCGAAGACATGGTATTACATGTGAGAATGCTCATATAGGTACGGTCCCCTCCCCTTTTCTTGCAATTTTCTCTCTATGTTTGTGTCCCATGGACCTTTGTGTCCCTCTTGCTGGATGGGTTCTCCCTTTATTGTGGTGATTGCGATTGTTCATATTCTTCAAAAAATAAAAGATGGCTAAATGGTAGTTTTACTAAATCCAATTGCATGTTAAATAAAAGCGGGTGATTGACGGATGAATGGATGCATACGGATGTATATCCATAACAAAATTATATCTCTCCTTCTTGTGGGTCTCAACATGATTCTCGATGCTATGTGGTGGTACATGTTTAGAGCCTTACATTTTATTACGGATCATTTATATAGTAGCTTATATGATCTATGTATGGAGATCTTCCCCTTCAAAATAATGAGGAAGCATTACTCGAACCAATCGATTCACAAGTTGCTATAATTTCATTAATCTAGTTCCCTAAACTACATAATACGAAATCTGTGTACGGTAGCTTAATTTAGGATGAAATAGAAAGAGAAAGGGTAAAAATTATAATCATGTGAGAACCTATCAGTTTATTTCCATTCATTTTTGACGCATGAGAAGTTTTCCTTTTTGATCCAAGGCTTGAACCTATTTACCTACTGGTTGAGACATATGCAATTGAAGACTAATACTTATTCGTAGAGCTAATAAGTATCTCCATGTGTTACTGATCTATATCAATAGACGATATTAGTGCAATAGTTATGATACCATCTTTTAAAACATCCAATCATCGCACGTTACTTATTTATTCATTTCTATAGTGGGGTATTTGTTTAATACATTATTTCAATTGATTCACAGTAAGATCTTTATAGTTTGAAACTCTTGATATGCATGCTCGTATCTACATATTATTTTAATGGCATTTCTTTATTATTTTATATATACTCAAAATATCATTGAAACTATTATTAAGAAATACTCATTTGTCCTAATACATTGCAAACTCAAAATATATGATTTTCTTTATCTAGATGGTTGTTGAAGTATCAAATATATTTTACATTATAGCATAAATTAGTTGCAAGGCATGAGTCGTTAATAAAGACTGGAACATTCTAAGTTGGAAATAACCAAAAATCACCGACAATTGTTATGGACTTGCTACTGGTCTTCATGAAACTAAAGAGGGAGAATTGGTAGTGCATCCATCAAGGAGAAATTTTAAACTCAAGTAGGTAATCCTACGAAATGAAACTCGCATCTCTATAAAAAAACAACATACATGATGAATAAGGTTAGACTGTAAATTGTTGTGATAAAATATAAATATGAAGAAGTCAGTATTAATATACAATGATCGTTGATGCATGTCATTTAATTCCAAATAGTCGATAGCATTAATATTATTCGGGGTGATCATCTTTTTGTAAGTAAAATTTCATGATGACTGACCTAAATAATAGAAGTATTTGAACTTGTGTACATCACTATTCAAGCATCAAGCCAGCATGATCTTATAATTTTACTTTTGTTTCATTTCTTATTTGTTTATCCAAGAGTAGAGTCACATCAAGAAAGACAAAATTATTTTTCTTTGTATTCCAAATTTTGATTTCATGTTTTTATAATTTATATAAATAAGGATACAACTTATACAAGAGACGTATATGATAACTTGCATGCTGAAGTTTGATTTAATTGATGTTATTATTAACTTGAGACATTACATATGTTAGAAATCATGTATGGGCACATGTATTCTACATAAGATTAGGATGAAACATTTCACAGGCAGGTAATCATGTATGACCTATTAATCATATAATAATAATTAGATATAAACGTCAATTGAGAAACCATGTACAAGATATAAGAAAACATTGTTTCATGGATAGCATCCTAGTTTACACACAGTTAGTATACACTAATTTTTCCAAAAGACAAAAATATACTAATGATGATTTAGCTTCACCAATACCCAATCTTGTCATCTAAATGTACATGTGATGATGTCAAATACTAGAGATTCTCCACGTATCATTATGGCGAATGTTACTCCTGTGGGTGAGATATCGACTTTTCTTGTGAGAAAAAAAAAATCAATTATATGGTTAAATGAAATCAAGCTTGAGAACTTCTTAGAAAAATTTTCTTGCATGTGTGTTATGCTTGGAGAAGTTAGTATACCCGAGAGTGGGGCGCAACTCTCGTGGTCCTGGTGAGTCCTACATGGAGTGTTAGCTATAGTTCTACGGGTCTGTCGGTGTGTTCCGTGACTCTGTCGATTGAGAGTAGTGCTATGGGTACAGTCGGTGTGTCCCGTCCCTAGTACGGCACCCGTCGAAGAATCGTACTTAGTCACAAGGGTGTATCCGGTGCGGTCCCGTTTGGCCGCGGTGTACTCGCTCCCGGGTATTCCCCTCATGGTGGGTAAACTAGGAGAAATGTGTTGAAGTTGGAGTTAGGATTGGTTACTTGAGTTGGTTGCTCCAGTGCTATGATGGAACTGTTGAGATGATTTTTTTTTTGTTTGAGCTCAAAAAAAAATTAAATGATGAAAAGATGCCTCGAATAGTATAATATGTTCTTCTACGTATGTGATGATCCAAAACAACACATGTGGATAATGTATATTTAGTTAGCTGATGATATGAATAAAGTACGGGCACTTGTAAAGTACAGGTAGCAAATTGCATGCAACTTATAATAATAATAATCTTAATGATGGTTTGGAATAATGAGCAACAATTTCAAGAACAATAATGGAACATGAACATCCACCTCTAGCTCTAATATAGGGTTCGATCTGGCACCTACAAATAAGTGAGGGTATTTTTCCCTCATGTCCTCCTCATGCTCTAATATAGCCTCCTCCATATTTTGACTTCTCCCAAGGACCTTGACTTGGGTGATCTCCTTCTTTCCTAGTCTCTTGACTACTCAGCCTAATATAAGTACTAGAACCTCAAAAAAGGAAATACCCGTTTCGATGGCATAATCCTCATATGATATCACATGTTTGAAGTATATGACATACTTGCTCTTATTTGACACATGAAATACATAATGAATACCATCAATATGTGGGGGAAGTTCGACTTTGTAAGAAACCTTCCCACACGAGTCAGAATCTCAAATGGACCAATGAATCTCGGTGCCAACTTACTTCTAGCAATGAATCTATGCACTCCCTTCATCGAGTATACTCTCAAAAAGACAAAATCCCCAACCTGAAGTAATAAGGTATTTCTATATATATGGAGTTAGGGACAAGTTATTCTTAAAAACTCAAAGGTAAGACACAAAAACTGAAACTCGAGGTCTCATCGTCAATGGCCTGCATAAGTATTCTGTCGAAGATGCATTTTTGTAAACTATGAAGTCAAACATACCAGAAGGAAGGGTCGGAATAGGTGCAGAAGTCAATCTCTCCTTGAACGTATGGAAAACTCTGCTCGCATTTGTAGCTTAGACAAATGATACATTCTTATACCTTAATTGAGTAAATGAAACGTCTAATTTAGAAAACCCTTGAACAAAACATTAGCATTCCCCAATACGGCCAAGTAAATAACGCACCCGATGATTGTCTTGGGATACTCCCAAGACACAACTACCTCGATCTTCATGAGATCAACATAAATCTCCGCATCAGAAATTACATGGCCAAGAAATGCAACCTCATGCAACCAAAATCGCACTTGCAATACTTTGCATATAGCCGATGCTCTCCCAACGTCTGTAGATTGGTGCGAAGATGCGACTCGTGCTTGAAATCATCATAAGAATAAATCAAAACATCATCTATGAACACCACTACAAATCTATCCAAGTATGGACTAAATATCTTTTTCTTTAGGTCCATGAAAGCAGCAACATTCGTGAGATGACAAACTCGTAATGATTATATCTCGTATGGAATGCAGACTTTGGCACATCCGAATCCTTGATCCTCAACTGATGATATCCATATCACAGATCGATCTTAGAGAACATTGTTGCTCCATGCAACTAATCAAAGAGATTATCAATATTTGGGAGTGGATAACGGTTCTTGACCGTTCGATTGTTGAGATGCATGTAGTCAATACACAATCTAATGGATCTGTCCTTCTTCATGAAGAGGACATGCAATCAAATCATGTAGCTTCACATTGAGCTCCATGAGCTTGGATGGTGACATCGGATATGGGGGGATAGAGATCGACTAAGTGTCAGGTAGCAACACTATCTCGAACTATCTATCATGTTCTAGTGGAAATATGAGAAGATCATCATAAAACACATCAGGAAGCTCTCAAACGACACTGATATCCTCAATCATCCTGTCGTGGGCGAATGTGTCAACATGTAAACAAGATATCGTGTTCATTCCTGACTAAGGTATGATGCACTCTCAAAGTGAATATCTACTCAACCTTTGTATATGGCGTCCGTCCATCACACTAGAAGGCCAATACTCCTAGTAGATAGAAGACAACCATCTTCCCAAAATAGTATAAGCATGTGCGATGCTGCTCCAACCAATCCATGCTCAGAATAATATCAAAATAATCAAACAGTATCAACAACATGAATGCATGCTTGATATACCCACCAATCTATACTGCTACATCCTCAATGTTGTGTATAATGTCGAACAACTAGCCTCCTGAACCCTTAATAGAACATGGGATCGAGACACTCAAGTTTGGCTTGCCTAGAGTGGATACTAGATGATGTGCACAAGATGAATATGTGGCTCCAGAATCAAACAGATCATAGGACGAGAATCCATCTATAGAAATCATACCTTTAATTATCGAAATGCAGGCATGGGCATGCTCCTGCATAATGTCATTCATCTTCCCTTGATGTATTGATGAAGAACTGGATAATGCAGCGCTATAAGTCTGTTTTGGTAGTGGATGTTGAAATCCCCTATCTCTGTGACGGAAAGCAAATCCTCAAGACTAGAATGAAGTGTTGGGTTTCGCACTTTGCTGAGGTGCACCCGAACTGCTGGCAAGTAAGGGGCACTAGGAATTGAAGTGACCATGCATTCTTATAGTGAAAGCAAAACTTATGTGGCAAGGATTCTCTAGAAAAACTGCCTCCCCGCTATCTCTAATTCTGTGGGCGTATAGGAGGATGAGCAGTCGTCATACCGCGATCAATTAATGCCTTCCCTAAGGTATGGGGTTGTGTGCAAATGGGTGGAAGTGACAATCTCAATGCGAATGGAAAGAACCTTAATGTGATGGCCTACTGTAATGTTGGGACTGCGACTGAGTGTCTTACTAGTTGTCAGCTCTAAGTAGCTTCCCATCTAATCACCCTCGTCGTCACGTCCTTGATGGAGGTGAGGTTCAATGTAGTCAAGCGATCATGTATCTCCTATCTCATGCCATAAATGAACTTCTAAAAGTTCTCCCATGGCCACATTGTAATGGCAGGAGAGTAGCGTGCAGGATCTATACAGTAGATCATGTACTCCTTAGCTGCTATCCCTCTGGCAGCCCTGCAAACTCTCGCATCTGCTCATCTACCTTATGGTAGGGGTATAACTGCTTGCAAAACTCATCCACAAAATCCTCACATGTAAAGACTCGGTGAGGTGCTCCCTAATGGCATGCCACCATCTCTAAGTGTATGCTGGTAGTGGAAGCTTTACAAAGGTAAGCTTGTTGTATGTTCGGGTGTGTATGAACCCGTAGCACCTTGGACGCATAGTCCATCCATAGCTCTGCATCATCTGGTGTAGTAGTGTCAAAGAAACACATCACCTGAGACCTCTGGTAAGCAATATACGTTTGATGCTTTTATAAACCATCAACATCCTCCTCCCCTTTTGGCTCAAGAGAGAGCGAATGGTGTAGACTATTCTTGCCATCCTACGATAGATGGTAATGAAGTACTCATGATGTTGAAGTCTCTACTCCATCTCATTTTGTCAACTCCCTATGAGCCAGCTGGAGATTGTGTGGGACCGGAAGAGTTGTAGACGGAGGCTATCTATAATAAGAGGGAGAAGTGAAGGCATGAAAGCCAGGAGCCGGGTTTCATTCACATGTCAGTGCGCCCCATGGGATGGTTGTTGTTATCTTGCTTGTTACGTCGAGCAAAAGTAGACCTGAAGACGAAGTGGGTCTACACGCCCTATACTAAATCAACTAGTCATGCTAACCGTTGAACTACATCAGAATGCATGACATGGTTATGCAATAAACCATGGTATTAGTAGTGGTCTTAGTATTTAGAGAGTTGTGGACATAGTTATATCATGTTACTTATGTTATTTTCCTTGACCTCATGTCAGGGTTCAAAAACCATAGCCATTATCTCATGTTCTAAATTAATGAGAATCTTACATTTATCAATGCTCTAATACCAAACTATCACATCGCCACAGATCATGACACTCAACAACCGCCTCGTAAACACCACATTCACATTCGGCACATACACATTTATACAAATGTACCTATTGTGAAAATAAACTAGTAAGGAAGAAAAATGCATGGGCATAATTCATTTTCATTAGAACATGATATACACCCAAATTATATCAAAAGCATCCTGTCCACAACAAGTACAAGTAATTATTCATTTATAACAAGTGCAGAAAATGTCTCTCACGTATAAAAGCAAGAGTCAAAAACTTCCATTCATGTATGGTATGCTCCTCTTATTAATTTGAGACATTAAAAAAATAATTTTTTTCCTATGTTATATATTGGAATTTGAATATGGCAAATTGAATGTTACGAAGGACCTTTCTGAGGATGGATTGCATTTCGATTAATAAACCCATTTATGATATTCGAAGATTCGTTGACTATAATATAATAACTGATTTTTAGGTGACTTCAAACATTATTGCAATTTAATTTTTCTTTTTGTTGAGTATACTTTTTTTATATTTTGAATTAACAACATTTGCAACCCATCTTGGAGCTTTTTGTTTTTCGCCTATGAGCTTATTTTGGTCTATCTCTCTACACATGCGCATGTGTATGTGCATGTATGTTTCTTAATGTTTCAATGTGTTGCACCTAAATGGTTAAAGATTAGAGAATAGTATAAAGTTAAGAAATGGACACAATCACATTTGAGTAATTCGACAGTCATGATAATGAGAGTTTTTGCTCATTCTGCATCCTTTGCATTTCACATCTCTTATATGCGATGCGATTTATTGACAATGTGTAGAACATGCTTTCACGTGCAAAGCAAGGGGCTATCCACTAGTAACAAATTGTTGTACGTGATAGATTTTATCTCAAATTTAAGAGATTACCAACTATTATTCGACATATTGACTTTGTATACCAAGTGATTATCTATTTTTTGTAAACAATCGGTTTTCATTTCTCAAAATAAAGTTTGCAGGATGATGGGATAATTATTTGAGGAAAATAATATTTCTCGGTCCCTGTTAGTTAATGTCGAAATAGCCATGGATATAATAGTACCCAAATTGTATGTGTTACCATACCCAATTGTGTGTGTGCGTGCATGTGCGTGTGTGTTGTATGCATGGTCACTACCTGTGTAGGTCATATGATAAATATCTCTTAATGATCCTACTCTTTAAAATCTGGTGGTAGTGCATTGTGCCTCCCACCCAAATGATCAGGTTTCAAATCCCACCATTGCATGGTTGCGTTAGGTAGTCGACAACCAGCGTAGAAAATAGTCGAATCTTTCAACATGGATTTGAGCAAGAATCCATGTAGCCGGCCTACTTATTGTGGAAGAAGGCTTAGTACATTTTTTTAATCGTACTCTTTAAAATCTAATGTTTTTATCAGTTGTGCCCTCTAAGATATTACAATTTCGGTTATGCCCCTCTCTTTTTGGGAATATCAATTGTGCATCTGACTTCTTGTCGTTATATCACTTGTGCTCCTCGGGTTAGTCGCCGCCCATCTCAAATGCAAACAGACGTTCACTTTGAGGATATAATGGGAATTAAATTATAAAAAAAGACTGAAAAGATCATTTTTTCTATCCTATTCTTCCTCCCCCATCTTCTTCCTCCTCCCTATCCAGCCCCTGCACCTCGCCCCTCCTCCCCAACCAGACCCCCTCCAACCTCTCCTTCCACCTCGAGCTCCTCCTCCTCTGCCCCTCCTCCCCAGCTCGCCCCCTCCTCCCTAACCCGATCCCCTACAACCTCGAGCTCCGCTCCAAGCTCCTCCTCCCTAGCCTACCCCTCCTCCTAGCTCGACACGCTCGAGCCTCGAACTCAACTCGAGCTCCTCCCCCGCACCTCCTCCTGTGCCCCTCCTCATCACCGCCCAACAACCCAACCAACATCCTCCAGAGTTTGGGATCCACCCTCGTCAACCCCTGCACCTAGTTCCACGTCACCTGCAACAACAACAACCAAGTCATCCGCTTGTTCGTCGCACAAAGCTCCACATTTTCCTTTGTTACCCACCTGTAATTAACCCTTCTGATTATGGTTTGTACTCGGTTTTCAGGGATCTCGGGAATTCTAATATATCTGGCCCCATCGGGCCCGAACTTGGTCGCCTGCAACACCTTCAATACATGAAACTTAGATCTCACATTTTTTATGGTTTCGGGTAGAAAGATGGGATACAAATTTGTGGGTTTTGCTGATCTTGATGTGTTTGTGTAGGAGCCGTACAGAACAATTTTAGCCGGGAAATCTCAAGAGCACGATTAGTTGGGAAGGATGGGATACAAACTTTCAGCATTTGTTTAGTTAGGATAAATTTTTGGTTAATTGATTCATAAAGACTCACTAAAAATTCAATAAAGTTCAAAATTTGATCCGCAATGAGTGATATATCCATGAAAATGTAAAATTTAGGTGATTTAATGGTTGCATGAAGGTGTAATTAAGAGGGAGAAATTATGAATACAAAGGAAGAAGAACAAATGGAACAAGAAGATGGTGAAGAAGTGTGGACAATTATGCCCCCTTAACTGCATCACAATTTTAAAAAATCGTGGTTAAGTTCAACTCATTGACGGTTAGACTAACGGAGGGGTACAAAGTGATAGAACGACAAAAAGTTGAGGGCACAATTGATATTCTCAAAAAAAGGAAGGCATAACTGATATTAGAGTATCTCAGAATGGCACAACTGATAAAAACCCTAAAATCTATGACTAGCTAGAGGACAACCATATTATGGATGTCTATCACCTTTGTCAATCACATATCCTTAATTCAACAAATTCAAAGTACTCCAATGATATTATCCTTTAAAAAAATCTACAATAGAATTATTATAATTTTAAATTCATGTAGCTCACGATTATGCATTTCATTTTTATGATATCTATGAAGGATAATTTGTATCACGTAAGCAGAGCTCCAATTTATCACATCATTTTTCATATATTTTCATATATATTACATAATTACATATCTTCTATGGGGCTTAGATCTAAAAATCACAAAAAATGTAAATATAATGCATGCCCACAAGGGACCAAATGCAATATCAATAAACCTTGAGCACCTTCATGGAAATAGCTCACAAATATTACAATACATCACAAAAATATATGACTAAAAGGAAATAAAATAACAGCAGTGGTGTCAGTGCAAAGTTCACATAAACCCACGTGTGAGCATGTGCGCCTATGTGGTTTGGATTGACAAGCAAATATCTAAAAGTGTGAGGCTGAGAACATAAATAATACGTAAAGTTTTACACATACCTGCTGAATGCTCGGGATAAATAATAACATAAATGCAGAGGGGCTTTTCATAAAATTGCCCAACACTCACTTAAGTCATATCCGACGGTAGATGAAGGCTCCGTTTCGCTCATGATCTAGCAGCTATGATTATACCTGGAGCGCCTACTTAATCGGACGGCTATTGCTCTTCTCCAAGAATGGGAAAGAACACCAACACCTCCGAGCTTCGATCATGAAATCCAATAGACTCCAACCTTGATTCTTCTTGCCAATAACTCCTCTTCCTTCATGGGCTTCCTCCGTACATGTAGGTGTCTTCAGCAAGGTTCTAGGTCCCCTTGATCCGGACTTGGGTGGGGAGGGCGGGGAGGTCTTCTACTTGGAGCTATGGTTGAGCTTCTGGTTGGGATCTAAGGTCTTCTATTCGATTTGTATCCTGCACCAAAACATTCGCTAGCTCAAGACGAAGGTCTAGGCCCAAAAATGGAGGCTTGAAGCCTCATGAGATGGACGGGTGATGAGGTTTAGGCAAAGGTGGTGGATGGAGCCTTGATTTGCTTCGATTAAGGTCGAATCGAAGGGGAAAATGGGTGTATTAGATGGATAATATGATTAGGATTGAGATGGGGGTGAAAATGGGTTGGAACAGGGTGTGATTCACGATGGATTAGCCACGGATCCTGCCCTGGACTCAAGCTCCAAGGACTTTTGGATTTCTCAAATTACAGCTAGTTATTAAACTAAAGGTAAAATCAAATGCATAAATCAAAACCTACGGCTTAATATAACCTATAAATGCAGAAGAAGGGGCCTCCAGTCGGCAGACATCCGATGAAGCTGAACCTATCGAAGCTCTCCGCCAACGATGATGGATCTCCTCTTCCTATGGCTCTCCTCGTTGAAATTCGGTAGCCCTCGCCTATTGTCACCAATGCGGATCTCCAGGTATTGATTTGAGGGGATAAAACCTAAGAGAGAGGGATAAAATCGAGGTAGGTTGTCGGAGGTCTTTATTTGTAGGAAGAACAAGGGGCCGACATGTGAGGTAGATGTTGCTCCACTCAATGAAGATCGACCAAATCTATGGTGAGCGCGGAAATTGCTGAAGTTCAATCTCTAGAAATTGAGCATCATACCAAGCCAAAACATGATGGAGATCAACGGATAATTAGGCAAAAACTTGGGTTCTGATAGATCAACAAATGAGGATGATAGAGGGGAAGTATTGACCGAGGTTAACACGGGGAGCTCTCTGGTTGCTCCACATGGACCAACCAAACAAATCGTAGGAAGAAATTATTAATAAAATCAATAATTAATAATAAATGAACTAATTATTTTTTATTAAAGCATGAAAAGAAAAGTGTTTGTAATTTAATGTTGCATTTTAAACATATTTTTATTTTATTATTATGGGGCCTTTTATTATACGTTAATATTCACAATTAAATCATAGTTTTAAATGACTATATTTTAATATTTTATTTTATTTGTAATTTTTATTTTATTATTTTATACACATAGTTCATGTATTTATAATTTAGTTAAATAAACTCAAACATATTTTTATTTAATCTTTTTTGAAGTTAATTTTTCACTTAAATAAATATATGTATTTATTATATGGGTATATGTATAGGTAATTCATCTATGTATTTTAGCATACTATTTTCTTTTATTGTATTTTTATTCTTTTATTTTATTGTAATCATCTACATATAATATAAATAATATTTGTAAATTAAAGAAATATAAAATCATTAAAATATAACGAATAAATAAAATAAATATTTTATTCAAGTATATTGTACAATAGGGATATAGAACCTAACTTTTACATCTTAACTCGAAATTAAATGGAACCATCTACATTAAATAGTGAATTAAAAGTTATATACAATTCAAGGTGATTTTAGTGCATTTTGAGTTCATATGAATAAGATAAAGTCCGGAAAGTTGAGATTTTAGATTTTATTTTGAGTGTAGAACGTATAATATGTATTATTTTATTTGAAATTAATTTTGTACTTTCCTTGTATTTTTATCTTATACTTTCATGTACAAAGATTATTTATTTGATGTATAAATAATAAAGAATAAAATAGATGTCAAAATGTAATTATAGATTAATTAAAAATTAGGTTTTTATGTGATTTCTCTAAAATTATTCTGCTATATCTTTCACTACTTTATTCCTTGTCCACCAAGTCATCATGATGATTGAGTCTCGAGGGTTAGGGTCATTCAATGTCCTTGACAGCTCAATCTTTTTCTTTCCTTTTCTTTTATTAATTATTTTATTTTGGCAAAAATTAGAATAATTATATAATATTTTGTACAAATTAAAGATTGATTATTTTTCAAATTAATGATATATACATGCATTTAACTAGGGTTTTAAGGTAAAAAAATAGGAGAACAAAGGTGATGAAATTGAGATTTATCAAGTAATATATTTTGATGGTTGTAGAATTTCAGCAGGTTATCTTTCCCCTACCAATTATGGTATTATGTTGTACATGCAAAATAAAATATTGTAAGAAGCGAATAAGTTTTATGTCATGCTCATCTCAAGGATTGGGCGGGACAGATCATGACATGTGGGCTCAAGCACCGCCCAAACAAAGCAATTCAATGGAAAGTAGAAATCACATAAAGTATAAAAATAGCCTAAGCGGCTCCGACATTTAGTACAACCAAAGACTACCCCATGGGACCCAAAATAATATGGAAATGTTTGGCCAGCATAACAATAATGCTAAACTACAGAGCAAAAAAACCAAAAATTGTAGCACTAGTGAAAACATAATAGAGAAGGATATCCTACATTTCTTAGAAGTGAGATGACGTCGGATATGAGAGTGCAGACTAGAGAGCTACTTATGTCTTCGCTGCAAAAGTTATTAAAATGTTTCCGAAGAATAAGTCTAACTACAGTTAGAAAGGGTTGTTATAAGAAGGCAATATGGCTAGAGCGAGTGGTAGGTTATAAGTTGGGATTTTTTCGGAATTCGCCATTCAGGTGAGAGATACCGTGATCATTGTCGAACATTGTTCTTTCCAAGTCAACCACCAGATCGATTCTTGAAAGGTGACATCTTCCAATGGGATAAGGGGTAAGCGATAGAATTATGTTGATCAACAAATAGTTCAATATTCACCCTCAGAGGGGAAATATTAAGAGTGCTAAAAATTTTGCTAATAGAAGGACAATAACGAAAGAGGTGGGAGATTGTTTCCTCATATTTTAGGTGTAGGATGCATGAGTTGTCAATTGATATGGAGTCATTTAGTGGTTTATCCTAGGTACAATATTTGTTGTAGCTCAAGGACTAAAGGAAAAGGGAGAAACTTTCATGAAAAGGCTTGTGCCAAAAGTTGATGTTTAGTCTCGGTTCTAAAACCCCATGAAATAATAGGGTATAGAAATAGTTAGTAAGTCTTAAAGAATATATTCTTTCGTGGATGATTATTGAATCTGTGGTGGTTGGGTGAGGGGTAAAATTTGCTAACAATAGCTTGATTTGTTAGATTATGTCAGTGAATTGCTTCTTTTTGCCAACATTTTGAACCAATTTTGTCTAGATCCTTAAGCGAATACAACTTTTTTTAGGGTGTGGTTCTTGTTGAGAGATGAAGGCCATAATGAACATGTTAAAACACAAAGTGGGGGAAGACATTTGTTGCTATCAATCTAAAGCAAGGAGTTATCTCCTGAACTAACAGATCTTGATGCAAGATTTTAGATAGCTAGGGAACTATTCCTGATAAAGGGTCAGCACTATGAATCTCTATTATTTGGAGGCTCAAGCAAAGGGATAGGATGACTTTGAAGGATACGAGGAATCCTCAAGCGCATCACGAAAGCGTGTTGATCACATCTCATGCGATCGGGGCGACTAGTCGCACTAGTCGCTAGATGCAGCGGAAATTAAAATTTTTTAATCAAGTGATGAAACTACATGATCACAAGAACATTTCTTGGATTTTTTCATCAAATCGCAAAGTATTAAAAACACCTCTTGAAGCATGATTGCGATCACAAGATCTCTAAAGAAAGAGATCCTCCTGACTCAAGTCCGATCCACGAAGATGGCACTTGCGGGCACGATGATGAGATGTGTTATTCCCACAATCCTCGATGAAGATCCAAGCCTTGGATCTACTGATTTCGTCCAACGAAATCCTTCAATGGAGATCCACGAGCAATCGAAGCGACAACACAACGACGTGGAGACGATTTCTTCTTCCCTCAGAGCACAAGGCGGAGGGCCACCTTAGAGAGAGAGAGAGAGGACGAGAATGAGAGAGAGAGAGAGATGAAGAGTAGGCATGTACTCTTGTATCTTGTGTCTTTTTAAAAGGCTAGGGTTGCCCTCCTTTTATATTAGTTTGGAAGCCCATGGATCACAATCCATGGTATATACAAAATCAATGGTTAGATTGACATGTATATTAAATCAATGGCCATGATCATTGTTGTTCAAAAACAACAATAAATTAATTTATATCAAATTAAATATATGTTGTATTATATCAACATAATTTAATTCAATAAAATTAATTATCACAAGATAATATGATAATTATTAAAAAGAGGATAATTTCCCACCTAAAAACATGGGGTGTCATCCATGACTAATTCATGGGTGGCGCCACCTCATTTGGTGGCAATTATCCCATTTTTATTTTATCTTATTATCTCCTATTTATTTGAAATATTATCCACTAAATTAATTCCCAATTAATTAATGCATATTTATTGTAGAATTATCCACCAAATTAATTCCCAATTAATTTGTGAATATTTCAGTCATGCCATTGAAAATATGTAAATCATATTCACAGCCCAAACTAAATTGTAAATTACATTTCCAATTAATTGCTTAATGTGAATCCAATTCACATTAACAATTAACAAATGCTATTTACAAAGGTGATCTCTATCTAATATATTATAAATCACATTTATAATATATACACAAATATTATGGATATCACTATCCACAATCTGTATTCCTTGATAATTAAATCCCATTTAATTATCTTGGATAATCATTCTCATAATATGAATCCCATTCATATTATTCTTGACAATTAAATCTGATTTACTTATCAAGTTGCTTGGATACATAATTCATCGAATGAATTATTCTTGAACTCCTTCAAGAATAATGTGCTTTCTCCGCAGATACTTGGAGATAAGGACAGGGCGACTGTATTGTTTCACGTATAGTGACTTGGATGTTGAGATCTCATCTCAAATCCAGATCTTACGTACCTCCCACAGATGCTTAATTAAATCAAGACCGCCAATCTAATCTTCTCATTTCATCTGAATCTCATTCAGACCAATGTCCAACACTTGGACTAAGATCAGATTGCTTCTCTACTGAGAGGAGTCACTAAAATCTAGACCTATTTCATCACTCTCTCGGAATGGAAGCGTTATGGTTATACAATCGTTTATGATCACATCACCCTCAGGTATTCCCAATACATGTACATCCTACATACCGGAAGACCTACCAAAGATGTAGATCAATTTTACACTGTCTTCTTCAGGGTTTGATCACCAAGTTTCTCAATCTTGGTCATTAGGATTCGGTATCGATCATATGATTTCCCAAAGCATATATCATACCTTCAAATTCTTGTCATGCTTCCAAAGCACGACGACCATGCATGGAATTTGATCAGTCTCAATACCTCATGAGTCAGATCATGTCTTACGGTTCATTAGTGAACCTGTATGATCCCTTTGAGAGATCGTATTACTCATATGACCTTACAAGCACACCAGCGCGTCGGTGTATAGACCTTGGTTAGGTCATCAACCTATTGGTCTGCCAAATATACGCACACAGACATATAGTAACACATCTGTCTCCGGTCAGAGGATGTATGCCTATGTTGTGACAGCATTCAACATAGGACGTAGGTTATCTCGATTTCGTTAAGTCAACCCATTGACCTAACTAATCTGACACCTCCGAATCATTATTCCCATGTAGAGGACCTGCATCAAGTGGTCGGTCAGATATCAGCCTACGTGAGAAATGACTGCCATCTCCTACTCAGGATGGAGATCATCTCTTAATGATCATTTGACGGTGCTTGATGAGTCCTCTATCTAACTCTTTAGATATTCATCTAAACATCGGCCTCTATGATTCATTTAATGAATCAACAGCTATATGATCATCAAGATGGACATGGTACATAACCCTAATTGTATAGAGGGACCTTATAGTGCATTCATTCATTTAATTTCAGAAAGGGAGTAAAACATCAATAACTTTTATAGATAAACATATATATTACAATAACATTTATTGTAAGAATGGTTCGCCCGAGGCTCACATGTCCAACAATCTCCCACTAGCCCTCAGAACCATTCAGGTACAATCCGTAAACCCATACTTATTACATAATGGTCGAAAACCTTCTGTGTCAGAGGTTTGGTAAGAGGATCAACAACGTTGTCGGTAGAGGCCACCTTGGTGATTATGATATCACCACGCTTTTGAATCTCCCGAATGATGTGGTATTTCCTTTCTACATCCTTGCTCTTTTGATGCCATCTGGGTTTCTTTGCCTGGGCAATAGCTCACGTGTTATCGCAGAGTAACGGGATGGGAGTATCAGAGGAAACTACGCCAAGCGCCAAGATGAACTTGCGCAACCACACCGCCTCCTTTGCAGCATCCGATGCGGCAATGTATTCAACTTCTGTTGTTGAATCCGCAGTAGTGTCCTGCTTCTTGCTTCTCCACCTCACAGCACTACCGTTCAACAAGAATACAAATCCTGATGTCGAATTTCGATCATCAATATCTGACTGGAAGTCTGAATCTGTATATACCAAGACTTGGAGATCACCATCTCCGTAGACCAAGACGTAATCTTGTGTCCATGGTAGACATTTGAATATGTTCTTTACTGCATTCCAGTGTTTCTCTCCATAGCAGGATTGGTAACGACTTACCACTCCCATTGCATGGCAGATGTCCGGCCTAGTACACATCATGGCATACATTAAGCTTCCTACAGCTGATGCATAGGGGCATCCAGCCATGGCCTTCTTTTCCTCAACACTTTGAGGAGCCATCCCTTTAGACAAATGGATACCATGTCTTAAGGGGAGAATCCTTTCTTAGAACTATCCATGAGGAATCGTTCAAGAATCTTCTTAATGTATCCATGTTGTGATAATCCCAATATCCTCTTTTCTCAGATTCTGAACAACTTCGGGCCTAAGATGTAAGAGGCTTCTCCAAGATCTTTCATCTCGAAGGTATGGTATAACCAAATTTTCACATTGGTCATCATTCCTGTATCATTCCCAATGATAACGATGCCATCTACATAAAGCACGATGAACACAATGGCGCTCCCACTAAGCTTCTTGTACACACAGGGTTCATCAGGATTCTGCACAAAATCAAAACTCTTTATGGTTTTGTCAAATCTGATGTTCCAGCTATGAGAATCATGTTTGAGCCCATAGATGGATTTCTTCAGCTTGCATACTTTTCCATCCTCAACTATGAAGCCCTGGGCTGCTCCATATAGATATCCTCCTCGAGGTATCCATTGAGGAAAGCAGTATTGATGTCCATCTCCCAGATGTCGTAGTCAAGAGATGCAGCTATAGCTAGCAGTTTTCTGATGGACTTAAGCATAGCCACATGAGAGAATGTCTCATCGTAGTCGATGCCTTCTCTCTGTGTGCAGCCCTTGGCTACGAGCCGTGCCTTTAAAGTCTCTACTTTCCCATCAGGTCCCCTTTTTCTCTTGAAGATCCATTTACACCCAATGGGTTTCACCCCTTTAGGTGGATCCTCTAGGGTCCATACACCATTCTTATGCATGAGTCAATTTTTTTACTTCATTGCTAGCATCCATCTATCTATGTCATGATCTGCGAGTGCTTCATCAAATGAAGAAGGATCATTATCAGTCTCACTTGACACATGGAATCCATACCTTTCAAGTGGTGCAACCACCCTTGAATTCCTTCGAAGAGGCATGGGTGTTTCATCTTTATTTATCTTTTCAGTTTCTGGTTCAGGAATCTCATAATCCTCATGGGATTCAATGAGTTCCTCTACTTCATTTCTGTCTTGACCTTTAAGGAAATCATCCTCTATAAATTTCACATCCCTAGAGACAAAAACCATTTGGGTCTCAGGGTCATAAAAGCTGGTATCCAATACCATCTTTAACATACCCAATGAAGTAGCACTCACAAGTGTGGGATTCTAGATTACTTGCGTCCACGTTCTTTGCATGGACCAAGCAACCCCAAACACTCAAGTGATTAACACTAGGTTTGGTTCCATACCATATCTCGTGACGAGTCTTGGGTACAGATTTGCTAGGAATCTTGTTCAGGATATATATCACAGTCTCTACTGCATATCCCCAGAAACTAAGAGGTAAACGTGCTTTCCTCATCAATGAACAGACCATGTCCATGATGGTTCTGTTGCGTCGTTCAGCAACACCATTAAGTTTGGGAGTTCTAGGGGGAGTGAGATTGGAGACAATTCCATTATCTTTAAGATATTCCTCGAATTCATCTGAGAGGTACTCACCACCTCGGTCAGATCGAATCCGTTTGATCTTCCTATCGGTTTGGTTCTCAACCAAAGCCTTAAAATTTTTGAACTTTTCAAAGGTTTTAGATTTATGATGTAGTAGGAAGATAAACCCATATCGTGAATGGTCATTGATAAACGTCAAATAATATCGATATCCATTTCTAGTCACGGTACTGAAGGGACCACATCCATCAATATGTATTAGGTCAAGAATACCTCCGCATCGCGTAACCTTGTTACGGAAAGGCATCCTGGTCATTTTACCTCGAATGCAATGTTCACAGGTGGGTAAAGATTGAACATATAGAAAATCTAAAGGTCCATCCTTTATCAAACTATTGAGCCTATCAACAGATAAATGACCAAGCCTTTGATGCCAAATCATATTCGAATAAATTCCATTCTCCCTGGAACTTTTAGGATTTTTATTCTCAGTGGTAGTGACATTTATGACACATTCATCAATGCACAATTCATAGAGTCCACCAGAAGTCAGAACACCTTCCATAATAAATTTATCATATTGATTAATGACTAACTTATTACAGAACAGAAAGGAATATCCATGTCTAACAAGCTTAGATACAGATATCAAGTTCCTCCTGACTTTAGGTACATAAAGACACTCTTTAAGTACATAGGGCTCGACCATTAGATAATGATAGTCGGCAGGTCCCGATGGCAACTCTTGTAACACTTGCATCAGACCCCATCTAGATGACTATCTCCCCTTGCTCTAGATTCCTAGTTTCCTGAAACAAATACAACGAATTGCATACATGAACAGAAGCACCAGAATATAGAACCCAACTTCTTTCTCGTCCAACAAGAAAGCTAGTTTCAATGATGAAAGTAGATTTCACACCTGCCGGAGCTTTACCTTTGTCAGCAGACTTCAGGTATTCTGGGCAGTTACGCCACCAGTGCCCCGGCTTCTTGTAGTGGTGACAGGCATCGGTCTTTTTCGATGTCATTAGTGTGGAAGCAGTAGAAGATGAACCAACTCCTTGATTCTTCTTCTTTCTCTTCTGGGGTGGGCCCTTCTGAGAACCTTGCTTCTGACCGCACTTTCCCTTTACTTGTGCAACCATTGCACTAGCAGAGGAGCCTTCCTTCCTCATTACGTCTTTTGCAGACTTTAATGCAGCTAACAACCCAGCGTCAGTGAAATCACCTTTGCTCATGTGTTAAGACATGATAAAGTTGTTGAAAGACTTAAGAAGCGATAGGAGAATGAAATCAGCTTGCATTTCAGAATCCATGTAGGCTCCCAGGGATTCCAATTCAGAGAGATACCCAAACACTTTGAGTACATGCTCTCTGACAGAGGTCCCTTCCTACATCTTGCAGCGAATAAGCTCTTTCATCACATTGTAACACGGTGTGTGGTTTATGTCACCGAACATTTCCTTTAGATTCAGCATAATCTCTTGGCAACGGTTCATTTCCACATGTTGCTTCTGAAGCACATTGGATATTAACCATTTCATTCAAATATTAACCATCAAGAAGTCCAGGATATGGTAAAACACCACAGGGCACGTGATCGTGCACGTGTATTCAAATTGGGAGGACTAAAATGCAAATACTAGAAACATCAGGGATGCATATGCAAATAGTCTGAACTACAATGTTATTTAACAAATTAAAACATAAAGCTCAGATATGTTTGCAAGCGCGTGCTGAGTGCATGAGGGACACGTGGTGGTCGCTGGCTGCATGTGGACGTGTGTCTCATATATGGCAGGTGTCAGATCTGATGCCTCGGAAACTGTCGAGGACGTGGGACGGAGATGCATTAGAGCTCTGATCTAATGGCCCGGAAGGTTGCTGCTGTCGGTGGCGTGGATGCGATCTAGAGGTGGATGGTTGATCCAATGGTGATGAGAGTGCCTGGATGAACATGGTCGAGGTAAGTTTCACCAGAGCTAAGGAGGGGATCCTCAGCTCCAATGGTCGATCGGGAGGCACAGGAATAATCGTGGAGGTCCTCTGTGTCGACTGAACGAGTCCAATGGAGGAGCCCACAGTCATATGTGTGTGATGGGGAAGATGACCTGGAGCTGCTCCAGCGAACGCGTTCGTGAATGGAACTGGGGTTCTCAACACGCACTAACACCTGCAAAAGAAAGCTACGACTTGGGGCTATGCTCTGATCCGCGTTATTGAAGCTAAAAACTAAAGAAGCGGAGGAGGGCTAAGCTTGGTCTCCGACGAAGGTGGTAGAGGAGACCTCGACCCTAATCTCAACCTGAAGATCAAGGCTAAGGATGATCAAATTGCGGTGCAAGGTGAAGCATGTGTCAGAGGGTCGATCAGAATGGATAGATGTGGGTCACGAGGCTCCGACCAGCTGGTTGGAGCGGAGGAACACGCGGCGGCGAAGAATGAAAAGATCGAAGCTAAGCAAGAAATGGAAAGGATATGAGGGATACTTGAAGATATGGACTTGATCCTGAGCTTCAGGCGAAGATGGCTGATAGGGTGATGTCCTCAACCTCGATGCGGAAGGCAGGGTAGGCTGCTCGCGGCGGATCTCCGACCATGAAGGTTGAGCGTCATCTTCATTGCACCAAACTGAGCTCTGAGGGGTTCTCCGAGCAGCTGTCACACAGGTGGAGGTGGCTAGGGGTCGAAGAGGGAGAGAGGTACGGGCTACCGCTCTTGGGAGGCGGAAGAAGATACTTTATAGCATTCCTAGGAGCTAAAAGAATCAGGTGAGGGCATGCAACCCTAGGAAGATCCACGCCTTCCTAGAGATCCGTGAAGGTCTTGGATCCAAGGGGAAGCTACGGGCGAAGAATCGGGGCGAGGGGATGCGTGGCCTGGTTGGGAAAATAGGAAGAAATCGGTCTGACGATGAGGTCAGGTCGGGTCAAGCCCTGGAAGAGGGCGTGGACTTGGGTCAACAAAATGACGTGGACCAATCAGAGAATTAGAATGTATAAAATACTTATAAATTAAATAAAAAATAATAAATGATTTTATATCAAAAAGTGGATAAAATGAAAAATATTTGTTACTTTTCAAACTATTTTTCTATTATTTTTATTTATTTCTATGAAAAATAAATTTACCTTTATCCAGTATAATGTATTATATATAGGTATAATATACCTCTGTATTTTGTACAATTATTTTTATTTTGTTATTTTTAAACAAATACCCCATTTTTTATATTCATTTATTTAGAACATAATTTTTGGAGTATGAAATAATTTTTATTTTATTTTGATTATTTATATATAGGTATATAATAAATAGGGAATGAAGTATATATAGATGTATTTTGCACAAGGGAGAAATGATTTCTTATTTTATTTTGTTTTATTTTTCGGATTTTTGTTTTATTTTTTGGACTTTATACAAGGAGGTAAAAGAACACCTTATTTTTATTTTATCCAAAAATAATTATTTAATTATACAACTAATATGTACAATATAGAGTAGGCCCTATCTCTCTCTACTTCTTTTATTTGGCAATCAGGCCAATACTTGACCTTCTCTCGGGTTCGGGTTATTCTGTATTTATTCTAAATACCTCCTTCCTTTTTATTTTCCTTTATTCTTTTATACTTGTACAAATACATGCTAATTATGTAATATTAACAAATGTATGTATAATGCTAACTTATTGTATTTACATTTATATACATAATGATTTGCCAAGATAAATAGCTAAATTAAAAGAAAAAAGAGTGAGAATCAGGGATTCATCACCCCCATATACTTTAACTTTGCTAGTCCCTTAACAAACAGTTATTTGAAAAAGAAGTGAAAAGGAGAAGAAAAGAAAAAGAAGGAGAATTAGGTTGATTATTAAACTCGTCTTCACTAAATTGGAGTATGGAGCTCAGTCAGACTTTTGGATTATTAGTTTGTCGGGACCTTATTTGGACCTAGGTTTAAGACTCAACAGTCTTTAAGTTCTACTAATCTATGGTCAAGACTCCTTAATAATCCAGATCAGAACAAGTCCACATACACAAACTCTAATGACCATGAATCTTTTCTTGTACTGTGTAAGTGATATGTAGCTCCCCACCTTAGAAATGGCAAAGTAACAGCCTCCGTCAACAAGGTAACTCTAATGCCCTAGTGGCACCTCTTTCCTCAAGGAGCAGGGTATTCTCTTCTAAGTTCAAGTTCAACCAGCTCAAGAAGAGGGGAAAGAAGATAATGGACCATAGCCAGTGTAGCCACGTATTCCTTGGAGCCCAACCAGTGTAGCTAAGTCTCCCTGCTACAAGCTTCAAGAGAAGAGAATGGGTAACATAAGCTTTGCCTTATTTGGCTATAAATACTCCGGCAGGCATTTTATTTTCAATCAGGCATGTCCACTTTTTTGGAGTTTTTCTTTCTTTTGCACATTTTTTTGATGTACATATGTACAACATATCTACATGGTGCAACATATATACATAAGGACTTTTTCCTCTTGAGCAGTAGACTATCCCTCTTTTGAAGCTTTATTGCAACCCACAACTATTATCTTTAGACCTCAACACCACCAAACCAAGTTGAGGTGCACTTCCTTCACTAAAAGAAGACGAGAGGTTCCGTATAGAAGTACTACTCTTGTATGCTACCTCAGGACAAAGGAAATTGCCTCCTCACCACCTCATCCGTAGAGAGCTATGTGTAAGGTGTTGCTGCAAGTAAAGCCATTGTCCGTGAGAGTCATGTGTGTGTCGTTAAGTGTTCTATTTAAGGTCATTAAGATGACATGTGATCATAGCCTAGTGAACTCAAATAATTAAGTCACCAATAGACCTGAAGAGTCTCAACCCTAAATCCTATAAGGTTCTTCTTAAAATTAGGTGGATTAAGGACTTAACCAAGCTCCATTTTCCAATTTAATTCTGGGCTAGTTTAAATGTCAACAATGATTCAGAGGAATGTACAGGTATATGCAAAATTTTTGCAAATATGCAAAACTTTTGAAAAATATTTGACTGTATGCATGGATGCAGATGTTTTGCAAATTATTCATAAACATTTACACAAGGGTTTTTCAAATTTTTATGTTTCAAACATTTTACAAAAATTTTATACTATATACATAGTTTTATCACCAAAAATATTTACAAACTTTTTACATTCAATATATTTTTACAAACATTTGTACAAAAATAATTTTTATAAATAACTATATATGTGCAAGAAAGAATTTTATGTACATGAAAAATTTAAAATTTTAACGATATTTAGATGATGGATTTTAGCCATTTTAAACATTCACACAGAGTACGAGTTATGGCTAAGGTATATATGTAATATATACGACAACCCCCTATACTTAGCTCAAACGATGTCCTCGGAGTGAATCAAGAGCGATGGAGAAGAAGACATAAATCATGCTTAGTATAGGGAAGTGAAAAGGAATGCTATACTACAACGACAAATCAAATAATAGAATGAAGAAGGCTCAGTGGTTCCCCCTATACTTAGGATCAAGTAATCCTAAGTATAGCAGATTGTACATAAAGGGAAAAATCGAGTAAAAGGATGGACATGGTTTACCTCCCCTATACTTAGGGTAAAATATCCCTAATTATAGGCAGCAAAATAAAGGTAAAAAGAATCAAAAGAATAATCAAGAGTCTGACACTGCCACATACTTAAGGTAAAATACACCCTAAGTATAGCATAATCACAAGATGAAGATGAGGTGTTAGACTAAAGAATGAACTGATATGGACATCTGGATCTATACAAAGCGAAAGATAGTGATAGTCAGGCACGAGATGCAACTAATGTGAGTCAACGACCACATCTCATGCAAAATGAATCGAAACGATGACAATGATCAACATCTCATGATCTAGATATGGTTTGAGTTGCTGACCGTTAACACGAGAGGCGGACTTAGATGACATCTCAGATTTGTCGATACTACCATTGTCATGCACCTTTCAGACCATGTATGGTCCTTTGCACTTGCTCTGCAATTTTCCTGGAAATAATCTAAGCCTGACATCAAACAACCATACTCTCAGATCTGGCTCAAACTGCTTATGGCTGACATGAGAATCATGACATATCTTCACTCGCTCCTTATAATGTAGGATGTTCGAAAAGGTTGTATCTCTGAGCTCCTCCAGGGCTACCAATTCTGCCTTCCTTTGATCACCTATACTCTCTGGATCCAATAATATATCAATGACAGCCCATAGTGACTAATTCTTAATCTCAAAAGGTAAATGGCAGAGCTTGCCACAAACGAGACGAAAGGGAGATGTACCCAAAGGAGTCTTGAAGGAAGTCCGATATTCTCATAAGACCGAGTCCAAAAGCTGTGACCAATCCTTTCGGTCTAGACGGACTACCTTCTAAAATATCGTCTTTATCTCCCTATTCGATACTTCAGCAAGACCATTGGTATAAGGGTGATATGGAGTGGCAACTCAATGGTCTATGCTGAACTCGTTAGCAAGGGCCTTTACTTATCGTTGATAAAGTGAGACCCCCCATCAGATATCAATACTCTAGGCATCCCGAACCGTGAAATGATATTCTTTCTTAAAATTTGCAAACAGTTTTCGCATCTGCAGTTCAGGCGGGAATGACCTCAACCCAACGACTCACGTAATCCACAACCAACAGAATGTACTCGAATTCCAGACTCTTAGGGAATGGACCATGAAATCGATGCCCCATGCATCAAAAACCTCACAGAAGTGAATGGTTGCATTGGCATCATATCACGTTGTCCACAAGTGCCAATCCTATGACAGAAAGTACACCTCTTCATGATATCATCAAAATCCTTGAAGAGGGTAGGCCATCATAGGCCGGATTGGAGCACTTTCTATATTGTTCTCCTCCCAGAGTGATGTCCTCCTGCCTCAATCTTGTGTCAGTATGTGAGGATGCTATGGTGCTCCTCCTGAGGAATGCACCGATGCCAGACGCTATCCCCTCCTTCATAATAAAGGATGGGATCCTCCCAATGGTAAGACTTGGCCTTCACAAGGAAGGTCTCAAGTCACTGCCTTGGCCAACCTTGTGGAATTTCTTGGCAACAAGATAGTTCACAATGTCGGCGTACCATGGGAGTGAGGCGATAGCAAGGATCGTCTCATCTGGGATGGTCTCTGAAATGGGATTAATCTGCTCAAATTACTCAAGATTCTCTAATCGGGAGAGATGATCCGCCACCACATTCTTGCCTCCAGGTTTATCCTTATTCTCAATATCAAACTCCTTGAGTAGAAGGATCCATATAGTCAGTCTTGCTTTGGTATCGTTCATAGCCATGAGGTACATGATGGCAGTATGATCACTAAATATAGTCACTTTGGATCCAAGAATATATGATCTAGATTTGTCCAAGGCAAAGACTATGGCTAGAATCTCTTTCTCTGTGACAGTGTAATTTCACTGAGCGGCATCCAATGTACGGCTAGCTTAGTGAATGGCAAAAGGTACTCCATCCCTCCTTTGTCCTAGCATGACCCCTATCGAATGGGAGAGACCAATCAGACGGCTAAAGGATAGGAGCCTCAACAACTAGACTCTTGAGAGTCTCGAACGATGCAAGACACTTATCATCTACAATGAACTCGGTGTCTTTTATCAGCAGATCAGTCACAGGTCAGGCAATTCTGCTAAAGTCATGAATAAAACGTCAGTAGAAATCAACATGCCCAAGAAAAGAGCGTAACTATCGCAGATTGGACGGTGGATTGAGTTTCCTGATGATATCTACCTTGGCCGGATCAACCTCCATGCCCCTGTTGGAGATGATATGACCAAGAACTGTTCCTTGAGTCACCATGAAGTGACTCTTCTCCCATGATAAAATAAGATGAACCTCAATGCAGCGCTGAAGGAGGCGGTCAAGGCAGTCAAGACAAGCATCGAACCTACCGTCATAGATCGAAAAACAATCCTGAAGACCTCTAAATAGTCACCTACCATGTCCGAGAAAATGGACAACATGCACCTTTGGAATGTCACTGGGGCGTTACGTAGACCAAAAGGCATCCGTCTGAATGCATAAGTCCCAAACAGACAGGTGAATGTCGTCTTGTCCTGATCTTCAGGTGCAATGGCCAACTGGTTATAACCAGAGTGCCCATCAAGAAAGTAGTATTGACTCTTCCCAGCTAGCCTCTCTATAATCAGATCAATAAAAGGCAGCAGGAAATGATCCTTCTTGGTGGCCTGATTCAATCGTCTGTAGTCCACACAGACCCTCTAAGAAGTGGGTACCCGGGTAGCTATCTCCTCTCCAAACTCACTCACAACTGTAGTGATGTCTTTCTTCTTGTGCATCACATGTAATGGACTAACCCACTTGGAGTCGGAGATGGGGTAGATAAAATCGACGCTCCACCATTTCGATATCTCCTTCATGACTACCTCTCGAAGATTCGGGTTCAGCCGTCCTGGAACTCACGCGATGGCTTAGCATCCTCTTCGAGATAGATATGGTGAGAGAACAGGGCCGGATTTATCCCCTGGAGATCATATACACTCCATCCTATTGCCTTGCAGTTCTTTTCAAGAACCTCCATCAAACGATATTCTTTCTCTCCAATCAAATCTGTTGAGATAATGACCGAGTACATCTCATGCTCACCCGCACAGAATCTATACTTCAACGACTGCAACAAGGGCTTCAGTTCTGGACAATTAGGAGCTGGCAAATCTAGCTTCTGAAATGTCTGAGTGAATGCAACCAAATCTATGTGGGAGAACTCTCGTTTATCATGAAAAAAAAGGCGTAGACTGCCCTGCTGGTGTATATGTAATCTGTGTCAGCAAGGTCTCCACCCTAGCTGTTGGCTCTGTGGAAATCAAACAAGGTAGTAAATCATAAAACTCTGCCCAATCTATGTCTGAATCTGAGGGATCTGAATCGGAATCACAAGAAATATACTCTGCCTCACTATCTGGAAACTGTCTGCAGCCTCGAATGTGTCCTCTACCAAGAGTGTGCTCTCCAATCTCTCCTCTGTTGAAATCGGTAAGTCTGCAGTATCTGAAGGTGAAAGGAAAGCTCGTGAAACAAGATCGGACCAAGCGACTTCATCATCAGTGATCACAAATTCGCACTCCTGCTGGACGTCTCGCTCTGCCTCTATCATCTGCTCTGAATCACTGTGCTGCTCTGAGGAAGCTGAATCTCATGCTCTAATCTCACTGACCGTCTCTATTTGTATACTCTCTCCCTCGACACAAAAGTATACCTTCCCACTATCATGGTCGGACACTGCCTTGGCTGCGGCCAAGAATGGACTCCTAGAATGATGGGGGTATCAGTCACAGACTCAGGGATGTCCATGTCCAACACAACAAAGTCGACGGGGAATTTCAGTCCATCAATTGTAACGACCACGTCCTTCAACAACCCCTTCAGTCTTTTGACAGATCTATCAGCAAACTGAAGGACTGTCCTGCTCTATCAAAGAGGGAAAAACTCGAATCGGTCGAGTAAGGCTGTCGGAAGAAGGTTGATGGAAGAGTCACTGTCTAATAGAGTACGGTCAAATCTATGCTCATGGCTATGGCATCTGATATAGGGAGCTCTTGCATCTGGCCTCTTGGTTGGTAGACGGTTCTGGAAGGTGAAGTAGGTGGCACAAGTGAGCACATGGATCTCTTTATTATGGTTCCTCTTTCAGTTTCCCTTGGAAGAGGGGGATGTGCTCAAGTGCCTCCTGTAGAGTCAGCAGAGTCTGAAATGTATCAATCATCTGTCGGCTGAACTCTAACTGTTGTGATTTTTGGGATTTTATTTTTTATTCCCCTTGTCCAAGCAGAGTGCTTGAGGGAAGGGGATGGCCAGGCCCTTTTCAGATAGAGGGCTAGGAATGGGTCCTTGCTACTGAGAAGAAATGGAATACATATAAGTATCACCATGCATCACATATGGACTCAAAGATGAAGAACCCTTTCCTTTACTAATTTTTTTGGTCTTTTCGGTAAAGTCTCTGTTGGACATGTGAGCCCACGGCGAGCCATTATGCAATAAATGTTATTGCAAATATCATTCCCTGATCTGAAATGAAGAATAAATAATTTGCATAATAGGTCCCTCTGTACAATTAGGGTTATGTACCATGGCTATCTTAATGATCATACAACTTTTGATTCAATTATTGAATCATAGAGGCTGGTGCTTGGATGAATATCTAAAGAGTTAGATTGAGGACTCATCAAGCACCGTCAAATGATTGTTAAGATGTGATCTCCAGCCTGAGTAGGAGATGGCAATCCTTTCTCACATAGGTTGATATATGACCGACCTCTTGATGCAGGTCCTCTGCATAGGAATAGAGATTCAGAGGTGTCAGATTAGTTAGGTCAAAGAGTTGACTTAATGAGATCGAGATAACCTAAGTCCTATGTTGAATGCTGTCACAGCATAGGCACACATCCTCTGACCGGAGACAGATGTATTGCTATATGTCTGAGTATGTACATTTGACAGACCAATAGGTTGATGACCTAACCAAGGTCTATACACCGGTGCGTTGGTGTGCATAGAAGGGCATATGAGTAAATACGATCTCTCAAAGGGATCATACAGGTTCACTACTGAACCGGAAGACATGAGCTCACTCATGAGATATTGGGAAGAATCAAATTCCGTGCACGGTCGTCTTGCTTTGGAAGCTTGACTGAATTTGTAGGTTTGATATATACTTTTGGAAAGTATATGATCAAGACCTAGGTGTGATATATGCTTTTGGAAAGTATATGATCGATACCAAATCCCAATGATCAAATGAGAAACTTAGTGATCAAACCCTGAAGAAGACAGTGTAAAATTGATCTTGATCTTCGGGTTGACCATGGGTCTTCCAGTATGCAGGATGTACAGGTATTGGGAATACCTGAGGGTGATGTGATCATAAACGATTGTATATCCACGACGCTTCCATTCTGAGGGAGTGATGAAACAGGTCTGGATTTTAGTGACTCCTCTCAGTAGAGAAGCAATCCGATCTTAGTCCAAGTGCTGGACATTGATCTGAATGAGATTCAGATTCAATGAAAAGATTGGATTTGCGGTCTTGATTTAATCAAGCATCTGTGGGAGGTTCGTAAGATCTGGATTTGAGATAAGATCTCAATATCCAAGTCACTATACGTGGAATAATACAATCGCCCTGTCCTTATCTCCATGTATCTGCGGAGAAAGCACATTATTCTTGAAGGGGTTCGAGAATAATTCATTTGATGAATTTCATATCCAAGCAAGAAGAACTTGATGATTAAATGATATTTAATTATCAAGCTTAATATGAATATGATTCATATTGCAAGAATTATTATCTAAGATAATTAAATGGGATTTAATTATCAAGGATTAAGAGAATGTTGATAACACTATCCATGATATATGTGTGTTATAAATGTGATTTATAATATACATATATAAGAGAGGGAATTTATGTAAATAGCATCTGTTAATTAATAATGTGGATTGGATTCACATTTATTAATTAATTGGAAATGCAATTTACTAACTAGTTTGGGTTGTGAATATGATTCACATAATATTCAATGGCATGATTGAAATATTCACAAATTAATTGGGAATTAATTTGGTGAATATTTTTGTGAATACAAAATTAATTAAGGAATAATAAGATAAATAAAAAAGGAGCCAAAATTGACCACCATTCATAGGTGGCGTCACCCATGAATTGTTCATGGGTGACGCCCCCCAATTTTAGGGAGGTTGGTTGACTCCATTTTATTTATCACAATATCTCTTAATTAGTTAATGTTAAATTAAATTATGTTGATAATGTTGCAATATTTTTTAATTTAAATTAATGTTGTTGGTTTTAACCAACAACAATCATAACCATTGATTTAGCATGGACCAAGCATAGCCCTTGGATCCATGTGTCCCATGGATTGACATCCATTGGATCCTAAACTAGTATAAAGGAGGGCTAGGGTAGCCTTTCCAAGTTACAACGACAACATTCTTGAGTTGAAGAACTCTACTCTCTCTCTCATTCTCGTGGGGTCTCCCTGATATTCAAGTGGCCGTCCACTTTGTGTATTAGGAAGGAGATCATTTTTGCTGCGTCTCGACGCTTGGATCTTCGTCAAAGGATTGCGGGAAGGACGCGACTCATCATCGTGCCCGCAAGCGCATTCTCCGTGGGTCGGACTTAAGATAGGAGGATCTCTACTTTGGGATCTCGCGATCACAACCACGCTTCAAGAGGTATTCCTTATACTTTGTGGTTTGATGAAACGATCCGAGAAGTGTTCTCGTGATCATGTGGTTTCATCTTTAAAGTTAAAATTTTTAATTTCCGCCGCATCTAGCATCTAGTGCGACTAGTTGCTCCGATTGCATACGATGCGATCGAAACGCTTCCGTGATGCGCTTAAGGATTCTCAATATCCTTCAAGTGGTATCAGATCCAGGTTGAATAAGGTTTTGGATATGATCCGTACACCTTAAACGATTTGGTTCTTGAAAGGGTTGCGAAATTTTTACTGCATTTCAATTTTCGCACCTCTGTAAAATTGAATTTTTCGGCTCTGTTTAAATTGCTTAAACAGGAAATTTTCAATTAGATTTTGTTTCTCATTAAACAAGGAAACCATAGGACTTGAGTTTACTAAATTTGGACTTTATTTGCTCAAGATATGGCTTTTTGAATATGACTATATTCACTGTTGCGGAAACTGCGGATTTAAACGTGATTAATGAGATAATTACGGTTTTAATCCGCCTCGAAATGCGTGAATTATCACTTGGATTCTTTAATAAATCAAATAGGCAATCTTTGAAAACTGAGTTTGCATTTTTTGGATTTAAATTTATCAAGATATGTTAATTTTAGTGATTGGGGGTCACTGCTGGAAATTGACATTTTTGATCTTGAACCTTGTGATATGTCATTCAATTATCATGATGAAAATTAATTGTTAATTTTCTGGAATAATTAGTGATAAATATTTGTGAAATATTTAAAGTGATAATTATTTCATTGAATGACACTTGCCTAAACCACAATGATGAGATATTAGATCTTGATCATTGGTTCATCAACAAACATTGCTTTCATGAAAACCATAGTTTATCCTACAATTGTTGTAGGACAACTTTTACATGAAAAACCCTTTTTTGCTTGAATAGGATTAGGGATTTGTCTAGCAAATCTCCTTATAATCAAAAATGTTTTGATTTATATTATATGGTATAATTTCGGTTGAAAAACCGATGAACATCTCAAAGTACATGATGGTCTATCTGGTATTATCCTTTCCCGAGGCAGATGTGGTGCCTAGTCGGAGAGCATTGGGATAGCGGGTTGCAACGTATGTGGTCCGTCCCACTCTCGTCGGTACTGGCCATGACAGCGGGTAGGGACTGTATAATGCCGGAGACAGACAATGTGTATTTTTCTAATTATTAAAATTCGAATAATACGTACTTTGAGTATATACCTACTATTCAAGTAAAAGACATGTTTGTTGATTGATGATTGGATTGATGATTAATTTAATATGATTAAATTAATTATATCCAATAAACACTCTATTATGAATAGATGTGTATTTCCCTTGGAAGAATTAATTATGTGAATATGATTCACGATAATTAATTACAATTTGAATATGAGGTGGAGGATCACATAAGTGACATCCATGGTCTCCCGTCAAGGCGAAGGGTTCCGTCTCCAGGGATTGTATGTAGGAGACGCCTGTCCGAAGTGACAGATCCTATATGCAAGCGCATCTGGATCGGGCTCTTTGCTTCTCGAAAGAGTAAGGCCGTATGCGTAGTGACCCCAATATCGAGTCCTCATATTATTGGGGCGATATTGGATTGTGCATAGCGAGTTCTAATCCTGTTGACGGTTGGTTCAATTAGCAACGGGTCAACATCATCTTAGGGGTGGTGGGCCCGGGTGTTAAAGACCGAATTGGGAATGCAAGTTGGACTTGCAAGGCGGAATGAGTTCCCGCTTCTTTTTATTGGAGTCGTAAGTTCTCATATTATTGGGATGCGACAAAGATAGGAAAGGAGATCCCAGATCTTGCTAGAGATATAATGGTAAGAATATCTCTTACATTGAAAGTGATTAAGGGAATGAACTTTCGGTGTTGACAAGGCAAGACAACTTTGATATAAAAATTCTAAATCAAAGTAAAACATGTATATATAATATATATATATACACTTATGCAAATTTCTTATTTCAGATAATCCTTCATTAAACCCACTCAATGTTATACTCAATAATAACCAGTAAAATATCTTGGATTGGATGATCCAGATATTGTACTTGCAATTGAACACATAATGTATGTGGTTGCAATGTGCAAGTTTGCTCAAGATAATGAGGAATGACAATTAAATAAGATAATAAGACATCACCTTAGGGTTTTTATGTCTCTATAGTCTTGATCTTTCATCGAGTGTACTTGGGAAGTGACATGTCGATGGTGATCGTAATTGTCAAATAATCCTTATAAAATAAAAGAAGATATTTTGACATACATATATGCTCTAGACATTTAATCATGAATGACATGTTTCTCTGCATTATGCAGAATGGTAGCTCGAAAGAGATGATATATTCAAAATGTTTGAATACCTACCTGAACCTAAGTCTCCAAGAGTTAAGATGAATGTAGATATGATGAGTGTCATCATTCTACTATCTATACTCAAGTCATTCATGAAGATTCATGATATTCATATTGTATGAATTTAATGAAGCATGTATAAATGTTGAAATGCTCTTACATTGAATTCTTTTGAATTTAACATAAGAGATTCTTTGTCTTGAACAATGGTTGTTTATAGATGAAGAGAGCACAGTGGAAGCATGGGTCGAACCCGAGTAAGAAGGAAAGTCAAAGAGTTGACCTACTTCTGTGACTTCCATATGACATCCAAAGAGTTGGATGAATGCCAATACTGCAATAGGTTGATGTGTTGATAGTGTGACTATCAAGTCTGTCTAAAATCCTTAGTGAAGGACTCAGATAGAGCATCAGAATAATCTACATATAATCATTGACTCTGACTTTATTATTTCATAAGATAAAGTCTGACAATTGTATCCCAATCTTCTGATGACATTTGCAATTGGTTGCATATATATTAGAAGATTAGAAATTTGATCTTAAGGTTTAGTAGTCATCTACATGGATATTACTGTAATTGTTGCAGCAATCTCTATTGGATAGATAGACTTCATATTCTCAGTGGGAGAGCCCTTAGTCTTAGAGAATGTCTCTATGACCTAGATACTAGAATACCCCATTATTTGTTTCTAAATGTTGGAAATAAACATGAATTCTGAGATAGAACTATCATAAAGAGTTATGATGGAAATATTTCAGATAGTAATCTAACATCTAGTGGACTCCACAAAATTAGAATATTAATGAATGGTTCATTAATATTTCTAATACTGAAAATCAAACCTTATAAGATCAATAGGAGGATGAAGATCATTTGACAATGATCTGGCATCAAGCCTTGGATATTTGTCTATAGATTTGATCAATAGACTAGTAAGATATGAAACTTTAGAATGTCTAAAATTTCAAATCTTACATACTTGTGAATATTGTATTCAAAGTAAAATGTCCAATACACCCTTCTCTGGGAATGGTGTTAGATGTCGAGGTATTCAAGATCTCATACATATTGATGTATGTAGATCATCTATATCATAGTAAACATTATGGATATGTGATATCTATTGATGATATGAGATTTCTTCTCTTCACCTGAGAAACCTTTGAAATGTTCAACGATTTCACAATTTTGGTTTAGAACCAAAGTTTGAAGAAAGATGAAATGAATTTGATCTAACCTAGGTAGCTTGTACCTATTAGATAAAATTCAAAGAATACCTTATGGAGATATGAATATCATTTCTATCTCACTCCTCCTGATAAACCTGAACTCAATAGAGTTGTAGGGAGATACAATTGGATCATGTGTGACATGATTTGATCAATGATGAATTTTAGCATAATTATCCTCTTAGTTTCCTGGTATATATGTGTAGTAGAGACTACAATATATATCCTTAATAAGGTTCCATGGATGTAAGCTGGAATCTAGCACTTGAGAGTGCTACTTCATTAGGAAAATAAGTATGGTATTGGATACCTACTTTATGACCTTGAGATTCTTATCTCATCTCTGAGAATGTGATTCTTGGAGGACTGAGAATCTTGAGAATCAAGATGAAAATGAAGTAAAGGAACTCATTTAATCTTGAGAAGATAATGAGGCTCCTGAAATCGGAAACTAAAAGGACAATTAAAGATGAAACATTAATACCTCTTCAAATGAGTTTGAGGATGTATTCCATGTGTCAGCCAAGTCTGACAATGATCGGACTTCATGTGATGAAGCTCCTAAGGATCATGACATGGAATGATGGATATTAGCAATAAAGTCTAAAGTAGACTTCATATACAAGTGTTGTATATGGACCCTCGAGGATCCACCTATAAGGGTTAGACCCATTAAGGTGTAAATGGATCTTCAAGAGAAGAGGGAACCTGATGAGAACGTAGAGACCTTCAAAGCTCGGTTCGTAGCCATAAGCTACACACCGGAAGAGAAGACATTGCTTGCAATGAGACTTGCTCTTCGGTAACCATTCTTAAAATCATCAGAATATTGCTAACCTTAGCTCCACAACTTGACTATTGCATCTTCAAGATGTAAGTCAAGATTGCATTCCTCTAAGAATACCTCTCTGAGGATATTCACATGAAGTAGCCCCAGGGCTTCATGTTTGGGGAAAGTAAGGTGTGAAAGCTAAAGAAATCCATCTGTGGACTCAAATAAGCTTCTTGTTGTTGGAACATAAGATTTGACGAAATCATAAGTGTTATGATTTCAGATAGAATCTTGATGTACCATGCGAAGCTTAGCGAGAGTGCCATTGTGTTCATCATGCTAAATGTAGATAATATCCTAATCATTTGGAATGATATAAGGATGATCATAAGTGTTTTATGATCTGGCTATTCCATACCTTGAGATATGATCTCAAAGATGACCTTTGGATCTTAGTTCTGAATTTGTTCAGAATCAAAGAAAAGAGGATATTGGGACTGTCACATTTGTAGTACACCTTGGACGTATTCCATTCTTGGAAATTCCAAGAAAGGCTTCCTTCCCTTGAGATTTGGTACTGACCTATCTAAAGGGATAGCACCTCAAAGAATTGAGGAAGTGAATGCTAGAACTGCTTGCACCTCTGCATCAGTTAGGAGAAGCTAAGTGTATGCTAAATGTGTATAAAAGCCAGATATCTGCCATTCAGTGGGAGTAGCAAAGTATTGCTAATCCTACTATTGAGAGAAAACACTTGATTGCAGTAATAACAAAATCTTCACAGATGACAAGATTTTTGAGATAGTGATCTCAAAGTCATATCTTCAAAAGCTTAAGACTTTATAGATAGAGATCTAAAAGGTCTTAACTGTGGATACCTTGAGAGATAGTGATCTCCCAGAATAAGGGTATTCTGATAAGGATTATGGAAATACTGGTTATAATAATTGAGCAATAGTGTCAAGGACACTATAACTGCTTTGACTAGATTGAGTATAGGTTGCATAAGATGCAACATTCGCATTGGATGCGAGCACTGTTACCTAGGGATATGCAAGTGCCGTAAAAAGACTTGGCATAGTCTTTTGGGAACAGAGTGACTTATCAGCTTACCTAGCTATTTCTAAATAGCCTATGATTGTCACATGAGTGTGGGTTTAAATGATTAGCCCATTAATGGCTCTTTGGGCTAGTGGGAGATTGTTGGACATGTGAGCCCACAGCGAGCCATTATGCAATAAATGTTATTGCAAATATCATTCCCTGATCTGAAATGAAGAATAAATAATTTGCATAATTGGTCCCTCTGTACAATTAGGGTTATGTACCATGGCTATCTTAATGATCATACAACTGTTGATTCAATTATTGAATCATAGAGGCTGGTGCTTGGATGAATATCTAAAGAGTTAGATTGAGGACTCATCAAGCACCGTCAAATGATTGTTAAGATGTGATCTCCAGCCTGAGTAGGAGATGGCAATCCTTTCTCACATAGGTTGATATCTGACCGACCTCTTGATGCAGGTCCTCTGCATAGGAATAGAGATTCAGAGGTGTCAAATTAGTTAGGTCAAAGAGTTGACTTAACGAGATCGAGATAACCTAAGTCCTATGTTGAATGCTGTCACAGCATAGGCACACATCCTCTGACCGGAGACAGATGTATTGCTATATGTCTGAGTATGTACATTTGACAGACCAATAGGTTGATGACCTAACCAAGGTCTATACACCGGCGCGTTGGTGTGCATATAAGGGCATATGAGTAAATACGATCTCTTAAAGGGATCATACAGGTTCACTACTGAACCGGAAGACATGAGCTCACTCATGAGATATTGGGAAGAATCAAATTCCGTGCACGGTCATCTTGCTTTGGAAGCTTGTCTGAATTTGTAGGTTTGATATATACTTTTGGAAAGTATATGATCAAGACCTAGGTGTGATATATGCTTTTGGAAAGTATATGATCGATACCAAATCCCAATGATCAAATGAGAAACTTAGTGATCAAACCCTGAAGAAGACAGTGTAAAATTGATCTTGATCTTCGGGTTGACCATGGGTCTTCCAGTATGCAGGATGTACAGGTATTGGGAATACCTGAGGGTGATGTGATCATAAACAATTGTATATCCATGACGCTTCCATTCTGAGGGAGTGATGAAACAGGTCTGGATTTTAGTGACTCCTCTCAGTAGAGAAGCAATCCGATCTTAGTCCAAGTGCTGGATATTGATCTGAATGAGATTCAGATTCAATGAGAAGATTGGATTTGCGGTCTTGATTTAATCAAGCATCTGTGGGAGGTTCGTAAGATCTGGATTTGAGATAAGATCTCAATATCCAAGTCACTATACGTGGAATAATACAATCACCCTGTCCTTATCTCCATGTATCTACGGAGAAAGCACATTATTCTTGAAGGGGTTCGAGAATAATTCATTTGATGAATTCCATATCCAAGCAAGAAGAACTTGATGATTAAATGAGATTTAATTATCAAGCTTAATATGAATATGATTCATATTGCGAGAATTATTATCTAAGATAATTAAATGGGATTTAATTATCAAGGATTAAGAGAATGTGGATAACACTATCCATGATATATGTGTGTTATAAATGTGATTTATAATATACATATATAAGAGAGAGAATTTATGTAAATAGCATCTGTTAATTAATAATGTGGATTGGATTCACATTTATTAATTAATTGAAAATGCAATTTACTAACTAGTTTGGGTTGTGAATATGATTCACATAATATTCAATGGCATGATTGAAATATTCACAAATTAATTGGGAATTAATTTGGTGAATATTTTTGTGAATACAAAATTAATTAAGGAATAATAAGATAAATAAAAAAGGAGCCAAAATTGACCACCATTCATAGGTGGCGTCACCCATGAATTGTTCATGGGTGACGCCCCCCAATTTTAGGGAGGTTGGTTGACTCCATTTTATTTATCACATTATCTCTTAATTAGTTAATGTTAAATTAAATTATGTTGATAATGTTGCAACATTTTTTAATTTAAATTAATGTTGTTGGTTTTAACCAACAACAATCATAGCCATTGATTTAGCATGGACCAAGCATAGCCCTTGGATCCATGTGTCCCATGGATTGAGATCCATTGGATCCTAAACTAGTATAAAAGGAGGGCTAGGGTAGCCTTTCCAAGTTACAACGACAACATTCTTGAGTTGAAGAACTCTACTCTCTCTCTCTCATTCTCGTAGGGTCTCCCTGATATTCAAGTGGTCGTCCACTTTGTGTATTATGAAGGAGATCATTTTTGCTGCGCCTCGACGCTTGGATCTTCGTCAAAGGATTGCGGAAAGGACGCGAGTCATCATCGTGCCCACAAGCGCATTCTCCGTGGGTCGGACTTAAGATAGGAGGATCTCTACTTTGGGATCTCGCGATCACAACCACGCTTCAAGAGGTATTCCTTATACTTTGTGGTTTAATGAAACGATCCGAGAAGTGTTCTCGTGATCATGTGGTTTCATCTTTAAAGTTAAAATTTTTAATTTCCACTGCATCTAGCATCTAGTGCGACTAGTTGCTCCGATTGCATACGATGCGATCGACACGCTTCCGTGATGCGCTTATGGATTCTCAATATCCTTCAGTCTCAGGGTACAAAAACTGAAGGAAATACAACTGGAATAGAAGGGGTGGCCTCAGTACTACCCATGGCATCATGAACTACGACATCAGCACTGCACTCTGGCACAACATCTGGATCTCAGTTGGCATCAGCAGCACCCTCTGCATCTGGTGATACGACGGCCTCATTAGCATCAGTTGGATCAACATCCTTGGTGGTGTTAGCACCACCGTCATTATCATCATGAGCGGCATCAGCACCACTATCCTCGTTTGGAGCTCTTGCATCCTCGTGGTATCATCGCTCAGACGAGGCACCGTCGGCAGGCATCCTACCGCTCCTAAGTATAACAAAGTCAACATCAAATGTATATGAAGCAATGTCACCCAATAAATCACTAGGAGTGGTAATCTTTTGAATTGTACCTGCTCAGATTTTTCTTTTTAGGTTATTCGGGTTGGGTTTGATCTGAGCGGGTATGGCAGCCTTGCCCTTGATGATCTCCCTCATTTCCTGGCAGAACTTGTCCATATCCCACTTGAAAGTTGTCTGCTGATCGGAAAGAAGGAGAGCTAGATCATCGAGTGTTAGGTTCTCATAGGTTGGCCCATGAGAACCGGACGGTTGCCTCTCTGAAAGTGAGGCTGCTGCTGGGAAGGATGAGTGGGGGAGATGTGAGTATTGCTGAGGCTGTTGCTGGTGCTGCCTCTACGATTGTCGCTACGAGTAGGGAAGAGGACCGGACTGGTAGTGTTGTCGTGGCTGTTGCGGGAACTGGGGTTACTGCTGAGGCTAGTTGTATTGTCCAACCTGAGATGGAGGCTACTACAGGGATGAGGCACCTCCAGTCGACCACCTGAATGCGGGATGATCTCGATGGATCCTGGGTTGCTGTCGGTTTACCGGATCCCGTTGACTTCCATCAATGGCTCCTGCTCGAAGGGGGTGGATGAAGAACTTACATGGGTTGATCTTTATGGTACACCACCATATGAGTGTCCTGAGACATTGGTGGCTGAAGGTACTGGTGTTGCAGCTGCTGTAACGGCTCTGCCTGGATATGGTGAACCTGTCAGTATGGGGCAGAGTGGTGGGTCGAGCTGCTGCTGCTAGGATCAACCCGTGACCTAAAAAGAGGCTGAGAAGCTGTCTGTCCTCCTGGAGACACATGATATGGGTCTTCAGGTCACTCAATGTCTATGCCAACTGGTCGATCTGCGTCATGTCCGGGCACTTCTTCTTCTCGATAATCTCGATGCAGTCCATCTTCTCACTGATGTTGCCTATAGAAGCGGCCAACGACTCTGCCTATGATGCGGTTGCTGAAGATGTGGAAGGACTTGCATTGACTTGTGTTATCCTCTGATAGGACACGACATGGGGTGAGGATTTCCCCTGAGTGTAGAGACGGGTCTAGGACATGACGGTGTAGTTCTCTGCCATCTCCTCGTATATGGCCCAGACCTGATCTTCATCCTTGGAGAAGTAGGAGCCCCCACAAGAAACATTCACAAGCCCCTACAGCTCCGGTGTCAGCCCACAAAAGAAACTCTGTACTAAATTGGGCTTATATATGTCATGGTGTGGACACTGGTCAATGAGCTCTCGGAAGCTATCCCACGCCTCCTAGAATTGCTCGTTAGGGAACGTGAAGAAATTGTTGATCAGAGATCTAGCTGCGTTCATTTGTCCGAGTGGATAATACTTGTTCAAGTACTCAGTCCAGAGCTATTACCAAGAAGTGACATATCTCCCCAAATGCTTCGTCCAATAGGCTTCTCTGTCGACCAGTGAGAATGGAAAAGCCATCATCATGATGGTGTCCTCATCCACATGTCTGTCGTGGATCATGATGCAGATCATCTCGAACTCTTGAAGATGCAGATGCCGCTCCTCAGTGGCTAGCTCATGGAACTTTGGCAACAATTGAATCGTCGGGGATCTTGAAATCTCCCAGAATCACCGGAAGTTGAATCCAACGATGTGTAAGAGTCGTACCAGGGTTTTGCAACTCTATTATCGGTCTCGCTGGTTGGACTGTCTCCTGTGGCTCCTCTAGCAGTGGTCCTTGTCCTCCTCCGAGCTCTAATATTTCTCCACCGTCTGGTCGGTTAGGCTCGCTGCAGTCAGCTTGCATCTGGGCCATCTCTCTGTGCATATCTGGCATGAAAGCCCCTGATCTCTGATCTATCTCTTCATCGTCTCCAAGGAAGCTAACAGGATGTTGTTGATGGCATCCTGATCAAATACATATGTTGTAGTCTGGGGCTGTCCTTCTGTGTACTCCTCGCTACTGGCCATCTCTTGGGTCTTTACAAAGGTAAAATACCTGAACTCCGGTGCCGTCAAATGAACAAATATCTTCTCCAGTATCTGCTCTGGCACCTCAGGACTGGTATAAGGGTAGTCGAGGGGGAACAAGGCAGAATCGAATTCGGGTTTGGAGAGCGGGTCTGGGCTCTCGTGAACCAACCTAGATGAATGGGGCGGAGTGCTCGAAAGCGGTGCAGCCATGGGCTGCCTAAGGGATCTCTGGCCTGTCATCGTGATCTGGAGAAGAGGCGGATGTGATCTAGAAACAAACAATATCATCAAACAAACTCCCAATTCACCTACTCAATACTGAGAGCTAATGACCGTGAAGTTCGGTCTTTTATCCTGTCAATTTTATTTAGGTGATAATTCAGTCTAACAGAGTGATTAAGCGAGCTGGTAGGAACCTGATGCTCTCGACCAATCCTAAACTTAGATCTTTCCCAACCAGTACAAGTTACTGAGCTTTTACGGGCTACCTATTCAACTCGCTCTACCAAGGATATCACAGCCAGCTTTACCGGAAATCAGAGCAATCCTCATTGGAGAATGAATAACCCCAAGATCAGAAGTCTAATGAGAGTTCAGGTATGGCTCTAGCATAGTGTACGGGTCACTCTCTCGCACAATCAAACCAAATAATAAGGGGATTGCTCTCCTAAATTAAAATTTTAAGTGAAGTGTATTTTATGATCAAGTTTGATTAATAGTCCTAATTTTATGATTATCACTTTTTTAGGTATTTTTCAATAAGAAAACAAATGCCTAACAAATTTTTCGATCTCCTGATTATTTGAAGTCCAAAAGGGGGGAAAAGTCGTTGATTACGCGATCAAACACCGATGATATGCATGCAAAGTAAGGAGATGCGGTTACATGTCGTCGGCACTCTACATGCAGGGTGATCCGTGCATAAATTTAAAGACATGAAGTAAACAATTCTAAATGATGCAATAAGAAAATGACTAGACGAGTAATTTCTACACGAGAAGAACTGTAGCTAGCTAATTATACTAAGTTTTGAAGTCCGATCGTGGGAACCACTTGGTGCTCGCCACAAAGGATCCTGCGAGCGTTGTATGTGGTCCCTCATAGCATGCGGACTCGAGTATGATTAAACTAACCTTTTATTATGATTTATTAATAGTTCTAATCATGAACTATAGGTGCAGGCAAATAATTATGGGTTGGGTCTGAATCAATTATGTCAAAATCAGAGAAAATTCCTAAGTCTAATGGCCAAATTCATCGATAATCAAATAAAAATGAAAGTCGATAAATAAAAAATGGTGAAAACCACAGTGAGGTCCCCCGAGCACACTTATGCTTTGCAAAACAGACCCCGATATAGCTAAGTGTCCAAGTCTGCCCAAGGTCCCTGTATTATTACAATAATAATAAACTATTCTAATAACTACTCTAAGCTCTACGAATTATAACTAAGTTTGCCAGCTCTTGCTCCTCCTCGAGTACAGGTTTCCTCCAAAGCGGTCCTCGGGCGGTTCCTCGCACAAAAAGCGAAACAGAAATGATTCAGCAAGTAGTTATAACAAATAGAGCTAGAAACAGATAAAAGATTAAATCGAAAATCGACTACTAAGTCGTGATCCCCGGTAACGTGAAATTCTGGTGAGCGCTCAGGCGATCAAGGCTAATTGATATCAAAGGTCATTACAACCTCAATCACCCGAGTCGGACTCAACAAGAAAATAAAGACCCCAAATGAAAGAATAAAAGCACAAAATAAAATGTAGCGGTCTCCGCTATTTATTTAACCTGGTATAGCAACTACGTTCGACCACAAGGAGCATGAGTGAAGCCTACGAAGTAGTTTGAGAATTAGGAAATACAGGGCATATTTTTGTGGTTTTTAATTCGTAATCTTTTTTTATATTTTCTAATAAGAAAATGAATAAAGGACAAAGGAAGTCACATTTCAATAAATTTTTATTAAGACTAAAGTGCTAAAAAATTTGAAATAAAAAATATTTTTATATTTTTAAAATATGCAGGTGTTTTTCAAATTTTCTAAAGTTTTTTTTGATTTTTATATAATTTTATAAAAACAAAATAATCACAAAACAAGGAACATTGTTCAGCCATGACCTAAAGGCAACATTAAAATGCTAAAAATTGCCTAAAAGGGTTGAAGTATATTTTTATGAAAAAGTAGAGAAAATAACTAATTACAGAAACTGGAGTCACATTTTTTAATTTTGTAGAATTTTTAAGAATTTTTATAAGATTTATGGTCTTTTGTGATTTTTAGGGTGTTTGTAAGGGATAATGGAACAAAAATAGTACTAAAGTGAAAATACACTAAAAACAACACATAAACAATTTTTATAGAATTTTTAGAGGTATTTTTATAATTTTTTGTTATTTTATAAATTAGGCAGAGATGTTTTTAGGGATTTTTTATTTTTGAAAATATCAAATAAAATCAAATAGCATCACAAAAATTACCAAAAATATTACAAAGAAGCAGGAGCTACTGGAAATTTTTAAGGAATTTTTGGAGTAGACTTGATAATTATTTGATTTAAAACAAAACACACAGGATGTAGGGACCTATCTACAATTATCCTAGGTTTCCATATTAAACAATAACACACATATAAAGTCCAGGGAGCATCCATGCAAAATTCTCAGGAAATAACGCACATGCTCAATAAATCGTTCACATGGCATAAATGCAAATCTAGAAATCTTTTCATCCAAGTATTAACCATCAAGAAGTCCAGGATATGATATGCAAAAACACCATAGGGCACGTGATCGTGCATGTGTATTCAAACTGGGAGGACTAAAATGTAAATACTAGAAACATTAGGGATGCATATGCAAATAGTCTGAACTACAACGTTATTTAACAAACTAAAACATAAAGCATAAAAAGTATAGGGTAAATAATGCAATATATTCTTAAAGGTGCGTGTGGAGTGCGGGAGGGACACGGGGTGGCCTCTGGCTGTGCGTGGACGTGTGGCTCAGATGTGGAGGTGTCAGATCTGATGCCTCATAAACTATTAAGGACATAGGGCACAAATGCGTCAGAGCTACGATCTAATGGCCTGAAAGGTTGCTGCTGTCAGCAGCGTGGATGCGATCTGGAGGAGGGCGGTCGATCCAATAGTGCTGAGAGGGCCTAGATGAACAGCGTCGAGGCGAGTTTCACTAGAGCTAAGGAGGGGAGCCTCAGCTCCGATGGTCGATCGGGAGATGCGGGAATAAACGTGGAGGTCCTCCGCGTCGACTGAAGGGGTTCGATGGAGGAGTCCACGGTCGGATGTGCATGACGGTGAAGATGACCTGGAGCTGCTCCGACGAACTTGTTGGTGGATGGAACTGAGTTCCTTAGCGCGCTAACACCTGCAAAGGAAAGTTAGGACTCAGAGCTATGCTCCGGTCCGGGTTATTGAAGTTAAAAACTAAAGAAGCGGAGGGGGCAAAGCTTGATCTCCGATGAAGGTGGTAGAGGAGATCTCGACCTGAAGATCGAGGCTAAGGATGATCAGGTTGCGGTGCAAGGTAAAGCGTGTGTCAGAGTGGTCGATCGGAACGGATGGATGTGGGTCACGATGCTCTGACCAGCTGATGAAGCAGAGGAACACACGGAGGCGGAGAATGAAAAGATAGAAGCTAAGTGGGAAATGGAAAGGATTTGAGGGATACATAAAGATCTGGACGTGCTCCTGAGCTTCAGGCGAAGATGGTTGATAGGGTGATGGCTTCAACCTCAATGCGGAAGGTGAGGTAGGCTGCTCGCGGTGGATCTCCGGGCACAAAGGGTGAGCGTCGTCTTCATTGCACCAAACTAAGCTTCGAGGGGTTCTCCGAGAAGCTGTCACTCAGCTGGAGGTGGCTAGGGGTCGAAGAGGAAGTAAGGTATGAGCTACCACTCCTGGGAGGCGGAAGAAGATACTTTATAGCATTCCCAAGATCTGGAAGAATCGAGCGAGGGCACGAAACCCTTGGAAGATTCGTGCCTTCCTAGGGATCCACGAAGGTCTTAGATCCAAGGGGAAGTTATGGGAGAAGAATCGGGGTGAGGGGATACGTGACCTGATTGGGAAAATAGGAAGAAATCGGTCCGACGATGAGGTCGAGTCGGGTCAAGCCCTGGAAGAGGGCGTGGACCTGGGTCAACGAAATGACGTGGACCAATCAAAGAATTAGAATGTACAAAATACTTATAAATTAAAAAAATAATAAATGATTTTAAATCAAAAAGTGGATAAAATGAAAACTATTTGTTATTTTTTTAAAAAAATTATTTTTATTTATTTTTGTGAGAATAAATTTATCTTTATACAGTATAAAGTATTATATATAGGTATAATATAGCTATGCATTTTGTATAATTATTTTTATTTTGTTATTTTTACACAAATACCCCATTTTTTATATTTTATTTATTTAGAACATAATTTTTTGAGTATGAAATATTTTTTATTTTATTTTTTATTTATATACACGTATATAATAAATAGGGAATGAAGCATATATACATGCATTTTGCACAAGGGAGAAAGGATTTCTTAGTTTATTTTGTTTTATTAATCTGATTTTTGTTTTATTTTTAGAACTATATACAAGGAGGTAAAAAAACACCTTATTTTTCTTTTATCAAAAAATAATTATTTAATTATACAACTAATATGTACAATATAGAGTAGGCCCTACCTCTCTCTCTACTTGTTTTATTTGGCGATCAGGTCAATGCTTGACTTTCTCTCGGGTTCGGGTCACTCTGTATTTATTCTAAATACCTCCTTCCCTTTTCTTTTCCTTTATTCTTTTATTTTTTGGACAAATACATGCTAATTATGCAATATTAACAAATGCATGTATAATGCTAACTTATTGTATTTACATCTATCTACATGATGATTTGCCAAGACAAATAGCTAAAATAAAAAAATAAAGAGTGAGAATCAGGGATTCATCATGCATCCTAAGTATAAGCAATAACATAGGTAATAAAATAGAACAATGTGAACAACATGATGTATACATACCCCCTATACTTTTGATAAAGTACATCTTAAGTATATCAAAAATACTAAGCAAAATCTAGGAGTGTAAGACAAACAAAAGAAAGATAGAATAAAATCGAAAACACATATTTACATAGCGAAAAAGAAGGAATAAATCAACGTGAACTATACAAGCTCCAGAAAGCCGAAGATTGGCCTTCTGACATGACCTAAGAATGATAGAATGTATACGAGATTTGTCGACATCAGGGTCATCCTCAAAGATATCTATATCCAAATCGGCGATTCCTGACTTGTGTCGACAGGTGAGGAGCAGCCCAAATGGTCGAAAAGATGGACAGAACTGACCTCTGAAAGATGTACCACGGTCTCTGAATCATTTTCAATATTTGCAATGAGATAAGAAGACGAATACTTATTCTCTTACAATGTATCTTTATCTCTGTGTGACTGAAGAGACATCATGTCGAATCTGAAGTTGAAGTGAGGAAGAGATCAAACTCTGTTGCGATATGAGCAATCTCCTCATCAATTAGCAATTATCTGAATCTGCATGAAAAGAGGGCTCAATAATCTTGTTGTTAGAAGGCTCGACCAAAGTATCTACAACTAAAATGGGTATGGCCTTCGGAGTACGTGCCACCAGTGGTGTTGTCTCCATTATGTAGATACTATAGATCTCATCAACATATCTCCAAACATGTGTTCGTGGATCATCAAGGGCAGTAATTTCCAATTTTCCTCTATGGAGAGGAAATCTTGGGTCTCAGTAGAATATGAAATGATAAGATCATATTTATCCTCAACCGTAATCCCAGATGTTTCTGTATCTAATGGCTTGAAAGACACTCATCTGCTGGCAGAGTCTCTATCGGCTCGGAGCTCGGCATTGTCCTACTGAAGGGAAATGTGACACTATTTGTCCCATAATCAATAACAGTCTTGGTTGAACACAGAAAAGGCCGACCAAGAATAATGGCAGCATCCTATGATGGTACTGAGGAATCAGAGTCTAAGACAACAAAATCCACAATGAATTTTATGCCTTGCACCACCACAACGATGTCACGAATTATACCCTTTCGACCTCTTAACCAAACTATCTGGAACTGAAGGATCATTCGGGCTCGCTTGAAAGGTCTTGAATGAAGTGTCTCGAGAAGTTGGCAGGATAAAATTTTCACTAAAGACCCGATATCTAACAAGGTGTGCTTGAACTCGTGATATGAAATCTGATAACTGGCAAATGGTGCTCCCATGTCTTTCTTTTTATTTTTTCATTTTTTATGATTTTTTGTATTCACTTTGAAAAGATTCAGAATCTGAATGTGCACTTGCGTCATTGCCAATTTTGGTTCCTCACTCCTAAATGTCTCATCAACTGTATCCTGCCTCTGGTCATCATGGGAAGAAAAAGGAATAGAATTCAATGACTCATGTAAAGCGGTAATATCTGAAACTGATCTCTTCTCTATGACTGTGTTGGCTATAAAATCTCTGAAGGTGTCCATATACTCCCTACGATATGCGATCTACTCATGAATCAAATGGATGAAATGATCAAATGTGGGACCATCTATATCAGAATTCTCGAAGTAATGTCCCACATGCATCTCGAGCTACTGAAGACACTTAGAATAAGCAAATGAGTCAGAGATGAATTTCTCCTGTGACTGCTCATAGCACTGGTTGTGATATGTAAATTGAATCAGCTGATACTTCAGTTGAAATAACATAGGTTCTCGCTCTGTATCTTGGAATACCGGAGGAATAGATATCCAAGACTCATGAACTGGGAAACAAAAAACCGACTCATACTCCAGCTGAGAACTCAATGGAAGAAGTATCGGTATCTGAGGATGATAACTCTCCGTAATTGTCTCAACATCCATCCTTTGTGTTGCCTCAATATCCACATCAATTGCTTGATGTGCGATCCCTAAATCAGTGAGAGGTGGATCGCATCTAGATGGTCTGGCATATCCCTCGTGTGTCATCTTGACATCATGGATCTCTCCAAAGAGAGTCCAAAGCAAATCCTCGTCAAGTTGTGGTGTGAACCATCACACGAGGCATCAACCAATGCATGTTCCTCGGCAGTCATCATCAGATAAAAGATCTGAACTAGCTCAGCTTTCGAGATCCCATGATTTGGGAATCTCCTCAAAAGAATCTAGAATCTGAACCATAAATCCTGAAGTGGCTCATGTTGATCATGTGAAAACTCTCTAATAATCGATTGCATGAAGTTGGCCCGGCTAATGGGGTAAAATCTCCTAAGAAAGGAAGCTCGAAGCATACCCCAATTAAATCGTTCCTCTCCTAAACGTCGGAACCATCTTGCGGCTCTATCCTTGAGTGTCAAGGGAAAGGTCTTTATCATCGCATCCTCAGGTGTAATGTCAGAATAAAATCGAATACTGTAAATTTCCTCAAACTCAAATCGATTCTCATAAGACTCCTCGAGCGGCTTTCCATGAAATTTTGGCAACAATGAAGCAATGTATGAATCAGAAGTTTTTAGGATTTTTCTTGATTTTTTGAATTATTATTAAGATGAAAAATGATATTTTTATTTAAAACTGTGACGTTTTGAATTTTAAAAATATAAAACTATATGAAAGTATTTGTCTTTTATGTTTCCTATAAAATAGATATAAATAACTTCAAAATGATATGGTGTATGTTTTTATGTGATTTTTATTAAATTAATTATGAATTTTGAAGTATTTATTTATTTTATATACTTTATGGTTTTTATTATTCAATTTTTATTTTGTTTTTAGATTTCGATGTAACAGGTAGTAAAATATACTATAGCTAATTTTTTATATAATTTTTAAAGGTGTTTTTCTATTTTTAAATGATTTTTTTAAGTTTTTAATATTTTTACAATTTTAAAGATTTAAAAAATATTTTTAATTTTTAAAATATGAATTAATAATGTATGTAGTACAAAATATTGTATTTATACATATTTTCATTATATTTTTATATTATGTATTTTATTTATTATGTATTATGAAAGGTATAGAATTTATTTACTATTTAGGTGTATAATGTAATTATAGGAAAATCTGCAGGTGCGTGGAAAAGTTGCAGGAGCTGGAGGGCGTCGGTGCAAAAAGCACTGGTAATGACGTGTGTTTCACGTTATCTCAACAACAGCAAGACGTGTTTACGACACGTGGATGAAGGTGGACCTTGGATCAAATCGATGGTTCAGATCTCACCACGATCTATGATTGAAATTAAAAACCCCCAATTCAGATCCTACAGTGACTGCTTGTTCTGGGTCTATATGTCGTTCTTTCACAATTTAATCCAGGCGGTGGCGGTTCAATGTTTCAAATCTACTCGCGGGTGCGTCGATATTCTGGAGACGACGAATATTCGAGGATGTGATGGCGCTCAAGGTAGTTCTACAAGGCAAAGCATGATCTATATGATGGCGTCGTACTTCAGGTCTGCGGTGGACTTTAGTGCTACCTATGAATTGCGATGGACGACTCGAGGCTTTAGATCTCAATAACAGTGGAGATCAAATGTGTAATGATTTCAGGATTGCTTTAGATCTTCGTTGGAATACCTCTATATGAGGTTGCTCGTGGTTGATTGAGGTGTTGATCATCACGATTTAGATGAAGGGGGAGGCTTGCATGTGCTGCTGCGTTTTTGTTCTCGGTCCATATCAGATTGAACTCTAGATGATGATTCAGAACATATGCAATGGTCCTTCAGATGCTCGATGAGTATCTAATCCTGCAAGAACATAGATCGACTCGATCTCGATGGCTGGATCTCAAATGAAATAGGGAATATGAATGCAAAAAGCTCAATTCAACGGAGGAACGAGCTCCAAGTTGTTCGATCTTTGTGTGTGATCAAGAGTGATAGGATGTCAAGTGAGGAGGATTCGATATGGAAGCAAAATCGGGAATTGGAAATTGAGCAAGGAATTGCGGAATAACGGATACGGAAGAGATTGAGGACAGAAGATGAAGAAAACAAAGAGAATGGAGAAGGAAGGGAGCTATAACATGAAGAAAGGAATGTGCATTGTGTGCCTGTTGTTGGAGATCGAAGACCTCCGAGTGGTTGCCTGCAACTCGCGGCGGTCGAGGAGACTAGGCACAGCGGAACGAAGCTCACGCCAGCGGTGATCTGGTCGAGGGAGAAGAGTTGAGTCTCTCTCTCTCTCTCTCTCTCTATATATATATATATATATATATATATATATATATATATCTCGCTCTAGACTCGACCTACGCTGAAAGATAAAAATGGCGAATGCAAGAGCTTGGAGGAGTCGGGGGGTATAAATAGGGGGATATCATGGTTCCCAAGAAAGCTGGTGCGGTCACCGGTGTAGGGATCCGATGACCAGAGGTCTGTTGGAGAAACGGTCGAGCGACTGAGGTATTTGGAGGTTGGCAGTTTATGGAGGAGAAGAGGGGACGAATGGCGGCGACATATTGAGGAAGAAGGGGAAGAAGAAGCAAACGATACAGGGAGATGAGTTGCGCTTGAGGTGGACGCGCAGAAATAAAATAATAAAATAATATAATTTAAGTAGTTAATTAAATGAATGAGTAAAGATTATTTATGTTAATAATTGAATTGATAAAGAAATAAATAATTATATAGTTAAATAAATAATTAAGTAATTAAATGATTCAATATTTAATTAAATTATATTAATTAATTAACTTAATAAATAATGATTAAATAATAATAGTTAAATAAATAAATATATAAATGTATAAGTTAATACATATATATAAATATATATTAATTAATAAACTTTATTTGATTAGATTATAGAATATATAATAAATAACATACATTGAATAATATAAATCAAGGTATATTGTACACTATATACCAATGTAGTCCCAAAATCCACTTTTCACATATTAACTCTGATTTTAGCGAAATCAGTGGCAATTGGTAGATAATTATATAAAACGAACTTTAAAAGTGATTCGCCCAATTCAGAGCATATGGTCGAGTTATGAGGTCCAGAAAATTTAGATCATGGCTTCATGGCTTCTGGATTTATTAGCATTTTGATTTAAGTTACATTTTATATTTTTCTAATGATTTGTATAAACACAGTGGAAAAAAATTAATTAAACGGAGTTTGGAAAAATTAACTAAAAAATCGGGAAGATTATACACATAGTATACATAGACAATAGGGGACTAACACCAAAATGCTCTGTTTTATTCTAATATTTTTTTGATGTTTTTAGTAAATAGTATTAATTGTAAAACAAAGTTTAAAAGTGTCTTTGGTCGATTTGGAGTTTTCTATGAATAGTTATGAACCTTGGAAGTCAACTTTTGTGGATTTTTCGATTTATTGTAATATTTTATTTTATTTTTAATAAATTTCTAATATTTTTATAAATTAATATATATTTTTATGAACAACTTTTGTGAAGAAAATATTTTTATTTGAAGTGATCTTAATGATAAACAAAATAGGTGAAATATTCCCAATATGGAATATGTGTAAATATATTTTTATGATCTATGTTTTTTGACATCTTTCATAAATTAGGATTCTTATCTCCCCCTACTTATTTATTTTGTCAACCAAGTTAACATTGACCCGATTTAGGGATTAGGATCAGTCTATATATTTTATATAAATCTTTTTTTCTTTTATCTTTTATTTTTCTCTTTGTTATTTAATTTTGGTTAAAATAGGTGTTAAATATATGACTTTAATATTTATAGTTAGAATATTAATTAATGAGAATTAGTAAGTACTTACATGTATTTTACCAAGGATTTTAGCTAAAATGAAAGAATAAAGGTAATGAATCATATATTCATCAAAGTTCACGAGAGAGAACGGATTCAGTCTATGGCAGATCAAGATGTGTGCCCTTCTAAAGCAGTAGGGCATCTGGGCATCGTTAGATCAAGAGTAGGCAAAGGCGCTCGAGTTGTCGAGTTGATGGTGTAGGAAGAGAATGCGCACGCGATGATCATGTTATGTTTGTCAGACGAGATTATCGCAGAGGTTACCGATGAGGATTCTCCTGCCGGTCTGTGGTTGAGACTCGAAAGTCTTTACATGACGAAGTCTCTGACCAACAAGTAACTCTTGAAGCAACGTTTGTTCTCTCTCCGCATGCATGAAGGTACATCTTCTAAAGAATTTCTAGATCATTTAAATATATTATTGATGGATTTAAGAAATGTAGATGTTAATATTAAAGATGAGGATGCTGCCTTTATTTTATTGTTCTCTCTTCCGTTATCGTTTGAGAATTTTGTTCAATCATTCATTGTGTGAAGAGAATCCAAGACCTTAGAGGAAGTTCACACGAGTGCATACGTGTGAACTTCGACATATGGCTACTGGGATGCAAGACTCTAACACTATAGGATTTGTTATGACTCATGAGAAGAGCTATGATAGTTCTAACTACACAAAGAATGGAAAGCAGAAGTTCAAGTTGAAAAATTACAATGCCACGGGCATCTGCAATTACTGCAAGGAACCTCGACATTGGAAGAAAGACTTCCCAAAGAAGGCCATAATTATTGCAGTGGCTCAAGGTGGCAGTGATTCTGAAGATGGTTTCATTCTCACCGTCACAGATCAGAAGATGACAAATAGCACCTGGATTCTTGATTCAGGCCATTCTTACCATATAACTCATAATGAAGATTGGTTCTGCACCTATGAGAATATAGATGGTGGAAACATCTTCACGGGGAGTAACGCAGCATGCAAGATTGTAGGGATCGGCTCTGTGAAGATCAAGATGCATGATGGAGTTATGAGAATCATGACAGAAGTACGACATGTTCATGATCTGAGAAAGAATCAGATATCCCTTGGAGTCATGGACTCTAAAGGATACATGTACAACGTTGAAAGTGGAGTCATGCAGGTTGCTAAAGTTGGACTATATGCCTTGCAAAGGTCTACAGTTCCTAGGAGTAAGTTAAAGTATTGTTTGGACTTGTTCAATATCGACATTTGGTAGTAGCCCCATGGAGGGGCTGGTGATGGCAAGGTGAATCTCATTAAAGATTTTCTAAGGAGAAATTTCAAGGTGAATACTGTTTATAATTCCTTTATTCTTACTACCTGAATTTCAAGTGGCGCAGTATAGTATTGGTTAATTCTACTATATGAGAATTTAACCTTGGTGAAGTCTAGCAGTGGCTAATTCTGCTAGTGGAGAATTCAATTCATTAAGTATAGTAGTGGTTTAATATGATATATGAGAATTCAATTCCGATGGAGCCTAGCAGTCGTTAATTTTGCTAGTGGAAAATTTAACTCATGGTGGAGTAATAGTGGTGGTTTATTCTGCTATTTTAGGATTCAAATCAATGTGGAGATTGTTGATATGAGTTGAATCCTAACCATTTGTTAGGCTGTTGATGTGACTGATCTGTGTCCTAGCTTCTAATTGGTTGAAAATTGTTGGGTCAGGAGTGTTGACATGTCTGATCTGTGTCCTGATTTCTGATTGGCTGAGAGCTGTTGGATCAGGATTGCCGATATGTCTGATCCGTATCTTGCCTTCTGATTGGTTGAGAGTTGTTTGAATGGATTGTTGAATATAAATGGTATTCTTTTGTTGTAGTATAAAAGGGGCCTTATGGCCATCAGATATTGCATCCTTATTCTGATCCTGAATCTCATCCCATATTTGTACCTTCTCAGTATCCTATGTATTATATTTTTCTCCACATTGTGAAATCGACCGTTGCCATCCAAGGACATAGCCCATTTACAGGTGAATCTTGTAAATCTGTGTGTTTGTGTCTTACTTGTCTGATTGTATTTTTGCATTTTTGCTTCCGCGATTCACAACGAACTGTTCTGTGATTATCAAGGATTGTTCTGCTAAGGATGCTCTTATGGTGACCTCTGAGATCCTGGACTCCGGGAACTATCTGTCACTCTATCTTTGATTCTAAAGATTGATTTTCGCAAGACATTGGATATTCTTCATTGGCCTTTCATTATTGAAACTCTTAGAACTTCAGGTGCTTTGTTGGCCTTTCATTCTAAAGATTGATACACTTCATTGTCCTTTTATCTGTTGGGTGGAAGGGTTTCTACTTACTACACGTATATCTTTTAACTTAAATGTATTTTTTGTAAGCTTTATCCTATCGAGAACGAGTAGTTAGACAAGGAGATCCCCTCTCTTCTTTTCTTTTCATCCATGCACTCTTTGTTTTGGATGCGATTTTTGTTGAATTGCCAAATTTCGGTCGATGTAAGTGATTTCATAAAAAGAGAATGACCCCAACGATAATGAACGTCCACTTCACGGACGACTTGTTTATTTTCCTGGAATATAGCACGGAGTCACTCCTTGATATTATTAATACACTATGTATGTTCTCAAAGATGTCACGCTTGGAGATAAGTCATCAAAAATAGGAATTCTTGCACCCAATACCTACTTTACAAATTGAAGATTTCAAATATTAACATCTGTTAGCTTTGCAAAAGGGATTGTGAAGATCTTTAGTTTTTTTTGGTTTCCCTGACTCATAAAATAAATTTGATGATTTATTTTTATCACTGACTTAGGGGACTTCTTTCTCTGAATCTTGGGAAACTTTATCCATGAAGGGAATCGATTTGGTGGTCCATCTGAAGCGCAAGATGCTGCAAGGGATTCCGAAACACCCCGGTAACAAGTCAAATATAATTTGGATGGCATCTCAAATCAATTGAGTGTGTTTGTATCAATCACAAACTGAATAACTTCGTATACTCGACTCGGGGCTACTAAATTTTGCTTCATGTGTTTACTTCATGAGGTTGGACCTTCTACTATGTCTTATTTCCATTTTCAGAGATCTCTCTAACTGAACCACTGGTGAAGATCATCTCTATGAAAGGCAAAGAAGCTGGACCCTCCTTAAAGAAACTCCCAATATCTCCTCCAACCTGGTGTTAGTAACTATGCAGGGCAGGCGATCGTAGCTGGACTCAATCTTCTATCATGGTCTTTTTTAACCTAACACATTTTTTTGGAGATAGCTAAAGTTTCTCTTACAGTAGACTTTCTTGGATCTAAATGTCTTAGCGAAGTATTTTTTTATTCCTCTTCCCCAGTCTGTAGGGACTCTTTTCAGTTGGTATGTACTAAACTCTTACTATTGCTGCACTTAGGTGAGTAACCCCTGACTTTCATTTTCTAAAAAAACTATGCACTCGATCTACTTATTGGAAGGGTTAGAAAGACTATAAACAGATCAATTAACTTAAATATAAGATAACTAAATAATCATGAAGACTAGCGAAGAGTAAACGGGCACGAGTTTAGGAATAATAAACACATCCCAAACATGACCCACTGACATTGTTTCGAATGGTGGTAGTGGTTGGAACAGTGGCAGATGGGGGGAGGGGGGACCTGCCATAAATGAATGAATCATGGTGGGTTATTGAAGATGTCATTGAAACAAGCTAATACACATAGAAGGTCCTCAAAGACCCAGCATCAAAATGAGCTAATGCATGGCAGGTCCCCTAAGATCTGCCATTAGTCCGAATTAATGCACGACATGTCTCTAAACTTATATTAAATTAACATGTCATGAGTACAAAATTCTAATAATCTAATCCAATATTTTACACAATTACTCTTAGAGATATCATATCATGCACGGAGATCTACTTCACATGCATTAACAATCTATGAAGCAATCAAAATCTTATGTGGTTGTTAATGTGTCATGTCAGATAGTGTGGGTAGGTTTTTGGGGTTGAAAATCATTCTATCCCAAACCCACCCAATCCTACATGGTATTCTACGTAGCATTCACACCTCGCCTATCCTTCATCGTGGCACTTGTCACATATTTTCACAAGTCAATTTTTTTAAAAAAATTCTCTATATAAAAAAGAAGCGACCAACATGACATGCCATTTTACAGGTGTTGGTTGTGATAGGGAGCGAGTAGATCGTGACGGTGCAATACGGTGGTGCTGCAGGTGGTGGTGATGATGGTGGTGTCAGTTATAGTGTGTGGTGGTAGTGATGACCAGGTGGCGGCAACAGTGATGGCGGTGCAACAATGGGAGGAAAGAGAAGGTGGTGGTGATAGTGAAGGAGTCATGGTGGCAGTGATAGGAATAGTGACTTGTGAGAAAGAAGATGAACTATCATCAAAATAAACAAACTTGCTAGCAGAGGGACCTGCTTTCAAATTGAAGGAACTCATAATAGATCTTTACAGACATGCCATCCAAAGTAATATACATAGCATGCAGAGGCGGACTTACATACAGTTCATGAGGGGCACAGGCCTCCCCTGAAATTAAGAATTTTTAATGCCATTTCCATTCTTGTGCTCCCTAAATTGCTCTCCATTCACCTTGTGCCCACCCTTGCTCTCTCTCTTTCCATTTAATTTTACATATATACAAATATGTCTCACTAAATATACATTAATGTTATCATTATGTAATCAATAGTAAGTTTTTTATAGTTATAAATTTGTGTATAATGACATATTATTATACAGCTACATAATAAAACAGGATGAATTACTATTATTCATTGTCAAAGTATCATTCATTCTTCAAATCATAATGAGTGTTGTATTCATTACTAGATATATAACGACTATTAGCCATTGATTTTTTTCATTAAAATTTGTACTGATCTCACTAATTTGTTAAAGAATGTGAATACAAGCTCTTGAAAAGTTAACGAATAGCAAATGGTATATTGTGTGATTCATCACCTAAAATATAGTCATGAATACAACATTTGTTATCAAATTTAGAAAACATGATAGTTTTGCAACAGATAGTATTTGTTGTTAAAGTAGTAATATAAAATCATATCACGATAAATCCTCAAGTTATATACAACTATGTATAGGTTCATTTTGTTGAAGTAAACTTTATGTATTTTACCTTTAACTAGGAAATAAATTAAATTTGTTATAGTAAGATTTAATGGGTTCATATTAAAATCATAAACTCTTTGTTTATACCCGGGTTTTTCTAAATATGCAAATCTCAAATACCACCAAATCTTTCTTGGTACATTCAATTATATATTAAACCCCTCAAATATATAGAGTTTTTATGAAATTTCAATCATAAAGTTATACTTAAAAATTGCATTTTATTTTTTAAAATTGATTTCCTTGTTTGAAGTCATTTCATAATTGTTTTCATATCTAAAATGTATAAATATGTTATTATGTGATTTATCTATCTTATTTAGTCGATAAATTGAATATTATGAATTACGTTTTAGATAATCAATCTAAAGAATATAAGTGAGAGTTTACCACTTTTAAATCTTTGTTCTAACCAAGACATATATTTTTGATGCCTACCTTATCTAAAATTCTAGGTCTGCCACTGATAGCATGTCCCCAGTGACCTGCCTTCAAAATAAATTATTACATGACAGATCCGTAAATGAGCATGATAGCTATCGGAGATGTCACATCATGCAAAGTGATGTATTAGCCATCAAATTAGAAACCCTAATCATAAGTGATTGTTGTGTCATGCCACGTAAGATGGCCGGGTTTTTTAGTTGCTTTTTGGGGGGTGCAACCAATTTTTCGTTAACAAATAGGGCTAAGGCAGCTATAACTCAAACTTAAGATCCAAGCACTATAAAAAGATTGCAACTACAAACCAAGCAGTAGATTTATCTAAACTACAATGGATGGAAGCTTATCGATTTCAATGGTAAGACCTTTTCATGTCAAGAAAACATGTGGTCCTTTCTGTAGACTCAGAAGGGGGTCTTTATTCCGCCATAACCATTCTGATTTGATAATGAATTGAAGTTTCTGGATTTTAATGTTAGGGCCTTTTCATGTCAAGTCAACATGTCTACAAACTATGAATCGGGTCTTTGTCCTGTCATAGTCATCTTGCTTCTCCTTCATGCATGGTCTTGAAAGGATTGGGCAAGGACTTGAATCGAATTCTTTACAACTGCTAAGACTATTGATGCATGAGGTAGTTGAAAATTGGATTATCTAGGGAGCCTCCAACATGGATTTAGAATAGGAGCTGTTTTCGAGGAGGTGCGATCTCTTTTTTATATCTTGCTTATGACTTTTATCTGTCTACCTCGACATCTATATCAACTACAACTAGGGATAAGAATTCCAACTACAGAAAAAACAACCACGTATGTATAAAGAATATTTATAATGGAAAAACTTCATTGTGAGGAAAAACTACATGGTTGATCATGACCGAGAATCAAGCCTTATAAAATAATTTCTCATAAAGGGATTACATGAAGTCAACCTTCTATACAATGATATAAATCATCAAATAATGGAGATAATAGAGAGGAGAGATATCACCAAGCTGATAAATCTGCTGCCAAACGTTAGGAAAGATGGTTGGAGAAGAATCACTCCAAATATCACTTCGACCATCCAAATTTTGTTACAGTCATGAACCTTCTTTTGTCTCCTTTTCCCTTTAATTTCTTTCCGGTGCTATGAGAACTTGTTTTGGAATGTGTTTGATATGCTTCACGTGCCTATTATTTGTACTCCATGGAAATGAGGAAATAACGAAGCATGAAGTCTTACTTTCCAAAAGAATAGGAAAAGATGACTCTTATTCCTAAAAGGTAATTGATTCCCTTCTTCAATTAGAACATGATTTTTCCTATTCCAATTAGGCTACAAATGTTATATATAATTAGGATCCTACAAGGAAGGAAATCCCCCCCCCCCCCACTCTCTCTCTTTCTCTCTCTCTCTCTCCCCAAACCCCACTGATGATGTGGGAACTGCTTAAAGCCTGCAACGAAAAATATTTCTCAAGCATCCCAAGTGACAAAGTTTTTATCATCATATCAGCATCGTTGTCATCTAGTACAAGCTGCTTTGATTCTTATACATCACATATCCAATGATAGTTGACACACATATGTTTTGGCCTTTCATGAAAGTAGAGTTGTTATCAAGGTGAATCGTGCTCTGACTCACAATAAAGGATATATTGGTCTTGAACAAAGTTAAGTTCTTGCATGATTTTTTCATCCATAAGAGTTCTTTCCCGACTTTTGTAGAGGCAATGATTTATGCTTTTGTAGTAAATAATACCACACACGTATGCAACCTCGATTGTCATGAAATAGCAACACATGTGTATGACATCAAGTAATATGGTATAGATCGTCTGCCATCAACATCACTTGCCATACTACAGTTTGCCATAGGGGAAATCCTTCTCTGCTCCAAAACAAAGACAAGTTTTGCTAGTTTCACAGTGATTCAACAAAAATCACACTTTCGAATATGTGGATGTTAATTTACTTGACGAGTATTCTAAGGTTGAAAATAGGGACACGAGCATCTTCTATTTATCAAAAATTATTGATTAATTAATGAGTGAGTATTTTTTAATCTTAGGTCTTCATGCATATATGCAATGTAGATAAAATAAGGCAAAGATAAGTTATGCGTGCAATTTTTGTTTGATTTTCAAAGTGCAATTAAAAAGATGAGATGCAATATAAATGACATGCATGCAATATGTAAATATACCACAAACAAAATTATTGAGCAATAAAATGAGGGTTGATTTCAGCGACAAGTGGAGCATCAAAATTAAGATCAAGCATGTATTCAAAGCAAAGATTTATAGAGAAAAAGATACTATAGATCATCAAATATTATCACCTTTAATTAAGTGACAAATCATAGATTAAACTGTGTCATTAAATAGAGAATAAAATAAACTTCAAAATGAAACTAAAATCATGCGATTTGGAGTTAAAATGCTCAAGATATGAATAAAATAGTATTAGGGGAATAAATGCAATAAAAATGCATGGAAAAATAAAGATAAATATTACAAATGGTCCCTGAAGGGACCTATTTCTAATTTAGGAAAATAAGAGGGGCCCTTCTCTAATTTATCCTTCGTGCGGGGGGAATCTTGGAATTATTGAAATACGACGGGACTCTCCTAGGAACCTCATTGCAATTCTAGAGAAGGTCGATGGTGTCTCAACAAATAACCCTGAAGCCACGTGCATGGCACGTGCGAGGGGCGAGGTTCGGGAAGCGGCGAGGTTCGGGAAGCGGCGAGGCTCGGAAGGATGTGTGGTCTCTACGGATGGCTTCGGTGATTGGCTAGGTTCTCTAAACCTGCAAGGTTAGTGGGCACTACGTGTGAGGAGGGGCAGGGTTTTATCTAATGACGAAGGAGGAGTGGATGAGATATCGTTCGCGGATCCATTAGATGTACGGTGATCTTGTGGTCAGGACTAGGGCGAATGGGATCGGTAGGATGGCATCTGGAAATGGAATCTGACAGTTGAAAATGAAGCGGAGATGAATGACCAGGATGAGGGCACGAAGATGGTGATCATATGGCCAAGGGAGTGGTCGGGTGGTGGAAGACAAGGCAACCATGTGGGGCGGCCCAGACTATGCCACATGGATGCTCTAAAAAATGAAAAAAAGAAAAAAAATAAAAATAAAAAAGAAATAATAGAAGAATGATCTAGAAAAAGGTCAAAATATGAAAGTTGTATATCTCATTGAGATCTACAAGTTTCATGTTGGTCAAAAATCCAAAACAAGTCCCTTGCACAAAGATGAATTTTTACAAGTATTTTTAATAAGTAAAAACATTATGTTTTAACAGGTATAGTTTTTTGTTTTTTTATTCTTTTAAAAACCAAGATTTTTATAAGCAGTATTTAATCTAATTTGTAGGGGTTTTAAACAAAGTAGAAAAATAAAGAAAATGTTAGTAATAATTAAAGTAAACTAAGGTTAGTGTTGGTTTATCTGTGATTGATTTATTGACAGAGATGCGGAATCAATGAAGATTTCTGATGATGTCCTTATAATCGGGGATAAAAATAGAGAATAATGATGATCCAGTAGGGATTCATCATAACCCTATACTTGAACTATGCTCGTCCTCGAGCATCTAAAGAATGAAGGAGTCGGATTAATTCCTGACAGTGCATGTGAAATTTTCAAGGCTCAATTTATCGAAGACCCTTCATTTGAGTGATCCTAAAATTCTGGGCTCAACCATGCTCTTGTCGAAAGGAATCCAACTTCTCTTATTATCAGACTCTTTGTTTGTACGTAAAATATAAGGATATGATAATTAGTGTACTGCAATCATGAGAGTCGAGAAGAGATGTCACCAAAGGTTCCAGTCTAAGAGACTCCTCTAGACCTAATCCCCAACACTAGGGAATAAGTTGGTTCTTGCATTCAATCCACTGTCCCATTAGTTTGTCAGACTTGAAAGTGTAGATGGATTACCAGATGATGGAGGGTATGGAATTGTGTCTATTTTTCTCTCCCTCATATTGGAACAAGGGGCCTCTCGAGTACCTTATTATCAACACATGTATATATTTTTTTTGTTGGTCAATGTGCCCGTTAAGAGAATTTGGAGTCATTTGTACTTGTTTTTCTGGGAGTAAACCGAGTTTTGTCTCTTTTGAGTATCTAAGATACCATAAACACCCAGACTTGTAACATTATACGATGCAGAGCATGTTTTTGGTGCTAGCCCTATTCCTTGGTCCTAATATCATTTGGTCCAAAAGGACTCTTTGAAAAGTTTTGGAGCGCTCGCCTTTGGTGGAAGCTCTTTTGAATTGGCTTTGCGATGGTAGAGCTTTTCTTTGTATTAGAGAACTTCTCTCGAATTTTTATTTCATTGTTTGGCTAGCTATACTACTTTTACCATAAGTTAGTACACATTGATCAACAATTTAATTAAGTTTCATCACACTCTGACATATAAGTAAATATCAAATGATATCATGCGAACTTGTTCACATACTGGCTAGGATTTTGCTGACACTCATGTTTCATGAAGCCTTCATTAATTATATCTCATCCTCAAGCATCACCAAATTAGGTCTAAACTCAAATCTCCAGTCCTAGTTCCTCAAGTGATAACTCAGCTCATCTCATCAATCATGCAGTTGTGAAAGTGATGTGTTAATCATATTCTTTAGAAGGTAGCAACGAAGAGTGCAATATAGTGCTCAAATCTTTCAAACTAGGGAAGTGTGGATTATTAAGTTCAAAAATCCTAATGACTAAGGCTAAAATCAAGTGTCCTCAAATCCTCAATCCTTGAGTGATATTGAACGTGTCAGGAACACGCCAACTCCTTGGTTAGTGGATTTTAGTGAATTTTAGTTTTTGCACATTTTTATGAATTTTACTTTTTTAAGAAAGAGATAATGACTGGTCCAAACTCATATGGATAGTTACATCTACTTCCATCTAGTATGGGTGCAAGTACGGGGCATTAGATGGCTACCTGTATTACTTGAGGACGGTGCCATAGACAGTATCCTCTAAACCACCCACTCTGGTAAGGTTGATCAAAGTTCCCTCACTAAAGAATAGCTACTCATTTTTAAGCCAAGTAGTCAGAATCTTTATCAAAGAAAAACTTTTAATTTTTCAGATTTTATGGAGAATTTTGAATAAGGTCAATTTTATTTACAAGAAGTCAATCCCGTAATTTTTAAAAATCTTTTTATAAAAAATTTCAAAAATTAGTTCACTAGGTCCACTTAAACCCTAGCCCAAAAGGTTTTTAAAAATATTAATATACGAACTATGGTAAAGTATATATATATACAATAATATACAGTATACCCCCATATACTCTTTGTTATGTCCTCATAGCACAAGTGATATGAACGCATAGCTCTAGTTAAATATAAGAATATATAGCATAACTGAATCAAAAGGTCCTCCTATACTCAGGTCAAAAATGACCTAAGTATAAGAAGACAGATAGAGGGAAGATGGACGGGTCGAGTCCCCCCTATACTTAGGCTAAAAGTAGCCTAAGTATCGGATGTGGATTTTTGGATGGGGAACCCATGGTTTTTAGGGTTAGATAATGATGTTGTACATATGTCCGTCGCTTGGAGATGGGGAGGGGGATGAATTTTTACATATGAAGATGGAGTGGGGGAGTGTATGAGTATACAGATATGGGTGTGTGTCTGTGGGGGATAGATCATCGAGTGATCTACTCTCTTTCTTTCCTTTTTTTACACACACGATCCCTCAAACGAGGACCACCAAAAATTCACATGATATAATTTTTTTACAACAAAATGCATGAAAATCTTCCTTGAATCCTTCTTGATTTCTTTTGCAGCTCCTTGCAGAGCTCCCAACTCAATGCCTCCATGTAAATTGAACTTCCTTGATCTCCATGGGCTCTGCCACAAAAGATAAATGCCAGAAAAATATCAAGAGATTTAATCATGAAATGATGTAACAAAAACATGATGAAAAAGCCTAAAATTTTGAAAAAAAATCACATAAAAATAATACAATGAAATTCAACAAAAAAATAAAGATGAGTCGTGTCCCCAGCAACGACGCCAATTGGTGAATTGAATTTTTTATCATGTTAATAATCGTATCTTATCGTAGTATAGGTGGTAAGAATGATTCAGCAAAAATCAAACTTTCGAATATGTGGAAGTTAATTTACCTAGAAAGTATACCAAGGTCGAATACAGGGACATGAACCTCTTCGTCTATTTATTGAAAAAAATTGATTAATTAATGGTTGAGAATTTTCTGATCCGATGTCTTCATCAATATGTGATATGCAATGTAGATAAAATAAGGCTAAGATAAGTGACGCATGCCATTCCTGTTTGATTTTTAAAGTGCAATTAAAAGATGAGGCACAATATAAATTATATACATGCATATATATATATCTGTGAATATACTCTAAAACAAAATTATTGAGCAATAAAATGAGGGTTGATTTCAGTGACAAGTGGATCATCAAATTTAAAATCAAGCATCTATTCATGGCAAAGACTTATAGAGAAAAATACGCTATAGATCATAAAATATTAGCACCTTTAATTAAGTATCAAATCATGGATTAAACTATTATATTAAATAGAGAATAAAATAATCTTCGAAATGAAACTGAAATCATGCGATTTGGAATTAAAATGCTCAAGATATAAATAAAATAGTATTATGAGCATAAATGCAATATAAATGCATGGAAAAATAGAAAAATATTACAAATCACACCCTGGAGGGACCCATTCATAATTAAGGAAAATAGAAGAGGCCCCTCTCTAATTTATCCTACGTCTAGGGGTATTCTTGGAATTATTGAACTTTGGTAGGGGCTCTATGTAACTTACCCCAAACGTGCACGTCAGGCATGCGCTTGTGGACCTCATTACAATTCTCGAGAAAGTAGAGGGTGTCTCTGGAAATAACCCATCCCTCATGCATAAGGCATGTGTGCGAAGCGATGTTCCAGAAGCGGCAAGGCTCAGTTGGATGCATGGCCGCTGCGGAAGTATTCGGTGATTGGGTTGGTTTTCCAAGCCTACAGGTTTGGTGGGTGCTATGCGTGAGGTGGGAATTAAGGCAGGGTTTTAACTAATGGAGAAGGAAGTGAATGACGTGTTGTGCGTGGATCCATTAGATGGATGGTGATCCTGTGGTCAGGCCTAGGGCAGAAGGGTGCGGTAGGATGGCATTTGGAGATGGGATCTGACGACTGGTAATGAAGTGGAGATGAACATCCCGGATGAGGGCATGAAGATGGTGAATAGACGACCAAGGGAGTGGCCAGGTGGTAGAAGAGGAGGCAACTACGTGGGTAACCTAGAGGGCGCCACGTTGCAGCTCCGAAAAATTCCAAAAAATACGAAAATAAAGAAAAATCATAAAGAAAATAATAGGAGGCTGAATTAGAAGAAGGCCAAAACATGAAAGTTGTAGATCACGTTGAGATCTACAAGTTTCATGTTGGTTAAAAAGTCAATAGAAGTTACTTTCACAAAGATGATTTTTTTCAAGTATTCTTAATAGGTAAAATCAGTGTGTTTTTAAGGTTTTGATATTTTTTGCATTTTTAATTCTGTTAAAAGACAAGATAAATATATACAGTATTTAATCAAATTTTTAGGAGTTTTTAATGAAGTAGAAAACAAAGAAATCATCAGTAATAATTAAAATAAACTAAGGTTAATGTTGACTTATCTGTGATTTCTCATGAGGTTCTTATTAATCGAGGATAAAAATAGAGAATAACGATGATCCAGTAAGGATTCACCATACCACTATACTTAATCTATAATTGTCAATGAAGGAGTCCGATTAATTCCTGACACTACATGTGAAATTTTCGAGACTCAATTTATTGAAGACCCTCCATTTGAGTGATCCTAAAATTCCGGGATCAGCCATGCTCTAGTCAAAAGGAATCTAACTTCTCTAATTATTAGACTCTATGTTTAAACATAAAATATAAGGATTTGAGAGTTAGTATACTGCAATCATGAGAGTTGAGTCGAGATGTCACCCAAGGTTCTTGTCCAGAAGACTCACCTCTAGCCCTAATATTCAACACTAGGGAATAAGTCGGTTCTTGCATTCAATCCATTGTCTCATTAGTTTGTCGGACTTGAAAGTGTAGATGGATGGTCAGATGGTGGAGGGCATGGGATTATGTCTATTTCTCTCTCCCTCACATTGGAACAAGGGGCCTCTCGAGTGCCTTATTACTCAACATATATATTTTTTATTGTTGATTATGTAACCGTCAATGGAATTTGGAGTCGTTTGCACTTGTTTTCTGGGAGTACACCGAGATGTGTATCTTTTGAGTATTTAAGATATCTTCGACATGGAGACTTGTATCACTATACAATGCAAAGCCCTTTTTTGGTGCTAGCCTGGCTCCTTAGCCCTAATTTGGTCCAAATGGACACTTTTAAAGGTTTGGAGGGTTCACCTTTGGTGGAAGCTCTTTTGAATTTGACTTTGTGATGGTAAAGCTTTTCTTTGTATGAGAGAACTTCGCTTGAATTTTTATTTCATTGTTTGGTTAGCTCCACTACTTTTACCAAAAGTTGGTGCGCATTGATCAACAAATTTAATTAAGTTTCATCACACCCTAGCACATACGTAAATATCAAATGATAGTATGCGAACTTCTTCACATACTGATTAGGGTTTTACTGACACTCAGGTTTCTTGAAGCCTTCATTAACTTTATCCCATCTTCGAGCATCACTAAATCAAGTCTAAACTCAAATCTCAAGTCCTTATTCGTCAAGTGATAACTCAATGCATCTCATCAATCATGTAGTTGTGAAAATGATGTGCTGATCATATTCTTTAGAAGGTAGAGATGAAGAGTGAAATATAGTGCTCAAATCTTTCAAACTAGGGAAGTATGGATTATTAAGTTCAAAAACCCTTATGACTAAGGATGGTTAACTCAGTCTTTCAAGATCTCAGAAATCAAGTGTCCTCAAATCCCAATCCTTGAGTGATAGTGAATGTGTCAGGAATACACCAACTCCTTGGTTAGTGAATTTTTGTGAATTTTAGTTTTTGCAACTTTTCATGATTTTTTAAGAAAGAGATAATGACTAGCCCAAGCTCATATGAATAGTTGCATCTACTTCCAGCCAGTATGGGTGTAAGTATGGACCATTAGACGGCTAACCGTGTTACTTGAGGACTGAGCGATAGACAGTGTCCTCTAAACCACCCACTATGTTATCCTCTAAATCACTCACTCTGCTAAGGGATATCGTAGTTCCAACGTTGAAGAGTAGCTAGTCATTTTTAAGCCTAGTAGTCAGAGTCTCTACCAAAGAAAAACTTTTAATTTTTTTATTATTATGGAGCACTTTTAATAAGGTTAATTTTATTTACAAGAAGTCATTCCCTCAATTCAAAAATTAGTTCACTTGGTCAACCTAAACCCTAGCCCAAAAAGTTTTCAAAAATTCTAACATAGGAGCTATGGCTAAAGTATATATACAATAATATATAGTATACCCATATACTTAACCTTTTCTATGTTCTCATAGCACAAGTGATATGAAGCCATAGCTCTGGTTAAATATAAGAATATATAGTGAAACTGACTCATAAGGTCCCCCTATACTTAGGTCAAAAATGACCTAAGTACAAGAAAACAGATAGACGGAAGATGGATGGGTCGGGTCCCCCTTATACTTAGGTTGAAAGTAGCCTAAGTATCGAATGTAGATTTTTGGCTGGGATCCATGGTTTTTAGGTTTAGAGGATGTGGTTGTACAAATGTCTGTCTCTTGGAGATGGGGAGGGGGATGAATTTTTACAGATGAAGAATGGAGTTGGGGGAGTGTATGAATATACAGAGAATGGATGTGTGTGTGTGTGGGGGGGATAGATCATCGAGTGATCTACTCTCTTTTTTTCCTTTTCTTGCACACATGAGACGTCGAACGAGGTCATTGGTGTCTATGAAAATAACCCATCCCTTACGCACAAAACACGTTCGCGTGGTGAGGTTCAGGAAGCGATGAGGCTCGGGTGGATGTATGGCTGCTACGTATGGCTTCGGTGATTGGCTTGGTTCTCCAAGCCTGTAATGTCGGTAGGCTCTACGTATGTGGTGGGGATTAAGGCGGGGTTTTATCTAATTGTGAAGGGGGAGTGGATGATGTGTCATGTCCGGGGCCATTTGATGGATGGTAATCCTGTGTTTTGAACTAGGTTGGAATGGAGAGGTAGGATGTCATGTGGAGATGGTATCAAACAGCTAGAAATGAAGAGGAGATGAACGGCCAGGACGAGGGCGTGAAGACTGTGATCAGACGATCGAGGGAGTGGTCGGGTGGTAGAAGAGGAGACAACCACGTGCGTGGCCCAGAGGGCACCACATGGTTGATCCAGAAAATTCAAAAAAAGAAGAAAATAAAGAAAAATATAAAAAAAATAATAGGAGGTTGAAATAGAAAAAGGTCAAAACATCAAAGCTGACAAGTTTCACGTTGGTCAAAAATGGATTTTTGCAAGTATTTTTAATAGGTAATAACATTGTATTTTAGAGGTTTTGATAATTTTTTATATTTTTAAGGGATATTTACCCAGCAGACCCTGAAATCTTTCGAAATTACCTCTACGACCTTTGAAACATCATAATTCCTCCCACGACCTCGTAATCTTGCTAACCCTTACCCTACAGACCCTGTGGTTAACCCCCATCCATTTGTCTGTTAAAACTAACTGGATTCCGTTATTTTCTTTTAAATTATACCCATTTTATTTGTAAAAATTACATTCAATGCCATTTTGACCTACTCCATCCCCCCTCTCCCGGCGCCGCCTCCCCTGCTTCCCCCCCCGCCGCCTCCCGTACCTTCCCCCCTCCCGTGTCGAATCCCCCCCGGCGCCGCCGTAGAAGCTCCTCCTCACCTCCATCGCCTCTGCCATCCCCAAGCTCCTCCTCTCCATCCCCAAGCTCCTCCTCTCCTCCATCGCCTCCGGCAGCGCCGCCTCGAACCTCTCCAGGAACGCCGCCCACTCCTTCTCCCCCATCCTCTTGAACGACATGCCCATTCTTCTCCGCCCGTGCCTCCGCTCCACCACTGTGAAGCTCGCGCTCCTCCCCAGGCTCCCCACCCACGTCCTCGGTCCGTCGCCGTCCCCGTGCCTCCGCTCCACCACTGTGAAGCTCGCGCTCCTCCCCAGGCTCCCCACCCACGTCCTCGGTCCGTCGTCGTCGCTCCCGCTCTCCTTCCTCCTCATCCAGCACGTACACGCTCCCGCTCTCCCCGATGTCGGCCACGCATCATCATTCCGCAGTAGCTCCGGCAGGCACAGCCCGTGATCGATCGGCACGAGCTCCGCCGCCTCGTTGCTGTAACCATCGCCACTGTCGATGTTTGCCGGGCATCTTAAATTTGCTAGGGAAATTTGCTAGGGTTAGATTAACTCATCTTAAACCCAAACTAGTTAACTCAGAATGTCTCAAATTAACGGGAGGGTCTATAAGGTAAGACGGAGCAAGATTACAGGGTCGTGGGAGGAATTATGATGTTTCAAAGGTCGTAGAGGTAATTTCGAAAGATTTCAGGGTCTGCTGGGTAAATATCCCTATTTTTAATTATTTTAAAAGCAAAGATAAATATATACAGTATTTAATATAATTTTTTAGGTTTTTAATAAAGTATAAAAACAAAGAAAATGTTAGTAATAATTAAAATAAAGTAAGGTTAGTGTTGATTTATCTGTGATTGATTTTTTTCACAAAGATGTGGAATTAATGAAGCTTTCACATGAGTTTCTTATTAATCAAGGATAAAAATAGAGAATAATGATGATACAGTAAGGATTCATCATACCCCTATACTTAAACTATGCTCGTCCTCGAGCATCTAAAGAATGAAGGAGTCAGATTAATTCCTGACAGTGCATATGAAATTTTAGAGTATTAATTTATCGAAGACCCTCCATTTGAGTGATCCTAAAATTCTGGGCTCAACCATGCTCTAGTCGAAAGGAATCCAACTTCTTTAATTATCAGACTCTCTATTTGCACATAAATTATAAGGACGTAATAATTAGTGTACTGAAATTCTGAGAGGCGAGTCGAGATGTCATCCAAGGTTCCAATCCAGGAGACTCTCCTCTAGACCTAATCCTCAACACTAGGGAATAAGTCGGTTCTTGCATTCAATCCACCGTCTCGTTAGTTTGTCAATCTTGAAAGTGTAGATGGATGATCATATGATGGAGATCATGGGATTGTGTCTAATTTTCTCTCCCTCACATTGGAACCAGGGGCCTATCGAGTGTCTCATTACTCAAGAAATGTATTTTTTATTGATCATTTTCCGTCAAGAGAATTTGGAGTTGTCTGCACTTGTTTTTCTGGGAGTACACCAAGATGTGTCTCTTTTGAGTATCTAAGATACCTTTATCACTATATGATGCAGAACCCTTTTTTGCTAGCCCGACGCATTGATCCTAATAGCATTTGGTCCAAGTAAACATTTTAAAAGATTTGGAGTGCTCCCCTTTAGTGATAGCTCTTTTGAATTCGCCTTTGTGATGATATAGCTTCTCCTTGTGTGAGAGAACTTCTCTAAAATTTTTATTTCATTATTTGGCTATCTACACTGCTTTTACCAGAAGTTGGCGCACATTGATCAACAACTTAATAAAGTTTCATCACATTGTAGCATATAGGTAAATATAAAACGATAGCATGCGAACTTGCTCACATACTGGCTAGGATTTTGCTAACATTCAGATTTCTTGAATCATTCATTAACTTTATCACATTCTCGAGCATCATTAAATCGGGTCTAAACTCAAAGTTCGAGCGCTAGTTCCTCAAGTGATAACTCAACTCATCTCATCAATCATGTAGTTGTAAATGTGATGTGCGGATCATATTCTTTAGAAGGTAGAGACAAAGAGTGCAATATAGTGATCAAATCTTTCAAACTACGGAAGTATGGATTATTAAGTTCAAAAATCTTAATGACTAAACTCGGTTAACCCAATCTCTCAAGATCTCAGAAATCAAGTGTCCTCAAATCCTCAAGCCTTGAGTGATAGTGAATGTGTCAGGAATACACTAACTCCTTCGTTAGTGAATTTTTGTCAATTTTAGTTTTTTGCAATTTTTAAGAATTTTATTTTTTAAGAAAGAGATAATGACTGGCTCAAGCTCATATGAATAGTCCCAACTACTTCCAACCAATATGGTTATAAGTACGGACCGTTAGACAGCTACCGTAGTCCGTGTTACTTGAGGATGGAGCCATAGGCAATGTCCTCCAAACCACCCACTCTACTAAGGGAGACCGCAGTTCCCTCACTGAAGAGTAGCTACTCATTTTTAAGCCTAATAGTTAGAGTCTCTACCAAAGAAAAACTTCTAATTTTTTAGTTTTTTATGGAGAATTTTGAATAAGATTAATTTTATTTACAAGATGTCAATCCCTCAATTTGTAAAAAGTTTTTTTACAAAAAAAATTTAAAAACCAGTTCACCCAGTCAACTTAAACCCTAGCCCAAAAAGTTTTCAAAAATTTTAACACACGAGTTAGGGCTAAAGTATATATACACAATAATATAGGGTATACCGCCTATATTTAACCTTTGCTTTTTCCTCATAGCATAAGTTATATGAAGCCATAGCTCTGGTTAAATATAAGAGGATATAGCGGAACTGACTCAAAAGGTCCCTCCCTATACTTAGGTCAAAAACGACCTAAGTATAAAAAGATAGATAGAGGGAAGATTGATGGGTTGGGTCCCCCCCTACACTTAGGCTGAATAAAGCCTATGTATCGGATGTGGATTTTTTGCTGGGGAACCCATAGTTTTTATGGTTAGAGGATGAGGTTGTACATATGTTTGCCTATTGGAGATGGGGAGGGGGGATGAATTTTTACTAATGAAGATGGAGTAGGGGGAGTGTGAATATATAGAGCTGGGTGTGTGTATGGGGAGGGGGGTAGATCATTGAGTGATCTACTTTTTTTCCTTTTTTAACACACACGAACCATCAAACGAGGACCACTAAAAATACACATGATACAATTTTTTTAGAAAAAAATGCATGAAAATCTTCATTGAATCCTTCTTGATTTCTTTTGCGGCTCCTCAGTGCAGGAGCTTCCAACTTAACACCTTTGTGTATATCGAGTGTCCTTGATCTCCACAGGCCTTGCCACAAAAGAATAATATAAGAAAAATATCAAGAACTTAATCATGAAATGATGCAACAACAATACGATGAAAAGACCTAAAATTTTAATAAACAAAATCACATAAAAAATAATACAATAAAATTCAATAACAAATAAAGATGAGCCATGTCCCCGACAACAATGCCATTTGATGAATCGCATTTTCTACCACGTTAATAATCGTATTTTATCGTAGTATAGGTAGTCAAAATGATTTAGCAAAAACCACACTTTTGAAAATGTGGAAGTTAGTTTACTTGTGAAGTATAGCAAAGTCGAACACAGGGACACGAGCCTCGTCGTCTACTTATCAAAAATTATTGATTAAATAATGAGCGAGTATTTTCTAATCCTTGGTTTAAATGTAGATGTGATATGCAAGGTAGATAAAATAAGGCAAAGACAAGTGATGCATGCAATTTTTGTTTGATTTTTAAAGTTCAATTAAATGATGAGACGAAATATGAATGATATGCATGCAAATATGCAGCTGTAAATATATCCTAAAACAAAGTTATTGAGCAATAAAATGAGGGTTGATTTCAGTGACAAGTGGAGCATCAAAATTAAGATCAAGCATCTATTCATGGTACATATTTATAAAGCAAAAGATACTATAGATCATCAAATATTATCATCTTTAATTAAGTCTCAAATCATGGATTAAAGTATGCCATTAAGTAGAGAATAAACTAATCTTCAAAATGAAATTAAAATCATGCGAATTAGGAATTAAAATGCTCAAGATATGAATAAAAAAGTTCTAGGGGCATAATTGCAATAAAATACATGGAAAATTAAAGATAAATATTACAAATCGATCCTTGGATGGACCCGTTTGTAATTGAATTAAACCGAAGGATCCCTATGTAATTTATCCTGTGCATGGGTGCATTCTTGGAATTATTGAAATCCAACAAAGGCTCTATGTATTTTACCCCTGGCGTGCACATAAGGTGCGTGCCTCGGGACCTCATTGCAATTCTGAAGAAGGTCAGGGGTTTCTCTGCAAATAACCCACCCTTACGCGCAAGGCAGGTGCACAGGGTGAGGTTCGGAAAGTGGCGATGATTAGGTGGACGTGTGCCTACTGTGGGTGGCTTCGGTGATTGTCTTGGTTCCCCAAGCCTGCAGGATCGGTGGGCATTGTGTGTGCAGTGGGGATTAAGGTGGATTTTTATCTAACAGTGAAGGAGGAGTGGATGATGTGTCGTGTACCGAGCCATTAAATAGATCTTGATCCTGTGGTCAGGACTAGGGTGGAAGGGAGCGATGGGATGGCAACTGGAGATAGGATCTGACGGCTGCAAATGAAGCGGAGATGAACAACCAGGATGGGGGCATGAAGATGGTGATCAGATGGCCGACGTAGTGGCTGGGTGGTAGAAGAGGAGGCGGTCATGTGGGCATCCTAGAGTATGCCACGTGGCTACTCCAGAAAATTCAAAAACATAAAGTAAAATAAAAAAGAAATAATAGGAGGCTGAATTAGAAAAAGGTTAAACATGAAAGTTGTAGATCTCATTGAGATCTACAAGTTTTATGTTCGTCAAAAAGCCAAACGTAGTCCTTTGCAAGAACATTAATTTTTGCAAGTATTTTTAATAGGTAAAAATATTGTGTTTTAGAGGTTTTGATATTTTGTATTTTTAGTTCTTTTAAAAATCAAGATATATACAATATTTAATATAATTTCGGTGTTTTTAACAAAGTAGGAAAATAAAGGAAAACTTAGAAATAATTAAAATAAACTGAGGTTAGTTTTGATTTATCTGTAACTGATTTATCCATAAAGATACAAAATTAATGAAGATTTCTCATGATGTACTTATTTATCGAGGATAAAAATGGGGAATAATGATTATCCTATTGGGATTCATCAATATCTCAAGATCTATTTAACTGCATTTCAATGTTCTCTTCATGATTTGAGATAAACATGCTGACAGCTCTAACTGAATGAGCAATGTTAGGTCTTGTACATAAGATTGCGTAAATCAGACTTTTTGTGGTTCCATATCCTTTTTTTCATCTTTTTTTGTGGCTTACTCTTGGTACTTAACTTGAAGTGTGCTCCAAGAAAGGTACTCACAGGTTCGGTTTTATGCATATCAAATCTTTGAAGTACTTTCTCAATGTACTTCATCTTGATATAACCAAAGTCTCTTCGACTTTCTACTACGGGTAATATTCATACCCAAAATCAGATATGCAGATCTTAAGTCCTTCATACCAAATGGCATGCTCAATTCATCCTTCAAACTTCAAATTCTTGAGGTATTACTTCCAACAGTGAAAATATCATCAATAAATATAAGCAAAATGATGAAATCATTACCTGAAAACTTCTTGATGATGATGTAATTATCTTAAGTAGCCTTTATATAGACATGCCTCGCCATAAATGACTCAAATTTCTTACATCATTGTCTAGAATCTTGCTTTAGTCTATGCATGCTTTTTTTCTCAATATGCAAACATAGTCTTGTTTTACTTTAACACAAATCCCTCTAGTTGTATCATATACATTTCCTCCTCAATATCACCATGGAGAAAAGTGATCTTCACATTCATCTTCTTACTATTAAAGTCTTGATTGATTGCCAATTTGAGATTAATTCAGATGGATAATATCTTTTATCAAAAGATAAATTATCTCACCAAAATCGACTTCCTTATTTAGGCTGAAACCTTTCACAACCAACTTAGATTTGTATCTTGGATTTAAAGATATCTTCTCATAGTTCACTCCACTTATTTTTCAAAACTCTTTTCACCTTAGGTAATTTCAAAGCTCAAAAGTATGGTTTCCACGTAATGAATGCATCTTATCTTGCATAGCTTCAATTCACTTGTCTTTCTACACATCCTATATAGTCTCTTCATAGTATTCTTGATCGTCATTGTTCATTAAAATAACATAATCATGTGTAAAGTAACTTGAAAAGGGGCATCTCTCTTTCATGGATTGACATGGTGGATCTGTATTGGAGGGGGAGCCTTCCTCTTGATTTTTGGTAAGAACATATATCATGTCAATATCATCTTCCTCAATGTGAGAAGGCTCCTCTTGGATATCTGAATCTACATCTGGTGCATACTGCAAAGGAATAGGATCTATATCAATTGTCTTGTAGTTGTTATGAGATGGTTTTTTGGATGTCTTCATAATATCTTCATTATTTTTATCTTCAGGAAAGATTACATCTCCACTTCTCACAAGCTACTTATCTACAAGTTTGTATCCAAATTCATCATGTCCATATCGCACAAAGACATATTGTCTGATCTTTGATACCAACTTTGATCTCTCATTTCTTGGAAGTGTATAAAGACTCTACAACCAAACACATGTAGGTGCTCTAAGGAAACATCTTCATGAGAGACTCTGTCTGGGATATCTCCATCCAAGTAGCGTGTGGAGATAGATTGATCACATGAGCAACGATACTCAAGGCTTCACCCCAAATGGAACCTCATAGATTTGCCTCTGAAAGTAAAAACATGACTCTATTTATAAGAGTCGTGTTCATCCTCTCAGTAAAACCATTCAACTGAGGAGTCTTCGGTGGAGTCTTATGATGTCTAATTCCATGATATTGGCAATACATGTCAAAGGGCCCCACATACTCTTCACCATTATTGTTGCCAATGCAGTTCAACTTCTTTCTTATTTGCCTCCCTATAAGTGCATGAAAGTTCTTAAGCACACTAAGGACTTGATCCTTCCTCTTTAATGTATAGACCCATATTTTCATGGAAAAATCACTACTAAAGGTAACAAAATAAAGTGCAACACTGAGAAATCTAACCTTCTAGTACCACATAAATATGTGTGAATCAACTCTAATACTTATGCTTTCTTGGAGGGTGTGTTAGTTTTGAGTGTAACAATGTAACTCTCGACTACTTTCTGGACACGAAATGAGTACATCGCTCTATCTTTTCTTTATGCCTAAAAGAAGATTCCTCCTAATGAAGGTATGCATACACTTCTCTCTCATATTGTTGAGTCTTTTATGCCATAACTCCATTGAACTGACATCAAGGGTTGTATTCACTATAAACTTGAAAATTGATGCACGCATAACGTAGAGGTTATTGTTGCATTTCTTCCATTGTGCTACAAGGGAAGTACCCTTGGTAAGCTTCCACTATCCACTATCACATGTATTGCAATAACCTTCATGGTCAAGTTTTTCGGAAGATATCGTGTTCAAATGCATATCAGGAGAGTGCATTGCGTCTTCTAGCTTCAAAGTAACTATGACAGCATTCTGTAAAATAACTTCATGTACCGCAAATGGGCGAGCCGACTGGGTGAGCAATTGTGTACTACAAGCTCATCTTGCCCTAGGAGAGCACATGTGATCACCTAGTACGATACACTATGTGCATGCCATTTTCATTTTTTGTAGTTATTTTTTGATAAGGAATTGCTACCCATTCTAAGAGTCTCAAAATCACTAGAAGTATACAATATCAAAACTCGTTGTTGGAGGTCATGTCAAGAGTGGAATCATTGTTGATGACCCAACATGTATCATCTCTAGAGACAATCACCATGTCCATGTCAAACATTATGAGCAAACCATTCTCAATAGCAACATCGGCAACATTTTCATCCTTGATGTTCTTCTCTTATTTCCCCTCTCTTTTCCCTCTTTTATGTTGATAATGTTATTTCTTGATGTGTCCTTTCACATCGAAGTGATGACATTCCAAGTCTTTGAATTTAGAGCAAGTTGATCTATTCCTTTAGCATTGTTGGATTTCATTCTCCCCCTATTTTTTCTAATCAAAACTTCTGACTTTACTGAATAACCTTGAGATTTTTTCTCCCCTATTCATGCAAAATACCAACCTTGACATCCTCCAATGAAATAACTCTATTAGATGCGGAGTTTGAGAGAGAGAATTTAAATATTTCCCAACTATCTATAAGAGTAGTGAATATTAGCAGACCTATAACCTCATCTTTGAATTCTATTCACATACTAAAAAGTTGAATGGTAATTCATGGAAGTTCATTTAAATGGTCTAGAATAGATGTTCCATCCACAATTCACAATCATTCTCGACAAACTGTCAAATAAATCTGCATACATGCTCATGCTTAAAATCTCATTCGTCATCTTTCTTTTATTCGAGCTTCTGGGAAGTAAAACTGGAAGGTGTCTTGCCTTTACAAATAGTAAGTTTTTCATCTTATTTTTCCATAAATTGTAGTTGGTTCCGTTCAGGTTGATCATCCTATTGTCAGTATACTCCATCTTATCAACCATATCGGTTCCGATACCACTTGTTTGGAATGGATCCCCATACAAATTGAACCGCAAAAAATATAAAAAGTTGATAACCAGATATTGTTAAATATATCAATTACAACTAAAGATAAAAACTCCAACCACAAACAAATCAACCATAGATGCACTAAAAATTCTTCATGTGGAAAACTCTTAATATGAGAGAAAAAATCATGGGATGATTCCAAACCAAATCTAAGCATTGTAATCAAAATAATCTTTCATGAGGAAGTTACACAAAGTATGTCCTCTATACAATGCTACAAATCACCAAATAATGAAGAATAGTGGAGAGGAGAAAGATCACCAAGACGATAATTATACCTCCAAACTGTACATGAGATAACAAAAAAGGAACCACTCTAAAGATCACTCCCTCCAAACTTTGCTACAGTCTCGGATATTCTCTATTCTCCCTCTCTCTGATTTTTTCTTCTGCTATGAGAACTTGCGTTGGAATGTGTTGGTATGCATGTCATGTCCTCTATTTATAATCCATGGAGATGAGAAAATAAAGAAGCATGAAGTTCTACTCCCACCATGAATAGTAAAAGAGGACTCCTATTTGTAAAAAGGTAATTGATTTCCTTCTCCAATTAGGACTTGATTTTTCGTTATCCAATTAGGACTATCAATATCCTATACAAGTATTGGGTTCCCACAATAAGAGTAACATATCCAACTCATTGAGGCTCGAGCAAACATAGTCAAGGTCCTAGTGATTAAACCCCCAACCTCTAGGGGCGATGTAGCGATATAGGAATTGCATCATCTAGGTTTTAGTCCCATATTGGAGAATATAGAAATCCATAAGATCATGGGGTTCAAGCACGAAGGGCAGGGACGTGCTTTGATCTACTCCATCTTTACCTTAATATATGCTATATGCATGCCACCTTCTTCTTCATCCTCGTCACTCTCTACACACCAATGACCTTGTGAATTTGAATCACCACCCTATTGACCTTTCATAGATGCATAAAATTGTGATATAAGTCGATGCATATCATGTATTTATTCATTCATTTATCCTACAATGTTTTCCAACTCTCTTTATCAATGTGACTTTTGAGATGATGATGCATTACAAGTGGCAACACGACATGCACAGACAGCAAGACGACAAGGACATGTTGCGAGATAATAAGGGGGTAGAGAGAGACGAATGAGTGGTGTGCTAGAATAGGGAGTTGAGCAGCAAGATGGCAAGAGTGCACGATGAAAGAGATGTCATGCGAGAGAAGGACGAGAAAGAAACGCAGAAAGATTGGAGAAAAATGGACGGAACTCAATTTTTTCAAACCATCAAGAACATTCATGGCCATCCTCTCTGTGGGTTATTAAATAAAAAGTTATTTGTTATGACCCTATGGGATAGTTGACAATGCCATCCCCTCTATGCACAGGGGTGGGTCATTGTAAGAGCTGAGTTAGAAATGTGGATGGCACGATCAAAACTATCTTTTATTTCTTCATTAAGCTCGACCTCCAACATGTAAGCGTTCTCTCTTTGTACCTTCCAACCAATGAGCATGTTCGATAGAGGGGATGTTGACAACGATCATCCCCTTTAGCTAGAGGGGTGTGATCATTATCATAGTGGAGGGGTAGAAGAGTAGATGGGATGATAAAAAAATCCCCTTTGTTTGTCTCAATCCCCAACTTGTAGTTAGTGAGCATTTTAGCCTAAGGGGATGACCATCCCCGCTTGTTGCAGGGGGAGATCACTTGATGGGATAGAAGTGTATGGGTGGTGAATCTCCATTTCATCACCTTCACTCTATCATTTTGGCCTTAAAACCCCTAGATAAATGGATGTAAATAGCATTATTTGGTACAAGTTAACATTCATTATTTATTCTAGTTATTGTACATAAAATATGATTTTTAATACCAAAATTATAGAATAAAGAAAAGAAAAAGAAAAAACTAAAATGCTAAAGGTATTTTATGACCCTAAACCCCAAGACCTATGCATCTTGATGACTAGATCGACAAGGAATAAAGTAGGGGGAGATAAGGGCCAAAAATCCATTAAAACCCATATTCTTTTATTCACCAATAATTCATTTTATGGAACCTATTATATTTTCTATTATTTATACCTCAAATAAAGAAACTTCGTTCATAAAAATTGTAGATAAAAATAAAAATATAAATATAAAATTAAGTTTACACAAAAATTATATGCAATATAATTTTTATACTCTAAATAAAAAGTAAAATCCAAACTTCCCAGAACCATATCTCCTCAATAAAAACTCAAAATGTATCAAAATCACCTTTAATTGTATATAAAATTTAATAAGCTATTTAATGAACATGGATTCATTTAATTTGGAGTAAAGATGTGAAAGATAGGTTTTGGACCCCTATTGTATAATATACCTGAATAAAATATTCAATTTATTTATTCTTTATTATTTTTACAAATTTATACTTTTATAATTTTGTAAATATTATTTATAGTATATGTGCATATTAATAATAGAGTAAAACCATAAATGAAACATAAAAATAAAGTAGCCTATATTAATACATAAATGAAGTACATATACTTATACCTATATAATTAATACCCTTATTTATTTATTTCTATATATTATATGTAAAAAATAAAATACAAATATATTTATGTATATAAAAATAAGTTATAAATATATAAAAGTAATAAAATAAATAATAACGTAAAAAATACAAAATAAAAACAAAATACTCAATATACCTATAAATAAAACCCTAAAAAGCAAATTATAATAAATAAGCCCATAAAAATAAATAAAAATCATATTAAAATACTACATAAAATAATAAAATTTTTTATGTTTTAATAAATAAATAAATAAATTATTATTAATTTCTGAATTATTTTTAAATTTTATTTATGATTTGTCTTTTTGCATGTGGTGTGGCCCAATCAGTCCATGCCCCCATTTGACATAGGGTCAACTCTGACCTCAAGTCTAGGCTATCAGAACACCTCGCGACCTCCTCTTCTTCTCGATTTTTAACTCATGATACAATGCTCGAGGATGATGGTTCTCTTCATAAGATCTCTTCACTATTCATCTTCGATTCTCGTCAAGGCTTCTCCTAGGCATGTGCTTTATCGATTCATTCACTAGCCCTAGTCGAAGTCATCCCTAGGCTCGAGCTAGGTGACCAAAAGTTTACATGACCTTTTTTGCAGTGAGAAGTTGGAGGGCAGAAGTGGTCCCAGCCATCTCGGGCATCGAGGATGACCTCCTGGCTTTCAACCATTGGAGGCGAGTTTTTCTGTGCTCCTTAGTTAGTTGTAGTTCTTAGGATTGTGTTTACGCATTTTGTTTAGTCATTTAATTACTGTTTATCCTAGGATTAGCTTTTAAGCCTAAATTGAGCTCTGGCCACTCTATTCATCATGATACCCTCATCTCCGATCACCTCTATTCTCCCCATTTTCTCCCCATCGCATTTTCTCGACCTTCGACAACACCCAATCACCCTTGATTCGCCCTGTATCAAGGAGTCAAGGTCCATCCACCACCTCCTCTCCGAACCTCTTCACCCACTTCCATTCTGTCATCTACCTCCAATAAATAAAGGCCCAGACTCTTCCCTGTGATGTCTCTTATTATCATACATGAACATTGTTTGGAAGGGGGCATCTGAGCCCCGGATTCTATCAAAGAACATCCTCCGGGTTCGTTGAAGGACCTCAAAGCCCCAAGGACTAGATCAATAGCCCTCGGACAATTTTGGTGCTATCATTAACTTCGTCAAAGCAGCAAGAACGATAAGAACCGACCGGGGGTGCACGAGGAGGTTGGAGGCGCATGTTGCACCTGATTGAAACTCGCCCAAGGCGAGCTCTTCATCCGTTCATCTAGAAGCCTCGCCCGCCATCCAATCTTACTCCACCTTCCAGATAAGACAACCAACATCGGATCTCTAGAGCCCACCACCGAAGGATCCCAACTTGGGATCTAATCCAGACTGTTAGGTGCCGAAGAGACATCGGTCGCCCACTCGCTGACACGTGGACAAGTGATGCTCATCTCACCATTCACCCACGCCTATTAGGAGGTAATTTGGATCTTATACCCCCAGTTTTGTTGTATTTAAAACTTTTTGCGAATTTGCAACCCTTGTAGTTAGTGGATACTACACCTGGGTTTTATCGACCTCATCTCACGTGTCATCCCACTAGTTCATTTGTTTTGCTTGGATAAACTTGTGAGTTTGTAATTTAAGTTTATCCATAAGCATTCAATGATGGTTATCAAAGTTTGGAATATTAGTACTTTAGCCCTCTCCTTTATTTTTATTTGCATTTATGCCCCTACTAGTTCATTAATTTTTATGTTTGTTTTCAATTTATTAAAAATATCATACGTGCTCTAAAAATAAAAAAATAGAATTAAGTGCATGCTAGATTGTAATTTCACTTCATGTTTTTAGAATAATATTTTTGGCATTTTCCCTATTTTATACAAAATCAAAAATAACATGTTTTTGCCCTGTTTGACTTAAAAATTCCAATAAAAATATAAAAACATTTTGAAAAATTACTGAAAAATATATTTTATTTATTATTGTATTTTCTAACTCCAAACCAAAAATCTCAAAAATAGAAAAAAAGAATAAAAATTTAAAACTCCAAAATCCTTTAAAAAATAAAAATTTTCCTAAAACTCCAAAATATTCATTTCTATTTTATAATTCTCTTCATATTATTATTTATATATTAAAATTGATTTAGAGAAATATTGACAAAATTTGCTTTTTTATCTTCAAATCAATTCGACCTATTTATTTAATCTGGATTTTGGGATATTTTTTACTTTAAAATCAATAAAAATTCGTAAAAATATTAAAAAATCACAAATATAATAAATTTTTTTTAAAACACAAAAATATTTTATTTTGGAAATTTTGAGTTCTTTCAGTTCTATTTGTAAATAAATTACTCTATATTGTATATGAAAAAAGAAATTAAAAATCAGACAATATCAAAAGATATAAAAATTATAAAATTTTAAAAAAAATAAAAAAAATAAAATTAAAATTCATAAAAAAATAAAAATAGAACTTCACACAAAAATACATAGACAAGAGAAACAACATTTTGGACTTCATTTTCCCGATCTATCGAGTTTCCTCCTTGTGTTCGACACTCTACACATACTTACACCTATGCACATTGATGAATCATCTTTCATCACTCTTTATTCTTTTATTTTAGCTAAATATCTTGGCAAAGCATCATATATATAGCTGTAAATACAATAAATTAGCAATAGGCATGCATTTGTTCATATTTAATAATTAGCATGTATTTGTGAAAAAATAAAATAATAAAGAATAAAAGAAAACGAAGGAAATATTTAGAATAAATATTGAGTGAACTGAACCCAAGAGAGGGTTCAGCATAGGCCTGATCGCCAAATAAAATAAGTAGAGAGAGATAGGGCCATTCTACCTTGTACATATTTACCACCTATGTTTATATAATTTATTTTTACAAAAATAAAAATAAAAGGTGTTTTTATCTCCATGTATATACATCTAAAAATAACAAAAATTAGAAAAATAAAAATAAAAACAAAAACAAAACTCTCTCTCTCTCTCTCACCTCGTATATAGTACATGTATATATGTATCACCACTTATTTATTTTATACTTGAAAATACCAAAAAAATTTGTGTCCCAAATATTATGTTATAAATAAATAAAATATAAATTTGAGGTATTTATATAAAAATAAGAAAATAAAAATAACTGTACAAAATACATAGGCATTTTATACCTGTATATAATACAACACACTATGTATACCATAAATTATTTTTCATAAAAATAATCAAAAATCATATAAAAATCCCTTGAAAAATAAGGAACATTTTTCATTTTATTTAAATTTAAAATCATTTATTATTTTGTATCTATCTATCTTTGCATTTTTCTGCTATTTTGTCATCTAGCCTATTTTGTCTTTCCTCCTGCTGCATTTGATTGGGCCACGTCAGGGTCGTTGACCTCGGTCAACTGCCACCCTTGGACTTCATTTCTGCGCGGACTCGGTTTCGCTCGATTTTGCCTAATTTCTATGGCATGATCCGACCACCATTCCCTTCCACTCGTTGCTCCAATTATCGAGGCACGATCCATGATCCACGCCCAATGATTCCTCTAGGGATTCGTCCCTCGTTTCGCGTTCCCTCGCTCCACACTTCCGGACCCTGACCTTCAGCCTAGACGACTCCATTCACTAGGTAACTTAGATTTCCTCTTGTGCGTTTTTAATTCTAGATTTTTGAGCTTGGACCAGCCAGAGTTTCTGGACCCCGTTCACTGTGATCGGACCTCCCATTTGCTATTCTGACGATCTTATCACCTTTGCCGACCTTCTCCCCACCTTTTACGCCAATCCATTCACCTCGTTCGCCCCAGGAACGAGCCCCCATGCCCTCCTCCGTCGTCGCTTCAGCGAAGGGACATGCCTTGCCTCATCCGTCACCCATCCCACATACTGACGGGTCGAGGCACTTTTCCCTCGACCCAGTAGCTCACTTGTGCAGGTTTAGCGCTCAAGGGTCCTCATCAGGAGGTCAAGATATCCTGGCACAGCCGCCCCAGGTACCCCAGCTTTGTCGAGTCGTTCTCGACAGTCTCGGCCTCATTGGAGCATCGTCAAAGCTGTGGACCATCGCCAGAAGCATTTCCCCCATCCTAGCAGCCTCGGAGGACGTCTCTGCCGCACATATCAGCCGATCGAAGCTCGTCAGAGGCGAGTTCATCGTCATTCTTCCAGAAGTCGTCCTTGTCGTTGGATCGAGTCTCCCCCCAGTTCTAATCTCAGCCGCCCATCTTCGGGGAGACCTCGATCGTTCGATCCATCTGAGGATCAGCTCTCGGCCGTCCATCGTTGAAGGGTCATCCGAGGAGCTCAACCGTCCGTTCATAAGTGAGAGACTCTCGACCGTTGGATCACTAATAGGAAACGTATTTGCACTTAGGCCCTTCTATCTGTTTACATTTCCTTATTAGTCCGGTAAATATTTTCAGTAGTTGTTTTTATCTTGGACATTTTACATCTTGGACCATGTGTTTTAATATTTGCATTTCAATCCTTTTGTTTGTGTAGCATGTGGTTCCCCAACGTGACTTTTGGATTAATTTCATGTTTCATCTTGAACTTCATGGTTGTTAATGAATGAATATTTATTAATGAAATTTGCATTTATGACCCTGTGTGCCTGGTTCACATGTTGATCGCGTGCGGACTTGGACTTTTTGCATCCTAAGCTATGTATTGTTTACAAGTGTTATTGTTTGGCTGGAAACTTTTCAATAATTGCATTTTGGTCCCTATGTGCTGTGTCATTTATGTTTGACTTAATAAATAACAAATATTGTCCAAAATTCACGAAATTTTGACACATGGCTCCTGTCATGGTGCAGGAATTGCAATGAATTTTTGGTTGTGTTCTGTCTTTGTTTAATATTTTTAAAAAATTTGAAAACCCTAAAACCAGTCACTATCTATTTTAGAAAATCAACTAAAAATTTTATAAAGATTGAAAAATTCTAAAACAATTCCTGATTGTGTGTTTTGTTGTGTTTTAACTTCTGTCCAAGTTTCGTCTCATTCTCATTTATACAACTCAAAAAAAATGAAAAAGACTAAAAACTTTAAAAGATCATTAAAAAATTTCAAAAAAATTCAAAAAAATGTGTTTTCTTCTTCTATAGTTAGGTTTTTGCTTGTAGTTTTACATAAAATTGCTGATCGAATTTTATAGGAATTTTAAGCAATTTTGACTTGCCTTTAGATTCCAGCTGTACACTACTTGTCCTTTTTGGCCTTGTTTGATTTTTAGAAAATTAATTAAAAATCAGAAAAATCTAAGAAAAATAACAAAAACATCTGAATATTTTAAAAACATAAAAACGTTTTTATTCTGAATTTTTGAGTATTTTTGAGCTAGTAAATAATTATGTGAGTGTTAATTTGTGCTTTCATTTCACCCTTTTTCTTATATTAAAATCATAAAAAAACTGCAAAACTAAAAACCACCATTTTTTTCATTTGTATTTGGATTCTCGACTACTTCGTAGCATTTACATCGCGTGCTCCTTGTATTTGACTCTGGTAGCTATACCAGGTAAAAATAAGTAGCAAGACCGCATGCCACATTTTGATTGTTTGATTCCTTGTTTGGTGATCTGGTTTTCTTGTTGACTTCGCCTTGATTATTCGGGTCGCAATAACCTTAATTATTACTTAACCCGAGTAGCCTTAGGCCCGTCATCGGAATGGCGCCGTTGCCGGGGAGCACGGCTTAGTAGTCAGTTTTCCTTGCTCGATTTTCTGATATATTTTCAATAACTGTGATTTGTCCTATCTTCTGTTTCTCTTTTTCTTGCGAGGGCCCGACGAGCGCGGGCGACGTTCCTTAGAGTGTCGGTGAACCCGAGCGAAGCGGAGGCGGCTCGTTTCTCCGTCGAGTTGCAGGAAAGCGTAGGAGAGCAGGGGTAGAAGATTGTTAGATCTGAGTAGCTTAGGATTGTTTTTACTATTCATTATTGTTGTAATAATACATGCTGGACTATGAACTTTGGACACTTGGTTGATAGGGGTCTGTTTCGCTGAGCATCGATGTACTTGGGGGACCTCACCGTGGTTTTTCGTGGGTTTTGTTTTCTATCGCATTTACTGTCTATCTGATTTTCGAAGGTTTTGGCCCCTAGAGTTAGGATTTTTCTTGATTGTGACGTAATTAATTAAGGTCCAACCCTAATTATCTACCAGCACCTATAAATTGATTAATTGGACCTTATTAATTAAATCACAAGAAAAAAAGTTAGCTTAATTAGGCTCGAGTCCACGTGAGGAACCACATACATCGCTGGTAGGACCCGTTATGGCGGGCACTGAGTGGTTCCCAAGATCGGACTCTGGACTTAGTCTGATTGGCTAGCTATTGTTCTTCTCGTACAGAAAGTGCTTCGTCTAAGGCCGATTTCTTCTTGCATCATATAGTAGTTTTAATTATGTCTTTAAATTTATGCACGGTTCACCCTGCATGTAGAGAGATGGAGTCAGGTACGCATTTCTTACTCTGCATGCATCATCATGTTTGATCGTGCATCGACTTTTTCAACTTCTCCCTCTGTTTTAGACTTAAAATAATCATGACACCTGAAAAATTCGTTAGGCGTTCTTTGCTTTGAAAAATACCTAAAAAGAAAAAACTATGAAATTAGGACGGCTAAACACACTTGACCCTAAAAGATACCTCATAGAAAATTTTGTCTTGGGAGAGTAATCCCCTCATTGTATGGTTTGGATGAGCGAGAGAGTGACCCGCAAACTAGGATAGATCCATACCTGAACTCTTGGCAGACTACCGGCCTTTTATACGAGACAATCTGTTAGGAGCATTGGGTTCCTACCAGCTCGCTTAATCACTCTGAAAGACTATTTTATAACATAATAAAGTTGACAAGATAAAAGACCGAGCCTTTGCGGTCATCAGCTTTGCGTGAGTAGGTGAATTGGGAGTTTGCTTGCCGATCTTGTGTGTTTCCAGATCTCATCCGCCTTCACTCGCTACACGAAGATGATGGGCCGAAAATCCCTTAGGCAGCATTTGGCTGCACTGCTTTCGAGCACCCTGGTCTGTTCATCTAGGTTGGTTTGTGAGAGCCGAGACCCGCTCTCCGAACCCGAGTTTGACTCTACCTTGTTCCCCCCTCGACTACCCTTCTACCAGTCCTGAGGTGCCCGAGCAGAGATCGCAACAGATAGCGTATGATTTATCGGCACATGAGTTCGGGTCTTTTTTTTGCAAAGACCATGGCCAGCAGTGAGGAGTGCACCATGGACCCAGCGGGACCCAGACATACGTACTTAATCAGGGTGCCATCAACAACACCCTGTTAGCCTCTATGGAGATCATACAACGTCAGATTAGAGACCAGGGGGCTTTCATGGTGGACATGCACCGAGAGATGGAGCAGATGAGAGTCGATAGAGAGCAGCGCAGAGCCAATGGAGGAGGGGGACCAGATATTCCCGAGGGAGGAGAGCCTGCGGAGCCTGCACAACCAGCAGCACCTGCACGACCGATGAGAGAGTTGCACAACTCATGTGCAACTCTGACCCATAGATGGATATAGCTGCCAGCCATTCTGGGACACTTCAAGCTCCCACCTCAGACTATCCATCTCCTACCCCGATTCCACGGACTCGCCACAGAGGAGCCATACCTCCATTTCCAGGAGTTTGAGATGATCTGCAGTATTGTCCACGATCGCCTTGTGGACGAGGATACCATCAAGATGATGGCTTGTTTGTTCTCTCTCATAGACAGAGCATCCAACTGGATGATGCACATAGGGAGATTCGTCACTTCATGGGAACAGCTTCGGAACAAGTACTTGAATAAGTACTATCCACTCGACCGGACGAATTCAACTAGAGCCCTGATTAGCAACTTTTCCATGCTCCCCAATAAGCAATTTCATGAGGCATAGGACAGATTCAGGGAGCTCACAGATCAGTGCCCTCATCATGGTATATCCAAGCCCAACCTTGTTGAGAGTTTCTTCTGCGGGCTTACACTGGAGTTGCAGGGGCTAGTGAACGCATCCTGTGGGGGATCTTATTTTGCCAATGATGAGAATCAGGTCTACGCCATCTACGAGGAGACGACAGAGAACTATACGCTGATGTCACAGACCCGATTATATACACAGGAGAGGCCCCATCCATAGGTTGTATCCTATCAGAGGATAACACGGGTCGATGCCAGTCCATCTACATCATCAGCAGCCACAACATAGGCAGAGTCGACGACCATTGATATGAGGATTATCAGTGAGAAGTTGGACCGCATCGAGCTGATTGAGAAGAAGCAGTGCCAGGGCATGTCTCAGATAGATCAGATGGCACAAACACTGAGTGATCTGAAGACCCAGATCATGTGTCTCCAGGATGCACAGACGGCTTCTCAGCCCCATCTCAAGTCACGAGCAGATCCCAACAGCAATAGTAGCTCGACCCAGCCCTCCGCACATTACCGACAGTTTCACCATGTTCAGACGGAGTCGTTCCAGCAGCCACAATAGTAGTACCACCAGCCACCACCATCTCAGGACACATGGTTGGTGGTCTACCAGCCGGATCAGCCCCTGGCAATTCTCCCCCACCCACTTACGAGAAGGAGCTGTTGATGGACGTCAACGGGATTTGGTATGACCGACCTCAACCTGGGATCCGATGAGACCATCCTGGATTCTATTGGTCGATCGGAGATACCTCTTCCTAGCAGCAGCCTCCAGTTCAGGTTGGCCAGTTCAGCCAGCAGCAACAGTAGCAACCCCAGTTCCCCAAGCCACAACCTTACGAGCAGTATGGTCCTCGTCCCTATCAGCAGGGACAGTCGTAGAGGCAGCAGCAACAACCTCAGCAGTTTCATCCCCAGTATCCGTCTCATCCTACACATCAGCAACAACCTCATTTCCAGAGAGGCCACCGTCCGATTCTCATGGGCCAGTCTATGAGAATCCAACTCTTGAGGATCTAGCCTGCCATGTTTCCGAGCAGCAGGCCACCTTCAGAGGAGAGATGGATGAGTTCTGACAGGAGATGATGGAGATAGTGAAGGGCATGGCCGCCATACCCACTCAGCTCGAGCCGAATCCGAACAACCTGAAGAGGAAGTCTAAGCAGGTAGAGTTTACAGAGGTTACCACTCCTAGTGATTCACTTGGTGATATTTCTGCATATACTTTTGATGCTGACTTTGTTACACTTAGGAGCGGTAAGATGCCAGCAGGCGGTGCTTCATCTGAGCGACGACCACATGAGGACTCAAGAGCGCCAAATGAGGAGGAGAGCGGTGTTGATGCCGCTCATGATGATGTTGATGATGGTGGTACTGATGCCACCAAGGGCGTAGACCAAGCTGATGGTACTAAGGCTATCAATTCACTAGATGCAGGAGGTGGTGTTGATGCCACCAGAGATGATGATGTTGAGCTAGAGTGCGGTACTGATGTCGCAAGTCCAGATGTCGAGGTTGGTACTGAGGCCACCATTTCTATTCTTGTTGCATTTCCTTCTGTCGTTGTATCTCAGGACTATTCTGGTAATAAAGGAAAGGGTTATTCATTTGTGAGTCCATTTGTGATGCATGGAGACGTTTGTATGGATTCTACTTTACCACAACAACATCAACCCGATCCTAGCCCTCCATCTGAGGAGGGCCCATCCATCCTCTTCCCCCAAGAACTCCTCTTGGCTAAGGGGTCCAAAAAAGAAAACCCAAAAAATCCCAGCAGCTAGAGTTCAGCCAGTAGATGATAGACAGATTCCAGATACAACTGACTCTATAGGAGGCCATGGAGCACATCCCCCTCTTCCAGAGGAACCTTAGAGAGAGGACCACTATTTGCAGGAAGAGGAGGAACACCACTCAGTGATCCATGTGCTCACTCGTGCCACCTGCTTCGCCATCCAGAACCATCTGCCAACTAAGAGTCTAGACGCATGAGCTCTCTATGTCATATGTTACATACATGAGCAGAGGTTCGATCGGACACTATTAGATAGCGACTCTTCTATAAACCTACTTGCGGAAGACTTACTCGATCGTTTCGAGTTTGTTCCTCTTCGACAGAGTAGGACGGTCCTTAAGTTTGCTGATCGATCTGTCAAGAGGCCGAAGGGGTTGATGAAGGACGTGGTTGTCACAATTCAGGGCCTGAAATTCCCCGTGGACTTCGTTGTGTTGGACATGGAAATCCTTGAGTCTGTGACCAATACCCCCATCATTTTAGGATGTCCGTTCTTGGCCAAAGCGAAGGCAGTGGTCGATCATGATAGCGGGAAGGTGTACTTTTGCGTTGAGGGCAAGAGTATACAAATAGAGACGATCGATGAGACTAGAGCAAGAGATTCAGCATGCTCATAGCAGCTTAGTGATTCAGAGCAGATGGCAGAGGCAGAGCGATTTTATGATCACATATGATGAAGCTGCTTGGACAGACCCAGTTTCACGAGCCATCCTCTCACCTTCAGATCCCGTTGATGCATAGATTCCAGTAGAAGAGAGATTGGAGAGCGCATTCTTGGCAAAGGATACATTTCAGGCAGCAGATCGCGTTCCGAAGAGCAAGATAGCAGATACTTCCTTTGATTCAGATTCAGATCCCTCAGTGTCAGATATTGATTGGGCAGAGTTTGATGAGTTGATTCCATGTCTGATTTCTACAATGCCAGCAGTTAGGGTGGAGATTGATCCCTTTTAGAGTACAGAGACACCAGCAGAGCAGTCTTCACCAGATTTCCATGTTCAATGAGAGTTCTCCCATGCAGATTTGGTTGCATTCACTCAGACCTTTCATAGGTCAGATCTACCAGCTCCCAGTTGTCCAAAGCCGAAGCCCTTGCCGCATTCGCTGAAGTATTGTTTCCTTACGGGCGAGCATGAGATGCACCCAGTCATTATCTCATCAGATTTGACTGGAGATCAAGAATCTCATTTGATGGAGGTTCTTAAAAAGAACCGCAAGGCGATAGGATGGAGCATAGCTGATCTCCAGGGGATAAGTCCGGCCCTATGCTCCCACCATATCTATTTCGAAGAGGACACCAAGCCGTCGCGTGAGTTCCAACTACAGCTGGACTCTAACCTTCGAGAGGTTGTCATGAAGGAAATGGTGGAGTGTCGATTTTATCTACCCCATCTCCGACTCCAAGTGGGTTAGTCCATTACATGTGGTGCCCAAGAATACATGCATCACTACAGTTGTGAATGAGTTTGGAGTGGAGATCGCTACCCGGGTGCCCACTTCTTGGAGGGTTTGTGTGGACAACATATGATTGAATCAGGCCACCAAGAAGGATCATTTCTCAATGCCTTTTATTGATCATATTATAAAAAGGCTAGCTGGAAAGAGTCACTACTGCTTTCTCCACCAAGAAGGCGATTGCGCCAGAAGACCAGGACAAGACTACATTCACCTGTCTCTTTAGGACATTTGCTTTTAGACGGATGCTCTTTGGTCTATGTAACTCCCCGGCGACATTCCAAAGGTGCATGTTGTACATCGTTTCGGACATGGTGGGTGATTTCTTAGAGGTCTTCATGGACGTCTTTTCAGTCTATGGTGATAGGTTTGATGCTTGTCTTAACTGCCTAGACCGCATCCATCAACGATGCATCGAGGTCCATCTTATATTATCTTGGGAGAAGAGTCACTTCATGGAGACTCAAGGAACGATGCTTGGTCATATCATATCCAACAGGGGCATGGACGTTGATCCGGCCAAGGTGGATATCATCAGGAAACTCAATCCACCGTCCAATTTGCAACAGTTACGATCTTTTCTGGGGCTTGTCGGTTTCTACCGATGATTCATTCATGATTTTAGCAGGATCGCCTGACCTTTGACTGATTTGCTGACCAAAGACATCAAGTTCATTGTAGATGATAAATGTCTGGCATCATTAGAGACTCTCAAGAGTCTAGTTGTTGAGGCTCATGTCCTCCAACCGCCTGATTGGTCTCTCCCATTCGAGATCATGACGGATGCCTCCAATTTTTCCGTAGGGGCCGTGTTGGGATAGAGGAGGGATGGAGTGCCATTTGTCATTCAATACGCTAGCCGTACATTAGATGTCATGTAGAAGAACTACACTGTCACTAAGAATGAGATGCTAGTCGTAGTATTTGCCCTAGATAAGTTCAGAACGTATATCATTGGATCTAAAGTGACTATATTTACTGACCATACTACCATCAGGTATCTCATGGCAAAGAAGAATGCCAAAGCAAGACTAACTAGATGGATCCTTCTACTCCAGTAGTTTGATATTGAGATTAAGGATAAGCATGGAGTCAAGAATGTGGTGGTGGATCAGCTCTCTTGATTAGAGCATCCTGAGGATTCTGAGCAGATTGATCCTATATTCGAGACCTTCCCAGATGAGGCGATCCTTGCTATCGCCTCGTTCCCGTGGTACGCTGGCATTGTGAACTATCTTGTTTCCAAGAAAGTTCCACAAGGTTGGCCCAAGTAGAGACTTGAGGCCTTCCTAGCAAAGGCCAAGTCTTACCAATGGGAGGATCCCATCCTTCATCATGAAGGAGGGATAACGTTTGGCGACGATGCATTCCTCAGGTGGAGCACCATAGCGTCCTCACCTACTGCCACAAGCTGGATGCATGAGGACATCACTCTAGGAGGAGAACGACACAGAAAGTGCTCCAATATGTCCTATGGTGGCCTACTCGCTTCGAGGATTCTAATGAATTCGTGAAGAGATGTACTGACTGTCAGAGGATGGACACTTGTGGATAGCGTGACATGATGTCGATGCAGCCCATTCACTTCTATGAGATTTTTGATGCATGAGGAATTGATTTCATGGGTCCATTCCCTAAGAGCCAGGGATTCGAGTACATTCTGTTGGCCATTGATTATGTGAGTCTTTGGGTTGAGGCCATCTCCGCTCGAACCGCAGATGCTAGGACTGTATGCAGATTTTTGAGGAAGAATATCATTTTACGGTTCGGGGTACCTCAAGTTTTGATATCTAACGGGGGGGATTTACTTCATCAATGACAAGGTAAAGGCCCTTGCTAGCGAGTTTGGCATTGACCATCCAATAGCCACTCCATATCATCCTCAGATCAATGGTCTTGCTGAAGTGTCAAATAGGGAGATCAAGACTATATTGTAGAAGGTCGTCCACCCTTACCGGAAGGATTGGCCACGGCTTTTGGACTCGGTCTTGTGGGAATACCAGACGTCCTTCAAGACTCCTTTGAGTACATCTCCCTTTCGCCTCGTTTATGGCAAACCCTGTCATTTACTTGTTGAGATTAGGCACAAGTCACTTTGGGCTGTCACATACATACTTTTGGATCCAATGAGTATAGTAGATCGGAGGAGGGCAGAATTGGCAGCCCCGGAGGAGCTTAGAGATGCAGCCTTTTCGAGCAGCCTACATTACAAGGAGCGAGTGAAGAAGTGGCATAATTCTCATATCAGCCACAAACAGTTTGAGCCAGATCAGATAGTATGGTTGTTTGATGCTAGGCTTAGATTATTTCTAGGGAAGTTGTAGAGCAAGTGGAAGGGATCGTACCTGGTTCGAAAGGTGCATGACAATGGGAGTATTGACATATCTGAGATGTCATCTGAGTCTACCTTTCGTGTTAACGGGCAGTGGCTCAAACCATATCTAGATCATGAGCCACTGGTCGTTGGCGTCGCCCCTATTCATTTTGCGTAATATGTGGTCTTTGCTTCACATCTAGTGCATCTCATGCCTTATTATCACTATCCTCCGCCATGTATAGATCCAGATATCCATATCATCTCATTCTTTAGTCCCACACCCCTTCTGCATCCTATGATTATGCTATACTTAGGGTGTACTTTACCCTAAGTATAGGGGGTGTTGGACTCTTGAGTATTCTTTTGATTCTTTTTACCTCTATTTTGTTGCCTATACTTAGGGACCTTTTGCCCTAAGTATAGGGGAGGTAAACCCTGTACATTCTTTCACTCGGATTTCCCTTCATGTACAACCTGCTATACTTAGGATTACTTGATCCTAAGTATAGGGGGGAAACACCATGCTCTCTTCATTCTATTCTTTGATTCATCGTTGTAGTACACCATTCCTTTTCACTTCCCTATACTAACCATGAGTTATGTCTTCTTCACCGCTCTCGATTCACTGAGGACATCGTTCGAGCTAAGTATAAGGGGTGTCGTATATATTTCATATATACTTTAGCCATAACTCGTACTTTGTGTGAGTTTGTTAATAAATAAAATGGCTAAAATTTTTCCTTGTACATAAAAAATTCTTTCTTACACATACATAGCTATTTATAAAAATTATTTTTGTACAAATATTTGTAAAAATGTTTTATGTAAAGAATTTGTATATATTTTGATATCAAAATTATTTATATAGTACAAAATTTTTGTAAAATATTTGAAAAATAAAAGTTTGCAAAAAAAACCCTTGTGTAAATGTGTATAAATATTTTGCAAATATCATGCATTCATTCATTCAAACATTTTTCAAAAATTTTGCACATCTTCCAAAAACATGCATACAAAGACTTTTGTATATATTTGTAAAGTTTTTCTGAATCATAGTTGACATTTAAACTAGTCCGAAATTAAATTGGAAAATGGAGCTTGGTTAAGACCTTAATCCACCTAATTTTAAGAGGAACCTTATAGGGCTTAGGGTTAAGATTCTTCACGTCTATTTGGGGATTTAATTCTTTGAGTCCCTAGGCTATGATCATATGTCATCTTTATGAGCCTAAGTAGAACACTTAACAACACACGCATGACTTTCATAGACAATGGCTTTACTTGCACCAATACCTTACACATAGCTCTCTGAAGAGCCGCACACTTCCCTTGTTAATTTAATCAAATTAATTTTTTGAATTAATGTCTTGTCGTACGTTGTAGTCAGGTAAATACGAACTCAAAAAAACTTTTAATTAATGTTCAATTAATCACGAGTGGTAAAATTATTTTACTTGGGCAAGCCCAAGGTCGAATTAAGGAGGCAGTTGTCTCCTTAGGTAAAATTTAAGCAAATTTCATAGGTCGAATTTTCAGAAGATTCTTTTTTGGTATTTTTCAACAATTTTTATGCAAGTTAAAAGTAAGATAATGCAATTTTCAGGCCAGTGTACGAGCTAATTTAGAAAAATACTCAAATTAAGCCCATAAATTATGAAACTTGGTCGGAAGGTGAAATGCAATGAAATTAGGTTAACTAATTTTTTTGGATTTTTCTGACACTATGAATTTACTGTGAATTAAATATGAATGCAAGGTGATTTTTACAAAATCAATTTTAATAAATACCAAATCACAATATTTCCATATATAAAAATTATGCTAGAAAGATCTAAGTATGATGAATTTAGGAAATTTGATAAACCTAAAATTCTATGTGAATTGGACCTATTAAAAATCAATCAAAGAAATCATAAATTAATTTATTCAGGCCTCGAGATGCGTGCAAATGCAAAGAGTTTTGGACATGATGTAAAATTAATTATCCTAAGTCTAATGTGAATTTGTGATGATTTTTGGAGCAACAGAGAATTTAATACAAATTAAAAGGCATCAAATGGGAAAAATATGGACAATTTCACCAATTTAATTATAATAAAATCTCTTGATGTCACAAAAATTAAACAAGTATCACAAGGGAAAGAGGACAAGTTAAGCTACACAATGCAATTTTTAGAACTTAAAAATGATGCTAAATGAGTATCTAAATATGTGTGCAAAGACATGGACCAATTTGCAAATACAGAAATTAAATTACTGAAAGTTAAACATGCTGACAAGGACTTAAATGCAATTACCTATAATGCTAAGGACATGTATGCAAAATGCCCACAAAACACGTGCGCCTCACGTGGTGCTCCTAGTAGGGACTGGAATGTAATTTGCAAAACCTCCAAGGGCCTCGGTGCAAAAATGCCCAGATCGCACGTGAGAAACACATGGGGTCCCAGGCTCGGGAGACGTCAAAGGCTCGGAGAGAGGTCGGGGGCGCAACAGTCTCGGACGTGGCTCAGGCTGGCCTCGGGGGCTCCGAGCCTGATGGTCAATGAGGAGGCTCGAAGGAAATGACGTGGCGTTCGCTGGGCCGTTAGATGAATGAGATCTAATGGTATCTGAAGCTTGCTAAAGATGCAACGTGGATGATCGAGGGTCGTTGGATTATGATGGATCAAACATTAGCTAGAGCTCGGGGAAGAGGCGACGTGGCGTGATGTGGAGTGTGGGATCCTCCTGATCCGACGGTTGTGGGGTGATGGGTCGCTTAAGACCGTCTGATCAAGAGGATCGGACGGTTACTGTGCTTCGTCCTCAAACGATCCGCCACCTCCTGCGGCGGCGGTGGCTGCGCTCCGACGAAGCCCTCCTGGCTCCTCCTCCTTTCGTCGTCGGTGAAGCTCGCCGGCGACTCCGAAGTAGCTGGGAAGGATTATGGAGACGTCAGGTAGCCACCAGAGGGCCTCAACGGGACTGAGGAGGTCTGAGCACCAGTAACGGTGAAGCTCGAGATGAGCTCCGATGACATTCTGACCAATGAGATCGAGTGTACCTGCTGGGGTTATCTTGAATAGCCGAAGCGTGCAAAGTGCTCGTAGGATGCAAGCGAGTGCGGAGGGAGGCCTGTGGTGCAGTGACGGTGGTCCAATGGTGCTGCTTCGCCAAGGTGGCCGAGCTTTCGTCAGAGTGAGGTTTTAGATGTCGTCGGAGCAAATGGAGATGTGCGCGAAGATGCCAGCTCCGAGGCAGAGCTCGGATTATTGTTAGGAGGACGTGAAATCGATCGTGGGAGAAAAATAAATTAGAATCAAGACGAAGAAAACGGAGATGAAGATCGGAGAGAAGATGGAGGTATCTACCTGGGGAATGGAGCTCGGATATGAGCTCCTGGTCGTTGCTCGAAGGACGGTAGGGGTTCCTGAGCTCGTGCAGCTCACGGAGGAAGCTGCGACACGGCGGGGGTTGGCCGTGGATCTCGCCTGAGAAGAACAGTCGTCTTCCCTCAACGTCTCTTCTAATCGTTGTAACCAATAGGAAGGTAGGATCTCGGGGTTTCTCTAAGTAATGGAGGATGGGATTGACAGTCGATGGAGAGGGAGTATTTATAGGTTGGAAGTGGCGGTGATAGGTGATGGAGGGCGAGGTTGGTGGAGGTCGTGGGGCGACATGGGTGGAGTTTATGGCGATTATGGAGGTCAGCGAGGAGGAGGGTAGAGTGGTCTACAAGGTGGAGGTATTAGAGGCCGGAGAGGGTGGCCGATGTGGTTCCCAAAATAGGAAGGGGGAGGCTCGCGCGCAAGGTGGGTGACGTGGGTGCGGGCCTTGCGGGAGGTAGGAGACGATCGTTGGACCGTTGGATCGAGTGATCCAACTATTAGGAGAAAGGCGCTAGAGGAGGGCTGGGATTAGATCTAGGGTGATGAGATCAATGGAATATAGACCGCCACGTAGCGCTAGAAAAATGTGGTGGAAGTGGATGGTCGTGATGTGATCTTAAGTCTTTGATTGAAGGGCCTAGATATCACGCGAGATGAATGGCCAAGATTCAAGGCTTCTGGCGAAGATCGAAGGGCGCAAGGCACACCACGTGGTACAAGGAGAATACGGTGCTGGAGAGCGGTTGTGATGAAGTTGATGGGTCGATCGAACGGCAGGGATCCAAAACACAATGAATGGTGGTGATGAGGAGAGAAGGAAAGCCATCGAATGGTGGAGAAGATGGGACGTGTGGCAGCCTGAGGGAGATACGCTGGTAAACGACCCAAATTGGATCTGGGCTTGATCAGAGGGTCAAGATGCGTTGCGACTTGGATGGCCCAGATCAAGAGAGAGGGAACGGGATCGGACGACAGAGATGGAGGGCGCGTAGCGCGCAATGGAGCGGGCCGCGTGGCCCAATCAGAGGGCGCCACAGAACCTGCTCTGAATGGTTGAGAAAGAATATAGATTTAGAGAGAAAAGGAGGCTGAATTTGGAAAAACTCAAAACATGAAAGTTGTAGATCTTCATGAGATCTACAAGTTTTATGTTGACTAAAAATAGAGATGATGTCAAATAAGATATAAAAATACAAGGGTACAAATGTACATACATGTAGTACACTAAGGTGCCCAAAAACCCAAGTTTTGCATACGAGCTCCGATTTAAATGAAATTGGTCTCATTTTGAAGGTCTCTAACTGTGTATTAATATGAAAGTGAGTGGACCTAGATCAAAGGTTGTATGAGGTAGATATCTGCATTCTAAGGTCTGGGGTCTCCGACTGGGTTTTGGATTTTTTATTGGGTATTTTTACAAGATAAGAACGGTGCCCCTTTTCCTTGTATTATTAATTAATAATATACACAATATAGGGTCAGTTTTATTGCTTTTTTGGAGGTAGTATAAAAAAATATATAACTAGGTGAATATTTTACAGATGGGTTAGGCTTCATATTTAGTGTGGATGCTAAAAGGCATGTATTGTGTATGCATGTATGTATGCTAATTATGTAAGATAAAGGGAATATGCAGCTAAATACTCGGGAACAAGACTCTATTTTCAACTTTAAGAGTGATGAATCACATATTCATCATCCCCCTATACTTAAACCTCGCTCGTCCCCGAGCAGCTAACATGAAATGCAAGAGTGAAATGATTTTGGGTTCCATACCAAAGTCATGAACAAAAGTTGAAAATGGAGCTTGACTTGACCTTTGGATTATTTGTGTGGTGGAACCTCATTGGGACATGAACTTAAGACCTAACAGACTTCAAGTTCCACAAGTCTTCTATTCAAGACTCCTCAATAGTCAGGTCAAAACAAATCCTTAGACACAAATTTCTAATGACTATGATTCTTACTTGTGCGGTGTAAGTGAAATGTAACTCTCCACATCAGAAATGGCTCAGAACCAGCCTCCTCTAACAACGTAACTCTAATTACCCGGTCTAGTAACTCTTTCCTCGAGGAGCGGGTTATTCCCTTCTAAGTTCAAGTGCGACCAGCTTAAGAGGAGGGGATAGAGAAAAGAATGGACGGTAGCCAGTGTCTACCTATCCCGGATGCCTGACCAGTGTAGTCAAATCATCCAGTGCATTTTCTTTGCTAATATACATACTCCGACAGGTGTTTTATTTCTTTTGGACCTGTCTGATTTTTTTGGAGTTTTTGCATTTTTTCTGGAAAATATACAAGGTGCAGCATGTACATCAGGAGTTTTTCCTCTTGAGCCAGTAGACTATTCCTCTTTTGAAGCATGATTGGAACCCATAACGTCCCGTCCTCAGACGTCAACACCACCGGACTAGGTTGAGATGCACTACCCTCCCTAGAGGAGGACGGCTGTTTCCACCCGTGTGCTACTCCAAGCTAAAGGATTCTACTTCCTCACCACCTCATCAATGAAGAGCTACGTGCATAGTGCTTGTCCAAGTTAGGTCACTGTCCATAAGAATCATGCGTGTGCACGAAATATTCTACTTAGACTAATAAAGATGACATGTGAACATAGACTTGCGGACTCAAAGAATTAAGTCACTTGACCTGAGAAATCTTAACTCCAGTTCCTATAAGGTTCCTCTGAGATTAGATGGATTAAGGTCAAATCAAGTCCATCCTCAATATCTACTCATAGCTTGGTTTAGAACCCACTATCTTTTCACCTTGCATAGATGAGATGCAGATGACATTCTATGTAGATGAATGAAAGTGCAAGACTCTTTTTTCTTTTCAGATGAAGACATGATGTGCACGAGTAAATAAGAAGCCTTTGGTTTTGATGATATATATATATATATATATATATTTAAAAAAATCGGGTATACCTCCTATGGTACAAGTGTTTTATGAGTATTATACATATTATACAAGTGTTATACATGTATTTTACAAAACATTTCTCCATTTTTACCCATCCCATAATTATTACTTAATATATACATGAATACATGAAAGTACGAGCTATGGGTAAAGTATATATGTAATATACACACGCCCCCTATACTTAGCGTGTGTAATATCCTCAGAGCATGAAAAGCGAGGAAAAATACATAGCTCGTGCTAAGCGTGAAAGAGTCAAAGGAGCAAAAATGTATAGAAGTCATCCTGCCCCCTATACTTAGGCTCTTGGAAGCCTAAGTGTAGCAAAAGATAAAAAATGGGGAGAACGAGGATAAGAGGGTAAGTGGATGAATATATGTATAAGGCGGGCATTGCCCCCCCCCCCTATACTTACGATCAGGTCAACCTAAGTATAGGACTCGAGTGGTATGAGGACCGATGTGATCTGGAGGATGTACATTGAACGGACTCAGGTGAATCTCCCCCCATATACTTAGGATCTGCTCATCCTAAGTATGGTCGTAGATGAAAATATATGAAGTTGGGGTGAGTTATTAGAGTTGCGGGAGGGAAGGGAAGAATGTACAGGGTTGATGGATATATACAAGGATGGCAGTCTGAATCTTTCCAGATGCTGCTGATGGCAAGAGTTCACTGTTGTAAGGTTTCATGCGCGGCTCGATGTGTATTTGTTGAATCTGTCTCGCGCATGAACACAATCTCCTCAACATGTACTAACTATTCATTGGGTTCGATGAAGCGCTTCAACAGTTATCCATTTACCAGGAATGTCGATGTGTCATCTGTGAGATCTGAAATCTCAATACATCCACTTTCATGCACCGCACGAACAATGAATGGGCCTGTCCATTTGGATTTCAGCTTGCCTTGGAAAACCTTCAGCCTTGCATTGAACAACCATACCTTTTGTCTAGAAACAAATGTATTTCGTCTAATATATCTATCATGCCAACGCTTTACTTTGTCCTTATATACCAAACTATTATCGTATGCTCGGTTTCTGACTTCCACAAGCTCATTCAGATCCATGTCTCTGTTTCTGCCCTAGGTGTGTGTTCCAGTTGACCTTCTTGATTACCCATTCTGAATTGTACACTAATTCTGCGGGCAAATGGCACGGCTTTCTGAATACCATCCGGAATGGGGAGGTTCCTAACGGTGTCTTGTAAGCTGTCCTATAAGCCACAGGACTTGATCCAAGATCTGGGACCAGTCCTTCCTATCTGGACGGATGAACTTCTACAATATGGTTTTTACCTTCCTATTTGACACCTCAGCCATACCATTGGTCTATGGGTGGTAAGGACTAGCAACACGGTGTTCAATGTTGTAATCCTTAAAGAGTTTCTTCACATCTCTGTTTACAAAGTGGCTACCCTCATCTGATAATAACATTTTGGGGATCCCAAACCTAGAGATGATGTGATCTCTATCTGCGGCTCAGGTTAGGATAGCCTCCACCCACCTGGACAGATAATCTACCGCAAGAAGGATGTATTCAAATCCGTGGCTAACAAGGAATGGGCCCATGAAATCGATGTCTCAGGCATCAAAGACATCACAAATGATGATAGGCTACATCGACATCTCATCCTTGGAACCAATGGTTCCTCCCATTCGCTGGCATACTGAGCACGACTTCGCAGAGGTGATCGCATCGCGAAACAGAGTTGGCTAGTAAAAGCCACACTGAAGTACCTTCCATGCGGTCCTCTTCCCGGAGTGGTGTCCTCCTGCCTCCAAACTATGGCATAAAGAAAGGACACTCCGGTATTCCTCCTGAGGAATAAACCGTCTCTAGACACAATCCGGCCCTTCGAAGAAAAGGATCGGATCCTCCCAATGGTAATGTCTAGAATCTGACTTCAGTCGGTCAATGTGGCTCTTGGGCCAATCTTCGGGAACCTTCTTAGAGACAAGATAGTTCACGATATTGGCACACCATGGGAGTGAGTTGACAACAAAAATCGCGCGTTAGGGAAGGAGTCTCGCATAGGTGAATCCTCGGAAGCATTAGAATCCTCGAAATGGGAGAGGTGATCAGCTACTACGTTCTTCTTTCCAGATTTATTACAAATGTCCAATCAAAGTCCTAGATAAGAAGAATCCACCTAAGAAGACGTGCCTTTGCGTCTTTCTTTTCCATTAAATATCGTAGTGATGTGTGGTCAGTGAACATAGTTACCTTGGATCTAATTAAATGAGATCTGAATTTATCCAAGGCAAACACTACCGCAAGCATCTCCTTTTCTGTAACTGTATAGTTACGCTGAGCAGTATCAAGCACTTTGCTTGCGTAGTGTATTGCAAATGGGATGTCATCCCTCTTCTGTCCTAACACAACCCCAACAGCAAAGTCTGATGCGTCCGTCATGATCTCAAAAGGTAGAGACCAGTCTGGGCTTGTAGGATCGGGGCGTCCATGATGATTACATTATATATGAGTATAACATGCTTAAATTATGTGAAGTACAATATTAATCTTTGATGTGTAAACTCCAAATTCACACAATTTGCATCATATACACATAAGCACATAAAATCAACAAATCATCTGAAGAAAATAACCTCACAAATCTCTATTCATATTTAAAGATCATATTCTAAACTGAGATTAATTATCATCTATAAATTTCAGATTTGTTGTTATCAAAGAAAATGAAGAATTATTGGGAATACTTATATAACATTAAATGTAACAACATCCAACACATTTCACTTTACATTTTGTTGGAAAGAAATGGAGAGGGGGATAGTGTAAAAGTTTCATTCTTTATTCTCATAAATAGAGCCACCGACATATGCCTTCTCCATGCAAATAATAAAAGTCTCTCTCCCATTCCCATGCATTCTAGCCGTCTACACGCATCCCTCCCCATGCAAAAATTAACTCTCCATACACTAATAATGATATTTTGTCTTTACTTGCATGGGATGTCTCCAAGCAAATACCATTATAAAATGAGTCCCCCATTATCCCTCCTCTCTCACGCACTCTCCTCTCACGCACCCTCTCCTCTCTCTCGTCTATTTTCATGCACGCACCCCATTCCCTTCTCTCCCATTTTTTCATGCTCGCGCAACCCCCCTCTCTCTCGTTTTTTATGCTTGCACAGCCCCCTTCTCTCTCGTCTATTTTTTCTTGTAGGTACAACAGCTCTCCCTTGCATTCTTGAAGACATAGGCGCCTCCAGCACACCATCCCCATTCTCGGGTGCGTCCAACCACTGCAGCTACTGTTCTCCTTCTCGCGTGTGCAAGAACACTCTCCAGTTCGCAGCGGTGTGCGCCCAACACTGCCCTCCAGCCCGCACAGTCGTGCGTGCGCTCTCTTCCTTCTCGTGGTTCGCTTTAGCCCACAGCGGCATTCCCAAGCTTGCAGCACCCTTGCGCGCAACTCCGGCCATTCGCCTCCTCGCGGTTCACTCCAGCCGTGCACCATCGTGCACCCCAGTAAGCAGCTCGTGCGGTTATCTCCCTCCTGCGCACCCCCGCGTCCAGCCCTCCTTCGTCGTGATGTCGGATTCCGATAGAGAAGACTCTCTTTCTTATCTTATTTACTTCTTGTAATTTTATCATGATGGTTAAGTTTGTTTAAGTTGATTTTGGAAGAAACAGTTCTCAATCTTTATATCTTCCTTGCATTTTTGTTGCATTAGTTGTTGTTTAAGTTAAGGTGATAGAATGTTCTTTTGGGAATATCTTTTGTTGACTCTAGTTTTTCTTTATAATATGTAATGCAATTCCTCATCCTTATTTGATATAACTTTTACTTAGTAATTTTTCTTCCATCTTAATTTGCAATTCTACCCTTGTCTCCTTATTTAGTTGCGCTCATGCCCACATTTGTTTACTTTGAGTTCTAAGAAATATTTTTACCATAGATTGCATTTACTCTTTAAGATTTCATAATTTTTCTCTCACTGCCATGGAGTAAGATTTGATTTAAGTTTGAAAGAAGACAAAATATCGCAAATTTGCTTGGTCCTTGTGGATTCGATCCTCTACTTGCCGCTTACAATTTTTTTGTAATTCGACCATGCTTGTAGTTGTAATATTATTTGTTTAATTACGGTTTTTTGTGGAACAACAACGACGTGATAAAATCAACTTTTTAAACCGTGTAAAATCGCATCAACATTTTGACGCCGTTGTTGGGGATTAGGCAACATTTGCAATTTTTTTCTTCACTTTCAACTTATTTCAATATTCTAATCCGTGCAATTTTTTTATTTCAGGTACTTGAACCACAAAAAAGAAAAAAATGAAGAATCCATGCATTTTTTTGCAAACTTGTAACTTGTTCTAATTAAAAAAATCCCCTCCCCTCTTCTCGGAAAAGCTCGCCATTAGCAGGACAAAACATTACGGATTTAGCGCCAGAAGTGCAGGCACTGTGAGCTTTCTTTTTTACTTAGGCATTCTAAGAGTTATATTTCGTGCATTTTTTTGCGCATCGAATTAAACTAAAAAAATTAAAAAAGAGTTCTTCATTGCATCATCTCTGTGGTCTTCTTCCTCTGGTAATCTAAATCGTACTTGATCATATTAAAAAAATAAGCTTGAAAGATCACCGCAATGATCCGAGCAGAAAGTGGGCAAAATTTCTAAATGCTTGTTTTGATGCACATGTATGACACAAAAATCACGAGCACATAGAAACCTTGGATAGAGACAAAAATCCCTGGTGCTACGTGGGATTGAAGAGAGAAATCGTAACTCCTAGATGCATTGGGCACAGGTTCTTGTGGGAAGAGCAGATCTTCGATCTGAGTACCGCACCCTGGATCCCCCAGCTGGATTAGGACATCGATTTCTCACAATCTTCCACACTCACTTCATCTTTAAGGACTCTAATTTCTCTGAAAACTTTTGTTGAGTCACTAAACTAAAATCGAAAAGATAACACCACTTCCGCGGTAATTTTTGTGTGAGTTGGTGAATCAACAAATTGTCTGGTGTATTGTGCTGTGTATGCTAGGTCTTAGGTTTCTGAAAAATCCATTACAACAATCTTTAGATTATGACCTAGTCTGTAAATCCTACCCGTCTCCTTCGACTGAGAAATCTGAAAATTCACCTAACCTAGGAGACATGGGAGTAGAGAAACCGAACACCATGGACATCATCTTCCAACAACTACAACTTTTGAGAGAAGAGAATGTGACAATCCGACATACCATAGCTCCTCTCATCCGACCACCACCCATCAGCACAAGTTATTTCTCTGCAGCATAGGACACAATTCATTGGGTCCAAAGTCCCACCTAGCCCAAACAACTGATTGAGCCCTTACTGACACAACCAACCTCAGCTGTGGATTTTGATGCTTTGACCCAGGCTATTCAGCAACTGGCTGCAACACAACAAAAGTCCAATCAAGCGAATACACTAAGTGAGAGACCCAACATACTTGAACGACCATTCTTGGCCACTGCTAAGGCACATTTTGACTGTGAATATAAGAGAGTGGAATTGAAAATCAATGATAAAGATATTCCCGTGGAACATGTCACCCCTACTTCTGGTGACTTTGAAATTGATGACTATGGATAGATAGGGAATTGTGCTATTCTTGATGATTTTGCTCATGTTCATCTTTCCAAAGACCCTCTGGAGGTTAGTCTGAACACCTCACAACTCACTCATAAGGACATGTCTCATCTAGACTCTGCACTTGAAGCCCCACCATCTCCTCTCACTGGTCGGAAAATTGTTGAATTAGATGAAATCTGGGAAACACTAAATACTGATCTCAAATTAACTTCAGTCTTGGGTATGCCAAAGATGAAGAAATGTTTTGATGATAGCATTGATCCTTCCTCAGACGATTTTGAAAGTTATGAACCTCGGTTTATTAATGATATCGATTGGTCTGATACAAAAGTTGAAATTGAGGATGACACTTATGTTGAATGGGAAGAAGAAACAGAAGGAGATATACCATTTGATGTCGATTCCCGATGTGATTTTTCAATTATGGAAAGTACAGATTTAGAGTTGAAATCTGAGGACATATCAGACAATGAGTTGACGTTTTCATGCACCAAAACTCCCTTCCAACCAACACATTATGATATGCTGAGGATTTTTTATGATGACTCATTCAAAGATAAAATTTCCAATTCCATTACCCCCACCACAAGGAAAGAAGATCAAATCAATTCAGTCGATTACTATATGAATACATCTTCTACTACCGAGTCTGATCAGAGTAATTTTCTACTCTCTGATCTTTTTTGGGATGATACCGAGGAACTACTCAAAATAATCGAAGAAAATTATCCATTGGACAATATTCTCCCGCTCCTGGCCTCTGAATCTCCTAATCACATGTCTTGGAAAGAATCATCTTTGAGGCTCAAGAAGAGAACTGAAATGAAATTCACAATAGATGCCACCAAGGATAGCCATGATGATTATTTGAGAGAAAATGATGATTTATCACAATATACAGAGGACCTCATGGAAGAATCAATTCTTGATCATGTAGAGCTCGACTTCAATACATCATATCTGGTCCATGAACACTTCACCAGTCCACCCATTTCCCTCCCATCACATCCAATCCAAGATCAAACTGATTCATCTCTCATTCCAATTCATCAACCAATTAATGTCTTCACCGTATTAATGAGAGCACACATTTATCAAATTCATCAACCGCACTCTCACATCTGGGTCAGGATATCCGTATCATATCAAGAGTTTCATTTGGGTTTTCTGAATACAGCTTCTGCACTCACACGCAACACTGGATATTCTTGATAAGCTGAATCGTCGAGTTGGGACGTTAAACCAACAACATTTTGTGGGTCCACACCCATAGGTATCTTTTCTTTTTTTTTGTATCCTTCTCTTTACTGCATTGCATTAGATAAGTATGGGAGTCCACCTCCACACCTCAAAAAAAACAAAACAAAACAAAAAAATAAAAATATTTTTCACAATCACTCACCCCTTCTGATCCTCCTTTTATACCTTGTTTTCACCATGAGGACATGGTTTCTGATAAGTATGGGGGTGTCTACATAATTTTCAAAATTGCATACTTTTCGAAACATAAAAAAACTTCAAAAATTTTGCAAAATTTCCCCTAAAAAATATATTTTCAAAAAAGCAAGAAAACCACTAAAAATACATCCTTCCTAATTTTATCCTATCTTTTGAGAAATCAGCTCTTCGTTGCATAGATCGTAGATTGAAGTTGAGTTGATCCTATCCATTTAACTTCATCAGAATTTCACTAGGCATGAGTTTTTAAGCTTTCTTCAGGTCCATGTGGACTTTATTCTCTCAGTTCTACTAACTCTACTGGTGAATAAACTTCTGTATCTAACTAGATCACATGAGCAATTAGTAGCACTCTTAAACTCTTCAGTGGATATTAAGCAATTGCACATTGCACATAGCTTGATTGAGTTTATTTTACGAGATACAATTACAATCTTGTTGAGGTGAGGAGTTATCCTCTTGCTTGTGCCAATGCCTGAACCATATCTATAGCTAATGAAGGAACTTGACTCAGGGGCAACATGATCTCTCTAGTCTAAGTATGTCATCAAATAAGCCAGTATCGTGTCTCCAAAGTCAATTAAGCCGATACTACCTTTTGATGCCAAACCTAAAACAAAAACACCACAAAAGGCATATCACAATACAAATGCCAAAATCCACCAATCATGCAAAGATGTGCGAAGCAAAAGCAATGAAAGAAGACCACCAAATAAACCCTTCTCCACCAAAAAGTCATGGTAGCATCCCAATGATGCTACCTAAATTCTTAAAAGAGGCCCAGGGTTATGCTCTGCAAAAGGAAAAGAATAAGAGCAACGGACCAAAACGGTCTACGGAAAATCCCGAAAGTTAAGTCCCATTCTCCAAAGAATTATGACCTACTTTTTATGCTGACATACTTGGGTGAAAAGAGAATATGCCAGAATTCACATAAGGACTGAGGCTATATGTGTAGGGAATCATTCGATACCTTGATAGATTGTGTCGTTAGCTCGTTCTCTTAACTCACGAATGCTAAACTATCACTAACACTGTTTATATCCATTCAAAGTCAAAGAGAATACTTGTTTCTTAGGGATGAGCAGACATGATCGACCTTCTGAAACCATGTCTGATTTTGTTGGAAATGAGAGACCGTTGAAACTGTAAAACTCAAGTCAAGTCGACAATTCGAACAAATCATTAATCCATGGGTCAACTCTACTGAAGCATGTGTATTTGTGTGGTTATGAACTGAAAACTCGAAGACTCTGTGGGTATGTCTGCTGCAAACCCTCACCAGATCTATCTTGGCTATTCTCCTTGTCCTTCATTATTACTTATCTTATTTTTGCTCGGGACTAGCAAAACTTAAGTATGGGGGTGTAATGATTATATTTTATATGTGTATAACATGCTTAAATTATGTGAAGTACAATATTAATCTTTGATGTGTAAACTCCAAATTCACACAATTTGCATCATATACACATAAGCACATAAAATCAACAAATCATCTGAAGAAAATATCCTCACAAATCTCTATTCACATTTAAAGATCATATTCTAAACTGAGATTAATTATCGTCTATAAAATTCCGATTTGTTGTTATCAGAGAGAATGAAGAATTATTGGGAATACTTATATAACATTAAATGTAACAACATCCAATACATTTCACTTTACATTTTATTGGAAAGAAATGGAGAGGGTGATAGTGTAAAAGTCTCATTCTTTATTCTCATAAATAGAGCCACCGACATATGCCTTCCCCATGCAAATAATAAAAGTCTCTCTCCCATTCCCATGCATTCTAGCCGTCTACACTCATCCCTCCCCATGCAAAAATTAACTCTCCATACACTAATAATGATATTTTGTCTTTACTTGCTTGGGATGTCTCCAAGCAAATACCATTATAAAATGAGTCCCCCATTCTCCCCCTCTCTCACGCACTCTCCTCTCACGCACCCTCTCCTCTCTCTCGTCTATTTTCATGCACGCACCCCATTCTCTTCTCTCCCATTTTTTCATGCTCGCGCAGCCCCCCTCTCTCTCGTTTTTTCTGCTCGCACAACCCCCTTCTCTCTCGTCTATTTTTTCTTACAGGTACAACAGCTCTCCCTTGCATTCTTGAAGACATAGATGCCTCCAGCATGTCATCCTCATTCTCGGGTGCGCCCAGCCACCGCAGCTATTGTTCTCCTTCTCGCGTGTGCAAGAACGCTCTCCAGTTCATAGTGTTGTGCGCCCAACACTGCCCTCCACCCCACATAGTCGTGCGTGCGCTCTCTTCCTTCTCGCGGTTTGCTCCAGCCCACAGCGACATTCACAAGCTTGCAGCACCCTTGCGCGCAACTCCGACCATTCTCCTCCTCGCGGTTCACTCCAGTCGTGCACCACCGTGCACCCCAGCAAGCAGCTCGTGCGGTTATCTCCCTCCCGCGCACCCCCGCGTCCAGCCCTCCTTCGTCGTGACGCTGGATTCCGATAGAGAAGACTGTCTTTCTTATCTTATTTACTTCTTGTAATTTTATCATGATGGTTAAGTTTGTTTAAGTTGATTTTGGAAGAAACAATTCTCAATCTTTATATCTTCCTTGCATTTTTGTTGCATTAGTTATTGTTTAAGTTAAGGTGATAGAATATTTTTTTGGGAATATCTTTTGTTGACTCTAGTTTTTCTTTATAACATGTAATGCAATTCTCCATCCTTATTTGATATAACTTTTACTTAGTAATTTTTCTTCCATCTTAATTTGCAATTCTACCTTTGTCTCCTTATTTAGTTGCGCTCATGCCCACATTTGTTTACTTTGAGTTCTAAGAAATATTTTTATCATAGATTGCATTTACTCTTTAAGATTTCATAATTTTTTCTCTCATTGTCATGGAGTAAGATTTGATTTAAGTTTGAAAGAAGACCAAATAGCGCAAATTTACTTGGTCCCTGTGGATTCGATCCTCTACTTGCCGCTTACAATTTTTCTGTAATCCGGCCATGCTTGTAGTTGTAATACTATTTGTTTTATTGCGATTTTTCGTGGAACAACAACAACGTGATAAAACCAACTTTTTAAACTGCGTAAAATCGCATCAACAGTCCATGATCATTCCCTTTAATAGCTTAAAGACCTCAAGATATTTTTGATCAACAATAAACTCCATGTCCTTTCCTAAAAGCTCAGTTAGTGGTCGGGCAATCTTAGAAAAATCTTTGATAAATCTCCGATAGAATCCGACATGCCCGAGGAACGACCGCAACTGTTTAGCATTGGTTGATGGCTAGAGTCGTCTGATCACATCCACCTTGGCAGGGTCAACCTCCATTCCTCTCTTGGAGATTACATGCCCCAACACAATGCCCTCTGTCACCATGAAGTGACTTTTCTCCCAGGAGAGCACCAGATTGACCTCACAACATCGTTTGAGGACTCGGTCCAGATTCTTAAGATAGGAATCAAATGAATCGTCGTGGACCGAGAAGTCATCCATGAAGACTTCCAGGAATTCACCGACCATTTCGGCGAATACAGCAATCATGCACCTTTGAAAAGTACCGGGAGCATTGCATAACCTAAAGGACATGCACCTGAAAGCATTGGACCAAAGGGGCATGTGAACGTAGTTTTTTCCTGGTCCTCCGGAGCTATGTTTACTTGATTGTAGCCCAAGAACCCATCCAAGAAGCAGAAGAATTCTTTCCTCGCTAGTCTCTCTAGGATCCGATCAATGAATGGTAGGGGAAAATGATCCTTCTTCGTCGTAGCATTCAGGCGTCTGTAATCCATACAGACACACCACGACGTGGGTACACGCGCCATGATCTCCTCTCCGTCTTCGTTGGTGATCGTCTGAATTCCTGACTTTTTCGAGACAACATGGATCGGGGCCACCATTTGAAGTTGGAGATGGGATAAATGAAACCCGTGTTGCACCATTTCTCTTTCTCCTTCACTACCTCTCGTAAGTTTGGATTCAACCGACGTTGGATTTCACGAGAGGGTTTAGCCTCATTCTCCAAGTAGATATGGTGCAAACACAGAGAGGGATTTATCCCATGGAGATCGAAAATGCTCTAGCCTATTGCCTTCGATTTTTCTCCAGGATCTCTAGCAAACGAGATTCCTACTCCTTGGTCAATCGCGAGCATATGATGACTGGATACTTCTTCTCTTGTCCCGCAAGGAAGTCACACTTGAGTGTTGTGGGTAAAGGTTTGAGCCCAGGTAATGTGCGATCATCAAGGAAGTCTGGTTCAATCGATTCTAGTTCCGTGCTGGTAGTGGTTGGATCTTTGCTTGAAATTGTTGCCACCAAGTCATTCAGCTCTGGAGTCAGATCGTCAAAGGTCTCCATGCAATTGGCAAAAGCTACGTCCGACTCATCATCCTCATCTTCAGAATATCCTAAAGAAGGAAGGACTGACAGGTCCAACTGGGCCTCTAAGTCATCGAAGATGTAGGGAGATGCATGTTCTGAGCTGAGTTCGTTTCTAAGGACCTCACAGACTGACTCATACACAGGATCTTCTCCGGAGGGGAAGGAATCATCGGTGTTAGCTGGGTTCTGTCTCCATGGCCCAACAGTGTCTGCATGAATGCAATCTGCTTCGGATGAAGAGTACTCGGTGCTGCATTCTGAATCCGATCTCTGCCATCTGGTCTGCTTCATCTCAAGTTCCCCATCTCCGCCTGGAGTTTGGAACTGGATTTTCCCAATCTTATAATCAAACAACGCCCCCGCTGTTCTGAGGAAGGGCCTTCCTAATATGATCTGCGAATCTCTCCAATTGCGAGGGGTCTCCATATCATGGATGGTGAAGTCCACCATGTACTCCTGACCCTCGACTTTTATGACAACACTCCTCAATTCTCCTTGGGACGTCTTGATTGATTTAACAGCAAACTGAAGTAAAGCTCTGGATTTCCTAAGAGGTCCGAGATTAAGCCGCTCATAGAGGGATGTAGCAATTAAGTTGACAGAGGAACCGTTGTCAAGGAGAGTACGTGCAAACACAATGTCATCGACATGACTCACCACATAATGTGCATTCATGTCTCTTTGTTTCCTTGGAAACGAATTCTTTATTGCGCAGGTTGTGGCTACTGATAGAACGTGTTTCTCAACACGACTTTTGGTCTTCCTGCTAACTCTAGTAGGTGTGCATCTCACCTTAAGGTAATTCTGAAATGCAGGTGTCATTTCCACATACTTGTCAAAGGGGATTGTGACCTTGATGTGTTTATTGCAAAATTCTATCATCTCATGGTCATCTTTTTGTATTTTTTTAGTTTTCTTCTTTCCACACGGAAGAGCTCAAGGGAAAGGTATTATTGACCCCAACTCAGATTCTGAAATTGAAAGATTTTCATTCAAAACTAGAACTGAGTTTTGTACATGACTCGGACTCTGAAACTGACTCGGACTCTGACTGTGACAAAAAGAAAACTTCTGCTGCAAGACCAGTGATGCATTCTCCGCGTCTGCTGGAACAGCCTACTCAGATGGAGGTGCGGGCTCTTCGTCGGTCTCACTGGACTCCCTACCGGTGCAGTTTCCTTGCTTCTTTGAGGACTCAGAAGTCCTTTTCTTCTGCCAGTGATGGTGGTGCTGCTGCTCCTCTGCCTCCAAGTTCTCCTCAGGTACAGACTTGGCAGATTCTTCCATCGGTGTCCGTGCTCGATCAGGTACGATAACGGTCCTTCCACTCCTGAGGGTTATATGATTGACATTATCGTATGAAAGGATCTCATGTTCAGATAAAGAATTATCTGAATAGTATACCTGATCTCGTGGTCTGTTCTGGCCTTGATTCAGGCTATTCGGATTGGCCTGAACCTGAGTGGGAATTGGGGTTTTTGGCACCATCTGATGGTCCTGGATACGAGAAACACGATTCAGATCAGTTCTCATATCCAGATAGTCATTCTGGATTCGTTGGACCCTATCAGTCTGGGTCTGGATCGCCATGGTAAGGGACTCCAATTCACTAGTGGGCTGGGCTGGTTGATGTTGATTCGAGGATGAGGTCTTGTACTGGACTTGCTGGCCATGCCGGTATTGCAGCAGCTGATGAGAACGTGGGGGGTCTGTTGCCCCGACTGGAACGTGCGCTGGTGCTGCTGAGGCTGGTACCCTTGTCTGGGCTGGGACTGTACGAAGTGCGGTGCAGGGACGGAGCTGGTTTCGTGGTAAGCTAGGGAAGGTCGGTGAGTTTGACCGTTCCCTATGCCCGACTGTCTGCCGATGGGGTCATGGTTGTACCACAGCCCGTTGATCTCGAACACTTGTGGAGACTCCTCGTATCCTGTCTCCACTTGTGGGGGTGCATGGTGGTGATGCTGAGTGTAAGTTTGCAACTCGACCCAGCTACTCTGAGGCCCCGGCGCCTGTTCCTACACAAGATGGACTCGGTGTACAGGTACAGGTGGTGCAGAAGAGGCAGGTAGCCTTATCTTGACTACCTTCTCAGTAAGTTCCTCCACTTGTTTCGGCAATCTCGAGAGTGACTCAAGATCAGTGACCCTCTTGTGAATCTGCTCGACTATTGTTAACTTGTCAGCTATCATCCCCATGCTGGAAATGAGGTACTCTATCAGATCCACTACAGTCCTTCTAGTTGTCTCATTGGATAAGATTGAGGGAGACAACTGATAGGCCCTGTTGGCTTGCGACCTGCTTGTTTCAGTCATCTGCTCCAAGATTATCCATACAATATTTTCATTCTTGTTCAGATAACTTTCTCCACAGGAGACACTTACTAACCCATGTATCTCAGGGGTCATGCCACAGAACAAGGTTTGGACTAAGATCGCCTTTGAAATACCATGGTAAGGGCACTTCTGAATTAGGTCATTAAACCTATCCCAGACTTCATAGAATGGTTCAGTGGGTCCCTAGGAGAAACTAGCGATCTTTGTTCTCATTTGATTAGTCCTACAGAGTGGGTAGAGCTTCCTCAGAAAAAGGTCCTTGAACTGCATCCAGGTTGTACAAATCACCCCAAGATTTTTCAACCACTGAGCTGCCTTATCTCCTAAGACAAACGGGGTGGCCTCCAGCCTAATATAATCATGTCCAACCCTAAGGTGACTAAGGTTGTTGCAAACCAACTCGAAGTCTCTGAGGAATGAATATGGTTCTTCGTTTGCATTTCCATTAAACTTCGGAAGCAGGCTCAGAAAGTGGGGCTTAAGCTCAAACGCTTCGGGGGGGACCGCTGGTGCCAACCAACTGTGCATCTTATTTTCTGTTGGGTTATACGCATTAACCATTGGTCGGTCAATTCCTTTTGCTGTAATAATCCGTCCCATCCTTGCCGTGAGATCAGCATTCTGTTGTTCGGCTGTGGCGAGACGAGCAAGGATTTGCTGGAGTGGGTCATCTCTATGTTCTTCCTCATCCGGGGGTCGCTTAGGTGGCATCTTGTCCTCTATCCCTGGGTAAAGAAGATGGTCTTGGTTAGATGACATAGCAAGGAAGGGGTTCTTACCGAGGCGATGGTCTTCCTCGGTGAGATCAGAGGAGAGAAAAGGGTTCATTTGAGAGTGACCACCTTGGTTTTGAGGGATCCAGAACTCAAGAGGGTCATGAGATCTGGTTGGCCCAAGCTGCGCTTGGGCTGGTGAAGATGAGCTTCGTGGGGGGCTCAAGGAAAGATTGGCGAATCGGGAGTTGATATCCCCCCAGTCAGTCATCTTGGAGTGGCGAGAAGAAGAATCGGGAGTTTTAAGTGAAGATAGGATTTTACTCCTACTTGAAGCAAGCAAGTGAATCCAAACCCTGCAATTTCACACTCAACACGGCGAAGGACCCGAAACCAAGTCCGATTAGTCTGGTTGATTTTAAGTGTGATTTTCAAGCAAATAGCAAAGGTTACGTGGCCTATAGGGAAGTCGGCTCAGAGCCGGATGTGTCTTCCCTATTTAACCTATCGACTAAGATACCTGCGTCCTTCCTTTCTTCACTCCTATCCCAAGTTGATGGATTCAAAGACCTCCCCTATCTATCTACAAGCAGGCGGAGGCTGACAAGGCTGGAACTTCACTTTGGAGGGCTACTAGCAACTTGTCGCGAAATACAGCTGGTTCACCCCTGACTACCTGTAAATAGGTGGAGGTTACTTGGTACTAGTCAGTGGACCTAAAAAAATCAACTTGTGATATTTGCTAGGATCAGTTGGTATGTGATATTGATGAATCCATTATTCATCGCCTTTATTTTCATTTTGGCAAAAATCATTGGTAAATACATGTAAATAATCACTAATTCCAATTAATTATCACTCTAATCACAATTATTAATATTATATATTTAATACTTAAATTATCCAAAATAAAAGAATAAAGATAAACAGAAAAATAAAAGAAAAGAAGGCTTGAGATATGTAATATATACATACTGATCCTAACCCCGAGACCAGTCAATATTGACCGGGTCGACAAAATAAATAAGTAGGGGGAGATAAGGATCTTAACTTATAAAAATATATCAAGAAAATCAAGACCAAAAATATAACTTAATCATTTTTTACCATGTAAATACTTCACCTATTTTATTTATCATCAAAACCACTTCAAATCAAAACGCACCTTTTATAAAAAGTTGTTCATAAAAATATATATTATTTTATAAAAAATATTTCGGCTTAAAAATAAAACAACCGTAATGAACCGGAAAAGCCGTAAAAGCCGACTTCCGAGGTTCATATCTATTTATAGAAAACTCCAAAATGACCAAACTCACTTTTAAAATCCGTTATATATATAATACTATTTATTAAAAATATCAGAAAAATATTCGGATAAAACTGATGAGTTTCGGCTTTTTGGACCCGTTGTCTATATGTACTATATGTAGAAACTTCCCCGATTTTTAATTAAATAACCGTAAACCGTATTACCTTAATTCTTTTTCCTAAAATAATCTAAAATTGTATATAAAAATATAAAAATAAAAGTAACTTAAAATGCCAATAAAATCCGGAGGCACGGAGCCGTTACTTTTTTCGTCCGGACCTCATAACTCGGTCGTATCAACTCCGAATTAAGCAAGCTCGGTCCGTAAAATTATATTTTACAATCACCTACAAAATGACACTAATTTTGCTAAAATCGGAGTTAACGTGAAAAACACGATTTTCAAGGTCCGTATTAGTATAATTGTACAATAAGCCGTAACTTATATTATTATTTAATACATTAACCCTTTATTTTCACTTAAAAATAAATAATACTTTATTTATTTGTTTGTTTAAATTATTTATTTAATTAATTTAATTAATTATAATTTATATCACACTATTTATTTATTTAATTTAATATATGAAGTATTTATACTTGTATATAATCTCTTTGTCTTTTATCTTGTTTTGTCATTTTCTCTTCTTTTCTCTCCCTGCCATATGGCAACTTGTAATTTGCCCTCCATTTCCTTTTCTCTTCCCTTCCCTTTTCTTTCCTCTTTCCCCAACGCCTCTTGCTCCTCCTTCCTTCTTCTTCCTCCTCCTCCCTTCTTCTTCCTCCTCCAACACCCCAACATTCTCTTCTCTTCACTCCGGCCCCCAACCGCCTCAACCGCCCAAACGGCCGCCGTTCCTCAACTGCCTCCTGTTCCCGTCACCCACCACCGGTGACCACACCCGGAGGCGTGCTCACCAAGCATCCTCCCCTATTTATATCTCTCTCCCTCCAACAGAACAGGAATCCGCCAGTATCGTTTCTCCACCCCAAAGCTCCGAGAGAGAGCCCTGAGTGACAGCGGAGCTCCGATTTCGTCGAGCAAGGGAGAGAGGAGGGAGGCGATTTCGTCGAGCAAGGGAGAGAGGAGGGAGGCGAGATCGCTGCTGGCGTGGAAGCTCCGCTCCGTCGTAGCAAGCACAGCCTCCGCGTACGCCGCCGCGTCGAGGCCGCAACCCAGGAGTTCTGCTGCGAGCTCCGTTTCCCCAGGCGAGTACATCCTTCATCTATTCGATTTTCAGGTTAGATTTTTAATCTCTCTTCCCCATCCGACTCTCTTCTCCTTCCTTCTGTGTTGTTTTCAAACTCTTCTCCTGATCTCTGTTTCCCTCGTCAATTTCACTCGATTTCCATTTCATCGCATTAACCTCCAGTTCTCCGCCATTTTCCCCAGATCTAATCACCTTCCTCCACTTGTGATCTAATCGCATCAACTCTCTTCCTCCATTTTTGGTCGAGAATTCTGATCATTCGTTGATCCGGAGTCGGAACGCCACCGCATAACCTATTGAATAGAAATCACCTCTAATCCGAGCTCGAACGACCGCCTCCACCGTCAATACAATTTCCTGTCGTGTAGTCGACGACCTACAGACCCGAGCTTCATCGCGCTTTCGACCTCGGACCGCATCCCCCTCCCAGATACCGAAGTTCCTTCATCCAACCCCTGCTAATCCACAATTTTGGTCGAGGAATCAAACCTCGAGCCGCTGAATCACATGCAGGTCAGGAACCTGGAGCATCTCGACACACACCGCTTCTGAACTGCAAACGTTCCCCGACCGAGCTTCGACTTGTTCAATCACCGAACTCCGTGTGTTCTCCGTTCAGATTCGCTATAATTCGAGGATCGTCATCATCTGGAAGAGCAGCCATCGTAATCAACCGTGAGGCCATAGCATTGACGTCGTTGACTGGAGAACTGAATCTGAAAGGAACGAATCCTCATCTGGAGAGATTTGATATTGCATCCTTGCACTGCCGTTATTTGGATCAATTAGGGAGAAGCCGAAGTCCCGCTCCAGCATTTTCCACATCGATCTGAGCTCTAATGAGATAGCTGCTCACCTCTGCAATTTGGGGAGAAATATCTCAACCGTTAGATTCAACTCTGATCAGACGGACCCTATCATGCCACGTGTGGCGAGCTCGTCGACTCCGCCGCTTAACCGCTTGAGAGTCGCATGCGCAAAGCGCGTGCGAAGTTGATTTTTTGGGGGTTACTTGCTCTGAAAACTCACACACGTCTGCTAACATGCAGCAGGTCCCGTTGCAGATTATGCGCGCATTTTTACAGGAACGCCCCCGGTGCTTCTCTGCATCTCAAACAGATCCCTGTACAGGATCCACTCCACAGCACTCACGTGCCCAAGCACGTGGTTACTGAAATTTTTACATACGTACCCCGCGCGTGCAGGGATAGCATCCAGTACGTTAACATCACATGTCAGTGGAAGAATTGCACACAACGCCCTCCTATTTTCAACATTTCACACGAGCCTCTCACTTTCCTGCTTGATTACGTAATTACCCCTATTACTACAAATATTACATGTACGTATATAATACATAACAAATAAAATCCACATAGAATAAAATACATACCCATACATACTTAAACATCATAAAAAGATATAAAAACACTACCAAAAACCCTATAAAAAATAGTTACAGTATATTTTACTATATTTTTCATATACAACCCAAAACAAAATAAAAAAAATAATAAAATCAATAAAAAATAGAATACACAAAAATTTGCAAAACTTAGAAAATCCATAACTAACTCAAGAAAAATCCTCTAAAAACGCACAAATATTATTTTAAAAGGTAATTTCATCTACTTTCTACAGAAAATACAATAAAAATATTTTTGCATTATTTTCAATCTTAAAAATCACAAAAACGTCAATGTTTTCAATAAACGCTTACTTTCTTCTTTGCAAATAAACCAAACACCATAAAAATCATAAAAACCCTTAAAAAATTCATAAAAATAGTAAATAAAATTAAACCATAAAAATAACCAAATAAAAACCAAATAAAAATTTAAAAACATTTTCTAATAATAAAAAATCATAACTAAAAACCTAAGCTTTTTCTACCGATTTTCCCTAGTATAAAACAGTTTGCCTTCCTGACACTCCCGTGCTTAACCGCTATACACTTAAGTTTAGGAGTATAAATAAAAATAAGAAGATTAATTAACCTTAATCTTTTTCTGGTAAAATTCACCTGGTCGATTCAACGACCGAAATCTCTCTCTGATTCTTTTCCAGGTTAAGAAGAAGACAAGTGATCAGGTGGATTTTCAGATATGGAAGGCGAGGATTTGGGCTCTTCCTCAAGGTGTACACGCACACTCAAGTACCCTCATTCAGCCTGAAAATAAGGTCGAGGTTAATCTTCCGCAAGCAGAATTTCTGATTTTATTAATTTTTTGGTCAATAATGTTTAGTAGTCCTGATTTTAAGTTAAGTTATCACTGATTAAGTCCAATCCACACTGCACGCGTTCAGTCCCAATTTCCTTTTTACTTAAGTTTTGAAAATCCAAGAGAGAGAAATCGAGAAAAGTCGATGCACGATAAATCAATGATGCGTATGCTGGGTATAGAATACTTACAGTGATCCCTTCGCTTTTATGCAGGATGCACAATAGAATTCAAATCTTTTATATTATATGCAAATGCAGACGACAAAATCCACTCATAGACAGGCAATTCTATTAGCGAGTGAAGCACAAGTTTAATTTGACTAGATATGCGGTCTAAGTGTGTCTTTTATGTGTGATGTGTGTACCTACAAAATTATGAGCACAAGCAAATCCTAGAGTAGCTCGAGGAGCCGCTAGTGCAAGCTTAGTCTAAAAATCAATCCACACAGCACACGGGGACATGTTTCCACTATTTTTACACACGCGAGAACCCAAACGGGAACCGCTGGAAATAATGAATCTAGGCCAGAGGCAGACCTACGTCAAGGTAATCCTTTTTTAAAACACTTTGGTATTGCTCTTGGATCAAAATAAAAATAATGAATCAGAGCACATGGAGCCATCTCACTATCTTCTTACTTTTGCTTGAAGAGAAGAAAAAATATGGCAGACTAACTGATCTTTTCATCAGTTGATGAAAGAGCCCAATGTAACAAAATGCATGTTGGGTCTTTGAAACAGTTCGACTCATCAGAAAATAATGGAAGATAACAAAAATTTCAAATCCTCACAATTACTCAAAAAGTTAAAATGCAAGCTCCTTGAAGTGCCTTGGGACTCCTTGTGTTCCTCGCACAAAAATAATTTGAGAGCATATAAAGGACGACATGAAAATGCTCAAAAATAAAAGACAGAAAAATATTCACAAGAAAATTAGGGGTCAGACTACCCGGGGATGGAAAATCAAACACCCAAAAATTAATTAGAAATTAACCTAAGCCGCGCCTCTCCGGCAACAGTGCCATTTGAAGAGCCTCGTACTACCCTTGTTAATTTAATCAAATTAATTATTTGAATTAATATCTTGCCGAGCGTTGTAGTCAGGTAAATACGGACTCATCAAAAAACACTTTTAATTAATGTTCAATTAATCAGGAGTGGTAAATTTATTTTACTTGGGCAAGCCCAAGGTCGAACTCAGGGATGCAGTTGTCTCCTTAGGTAAATTTTAAGAAAATTTCAGAGGTCGGATTTTCAGAAGATTCTTTTTGGTGTTTTTCAACAATTTTTATGCAAGTTAAAAGAAAGACAATGCAATTTTCAGGCCAATTTACGAGTTAATTCAGAAAAGTACTCAAACTAAATCCAAAGGATATGAAACTCGGCCAGAAGGTGAAATGCAATGAAATTAGGCTACACTAATTTTTTTGGATGTTTCTGATACTTTTTGAGTTTACAGTGAATTAAATATGAATGCAAGGTGATCTTTACAAAATCAATTTTAATAAATACCAAATCACAATATTTCCAGATATAAAAATTATCCTAGATAGGTCAAAAGGGGAAGGGGGGCAAAACATGAGAGAAGATCGACGGTGGCCCTTCCCCTTGCTGCGGACGGCTGTGATCAAAAGGGGAAGGGGGGCAAGATCGACGGCAGCTGTGCGTGCCCCCTCCCCCTCGTTTTTGTTCCTGTGCAGGTGCGCGCCGGCGGTTGTGGCGTCAGGCGGTGGCGGCGTCACCTGTCACTCCGGCGACCTCGAGGCCCCCTCCAGATGAGTCAATGGCGGCACTGGGTACCTGCGAGGTAGAACAGGCTCGAGAGCAGCGTCTCGGCCAGGGTGTTAATGGCGGCGGGTGCACAGATTTTTGGCGGAAATGAGCGCTCGCCGGAGCAAGCTTCCGGCGAGGCGGATGTGGTGCTGAACGTTTCGCAGAACAAGAAAATTAGAAGACGGGATTGATCCTAGCTCTAAGTCTACCCTACAGCATAAAAAGAACAAAGAAAAACTAGCAAGAACCACCTCGATTGATTGTAAAGTCAAGAGGAATGGGTACCTCACGGCCGCGTGGCCGGAGATGGGCTGGAGCCGGCCAAATGACCACGCCAAGGACCGCCGTGGACGGCTGGAGACCTGCCTGTCACTCAGATCTATCCGGAGCACATCCCAGGAATCAGAAGCAAGGTCAAAAGGGGTTCAAAGGTTGGAGGAAGTGTTTGGGTCGTTTTTGAAAGTTGGACGAGGGGCGATCTTCGAGGACGCGTATCTTGCGAATCGCGGATCCATTCCTCGAAGTAAAGGCTAGGCGTGAAAGATCATATGTCGAGGAGAAAAAGTGATGAAGACCGCATCATGAAATGGTGTAAGGATCGTCCCCCCAAAAGGGGCGAAAATCAAGAAAAAACCATTCTGACAACAGCCCAGAGGGTGGTCAGACAGTTGACCCGTGGTCAACTGTCCAGACCTCCTGATTGGTCCACGTGGACCAATCAGGAAAAAACCTCTAAAAAATCATTTAAAAATAGTAAATAACATTATTTTATTTAGGTTATAAAATAAAAAGTGCTTATAAATTTATGTAGTATTTTATTATTATTTTTAATTATTTTTAGGAGGTATATTTTTACAAGTTTGCATTTATACCCTTATAGGTATCTATATCTATGTATTTAAGTATTCTATTTTTATTTAGATATTTTTAAGTTATTTATTTTTGGTTATTATTTTCTAAAATTATAAAATACTTTTATATACGCAAATATATTTTTATTTTAATTTTCTGATATATTTTATACACTTAATAAAATGAAAGTGTTATTTGTATAGGTATAGATACGTGTATTATACCTATGTATTATAATATATACAAGTATTTTTATTTGGGTTTTATTTATGCTTTTATTCTGATTTTAATGTACATAATTATTATAAGTATTATTTACAATATTATAAAAATATAAAAATATAAAAATAATGAATAAATAATAAATTGAATATTTTAATATATACATGTATACAATAGGGGTCCAAAAGTCAACTTTCAAACTGTAGCTCCGCCAAATGCGAGACCACCGTCATTAAATAGCTTATTTTCTTCTATATACAATTAAAGGTGAGTACGCTGCATTTGGAGTTTTTATTTGTGAGATACGGGTCTGGGAAGTTGGCATTCTGGATTCTTATTCAGACCATAACTTTTTATCTGTACATTATTTTTCTGTGAAATCAATTTTGTATTTTTCTTTATTAATTTATCTACAACTTTCATGTACAAAGTTTCTTTATTTGATGTATAAAAAGTGGAACCAAAAATAGGTCCCAACATGAATAAAGAATGAATAGAATGTATAGGTATTTTCATTGTATTTTAGCCCTTATCTCCCCCTACTTTATTCCTTGTCGACCTATTCATCAAGATGCCTAGGTCTCGGGGTTTCGGGTCATAAAATATTTACAATATTTTATTCTTTTTCTTTTCTTTTCTTTATTCTATAATTTTGGCTTTTAAAAACCGTATTTTATACAATATATACAAGACAATGCATGGATGATAAAATGCCTAAATTAGCTTTATTTACACGCATTTACTAGGGTTTTTAAGGCCAAAATAATAGAATAAAGATGATGAAACGTGGCTTCATCAGGTACTCCTGGCAGGGACTGGAATGTAATTTACAAAACCTCTAGGGGCCTCGGTACAAAAATGCCCAGACCGCACGTGAGAAACACATGGGGTCCCAGGCTCGGGAGACGTTGAAGGCTCGGAGGGAGGCTCGGGGGTGCTGTAGGCTCGGACGTGGCTCAGGCTGGCTTCGGGGGCTCCGAGCCTGATGGTCGGAGAGGAGGCTCGGAAGAAACGACATGGCATTCGATGGGCCGTTAGATGGATGAGATCTAACGGTATCTGGAGCTCGTTGAAGATGCAACGTGGACGATCGAGGGTCGTTGGATCATGATGGATCAAACGTCAGCTGGAGCTCGGGAAGAGGTGACGTGGCATGATGTGGAGCGTGGGATCCTCCTGATCCGACAACTACGGGGTGATAGCGACGTGGCTCGCTCAAGATCGTCCGATCATGAGGATCGGACGGTTACTGTGCTTCGTCCTCAAACGGTCCGCCGCCTCCTGCGGCGGAGGTGGTTGCGCTCCGGCGAAGCCCTCTTGTCTCTGCCTTCTCCTTCCGTCATCGGTGAAGCTCGTCGGCGGCTCCGAAGTAGATGGGAAGGATCGTGGAGACGTCAGGTAGCCGTCGGAGGGTCTGGATGGGACTAAGGAGGTCTAAGCACCAGTAGCGACGAAGCTCGAGATGAGCTCCGATGATGTTCCGACCAATGAGTACGAGTGTGCATGTAAAGTTATCTTTAATAGCCAAAGCGTGCAAAGTGCTCGTGGGATGCAGGCGAGTGCGGAGGGAGGCCTGTGGTGCAGTGACGGCAGTCCGGTGGTGCTGCTCCGTGAAGGTGGCGGAGCTTTCATCGGAGTGAGGTGCAAGATGTCGTCGGGGCAAATGGAGATGTGCGCGAAGATGCCAGCTCCAAAGCGGAGCTCAGAGGATTGTTAGGCAGACGTGAAATCGATCGTGGGAGGCGAATAAATTAGAAGATAGACAAAGAAAAGGGAGATAAAGATCGGAGAGAAGATGGAGGTATCTACCTGGGGAATGGAGCTCGGATATGAGCTCCTGGTCATCGCTCGAAGGATGGTAGGGGTTCATGTGCTCGTGCAGCTCACGGGGGAAGCTGCGGCACGGCGGGTGTTAGCCGTGGATCTCGCCTGAGAAGAACAATCGTCTTCGCTCAACGTCTCTTCTAATCACTGTCACTAATAGGAAGGTAGGAGCTCGAGGTTTCTCTAAGTAATGGCGGATGGGGTTGACGGTCGACGGAGAGGGAGTATTTATAGGTTGGAAGTGGCGGTGACATGTGATGGAGGGCGAGGTTAGTGGAGGTTGTGGGGCGACATGGGTGGAGTTTATGGCGATCATGGAGGTCGACGAGGAGGAGGGTAGAGTGATCTGCAAGGTGGAGGTGTTAGAGGTCGGAGAGAATGGTTGACGTGGTTCCCAAAATAGAAAGGGGGCGGCTCGCGCACAATGTGGGCGGCGTGGGTGTGGGCCTTGCGGGAGGTAGGAGACGATCGTTGGACCGTTGGATCGAGTGGTCCAATGGTTAGGAGAAAGGCACGAGAGGAGGGCTGGGATTAGATCTTGGGTTATGAGATCAAAGGCGTATAGACCACCACGTGGCGCTAGAATAATGTGGCGGAAGTGGACGGCCGTGATGTGATCTTAAGGCTTTGATTGAAGGGCCCAGATATCACGCGAGATGAATGGCCAGGATTGAGGACTTCTGGCGAAGATCGAAGGGCGCAAGGCGCACCACGTGGCGCAAGGAGAATATGGTGCTGGTAAGAGGCTGTGATGAAATTAATGGGTTGATCGAACGACAGGGATCCAAAACACAATGAACGGTGGTGATGAGGAGAGAAGGGAAGCCATCGAACGGTGGAGAAGATGGGACGCGTGGCGGCCTGAGGGAGAGGCGCTGGCAAACGGCCCAGATTGGATCTGGGCTTGATCAGAGGGTCAAGATGCGTTGCGACTTGGATGACCCAGATCAAGAGAGAGGGAACTGGATCGGACGACGGAGATGGAGGGTGCATGGCGCGTAATGGAGCGGGCCGCGTGGCGCAATCAGAGGGCGCCACGTGGCCTGCTCTGAATGGCTGGGAAAGAATATGAATTTAGAGAGAGAAAGAAGCCAAATTTGGAAAAACTAAAAACATGAAAGTTGTACATCTCGATGAGATCTACAAGTTTCATGTTGACCAAAAATGGAGATCAGGTCAAATAGGATACAAACATACAAGGGTACAAACGTACATACATGTAGTACACTAAGGTGCCTGCCTAAAAACCCAAGTTTTGCATATGAGCTCCGATTTAAATGAAATTGGTCTCATTTTGAAGGTCTCTGACTGTGTATTATTCTGAAAGTAAGTGGACCTAGATCGAGGTTGTATGAGGTAGATATTTGCATTCTAAGTTCTGGGGTCTCCAACTGGGTTTGGGAGTTTTAGTGGGTATTTTTACAAGATAAGAACCGTGCCCATTTTCCTTGTATTATTAATTAATAATATACACAGTACAGGGTCAGTTTTATTGATTTTTTGGAGGTGGTATCAAATACAGATAACTAGATGAATATTTTACAGATGGATTAGGCTTCATATTTAGTGCAAATATGGATGCTAAAAGGCATGTATTGTGTATGCATGTCTGTATGCTAATTATGCAAGATAAAGGACAATATGCAGCTAAATAGTCGGGAACAAGACTCTCTTTTCAACTTTAAGAGTGATGAATCACAGATTCAACACTCTCCACGGATGAGGTGGTGAGGCGGCAGTTTCCTTTGGCTTGGGGTAGCATATGAGGGTAGTACTTCTAGGAGGAACTTCTCTTCTTCTTTTAGTGAAGGAAGTGCGTCTCAACTTGGTCTAGTGGTGTCGAGGTCTAAAGACAGGAGTTGTTGGTTGCAATAAAGCTTCAAAAGAGGGACAATCTACTGGCTCAAGAGAAAAAACTCCTTATGCATATATGTTGCACCATGTAGATATGTTGTACATATGCACATCAAAAAAATGTGTGTAAATAAAGGAAAATTCCAAAAATGTGGTGGGTCTGATTGAATATAAAATACCAACCGGAGTGTATATAGTCAAATAAAGCAAAGCATATGTTATCCATCTCATGAAGCTTGCAGCGGGAGACTTAGGTACACTGGTTGGGCTCCCAAGGATACATGGCTACACTAGGCATTAGAGCTGTTAGACTAGGGCATTAGAGTTACCTTGTTGAGGGAGGATGTCACTTTGTCATTTCTGAGGTGGGGAGCTACATATCACTTACACAGTACAAGGAAATATTTATGGTCATTAGAGTTTGAGTATGTAGACTTGTTCTAATCTGGATTGTTGAAGAGTCTTGACCATAGATTGGTGGAACTTAGTGGTTGTTGAGTTTTAAACTTAAGTCCAAATAAGGTTCCGACACATTGATAATCCAAAGGTCTGACTGAGCTCCATACATCAATTTAATGAAGACAAGTTTAATAATCAACCTTGATTATCCTTCTTTTTCTTTCTCTTTCTCTTTTCACTTCTTTTTCAAATAATTGTTTGCTAAGAGACTAGCAAAAGTAAAGTATATGGGGGTGATGAATCCTCATTCATCACTCTTTATTCCTTTATTTTAGCTAAATATCTTTGCAAAGCATCATGTATATAATTGTAAATACAATAAATTAACAATAAGCATTTCATATTTAATAATTAGCATGTATTTGTGCAAAAATTAAAGAATAAAGAATAAATAAAAAGAAGGAAATATTTAGAATAAATATTGAGTGACCTGAACCCAAGAGAGGGTCTAACATGGGCCTGATCGCCAAATAAAATAAGTAGAGAGAGATAGGGCCACTCTAACTTGTACATATTTACCACCTATGTGTATATAATTTATTTTTACAAAAATAAAAATAAAAGGTTTTTTTATCTCCATGTATATACTTTTAAAAATAAATCAAAAATTAGAAAAATAAAAAAAACAAAAACAAAACTCTCTCTCTCTCTCTCACCTTGTATATAGTACATGTATATATGTATCACTACCTATTTATTTTATACTTGTAAATAACAAATATAAATATAAATATAATTTTTTTTATGTCCTAAATATTTGTAAATAAATAAAATATAAATTTGGGGTATTTATATTAAAATAAGAAAATAAAAAATGGTACAAAATACATAGGTATTTTATACCTGCATATAATACAACACATTGTGTATACCATAAATTATTTCTCATAAAAATAATTAAAAATCATATAAAAATCCCTTGAAAAAAAGGAACATTTTCCATTTTATTTAACTTTTAATTTAAAATCATTCTTTGCATTTTTCTGCTATTTTGTCGTCTAGCCTTTTTTGTCTTTTCTTCCGCCGCATCTGATTGGGCCACGTCAAGGTCTTTGACCTCGGTCAACTACCCCCCTTCGACCTCATTTTTGCGCGTACTTGGTTTCGACCGATTTTGCCCAATTTCTATGGCTTGATCCGACTACCATTCCCTTCAACTCGTTGTTCCGATTATCGAGGGACGATCCATGATCCACGCCCGATGATTCCTCTAGGGATCCGTCCCTCGATTCGCGCACCCTCGCTCCACACTTCTCGGACCTCGCAGCGTATCGAACCTCCTGAAACCTCCTCTTTTTCCGCATCTTTGGCTGTCCCCTCGTCTCTAATGATCTCTACCTCGACCCTCGAGTGACAGCGTGCGATCGAGGTCGTTGTAGAGAGGTTTCGAGCTCTGTAGCCTTAGATCCGGCGATACGCCGTCGTGCTCCACCGCGAGATGAGCCCCTGCCTCTGGACCCGTCGACCCATCGAGGCGAAGACCCCCGGAGGTCCCTGACCTTCGGCCCAGACGACTCCATTCATTAGGTAACTTAGATTTCCTCTTGCGCGTTTTTAATTCGAGATTTTTGAGTTTGGACTAGCCTGAGTTTCTCGACCTCGTTCACTGTGATCAGACCTACCATTCGCTATTCTGACGATCTTATCACATTCGCCGACCTTCTCCCCACCTTCTACGCCCATCCATTCACCTCGTTCGCCCTAGGAACGAGCCCCCAAGCCCGCCTCCGTCGTCGCTTCTCTAGAGGGACACGCCTCACCTCATCCGTCACCCATCCCACGTACTGATGAGTCGAGGTACTTTGTCCTCGACCCAGTAGATCATCTATGCAGGTTTAGAGATCAAGGGATCTCATCTGGAAATCAAGATATCCTGGCACAGCAACTCCAGGTACCCCAGCTTCGCCGGGCCATTCCCGACGGTCTCAGCCTCATCGGAGCATCGTCATAGCTACGAACCATCGCCAGAAGCATTTCCCGCATCCTAGCAGCCTCGGAGGACGTCTCTGCCGCACATATCAGTCGATCGAAGCTCGTCGAAGGTGAGTTCATCGCCGTTCTTCCAGAAGTCGTCCCTGTCGTTGGATCGAGTCTCCCCCAGTTCTAATCTAAGCCTCCTATCTTCGGGGAGACCTCGATCGTCCGATCCATCTGAGGATTAGCTCTCGGTCGTCCATCGTCGAAGGGTCATCCGAGGAGCTCAGCCATCCGATCATAAGTGAGAGACTCTCGGCCATGGGATCGCTAATAAGAAGGTATTTGCACTTAGGCCCTCCTATTTGTTTACATTTCCTTATTAGTCCTGTAAATATTTTCAGTAGTTGTTTTTATCTTGGACATTTTGCATCTTGGACCTTGTGTTTTTAATATTTACATTTTAGTCCTTCCTTTTGTGTAGCATGTGGTTCCCCCACATGACTTTTGGATTAATTGCATGTTTCATCTTGGACTTCAAGGTTGTTAATAAATGAATCTTTATTAATAAAATTTACATTTATACCCCTGTGTGCCTGTTTCACGTGCTGATCGCGTGCGGACTTGGACTTTTTACAACCTAAGCCATGTACTATTTACAAGTGTTATTGTTTGGCTGGAAACTTTTCAATAATTGCATTTTGATCCCTATGTGTTGTGTCATTTGTGTTTGATTTAATAAATAGCAAATGTTGTCCAAAATTCACGAAATTTTGACATATGGCACCTGCCACGAGGAATTTCAATGAATTTTTTGTTGTGTTTTGTCGTCGTTTAATATTTTTAAAAATTCAAAAACCCTAAAAATTGTCACTGTTAGTTTTATAAAATCAACTAAAAATATTAAAAAGTCTTGAAAAATTCTAAACAAATTCTTGCTTATGTGTTTTGTTGTGTTTTAACTTCTATCCAAGTTTTTTCATTATTCTCATTTATAAAACTCAAAAAAATTGAAAAATACTAAAAACATTAGAAAAATCACTACAAATTCATAAAAATTCAAAAAAATATGTTTTCTTCTTCTATAGTTAGGTTTTTGCTTGTAGTTTCACATAAATTTGCTTCTCTAATTTTATAGGCATTTTAAGTAATTTTGACTTGCCTTTAGATTCTAACTGTACACTACTCGTCCTTTTTGCCGTTGTTTGATTTTTAGAAATTTAATTAAAAATCAGAAAATCTAAGAAAATTAACAAAAACATCTGAATATTTTAAAAACACAAAAACATTTTTATTCTAAATTTTTTAGTATTTTTGAGCTATTAAATAATTATGTGAGTGTTGATTTGTTCTTTCATTTCAGCCTCTTTCTTATATTAAAATCATAAAAAAAATTGAAAAACTAAAAACTACCATTTATTCATTTGTATTTGGATTCTCGACTACTTCGTAGCGTTTGCATCACGTGCTCCTTCTGTTCGACCCTGGTAGCTATACCAGGTAAAAATAAATAGCAAGCCCAATTACCACATTTTGATTGTTTGATTCCTTGTTTGTGGTATGGTTTTCTTGTTGACTTCGCCTTGATTATTCGGGTCGCAACGACTTAATTATTACTTAATCCGAGTAGCCTTAGGCCCGTCATCACACATCATTGTAGAGTTATAATAAATTTTAACTTCACATCTTATTTTTCATTGCTTGATTTATATTGTTGGTTAATTCTTGATTGATACGAGATTTCGTGAGGATATTATTTTAGACCCTCGCAAATCTCTATTATCAATGAAACATGGCAAAAGCATAAAGGGGACAATCAAAACCATCACCTTTGCGTGCCTAATGTATAAAGCTCCGAACATGTTTGACTTGAAGGGGACGACGATCATCCACTCTGACCTTGGCAAATTTTGGATTCATTAGAGATAATAGGCTTGATGATCGTCCCTTCAACATCTAAAAGAGACAGTCTATGCCACGTCCACATAAAGGGACGTGTATAAATGATTGTCCCCAACGTTAACTAGACAAGAGAGTTGATTGACGATTGCTCCTATTTTTGATAGGGAAGATCGTCTGTTGACCATCGTTTATTTTCATATCCTTTAAAATTTTCTTGCAGCGGACATTGACGGTAAACTCTGGATATAAAAAAGTACAACAAAGTTTAATATGAGGCATGGATAAAGCTCCAAGGAGCTCTAGTTAATTTTAAACCTCTTAAGAACTTCAACAAATCAGATATATAGCAAAATTTATTTAAGATCCATCACTAAATGGTGCATTGTTAAATATATAAAGATGAATATTATGCATTGCTATTTGATTTTTCGTATTAGAAGTGACAGAAATCATATACATTGATATATCATTAGCAATGCTCTATATAGCAACAATTATCTATTTTGTTTTTCAAATTTAACTAATCATTGCTAATCTTTTAGTTTCAATCCTTGCATCGTGTTTTATTAGTTACTTTATTTAGATCTTGAATATATTTATGTATACTTATTTTTTTCCACACCCTTAACTAGTTTTTGGTTTTGAACTTTGGTTTGCAAGCAAAAAAATCATTCAAGTTTTTAGCCTGATTGGTAAAATTTAGCTACTATGGAAAAATATTTGAGTTGAAATATTTAGGGAAGTTCGATCTTGTTATATTGCTTCCATATCAATTTCATTAGATTTTTCCATAAATATTTGATGTTGGAAAAATCAGACTACTTAGGTTAAAAAAACCATAATTCGTGTATTCCCTAATACCGAATAGAAAGTAGCTGTTTTTTAACTTTTGCTTCATTTTGTTAATTATTGCATTTCTCGTCATCGTGTGCTTAGTTACCACAGAAATACTAACAAATAAAAAAATGTATAAAAACCCCTTATTTCAAAATAATTAGATTGATAAAAAAAAGTAATAATCAATAGTGGTGGAAGGTACTTTGGTGTGGCCAAACTAAAGACTACGAGGGAATTGTGTTTGGTTGCAGCAATAATGGATTGAATTTAAAAACGTTCTAATCCTTAAAGCTAGATTGGACATAGATCAAGCTAAAATCCAAATTTAATCCAATCCATGTGCATCCCATTGTAAAAAGTCTGGCACTGCATTGTGATATGTCTCAGGTCGTTTGGCATTACCTTTCGTGGACGAGGGCACTTTATGCCTCATCAAGTAGGTTCTTCTAAGAGTCTAAATTCTTCCAGGAAGCTTGTCCGAATAGGGATGAATCATGAAATTTCGTACCCCGAATATCTAGGATAAACAATTAAAACGCATCTCTATATTGTGTGTGTGCATATATAAACTAATTAACGACCCACTTCACACATGCATATATAGAGATCCGCTTGCTGCAAAATTTTTACTATATCCGTATCTCAACCACCATCCTAAAACCAATAAAAATTTGCAAATATGTGCTAAATTTACCTCAAATAGAAGAATATCTCACACAAAACTGCCCTTTAGAAATATATATATATAGTAAAATGACGTCTGGATGGAGGGCTTAGGAGTCTCTATTTCTGACGAAATTTTAATAGAATGTGAGAGGGATATAATGATGAATATACAATTTTTTATTTTCCAAAAAAATAAAAAAATGAGGGGAAAATAGGGGTGGGAGTAGCCAAGTTGGCTACTCCCTGGGGGCAGCCCCATTTTACCCATATATATATATATATATATATATATATATATATATATATATATATATATGAGGAAATGGGGCTACCCCCTAGGGGGAGCTAACTTAGCTCCCCCTGCCCTATTTTCTTCAAATTTTTTTATTTTTTTTGAAAATTTTTTCCGTGAATATTCATCACTATATCCCTATATTATGTCATAAAAATTTCATGTGAAACAGAGACTCCTACGGCCTCCATCGAGACAGTCATTTTTTAATGGTAACAGGATTTTTTAAATCGACCCCGTTTGGATGGAGGTCGTACGAGTCTCTGTTTCGAATGAAATTTGAATGACATAATATAAGGATTTAATAATGAATTTACACGGTTTTAGATTTCAAAAAAAATAAAAAAAAATTTGTGAAAAAAGGGTGGGGGGAGCTAAGTTAGCTCCCCCTAGGGGGCATACACATTTTACCCTATATATATATATATATATATATATATATATATATATATATGGGTAAAATGTGTATGCCCCCTAGGGGGAGCTAACTTAGCTCCCCCCACCCTTTTTTCACAATTTTTTTTATTTTTTTTGAAATCTAAAACCGTGTAAATTCATTATTAAATCCATATATTATGTCATTCAAATTTCATGCGAAACAGAGACTCGTACGACCTCCATCCAAACGGGGTCGATTTAAAAAATCCGTTACCGTTAAAAAAATGACTGTCTGGATGGAGGCCGTAGGAGTCTCTGTTTCTCACGAAATTTTTATGACATAATATAGGGATATAGTGATGAATATTCACGGAAAAAATTTTCAAAAAAAATATAAAAATTTGAAGAAAATAGGGTGGGGGAGCTAAGTTAGCTCCCCCTAGGGGGCAGCCCCATTTTCCTATATATATATATATATATATATATATATATATATATATATATATATCACACGACTGGATCCGAAAATGTGCACAATCAAAATACACAGAGATCACATTACTGGCCTACAGTTACCCTCTTCCAGAAGCACAGAACCCCGATCATCTTCAGTTTCTCGCAAATTGCGACATTGCTCTAATTCAAAGCACTATGAATAAGCATCACTAACATATGCACATTTATTTCCAGAGAACCTCCATTTGCACTTATTCGATGGGCTCGAAATTCACTCTGCTCTTCACAAGTTGCAACAAATTTGTTTGACTCAACATTCATGTACACTAGTTTAATGAATTATAAATGAACAAACAAAGCACCGGTATGGGACAACGGAAATATGCTATATTCACGCTCGTTTTGAACTTCGATTACTGCACGGTAAGATGGTTTTTACGAACCTTTCAGGCTTGCCTTCTGCTTCTTCTCTTCTAAAACCGATGCCTCTTGAAGCATGTCCTCAGCATCCTTGTTCATGTTTAGTTTAGCCAGTGCAACTGCCTGCATATAGAATGCTGTGGGCCAGTCCGGGGAGACACATTGTGCCTGCATTGCATCACGAAGTGCCGCATCGGGTTGATCACACATAAGATGGCATAAGCTTCGTCTGGCAAAGACAGTAGGTGATGTCATGGAGCCCACGTCTACAAACTGCACAAATAGAAACCACAAGTTTATCCAAAGCTGGCTTTTATGAGGATTTAGAAGCACAGGTATAATTTCCCAGATTTAGAGCTCATGCCAGAGTATAGCATTCGATTGCATTCTTGAAATCTTTAGCCAAAAATGCAGTATCCCCCCTCTTCTTAGCCTCAAGCACATCACGCATTTGTTGAGTCCATTCTTGGAAGGACAGCTTCATTCACAGCCACACACAATATGATTAGTTGTTTTTATTAACATACAATCACTTTTTCACATCAGATTTTGCAAAATTACCTCATTACTTGTGCCGTCGTCACGGTAGTGTGCTGCTACCAATATTTCATGTATGGCTGTGAGATCCATTCTAGAACATGCATCTCCCATGGGAGTAAGAGAGTGTGAGGCCGATTTTGAAGGAGTGGAAGCCTGCCCTGGTTTTGGGATGCCTAGCATGACATGAGATGGCACCTGCATGCCCATATTCAAAGAGATGATAAAAAGACTAGTTTTTCAGTTGACAAGAGAATACAAGACAAGTTTGAATATATCAGATTTTTCGAAGAAATCAAACATCAAAACAGAGATCTTTGATACTTTTGAAGGTAAAGCTATTAAATGATAGGCCATTGTAACTTTCACAATCACGTTAAATTTGAATAGATTCCATGAACTGAACTCCCTTAATGTAAAGGATTATGAGTTTCAAAATCCAAAAGATATTAAATGGTATGTCTATTTGTATTTACAAAGACAGCTTCTACAGCTTTTACTGTTGGGGGTACGAAACCACGGATGTGCAATCAACCACCACCATGGAAGCATGTAAAGAAGAAGACACTAAATGGCGGTAGTCGATCTATAAAAGACTAACGATCTATAAACGATCCCCTTTCACGACCACCGGAGAAGAAAGTTCTATAAAAGACTAACGAGTACAATTCCCCTCTCTCTCTCTCTCTCTCTATATATATATATATATAACGTAACAACAACAAAGCATTTTCCCACATTAAGTAGGGTCTGCTACATGGATTCTATGTGTCCCCTCAGATCTATCTCGGGTCAATCTCGGGTTTAGATCTAAAAAACTAAGAACCATTCATATAGTCTCATTCCAAAACATTTTGGGCCTTCATCGCCATCTCTTAGCTGGCTCAACATCCCAAACCCGCATATCTTAACTGGTGCATCAACTAAACTCCTTTGCATATGGCCAAACAACCTTAAGCGGTTTTCTCGCAACTTATGCTCGATTGGAGCTACACCAACTTTCCTTTTGATTGCATCAATCCGAATCCGATCGTTATGTGTGTGTGCGACCACACATCCACGTTAGTATTTTTATCTCTGCTAGTGCCATTCTCTGCATACGTCTATGGTGCATGGGCCAACATTCAGATCCATAGAGCATAGCAGGTCTCACGGCTGCTTTGTAAAACTTGATTTTCAAAGGAATTTTCTTACCAAAGAGAACAATAGAGGCTCATCTCCACTTTAGCCAGCATGCATTTATTCTATTAGTAACATCTCCATCAATTTCCCCATCATGTTGCAAAATATATCTCAAATATCTAAAAGAATCTCTCTTCTAAATGTTATCGTTACCAATCTTCACCTCAATCCATTCACCATTGCTTCCATAAAAAGTGCACTCCATATATTCAGTCTTAGCCCTACTTATACGGAATCTTTAGTCTCCATTGCATATCTCCAAACCTCAAGCTTCTCATTTACTCCATCTCTAATCTCATCAATCAGTACAATATCATCAACGAATAACATACACCAATGTATCTCATCCTGAATGTGACTAGTCAACTCCTTCATAATCAAAGTAAAAAGGAACGGACTCAAAGCTGAACCTTGATGCATACCAATGGTGATGTCAAAATAGTCGGTCTTCGCAGACTAGATCCTTACAGAAGATGAAGTCATATCATACATATCATTTATGAAGTTAACGTATAGGTCAGATACTTATCTCTTCTCCAAAACTCTCCACAATATCTCACATGGGATAGAATTATAAGCCTTCTCCAAATCAATAAAAATCATATGGAGATTTTTCCTTTTATCTCTATAAATCTCCATTGTTCTCCTCAGCAAGTGGATGGCTTCAATAATTGAGCGACCTTGTGTGAATCCGAATTGATTTTCTTTTACTTTGGAAACTTGCCTCAACCTTCTTCCGATCACATGTTCTCAAATTTCCATAGTGTGACTCATCAGCTTGATACCTCTGTAATTTGAACAATTTTAAATGTCTCATTTGTTCTTATAAAGAGGCACAACGATGCTTCGCCAATCTTTAGGCATTTTCTTGCTTCGTCAAATAACAATGAATAAATTTGTAAGCCAAGTCAAATTACGCTCACATAAAACTCTCCATACTTCAATAGGAATGTCATCAGGTCCTACACCTTTCTAGGTTTCATAAGCTTCAAAGCCTTCGCTACTTCCTTCCTTTGTATTCGTGTATAGCTTGCATGATTCAAATGACTTTCACTACGAGCTAGATCACCAAAGTGATCTTTCTATTTCCTTCCCTAATGAAAAGCTTATGGAAATACTGCTTCTATCTAGTCTCTATATCCTTCTGAGTAACAAGCATGTGACCTTCCTCATCCTTAATGCATCTCACTTGAGAAAGGTCGTTGGTCATTCTTTCTCTTGCTTTGGCCAACCATAATATATCCTTCTAGTCTTCCTTAGAGTCGAGATTTTTGTACAAAACTTCATAAGCTTTTAACTTAGCTTACTTTACAGCATTCTTTTCTTCCTTCTTCACTATTTTGTAGTTTGTGACAGTTTCCTCTATTATATCCTTGGACATAGCTTTAAAGCATGCTCTTTAAATTTTGAGCTTCTCTTGCACCCTTCCACTCAACCACCAAGCCTCCTTTTGGCCTAGAGCTCCTCCCTTTGACTCACCTAGCATCTCTTTAGCTACCCTTCAGATACAAGATGCTACCGCCTCCCACATCTCATTTGTACTTCTATTACAATCCCAAGATAAGACTTATAAAAACTTCTCCCTTAAGCTTGATTGCTTCAATTGAAGATTCCACCTTCTCGTTCTAGTAATCTTGGAAACATTCCTTTTCTTTACCAGTCCTTTTATTTGCACATACATGACTAACAAGTAATGTTGGATTGTGAAACTCTCATGGAATTACTTTACAACCTTTGCAACACAACTGATCTCTTCTCCTCAACACAAAGTGATCTATATGTATTCTAGTCGGGACACTCTTATAAGTAACTAAATCCTCCTCCCTCTTCTTGAAGAGAGTGTTTGCTATGAAAAGATCATATGCCATTACAAAATCCAGAATGATTTTTCCCTCTTCATTTCTATCCCCGAAGCCATGGCCTTCATGAACTCTAGCATATCCTGAAGCATCCTTTCCCACATGTCCATTAAAATCTCCACATCATCTCTCTTTACGGGATTCCTTGCATAATCTTATCCAAATCCTCCCAAAAACCATATTTAGCCCTTTCATCCAAACCAATTTGTGGTGCATAAACTGAAATGATATTCAGAATTTCTTCTTCGAGCACCAATTTTAGTAAAATAATCCGATCCCGAATCTTTGCAATTCAACCACACAATCCTTCAAATCTTTATGAACAACCACTCCAACACCATTTCCGTCCTTATCTTTATGTGAATACCAAAGTTTAAAGCATGTCTTCTCGATCTCCCTTACTTTCTCTCCAACCCATTGTGTCTCTTGGAGACATAGTATCTGAATCTTCCTTCTTTCCATCGTACATAGATAGTGCAATTAAAAACACCCAATCATATTCTCACAAGGATCCCCCCATAAAAGACAATTGTTACAGGGACTAAAAGTCAATCCCTTAACACTTACCAAGATATCCTATTCACGAGGCTACAACTTTCATACTAGCACCAGAGTCTGCATTCATTTGGTTAGGGTTCAATGTTATATTTATCTTCTTTCAAATGACAGTTGGATGTGGTTAAAGATGTAATCGACTGTAAGAAGCCAGTGGCCAAAGTTGGCTTCATAGTGTGGTCGAATAGTGTCATTAACTTAAGGTACATAATCTTGAACTATATGAGAAATTGAATCGTGCCAAAATCTGTGTATTTAATCCCACATCACCTATACCTATTAATAATATTACTACAGGATTCCCTCTGGACAAATGATAGAAGATAAGTCCCCTGTGGGTCCCCTCCTGTGGAGCAAGGCAATCATCATTGTTGAGCTAACATAAAGATCCGGGTGCTGACTTTTCTAAGTAGCCTTTTGTTATTTATGTTTATGGAGTTTTTTATAATTTCACCACCCTCTCATCCTGCAGGAATTCCAAAACATCATCAGCCCTTGGCACCAACATGCAAGTTTGGCTCTCCTCCATCCTCTCCGGTGCACACTACCATCATGGCTTCAGTCGCAAGAACCAAGTATGATGTCACCAATTTAGGCCCTAGCCTTAATCAATACGATCATTCCAAGGGATTAATCTCTATCGCTCCAAGCACAAGTTCCCTTTGTTCAATTGGTTCATTCCAAGACCTCTTACTAAACGTAAAAGAACAGTACATGAATTCACTTACGGCCCAGATAGTTAGAAAACTTAGAATATGTTGAGCTATTACTCATCTAATGTACTAAGCCTTCTCCCACTATAAGTAGGGCCGGCTACATGGATTCTTGCTCAAATCCATGTTGAAAGATTCAACTATTTTTTACGGTGGCCGTTGACTACCTAATGTGTGGTAATATTTACATATTTATATATTCTATATGTATCGTTTCTTTATTATTATTTCTCTGATTCCACCTTATGTAATTTACTCATAGGTCTCTTCTCTATATAAGAGAGCCTAGGGTTCTCTAAAATAACAACATACTCTTTTCTTTCAACATGGTATCAGAGCGGCGGTCCTAGACCAGAGCTTGTATACCCTAACCCTAAACCCTACCCGCCAGCCCCCCTCCCCCTTTCTTCTCTCGTCGTCGTCGCCGCTGCCGCAACCCCTCTTTCTCCTCGAGGTCGCCACCAGTCCCCCTACTCATCTCTCGGCGCCGCATCAGTCCACTCGCGGGCACCTCCAACCGTTGCTCGTGGTCGCGTGATCCCCCAGCTCGCCACCGTGCCGCTTAGGCCATCGGCTTCTAGTGCCACCGGCCCTCGCCTTTGCGCCTCTCCTTTTCGTCCGCTTTGGTGGATGGATTTGATTGCATAGGTCTACATATGCAATCAAATCCCCATGTCATTGTAGACATCTGTCTTTTGGTCTACATACCCTCTGATCTTCATCCGGCATCATGTTAGAAAACAATGTCGACGTACCCGCCACAGGTGCCTTCAGAGGTCCGGCACCGATTGTCAAGATGGACGGGACGAACTACGAGCTCTAGGCAATGCCGTTCATGAGCCAAATGAAGTCTAATGGTAAGAAACACATCCTTATCGATGATGAGCCGGTGGAGAAAATAGGGATTCATGCCTCGTAGGAGGCGGATGATGCGTATGCCAAAGTTTGGCTGTCTGGGATATTAACAATAGAGATCGCCAATGACGTGCTGCATCAGCCCACTACGAAGGCCATGTGGGATATTCTTGCAGTGACTTATTCGCAGGCCCAAAATGAGACCAAGATTCTTCAACTGCAGCATGATATTTTTACAGTCAAGCAGAATGGACGGCCTCTGCACTCACTGTACACATCTTTGAGAGTGATGTTTGAGAAGCTCCACAGATTCATACCTTTGATAGCCACTCCTGAGCAGAAGAAGACATACAGGAATGCCACCATGGTTGGTGTATTCCTTGCAGCACTTGATCCAGAGTATGATGCTGCCTGCTCTCAAATCCTTGCAGATGCCACTATTTCTCCTATAGATGAAGCTTTCCGCCGACTTAGTCGGATCACTGTCCCAAGCTCTACTGCTAGCCAGACGTCTTCAGCAATGGCTGCCTCCAGGGGAAGAGGTGGTTCACCTACTTTTCGTGGACGAGGACCCCGTGGTCGAGGGGGTCGAATCCGTCAACCCTGCACTTACTGTCACCATCCTGGACACTTCGAGGAGACATGCTATTCTAAGCATGGTTTTCCAGCATCGGCACGGATAGCAGAACAAGTTGAATCTCCTGCACCTTCTACTTTGGATCAGTGATTCGATGACCTCGTAGCCAGACTGAGGAACATCATCCCTTCTGACACAACGTCAGGAGGACACTCAGATGTGGCCGCCTCTACTTCTGCCAGTACATCAACTACAGCTAGTACCTCAGGTAGTTCTTATGCTCTTACCTCATGTGATGAATCTACGGTTTTAGAATGGATTATGGACTCGGGAGCAACACATCATCTATATGGAGACAAAGAGCAACTTATTGCATATAAACAGGTTCCTCCAGAGCGGACTGTGGTGATAACCGATGGGACTCATTCCCCGATCACAGGATAGGGGGAGATTTGTTTATCGCCTTCCATGGCGACTGTAGAATGTGTTATATGCTCCTGACTTCTCTATGAATTTACTATCCATTAGTCAGATTACGAAGGATTTGAACTGTCGAGAGGTTCAGAAAGTCGGTATGCAGTATTCGTTCGGTCAGGCGGTCTGAAGCGAGTAAGCGGGCAGGCGGAAGTATATACGGAAGTATATGCGGATTATGCGATTTCTATTATTTTAATATAAAAATAGTTTAAAATATAATAATGAATTCAACAACCATTAGATATTTATGTTTCAAAAACTTATAACATGGAAGAAATATGAAGTGAAGACTATTTTGTATAATGTAATTTCAACCAAAGAATATCCAAAGTCAACCATTTAAAAGCGAAGATAATATTCATACAAAATATGTAAAGATGTCGGCTCAGACAAATGTTCACACACAAATAACTAAACTCCTATTCCAAGTCGTCAAAAATAACAGGAGGAACTTCTTCTTCTTCATCACTGTCACTGTTAGAATCCATGATAAATTCTTCTTCCACCACACTTGGTAAGGCACCCACATTCCTTTGGCTTCTCCTATACTCCAGCAATTCATCTGCTCTACTTGCCTCGGTCACCAAGCTCCAAGTTAGTCCTGAGCCTTGGAACACCTCTTCTTCACCTTCCTCTGGTCCGATCCACTCGCCCACATGTGTCCTATACTTGGAAATAAATGGGTCTCTTCCTTGTTGCGATTGTCGCTCTTTCAGCTTTGAGTTGAATTTGACAAAAACCAAGTCATTCAGTCTCTTAGTTTCAAGTTTATTCCTCTTTTTAGTGTGGATCTGCAACGAAAGTATTTACTCAAAATATTAGTCATTCAATTTTAGTCTTCTAATCAATAATCATAAATCACAAATGTGGGTGTACCGATGCGAAAGAGCTCCAATTCCCCTCACATCCAGAAGAAGAGGATGTTAGCTTTAATATCTTTATCGCCATTACCTTCATGTATGGTGTCTCACCACCATATAACGACCACCAATTAGCTACAAGAAAACTTAGGAAGTCAACTCAGCCCTTACATTCTTAAAATGTGTATATATTGTAACTACCTGGATCGAACGCATCCTCGACGGATCTCTGCTTGATTGCTAATGGTTTTCCGAATGGACCATCTCCATTTTTATATAGAACCATTTCTTTTGTTGTGATGACATCTTGAACATCCAAATCAGGGTAAAATATCTCCAAGCAGTACAAAAAATCATCTATGACAAAGCTATCTTCTGAGATGGCTTTATCATCCCTATAAAAATAATAGGGGTTGAGATAGTAAGCTGCAAGGTGAAGAGAACTATCTAACCTCCCTTTTGACTTTGAATCAATGGCATTAATGTAGGGCTTATATGAATGCTCATTGTCTTTAAAAGACTCTTTATCTCCTTCTTCTCATCTTCAAGCCCTCCATAAACAAAGCTCAATGATGGTCTTCGATCCCCATCAACAATACGCAAGAGATGGACGAGTGGGGAAAAGACCTTCAAGGTCAAGGAAACTTGGCTCCAAAAAGATGTACTAAGAACAATTGATCCAACCATTTCACCTTTCCTTGTCTTGGACCACTTGCATTGTCTCCATTCATCAGAAGAAAACATCAATCTCAGCTTTTCTTTCTTTTTGAAGACACTTTGTAGCGTGAGAAAACACGTGGCAAAACTTGTTTGCCCTGGTCTGACTATCTCTCCCTTTTGGGTAAAATGCCGCATCAAGCTGAGCGTCTTTGCATGGTTGTAGATGAAAATAGTGAGTGTTCTGGCTTTTGCTATACAATTTTTAACTTTCGGCTCTTTGCCAAATTCTTCAAGTATGAGATCTATGCAGTGAGAAGCGCAAGCTGACCAAAATATCTTTGGATATTTGGTCTTGAGGAGCCTCCCAGCTGCCATGTTAGCAGATGCATTATCAGTCACGACTTGCAAAACATTATCTACTCCAACTTCCTTGATGCAATCCTCCACCAAAGCAGATATATATTCAGCGGTATGTGCATCAGTTGATGTGTCCGTGGACTTCAGAAAACATGTGCCCAAGCTACAGTTAACGCACAAATTTATTATGCTTCTTCCCCTCATGTCGGTCCATACATCTGTCATGATGGAACATCCACTTTTTTCCATGCATCCTTGTGACTTTTCAAAAACTCCTTTGTTTCTTCCACTTCATCTTTTAACAAAGGCTCTGCAATTTCATAATAAGATGGAGACTTGTACCCACTTCCGTATTGGCCAATTGTTTCACACATGCGCATGAAGGAGCTCTTTGTCGCCACGTTCAAAGGAATATCACAGTCAGAAGAATTTGATTACATATTTGTTGACACGTGCGCGTTCTTCCTTTGCTAGTGTTTCCTTTATAATAGTTTGGCGCATTGGCATTGCGCCAAATGACGCAATATCATCATCAGATGATCGTGGTCTTTTTCCAAGACATGTTCCGTCACAAGGTGTTGTGGAAGAGCCTGTAACTCTAATCGCCACCTCCTCTCTCATTTCTTTCAAACTGACAGCTTTCTCGTTTTTCTTCTTCACGATTCCCTCAATGTAATCATGTATCTCCTTCTTCACTTCATCGTTAGCCTTTGGACATGATTTGCAATTTCCTTTGATGTGTCCAGGGTGTTGTTTCATTCGATTAATTCCTCCTTTCAAGACCTTGCCACACAAGCGACATGTCACAGAATTCGGATCGGTCTTCTCCATGAGATAAGCATATTTCCATCCCGGATCGGTAGACCCAGGTAGAGTAAAAAGCACATGTTCCTCAACATGTGTTGGTTCCGAATCCATGATAACCTAAATACATGAAAAAATATTAAAAAACCTATACAAAATAAAAGAGACTCGTTATTCGTGAAATATATTATAGTCAGTAACCTCAAAAACTATAATAAAAGCTTTGTCAAAGAATTAAAGCTAAAAGCATCATCAAATTATTATAACAAGAGTACTAATAATAAAATATGTATTAAAGAATTAAAGCATTATCATTAATATGAAAACTAGCCCTTAATACTCCAATTTCTTTTTATGTTCAATAACTGAAATCTGAATCGATCAATAAAAAAAGAACATTGCATACTTAACAATCCCGAAGAATACATCTAGAAAATCAAGGACTCCTCGTATCCACAGCATGGCCTCTAACGCAGTACCAACAAATAAAAAGAAAAAAAACATCCAAAAGCTGAAAAAGAACATTTCTATCCCTTCCCTTTGTAATTGTGCCTCAAATCCAGAATTAAGCCTCCCAAAGCAAGAGTTCGTTCTAATTCTTCCACCATATTCATAACAAATTGGATGTATTAAGAATCCATGTCTATACCGTTATCATAAATATCCTGTCTCATCCCTCTATCAAAAATCACCCAAGGTGACCCTTGGGCACACATTCATTTGCATCTCTTTCATTTGCACAAGTTAACATCCATTTCTAGTTTTCAAAAGTACATAAGTTAGCCTACCATCCATTTCTAGTTGCCAAAAGTAGAGAAATTAGCCTAAATCTCAGACAAAAAGTGAACATGGGTTAGACTAACCTGTTGATTAGTGGATATGCATACCTGAGGCTAGAGGCGGAGGAGCACGCAGGAGGCGGAGGACCAGTAGACGAAGAAAATCGGAGGCAGAGGAGCGGCTGCTGGTGGAGAACACCGGGGGCGGAGGAGAATCTGCTGCTGTTGGAGAACACCGGAGGTGAAAGTGGAGGCGGAGGAGAAGCTACTGTGTGCGTGCGGGGAGAACACCGGAGGCGGAGGCGGAGGGGCGCAACAAGTCATAGGCGGAGAGGCGGAGGGTTTAGCGATGTTTCGAGGTTGGCGAGGGTTTCTGTGAGGAATCGAGGAGTCGGATGCGAAAATATCAAAAGGGATGAAGGGTTATCGGGTTCTTATCGGGTCAATCGGATGCGAAAATTTCTATCACATATACGGCTGCATATGTGTACGCATATGCAGATTACCCGGGCCGAATATGCGATATTAGTGCATAACAAGCGCACATAGCATATGCGGTGCGTTATATGGTCCGCCTCCGCATATGCGGCCGCCTAGGCCGAATTTCTGAACCTTCGAGCTATTTTTGACCCATCGTCTCTTTTTTTCAAGACATTCTTACGGGCAGAGTGATTGGTTATGGTCGTGAGCTGGGTGATCTTTATCGTCTGGTTTGTACTCTGTATGCAGGTGCATCCTTCCATTCCACAGGACCAGTCTCTCCATATGCCTGGCATCTACGTTATGGTCACCTCCCTCTTCAGAAGATGTGTCGCATTTTGCCACAGATTTCTCCGGGATCGTCATTCTAGTGTGAAGCGTGTCAGTTGTGAAAGCATCATCGGTCTACTTTCCCCAGGCATCAGAGTCGGAGCAGTAGCTCCCTTTTTGAGTTAGCCCACATTGATATTTGGGGTCCTAGTCGTGTTCCTGATCACCAGAGACATATGTTTTATCTTGTTGCAGTAGATGACTTTTCTCGTTTGTCTGGGGTATTTTTGTTAAAGAATAAATCTGAAGCGGGAGATGTCATTCAAATGTTTATCAATGAAGTGCAGAATGTTTTCTCTTCTTCTGTGAAAATTGTGAGGACCGATAACGCTTTGGAATTTTGTACTCGTGCACTTTCATTGTTCTTTTCCTCTCATGGTATAGTTCATCAAACATCATGTGCTTACACTTCACAGCAGAATGGTGTTGCAGAGAGGAAACATCGTCATCTACTTGACATCACTCGGACATTACTGATTCAGAGTCATGCACCACATTCGTTTTGGGGTGATGCAGTTCTTATGACTTGTTACTTGGTGAATCGCATGCCCTCGTCTGTCTTGGGTGAGAATATTCCTTTCTCTATAGCATTTCCTGAGGAGGAATTGTTCTCTCTTACTCCTCGTGTTTTTGTTTCTGTCGGGTTTGTCCACCAGTTGGCTCCAGGTCTTGACAAGCTCTCCTAGGGCTGTCAAATGTGTGTTTGTGGGGTACTCCAGAACTCAGAAGGAATATCGATGTTATGATCCATTACGTAGGAAATATTTTGTCAGTGTCGACGTCACATTCTTTGAATCTGTGATGTTTTTCTCTCCTACAGGTGACAGGTTGACTACTTCTGAATCTGATACTGAAATCTACATGCCACCTCCTCCTACGACTCGGTTGTCTCCTCTACCAGTCATACCACCACCACCTCCACCAGCTCCATCTAAACAGCTACCTGTGAATGTTGTTCCACCATTACCAAAATTCTATACTCGCCGGCCACCTTCTGCTCATGGACATCACCCGTCATCCAGTATGCCCCAGGTTTGTTCTAATAACATGATTTGTAATGATTGGTCTGAAGATGTTTCTGTATAGGGATCAGTGCAGGATGAGGTTCCCGAGAACCTGAACATACCCATTACCATTAGGAAGCAGAGGCGTACATTTGCATCTTACCCTCTTGCTTCCCATGTCTCTTTTCATCGCCTGGCAGGTGATTTTAAGAGATTTGCAGTTGTTGTATCTGTCGTGTACATTCCACGGACTTATCAGGAGGCCTTGAGAGATAGTCGCTGGCGTCTGGCTATGGAAGAGGAAATGGCTGCTTTGCAATCCCGTGGGACCTGGAGTTTGGTGTCTGCTCCTACTAGCGCGTCTATTGTCAGTTGCAAATGGGTGTTCATCGTTAAACATCATGCAGATGGGAGCCTTGATCGCTACAAGGCAAGATTGGTGGCTCGTGGTTTTACACAGACCTATGGTGTCGATTATATGGACACGTTCTCTCTAGTTGCTCGTCATTCCACTTTACGAGTTCTTCTCTCAGTTGCTGTGGTACGTGACTGGCCCTTATTTTAACTTGATGTTAAAAATGCATTCTTGTATGGAGATCTACAGGAAGAGGTCTACATGCAGCAGCCTCCGGGGTTTGCTGCTGAGGGGGAGTATCAGCAGGTTTGTAGACTCCATAAGGCAATATATGGTCTTAAACAAAGTCCGAGGGCATGGTTTCAAAAGCTCTCAGATTTGATCGAACGTCAGGGGTTCAAGAGGTCAAATGTAGATCATTCTTTATTCGTGCAGAGAACACCTAGAGGTACAGTTGCTTTCATGGTTTATGTTGATGACATAGTTGTTACAGGAGATGATAAGCAGTAAATCAAGATGGCAAAAGAATTTCTGGGCAGATCAATTTGTGACTAAGGATCTGGATACCCTAAGGTATTTCTTAGGGTTGGAATTCACTAGAAATGTGCAGGGTCTTGTGATGACCCAAAGAAAATATGTTACAGACATGCTTGTTGAGACGGGCATGATTGGGTGTCGACCTTTTACTACTCCCACGGATCCGAGCATGAAGTTATATGATGATGATATAGATGAAGTTGATAAGAGGAGATACAGAGAGATGGTGGGAAAGCTTCTCTATGTTATTATTACCAGACTGGATATCTCTTTTGCTGTGAGTCGAGTGAGTCAGTTCATGGAGCAGCCTCGACAAGTACATATGGATGCTATATACATGATATTGAGATATTTAAAATCCTCTCCAGGCGCAGGTCTACATTTCAAGAAAGGAGAAACTCTCTCTGTATCTACGTGTGCTGATGCAGTCTATGCAGGATGTCTTAAGGATAGAAAATCTACTTCAGGCTTTGCAGTATTTGTTGGCAGCTCTCTTGTTTCTTGGAGAAGCAAGAAACAAACAGTTGTGACGAGATCAAGCGTCGAATCTGAATATAGGGCTATGGCGCAAGCAAATACAGAGATGATGTGGGTTCGAGCGGTGTTGGCGGATTTGCATATAGATGTTCCTCTACCCATGAAGTTACAATGTGATAATCAGGATGCCCTGTTCATTGCAAACAACCATGCATTTCATAAGAGAACAAAACATATTGAGGTACATTGCCACTACACTGGAGACATGATTCAGAAGGTCCTGATTTCTACCTCTCATGTTAGTTCAGGAGAGCAAACAACAGACATCTTTACCAAGCCACTGCTCAAAGGACCATTCTAGAAGTGTTCATCCAAGCTGAGCATGATTGACATCTATGCTCCATCTTGAGGGGGAGTGTGGAGATATTTACATATTTATATATTCTATATGTATCGTTTCTTTATTTTTATTTTCTCTGTTTCCACCTTATGTTATTTACCCATAGGTCTCTCCTCTATATAAGAGAGCCCAGGGTTCTCTGAAATAACAACGTACTCTTTTCTTCCAACATAATACAACCCCTGCAAGAGTGGGATTTGAAGCCTGGTCTTTTGCATGAGCTATTACTCATCAAGCCTCAAGCCTGAATATTAGGGATGATAAATAAAGGTCTCTACATTATGATTAAGAAAGAGAATTGTACGATCAATCAAGGTTCATTTTATCAATAAATTGAGAATACATTCTCTTTGTATTTTTTTCTCATTAGTCTGGGGGTCTCTCCTCTTACATGATGGCTTTTGATATATCTAGTTTGGGTGGTCAACCACAAACTATTCTTGGGGAGACTAAAAACATCTTTTCCGCACCAATTATGAAGCTTGTTAGGACAAACCATAACTTGTTGAAAGATGCATCCTTGATGTATTTGATGCACATGACAAGGAGCATATTAAGACATAGGAAGAGCCCAAATAGAAGAAAAGCAAGAATTTGTCCTGGAAGCACCGTGATGCACTTGTGAAGTCAAGCATCCTATCTATACTTGCTTTATGGATTACCAATGATGTAATACGCCATCTTACAACCAAAAGGATGCAGAACTCTTAGCAAACTGCATATTCACTGGCGACAAATACGCTAAAGATCCTATAACATGAGATTGCCATTAAAATATGATACAGAATGGATATACGTAATTAATGTACTCCTCAAGATAAAGGGAGCTTTTGAGAGGATATACAATTATGCTCCGATGTGTACATGCACTTCCCATATCATAATTATGCCACATTTCATGGTTGGTAATTTTCTTGCAAACATTGGTCTTGCGTACGGGAGTGCATGTAATCAGATGTTTACTCTTAAAGATACCCACTATAGAGGAGGCATACACTAGAGTGAGCCAAATGACTATTTCCTTGACTCAGACTCTGGATAGTAGTCATATGCGTGGTCGCGGATGTAGTTCCGTATGACATGGTTTTATAATTGGCGGTCAAGATTCCACCAGACAGTATATATTGTGCCAAGTTGCCATGTTGAGGATACTTACTGGCAGTAGCATGGATGACCGACATCTACACATCGAGCTTCTGTTGAGAAGTCCAGTGAGGATTCCTTCGTTTCGCGCTCATGAGGCTCCACCAACTCACCCAGCCATCCTCCAAAGCTACCTCATCCTCACACCTACTACGATTGGTGGCACTGATGCTTCTATAGAGGATCAAGCCCTCAAGTAGTTATGATGATGAGATTAATTTGTTGGTTCACTGCTTCTTTCATATTTGTGGTGATGCACGACAATTCTCCACATTTCAGTTCATTCCAAAGAGGCTACTTAGACTCGCACCTAAGCAACATATCTCACTACCGGTTGCTTGGAGATACAACTATCCTGCAATCTTAGAATTCAGTGTGTTCTATTAGCCCTAATTTTCCATTGAGCTTGTTTCCTATGTGTTAGATTACCAAGAACTTGAACCATCATACTGCCTTTGGCGTTGTATGTGTTTTGCTTATGATATTTTCACAGGACAGGTAACTGGACGTGGTAGTAAAGAGAAGGGTGTATTACTGCTTGATACAGTTTCCTTATATTGGACATGTTATTACCAGTTCTGCTACCACATCCAGCTATTTGTGGCATTTGCTTTGGTCATCTACTCTTTCGGACTTCCAATATGATCTTCCTCAATTATCCCCTTTATTCAAATTTGAGTATGAATCTTGCCAGCTTAGGAGGCTTCATTGTTGCTCCTTCACAAAGCATGGCACGATCAATCCAATTGTCCGTTTGAGCTTCTAAACTTGGATGCATCATTTTTATTTGGTTATTGAGAAGATTTTTCCCATATTTCTTAAACTTTATGTTATTTTGAGGCAGATGATATTGTGCAATTTTTTTTTAAAAAAAAAGAGTCAATAGTCAAATTTCTACTTCGGTTAAATTTCTGTTCCAACAATTCTTTCGACTTTGTATTATTTCTTTGTGCAATTTCTATTAAATTATACGATTTATCCAGCAAAATTCTTGTCCTTCCACCTCTAAACAGAATGGCATATTGATCTAGGAACATAACTCTTAGCCTATTCTCTTTTCAACAATGACTTATTTCTTATCCCTTTCTGTGTTTTTGAAGATGCTTCTTTTGTTCACAACTTAGGTCATGGTCAAGAGTAAAGACAAGCTATCCCCTAGGGCTGCCAAGTGTGCTTTTGCCGGGGATTATAGGACAAAAGGGGTATAAACAATTTGACCATATTTGAAAAATGTACAGTGTTTTCACCTGTCACATTTGAGTCAATTTCATATTTTTCCTCTGTAAGACCTCAAGTTCATATTTTTGAGGTTGATCTGGATGCCTACCTTCCTCTTCACATAATTGAAAAGACCTGTATTGTCCAGTGCTTAGGTTTGTCAAGTGTATACGATGTGAGATGTACACCCTTCTCTAATCTAAAACCTGATATTTCACCTTTAGTAGATTCCAAACTTTTACAAAACTATTATATTTGTGCTAGTGGTGATCTTCTTGGTGATGCAGTTGATGAATCAGATCTATATATTCCTATTTCCTTAAGAAAGATATGGGAGCATGCATACAACATCCAAACATGTCACTCTTTGAAAAACAGATAGTTTTCTTATGTCTTATATGTCGTCATCACTGTCCCATAGACGTTTCAGGAGCCCTCCTTCAATGCTTGGCTATTCAGGAGAGATGGATGATTTGATTTCCAGAGATACCTAGATTCGGATTGATGTTCTTAATGATGCAAATGGGTTTTTAAAGTCAAGCCCACTATAAATCAAGTTAAAGATATTATGCACAAATTGTCATCGAGGAATACCCTCAGATCTACAACGTCGACTACTTTGCAATCTCTTATTGAAACATCGGTTTGCTATTATGCAGATTCCATTATATGCAACTCTAAAGTAGGAGTATCCATTTGTCAGTTCAACATGAAGAACACTTTCACATATGACAACATACACGGGGTATATAAGGAGAAGGGATTTAAATATCATCAATATATCGACAATATATCGGGTTTCGTTAGAAAATCGATATCGATATCACCAATACAAAATTTTTTTCTCGGATATCCGATAGCTGACCCCACTTATAGTGGGAGAAGACTTTGCCATTTTTTTATATTCGACCGAAATCCTGTGAAATACCACCAATATATAGTGGGATATTGATGCATATCAGTCAAAACTTGTAGAGTTGAATGCAAATTCCCACCTTCTGACCAATATCCTCAATATCAATTCTCGTCTTGTCATCCTGAGTTGTTTCCTAGGGCCCGCGATTTGGACAAACTACACATGTACCTCGTCGGCTCCCCATAGTAACATTTTGAACAAACTACATATATACCTCGTCCCGCACATGGACCTAATTGCTAAGTTTGCTTTATCTCTTAATATAAGCCATTTTTCGTTTGAATTTCCATTTGAACATTCTTCTTATTTTGTTTTAAATTTTTTATTATAGACTCATGCAATGGCGAACTAGTTTCACTCGATGTTAGGTGATTTATTGATGTTTGAATGATTTATGGTAATTTTGTTAGGAAAAAAAACGGGAGATACATAAAGGTACCCACCCCAAAATTTTAATTAGAGAATAAAAAAAGGCAATACAAAAGTCGAAACTTGAGGATAGTCTTGGAATCCTTTCTAAAATCAAATGGCCCACAGACTCAACAATGACACTGAAACCCAGATTATGGCCACCACTTTTCCACTCAAGGACAGATCTCTCTTGCCAATTATTCTAAAATCAGAAAGAGTAGGTACCTCATAAACTAGGAGGGTGGTACTGGGACAAGAATGATGGCATCGGTGGTAGGGGAGATGAAGCTAGAGACAAAGCAGACAAGGAGCAAGAGAATGAGCAAAGGAAACAGCATGAAGGGGAGGGTGATGTATTGCATTCCCTTGTAAGGGGGAGTGTACAACTTGAACAGAGATGCCCAGTGATACTAAGGCAAAAAATCTAGCAATAAGTATACCGAAGTCAGAATTTTGGTATTTTATTTGCAATAAGGACATCATACCTCAGATTTTGTTTGCAAAGGTTCAAGTGTCGAAACAAGATTCTTCACATTAGGTCGTTCTCTGGGTTCATACTGCAGACATCGGGAGGCAAGACTAACAAGTTCAGTAGCCTCTTCTGTTGAAAATTTTCCTTCCAAATGGGAGTCCATCAATCGCAGAATATTCTGGCCTCTCATCATATCAAGAGCCTAGAGGTGATGCAATTTTTAGATCAGTTTGGAAAGCAAAATCATAAGAATTAATGTCCAGTTTAACAACAAGCACATCAATTAAAAATTTGCAGTTTAATTGAAAAATATAGGAAATGATACGTTCATATTCTAGTAAAATTATAGATGGTTCACCTGTCATTGACTGCGCAAAGCCATAAGATAATGTTAAATATATTGCATGAAGAAAAAAATATAATGATACATTGGAAAATTTCCACTCCCATATGCCTTATTTCTTCTATACAAAAAGTGTAGATCAATAGCATGGTTCACATGGCATCAAACCGTTTTTTATTACGCCCAATGACACTTACCAAAACCCCACAAGCTATTTTTTCGGGCAATTGCCAGACATGTCGGCGAATATTGTCACATTTTGTTCAGTCACAAAAATGATTGGATCTTCAACTTAAGTTTTTTTGAATATAATCCATTTCGGCGAATTCAACCCCATTTTGATGCATGCTGATGCTGTAAGTGTGAGGCTGTGAGCTACTGTCGTTCTGACCTATAGCTATTGTCATTGAGCATCTTCAATAGTTTCAATCTTCAATCTCGGTAGAGTACAATCTGTACCTCTTCATTTCTCCCTCGAATTTGTCATGTAGTCTAGGATTTCTTAAGATCAGATACTTATATCTTCAATTTTAAAGAATAAAGAATATCTTCGAGTTTAAAGCTTAATTTCATAATCTAGTTTGTTGGGAAAAGAAACTTCGTTATGATTCAAGAAAACCCTAGGCTCTCTTATATAGGGAGAGACCTAAAGGGTAAATTACAAAGAAGTCTAAATAAGAAAAAGAAATAACGACATGATACATAAAATGATAATAGAGAAACTATCTCTACACTCCCCCTCAAGGTGGAGCATAGATGTCTATCATGCTCAGCTTGGATGAACATCTCTGAAAAGGTCCTCTGAGCAGTGGCTTGGTGAATACATCTGCCCAGAGCTCACATGTGTAGTAGATATCAATCCTCTCTGAATCAAATCCCTGGTGTAATGGCAGTCAACTTCAATATGTTTGGTCCTTTCATGGAAGGCTGGGTTGTTGGCAATGAATAGTGCTGCCTGATTGTCACACTGGAGCTTCATAGGTAGAGTCACATCTACATGTAGATCTTCTAGTACAGAACGAACCCACATCATTTCCGTGCTGGCTTGGGCCATGGCCCTATATTCGGATTCAGCACTGGACCTTGCCACAACAGTTTGTTTCTTGCTTTTCCAAGAAACCAGAGATCAACAAACACTGCAAACCCTGAGGTTGATTTTCGATCCTTAGGGCATCCTGCATAATCTGCGTCTGCACACGCCGAGATGGATAAATATGTGCCCTTTCTGAATAGCAGCCCTGAACCTGGAGAGGACTTCAGATACCTCAATATCATGTGTATAGCATCCACGTGAACCTGTCTTGGCTGCTCCATGAATTGCCTCACCCTGCTAACTGCAAATTGAATATCTGGGCGAGTTATGGTAATGTAGAGGAGTTTTCCCACCATTTCTCTATATCTCCTCTTATCTACTTCATCAGTATCATCATCATACAATTTCACGCTAGGATCCATGGGAATACTTGATGGTTTACACCCATCCATGCCAGTCTCAACCAGGAAGTCTGTAATGTACTTCCGTTGGGTCATCACCAAGCCCTATGCATTCCTTGCAAATTCCAACCCCAGAAAATATCTTAGGATTCCAAGATCCTTTGTAACAAACTGACGGCCTAGGAATGCCTTCGCCCTCTCTATGCCCTGAGCATCATCTCCTGTAACGAGAATATCATCCACATAAACCATAATGACAACCGTACCTGCCGTTGACTTCTGGACAAACAACGAATGATCGACATTTGACCTCTTAAATCCCTGTTGCTCAATTAGGTTGGACAGCTTCTGGAACCAAGCTCTCGGACTCTGTTTGAGGCCATATATCGCCTTGTGAAGTCTACAAACCATGTGTGTCTCCCCCTCAGCAGTAAACCCAGGTGGCTGCTGCATGTAGACTTCCTCCTGTAAGTCCCCGTACAGAAAGGCATTCTTGACATCTAGTTGAGATATACTCCAATCACGGACCACAGCAACAGACAAGAGAATACGAAGAGTCGAATGCCGCGCAACTGGAGAGAATGTATCCATGTAATCTACACCATAGGTTTGAGTAAACCCTCGTGCGACCAAGCGTGCTTTGTACCTATCCAACGCGCCATCTGCATGATACTTTACTGTAAAGACCCACTTACAGCTCACAACGGATGTATCAGGAGGCGCAGGGACCAAGGACCATGTGCCACTGGACTGCAAGGCCTTCATCTCTTCCTCCATAGCCCCTCTTCAGCAATCGTTCTTCAAAGCCTCCTGGTATGTCCGTGGTATATCCACGGAAGACAAAGCTGTGACAAACCGCTGAAACTCACCAGTGAGGCGGTGAAAGGAAACCTGTGAAGCACATGGATATGAAGCACACTGCCTCCTCTGCTTCCGAACAGCAATCGGAACATCAAGATAATCATCTACTGTACCGGAGGGGCTAGGGTCGTCCTGTACTGAAGAATCCTGCACGTGTACCACATCTGACCCGTCAGTAGTAATGCCATCTCAACATACCTGAGGCGTGATGATAGGATGTTGGGTGGTCTAAGCAGGGCCTGACCGACGCGTATAGAATTTAGGTAATGGCGAAATGATAGGCCGTGAAATGGGTGGTGGTGGAAGCGACGGTGGAATTGGTGGTGCTGGTGTGGACGACTCAGGTGAACTCCCGATAGGTGGAGGAGGAACATAGACATCATCAGTGGTAGTGGATGGTACCATTCTATCACCTGCAGGCGAGAAATACATGACAGACTCAAAAAAAGTGACATCAGCACTCACGAAGTACCTCTTAGTCGTTGAGTCAAAACACCGATAGCCCTTCTGAGTCCTGGAATAGCCAACAAAGACGCACTTGACTGCTCTGGAAGAGAGTTTGTCAAGACCTGGAGATAAACGATGTACGAAAGCCACAGTACCAAAGACACGTGGAGTCAGTGCGAATAACTCCTTGTCTGGGAAAAGAATAGAGATAGGTGACTTCTCACCAAGAACTGAGGATGGCATTCGATTGACCAAATAACACGCAATAAGAACACCATCACCCCAAAATGAAATAGGTGCACAACTCTGAATCAACAGGGTACGAGTAATATCCAAGAGATGGCGATGCTTTCTTTCCGCCACACCATTTTGTTGTGAAGTATATGCACACGTAGTTTGGTGAATAATACCCTTTGATGAAAGAAAGTGAGAAAGTGAGCGTGTACAAAATTCAAGGGCATTATCCATCCGCACATATTTGACTGAGGAAGAGAAAATATTGTGCATTTCATTAATCAAATTCTTGATCACATCTCCTGCGTCAGATTTATTCTTCAAAAGAAAAACCCATGAGACACGAGAAAAATCATCCACTACCACAAGATAGAACCTGTGCCCCTGATGATCGGAAACACGACTTGGACCCCATATATCTATATGCAACAACTCAAACGGGGAGCTACTGCTCCGACTCTGACGACTTGGGAAGCTTGACCTATGATGCTTTCCCAACTGACATGCTTCACAGCGGAAAGACGAACTAGGAGAGATCTGGGGCAGAAGATGACGCATTTTCTGAAGCGGAAGGTGACCAAATCGGAGATGCCATATGTACGGAGAGACTGGTCCGGCAGAATGAGAAGAGGCGCCAGCATAGGAATGCCGAACCAGCCGATATAAACCACCCTGCTCAGAGCCACAACCAATCACCTTGCTCGTGAGTATGTCCTGAAAAATAAGAGAAGACGGGTCAAATATAGCACGACAATTCAGATCCTTCGTGAGCTAACTAATGGATAGCAAATTCATTGAGAACTCAGGAGCATGTAGGACGTTCTGTAGCTGCATAGTGGAGGAGAGGAAGACCTCCCCCTGTCCAACAAGGGGTGAATGGGTACCATCTGCTATCTGTACTGAGCGGCCAGGAGGAATGTCCCTGTAGGCCTGTAATCTATCTCTATCTCGGAAGAGATGATGTGTGGCTCCGGAATCTATAACCCAGTCAGATATATAATGAGGTGGTATGAAAGCAGTAGATCTACCTGAGGTACTGGCTGCGGCTGATGAACTGGCAGAGGCAGTAGCAGCAATATCTGAAGAACCGCCTGACGAATCACCAGATGAATGTGGCATAATATCTCGGAGACGAGCCACAAGTTCGTCGAATCGGTTATCTGCAGTAGACGGTAATGGAGACTGTGAGTGCTCTGCAACACGTGCTGATGCTGGGAATCCATGCTTCGAATAGCATGTCTCCTCCGAGTGTCCTGTGCGGTGACAATAGGAGCATGTCTGACTGAAGCGGCCACCCCTCCCCTGGGGTCCACGGCCACGTCCACGACCACGACCAGATGGTGGTCCACCTCTCCCATGCGAGACTGCCATCGCTGAAGGAGGTGGAGTAGAAGAGCTGGAGGAAACTGGAATGCGACTCAGCCTTCTGTAAACATCTTCAACTGGAGGAATAACTGCATCAGCGAGAATCTGAGATCGAGCTGCATCATACTCAGGGTCAAGAGCCGCAAGTAGAACACCAACCATGGTGGCGTTTCGAAACGCCTTCTGCTGTTCAGGAGTTGCAGTGAGAGGAATGATGTTGTATAACTTCTCAAACATCCCTCTTAGGGATGTGTAGAGAGAATGAAGAGGTCTGTCGTTCTGCTTCATTGTGAATATGCCGTGCTGAAGCTGCAACATCTTCGTCTCATTTCGCACCTGCGAATATGTGGCGGCAAGAATGTCCCACATTGCCTTAGCAGTGGGCTGATGGATGACGTCATTAGCAATCTCCATTGTCAAGGTACCGGACAACCAGACCTTCGCATAGGAATCATCAGCCTCCCATGAGGCATAGATCCCAGTCTTCTCTGCGGGCTCATCCTCGGTAAGAATGTGCTTCTTACCATTCGACTTCATGGGGCTCATGAACTGCATAGCCCAGAGCTCATAGTTAGACCCATCCATCTTGACTATTGGCGCAGGACCTTTGAATGCGCCGGTGGAGGGCATATCAACTTTTGATTCTGGCATACTGCCGCTTGGAGAAGAACTAGGATATGTAGACGTGATGCTGAATGTCTACAAAAACTGCATCGGATTTGAGTGCGTATGTAGACGTTACGCACTCAAATCCATAGAAAGGACGAGGAAAGAACTAGGGCACGCCTAACAAGGGGCTGACAACCCTTTCAGCGGCTGGGAGCCGCTAGGAGGCCTTGCGTGGGTGGTTGTTCACGTACCCGGAGGCCTTGCGCGAGCGGCAGATGGCGATTTCGCCAATTGGCTGAAGCCGCTGGGGGCTGGGATCCCCTTCGGCGGCTGGCTGGGGGCTGGAATCCAACCGGATGGAGGGCTGGAGCCAACCGGGCAGCGACGAAGGAGGGCTGCCGCTGGAGAGAGAGGCGGCGGTGATTCCGAGAAGAGGGAGGCGGGTGGGGAAGGGGCGGCGGGGCGGTGGAGAGCCCTAGGGTGGCTCTGATACCATGTTGGGAAAAGAAACTTCGTTATGATTCAAGAAAACCCTAGGCTCTCTTATATAGGGAGAGACCTAAAGGGTAAATTACAAAGAAGTCTAAATAAGAAAAAGAAATAACGACATGATACATAAAATGATAATAGAGAAACTATCTCTACATAGTTCAAGATATGCTTAGATTGTCAATAGATATATGTTGGGAAAAATGAGCAACCTGTTTATTTCAAGGAACCTTAGGCTCTCTTATATAGAGCAGAGACCTATGGGTAAATTACATGATACAAACAAAAGAAATGGAGAATAGAGAATCGGTATAAAACATAAACATATATATATATCTACACTCCCCCTCAAGATGGAGCATAAATGTCAATCATGCTCAGCTTGGATGAACACTTCTGGAATAGTCCTCTGAGCAATGCCTCGGTGAAGATGCACGTCGTTTGGTCCCTGAGCTGACATGAGAAGTTGAAATGAAGCACTTCTGAACCATGTCTCGTATATAGTAGCAATCAACTTTAATATGTTTCGTTATTTCATGAAATGCAAGATTATTCACTATGAATAGGGCAGTCTGGCTATCACATTTCAGCGACATAGGAAGAGGCACATCTATGTGTAGGTATGCTAGTACTGCTCGAACCCACATCATTTTTGTGCTTGCTTGTGCCATCGCCCTATACTAGGATTCAGCACTAAACCTAGCCACCGCAATCTGTTCCTTATTTTTCCAAGAAACAAGTGAATCTACAACAAATATGGCATCGCCCTATACCCTGCATAATTTGCATCTGTGCATGCTGAAATAGTAACAGATTCTCCTTTCCTAAATAACAGCCTTCACCTGGAGATGATTTTAGGTACTTTAATATCATATGTATAGCATCCATGTGTACCTGACGAGGTCGCTCCATGAATTGACTAACTCGACTTACGGCAAAATAGATGTCGGGTATAGCGATGATTACATGGAGAAGCTTTCCCACCAGCTTTCTATATCTTCTCTTGTCTACCTCATATGTATCGTCATCATGCATGCTTGGATCTATAGGAGTAGTAGCAGGTCGACATCCAAGCATGTTTGCCTCACTTAGCATGTCAGTGACATACATTCTTTGGGTCATCACAAGATCCTGCTAATTCCCGGCAAACTCTAACCCCATAAAATATCTTAGGGTGCCAAGATCCTTGGTGACGAATTGATTGCCTAGAAATTATTTCGCCTTTTTTATCCATTGACTATCATCTCATGTAACTAGTATGTCATCAACATATCTTGTTAGAAAATAAACATGCGGAAGCAAACATGGAAAAAGAATAAAGAAGACTAAGAACAACGGGATTTAACGTGGAACCCTACTCTGTAAGGAGCGGGATGAAACCACGGGAGAAGCCCTCAAAGGGGCATATGCTTTATTGCTTTTTTTCAATGGTTACAGGAGGTCTGGCGATCCTTATATAGCCTCCACAGAGCCTCCAAGTCCCACCATTGGTCGATGTGGGACTAAACATGTGGATGGGGTAAATGGATCTTCTCTAGGATCCATTTACCCGCCTATTACATAAGTGACACATGCTCCAAATACTCTAACACTCCTCCTCAAGCTGGAGCATGCAATGCTCAACTTGGACAAACAGAAGGAAACTCGACTCACAATTCATGACACTACAAACAATATCAACTCAACGCGCATAACTGCTGCAGTCGAGGACGTTACTTCCCATGGAGTGCATGTGAGGAGGACGGACGAGCTAGAGTGTGAAATTAGGTCTCTCCCATCTGGCTCAGAGAATGGTCCTCTACTCTGGAGTCCCTATGATACCACACGAAAACCCTTGCCCTTAATGGCATAGGGAATGGTCCTCTGCTCTGAAGTCCCTATGGCTCACATGAAAACTCTGGCCGAACCAACAAGAATGACAAATGATTGGCATGCGTCGTCGTCGAGTCCCCATCTGAAAATTGTAGAGTCTGAACATTTGATCGATCTCGAGAATCTGAAATCTGAATCTTGGAATAAGACCTGTGTCTCTACATATACTCCCACTTTCTCCCATACTAGTCGGAAACATTGTTGACCAAGTTGGGAGAAAATAAGATAATACATAAATATGGGGAAATCATGAATATTCTCAAAAAATTCTTGCGGCTTTTCTTCATCATTTTTTTAATAAGCCGTCCATTTTTTAACATATTTATTATTTTTATTTTTTTATAAGTTGTTTCAACAATATTTTTTTTCGGCTTTTGCAACATTTTTCTTTCTTTCTTTCTTTTTGCAAATATTTTTGTTGCAATAGCATACGGCTTTTCTCCTTTTTTTTCTGTGTACACGCCTTTTTTTAAAATCAGATTTTTTTCCGGCCCATACAATTGGGCCCAACATCCTCCCTCTCATCTCTCCTTTTTTTAAAGCCCACGTTAAGCTTTTACCTTTCCCTCCTTTTTTAATATAGCTCACCCCCTCCCCCACTTTATATTTTTAACCGTACAGGACATTAGGTTTCCCCACGATGGGAACCCCATCTCTCAAAGTCATCGCCCCCTTCGGGGCCTCTTCATCGTGCGGCGCTGCCAAGGGCTCCGGGCAATCCCTGCGGGGGAGGAGGAATGGACAGCTGCCATCTGTTGTGGCAAGGGTTGTTCCGCCTTGCAGGCATGTGGGGGCGACGCCGCCTCGCGCCTGGGATGGGTGTGCACCGCCTTGTAAGGAAAGCTGGAAGGTGCCGATAGAGGACTCGCGCCAGGTCTCGGCGCAGATGGATACCAAGCGACGCTGCTCGCCCACACTTGGATGATGCGAGGGAAAAGATTTTTCGAGGGAGGGAGCTAGGGCTCCTAGACATGCAGCCTCCGCTTGCGCGACGGCTTCTGATGGGTTTCCTGCGAGCTTACGAGCTCACGCCGCCGCGATGGAGCGCTGCTTGGGGGTCGTGGCTTCAAGGAGGTGCCGCATGCTTCCTGCAACTAGATCTGCTGCAACCGCAACCTGGAGATCTATTGCCAGGAAAGATGTGTCTGGATCCTGTTGCCGATGGATAACTCCAGGGAAAGATGTGCGAGCATCAGGATTGCGATGGAGGTGGCTAGGGATGCCACCCGGAGGGCTTGAAATTAGGGTTTCGATTGAAACCCAGAAACACAAACTAATAATAATCATCCTCCAGAACAATTAAATGATTGAATATCGAAAAACAAAAAAAAATTCAAGAACAACTCCTCGAGAATCGACCCGCTCTGATATCATGTTAGGAAATAAACATGTGGAAGCGAACATGGAAAAAGAATAAAGAATAGTAAGAACAACGAGATTTAACGTGGAACCCTACTCCGTAAGGAGCGGGATGAAACCACGGGAGAAGCCCTCAAAGGGGCATATGCTTTATTGCTCTTTCTCAATGGTTACAGAAGATCCGGGGCTCCTTATATATCCTCCACAGAGCCTCCAAGTCCCACCACTGGTCGATGTGGGACTAAACAAGTGGATGGGGTAAATGGATCTTCTCCAGGATCCATTTACCCGCCTATTACATGAGTGACGCATGCTGCAAATACTCTAACATATACCATAATAGTTTGAGTCTCTGGTGGTTTTCTATATAAAGAGAGAATGATATACATTCGACCTTTTGAACCCATGCTTTTCAATCAAATCTAAGAGCTTCTGAAACCAAGCTCTGGGCTCTGTTTAAGGCTATATATTGCCTTATGGAGTCTACACACCTGCTGACACTCCCCCTCAGCAGCAAACCCTGGAGGCTGCAACATATGTACTTCTTTCTAAAGATCACCATACAAGAAAGCATTTTTAACATCAAGCTGGAACAAGGACCAATCACGCACCACTACAATGGATAGGAGAACCCACAAGGTAGAGTGTCTGGCAACAGGAGAGAAGGTATCCAAATAATCCACTCCATACATCTCAGTAAAATCTTGTGCGACCAGCCTAGACTTGTACCTATCAAGGGTCCCATCCGCATGATACTTCACAGTAAAGACCCACTTGCAACTTACAACAGACAAACCACTAGGCGTAGGTACCAGGATCCATGTATCTCATGACTGTAAAGTAGCCATCTCCTCCTCCATGGCTTTGCCCCACTGACTATCCTTCAAGGCCTCCTCATAATTCTGTGGGAAGTCTACAATAGACAGAGCAACAACAAATCGCCTGAACTCCCATGTAAGACTATCGAATGACACCTGAGAAGCAATAGTATACGATGTACAAGAACACCTCTGCTTCTTAATAGCAATGGGTACATCAAGATCGATGGTTGCATCACCAACAGTCGCATGTGCGACATCCTCCTACAATAGGCCCTGCTGAGATACATCTCCAAATCCATCGTTAGAGATATTGTATTCAGGACATACCTTACGAGTGTTGGATGACGTGCTATGAACATAAGCAGGGGCCGACCATCGACTGTAATGAAGCGGTAATGGAGAAACAAGGATAATAGGTGGTAGGGTAGGGGATGATGGTGACGATGACATAGGAGATTGGGATGGTGAGGGTGGTGGTGATGATAGAGGCGGGGGTGGGATATATATTTCATTACCAGAGTCTAGGGGAGTCAATCGATTACCTATCGGAGAAAAATACGAACTCAAAGAATGTGACATCTGCACTAATATAGTACTTCCTATGCACGGGATCATAACATCTATATCCCTTCTGAGTCCTAGAATAACTCATAAACACACATTCGACAACTCGAGGAGATAGCTTGTGAACTCTAGGAGAGAAATTGTGGACAAAGGCAACTGATCCAAAAACTCGAGGACCGAGAGAGAACAACTCTTCCTCTGGGAATACGATCGAGAAGGGAACTTTCTCTCCCAAGACATGCGATAGCATACAATAAATAAGATAATAGTCTGTAAGGACAACATCCCTTGGAACGAGTGAGGAGCATAACTCCAGATGAGAAGGGTGCGAACAACATCAAGGATATGGCGATATTTTCTTCCAGCGACACCATTTTGCTGGGACATGTAAGCACATTTTCCTTGATGAATTATACCATGTGAGAAAAAGAACTGAGTAAGGACATGAGTATAAAATTCTAAAGCATTATCAATCTTCACAATCTTGACATTGGTAGAAAAAATATTAGGAACTTCATTGATAAATGTTTGAATTAAATTCCCAGCTTTAGATTTATTATTCATCAAAAATGCTCATGACAGACGAGAAAAATCATCAACAACAACTAAATAAAAGCGATGTCCCTGATGATCGGGAACCCGACTTGGAACCCAAATGTCAACATGGAACAACTTAAAAGGGAGAATACTACTCTGACTCTGACGAATGGGAAAAGATAGACCGATAATGCTTTCTCAACTGACATGCCTCACAATTGAAGGATGCTCGAGGCGAGATCTGAGGAAGAATATGGCGCAACTTCTGGTGGGGAAGATGACCAAAATGCAAATGCCATGTGAACGGAAAAGAAGAGATAGTGGATTGAGATAATAGTCCAGCAGAAGAAGTTTGTACCAATCTATAGAGGCCTCCCTGCTCAGGACCGTAGTCAATCACCATGCCGGTTAGAATGTCCTAAAATATAAGAGAAGATGGGTCAAATATAGCACGACAATTCAAATATTTAGTAATCTGACTGATAGACAATAAATTCATAACGAAATCCAGGGCATGTAATACATCCTGAAGACGTATGGATGGTGTCAAACTACTCTCCCATTGTCAAATGATTGGGGAATGAGTCCCATCGGCTGTGACGACAGTTCATCCAGAGGAATATGTTTGTATGCTATAAGTATATCTCTATTGCCACACAAGTGATGTGTTGCCCCTGAATCCATAATCCATTGTGTAATATCAGGACCATGACAAGAAGTAAATGCAAAAATGTTACCTGAGATGTTGGGTCCAGCAAATGCTACCACATCGAGAGTAGATGAGTCACCGGAATTGACAGGAGGCATAATATCCCTTGGACGGGAAACAAGATCATCATGTCTCTGCTCGGAGGAAGACAAAGATATAGGAGAGGTACCATGTTCTGCAACATGTGCAGAAGCCGGATAACCATGCTTGGAGTAGTATGTATCCTCTGTATGACCAAAGCGGTGACAGTACGTGCAGGGTGGACGAACATGACCTCCTCTACCACATGGTCCACGATAGTTTACCCCTCAATTTTCTTCTGGATATCGGTGTTCTCTTTACCATGTCATAGAACTAAGGTGATGTTTTTTCATCGTCTAGAGTCTTCAAGGGCTGAGCTCCCATCGTAAAGATGGATGGGACCAACTATGAGTTGTGGTCCATGTAATTTCGCAAACATATTCTGACGGATTCAGATTGAGCGGATAAAACTGGGGCTAATGCTTCTTGGAAGCAAGATAATACTGTTAACGCATGTATTAGTTTCTGTATGGTTATGTTATTTTCTTTTTCAGTTGTATGCTTTATGTAATTTACCCATAGGCTACTCTCCTATATAAGAGAGCCTAGGGCTTATGGAATAAACTATCTCGCTCATTTTTTCCCAACATGGTATCAGAGCGACGGTCCTAGACCGGAGTTCTCGAAACCCTAACCCTACCCTACCCCACCCGCCGGCCTCTCTTTCTCTCTCTCTCTCTCTTTCTCTCTCATCGACGCCGCCTCCTCCTCCGCCGCACGCGCGGCTACGCCCTTGCTGCTGCTCCTGCGCTAGCGCCTCCTCTGCGCTAGCATCTCCCCTGCGCGAGTGCGCAGCCTGCCGCACACTGCTCCTCTGTGCGCTGTAGCACTTTGCGTGCGGGTGCGCTGCTCTCTCTCCTGTGCGTGCGCGTGCCTGCGTGTGACCCAGCAGGCGTGCACGTGCTCTTTTACGCATAACCGAGTGTACCAGTGCACGCAACAGCGTGCTACCAGTGCGCGCAACGCGCACCAGCGTCCCTGTGACTGTGCGGCCTCCCAGTTGAGTGTACGCATGCTTCTTATGCCTGTGCGCGTGTGCTAAGCCCTAAAGCGTACACCGTCATCTACATGGGTCTAGTTGCTTGAGGTCTACACGTGCAACTAAACCCGTCTATGTCATTGTAGACGAATTTCATCCTCTGTCAATTGCTTCAGTCTTCAGTCTCCAGTATGTCAGAAAGCAAGGCGGATATCACATCTATTGGCGCCTTTCGTGGTCCAGCGCCTATTGTAAAGATGGACGGTACAAACTATGAACTGTGTGTAATGCAGTTCATGAGCATGATGAAGTCAACGGGTAAGAAGCACATTCTTACCGAACCAGAGCCTGCTGAGAAGATTGGAGCCAATGCCTCTTGGGAGGCTGATGATGCATATGCCAAAGTGTGGCTATCTGGTATGTTGGCAATTGAGATTGCCAATGACATTCTACATCAACCCACGACCAAGGATATGTGGGACATTCTGGCGGCTACATATTCGCAGGCGAAAAACGAGACAAAGATTCTGCAACTCCAGCATGATATATTCACTATAAAGCAGAATGGTCGCCCTCTACATTCTCTCTACACATCACTGAGAGGGATGTTCGAGAAGCTCTACAGCTTCATGCCCCTGACAGCCACGCCAGAACAACAGAAGACATATCGGAATGCGACTATGGTAGGCGTGTTCCTTGCTGCACTCGATCCAGAGTATGAGGCGGCACGATCCCAGATCTTGGCCGACTCTACTATTCCTCCCATGGAGGAAGCTTTTCATAGACTGGGTCGGATCACAGTTCCTTCCACGACCACGAATCAGAATACTTCATCCATGGCAGCTAACAGGGGTCGCGGATTTCATCATCAGAGCCGTGGACGGGGATCCCGTAGACGAGGAGGTCGCACTCGGCCAACCTGTACCTACTGTCATCGCGTTGGACACAATGAAGACACATGCTACTCGAAGCATGGATTTCCTGCATCTGCACGAATCGCTGAGCAAATAGAGCCTCCCTCTGCTGCTACTTTGGATCATCGGTTCGATGATCTAGTTGCCCGCCTAAGGGGCATTATTCCCCCATCTGGACCAGCACCTACTACTGAGAGTCAATCTGATGTCGCTGCCTCTGCCTCTGCGTCAACCAGTGCTTCAGGTAGCATACTTGCATTTACCAGTAGTAGATTAGATACATTACCGTGTGGATTATGGACTCGGGCGCTACACATCACCTATGTGGCGATCAGAGTCTACTTACAGGATACTCTCAGATCCCTCAAGGCCGAACAGTAGTAATTGCCAATGGTACACATTCCCCCATCACTGGTCAGGGGGAGATTAGACTGACATCTTCTATGCAGCTCAAGAATGTGCTACATGCACCTGATTTCTCAATGAATTTGTTGTCAATTAGTCAGATTACGAAAGATCTACATTGTCGGGCAATTTTTGATCCATCTTCTCTTATCTTTCAGGACATCCATACGGGCAACGTGATTGGTCGTGGCTATGAGCAAGGAGGCCTCTACCGCCTAAATCAGACTCCATTCGCTGGAACCTCATCACTTCTCACTGGACCAGTATCTCCTTTGCTGTGGCATCTGCGCTTTGGGCATCTACCGCTTCAGAAGTTGCGTCGTGTGTTACCCCAGGGTCTTCCTCACACACCTATCCAATGTGAGGCTTGTCAGTTGGGAAAGCATCACAGGTCGACCTTTCTCAGTCGTCCAGGTCGGAGTAGTACCTCCAAATTTGAGTTATTTCATATTGATGTCTGGGGTCCGAGTCGTGTACCTGATCATCAGGGACAGATTTTATATAGTTTTTGTGGATGACTTCTCTCGTGTGTCATGGGTATTTTTGATGAAAAATAAATCTGAAGCAGGTAACATTATTATCCATTTTCTAAATGAAATTCAAAATGTTTTCTCCACATCTGTGAAGTTTGTAAGAAGTGATAATGCCCTTGAACTGTGCACTCATGTCCTTGCCAACTATTACTCCTCAAAAGGGATTATCCACCAAACATCTTGTGCTCATACATCTCAACAAAATGGAATTGCTGAAAGAAAACATCGCCACCTACTAGATGTCACAAGATCGCTTCTTATACAGAATCATGTTCCTTATTCTTACTGGGGTGACGCGGTTCTCACTGCATGTTACTTAATCAACCGTATGCCGTCGTCTGTCTTGGATGAACAGATACCTTTTTCCCTTATCTATCCTGGGAAGGATCTGTTTTCTCTTACTCCCCGTGTGTTTGGTTCAGTCGCCTTTGTCCACCAGTTGTCTCCTGGCACTGACAAGCTCTCTCCTAGGGTTTTCAAGTGTGTCTTTGTTGGGTACTCCAGAACTCAGAAGGGGTATAAGTGTTTTGATCCTTTGCGTCGGCGGTATATGGTTAGTGCAGATGTTACATTTTTTGAATCTGTAATGTATTTTTCAGCCTCAGGTGATCAACAGCTACCTCCACTGTCTACCGACGCCATATACATGACACCACCACCTCCAGCACCGTCACTACCTCCACCACCTCCAGTACTGTCACCACCACCACCACCACCACCACAAATCCCCATCTCACCACTACCGTTCCATTATACCCGCAGGCCTCCTCCAGCTCATGGTCATGACTCATCTCCTAGCTCGCCTATGATATGTACTGAAGATACTTCTCTTGATGGATCTAATGATATTTCTGAGCAGGATATGTTGCAGGGGCCAGATGAGGACACAGCTGATTTAGATGTTCCTATTGCTATACGCAAATCGAAGAGGAGTTGCGTTACATATCCATTGGCAGCTTCTGTGTCATTTGAGCGACTATTTGGGGATTTCAGGAACTTTGTGGTGGCATTGTCGGCTGTAGATATTCCACGGAATTATCAAGATGCTCTGCAGGACAGTAGATGGCGGCTAGCAATGGAGGAAGAAATGGCGGCACTTCAATCTAGGGGAACTTGGAGTCTAGCTCCTATACCTTCAGATGTGACCCCGGTGAGCTGCAAGTGGGTGTTTACGGTGAAGCAAAATGCAGATGGTTCTATTGACAGATACAAGGCCCGCCTTGTTGCACGAGGCTTTACACAGACATACAGGGTGGATTACCTTGATACATTCTTACCAGTAGCCCGTCATTCCACTCTCCAGATCTTGCTATCAGTAGCAGTCAGTCGAGAGCGGCCGCTATATCAGTTGGATGTGAAAAACGCGTTCTTATATGGAGATTTGCAGGAGGAAGTCTATATGCAACAGCCACCCGGTTTTGTGTTGAGGGGGAGTGCTCCAAGGTGTGTAGACTTCATAAGCCTATCTATGGCCTTAAGCAGAGCCCCAGAGCATGGTTACAGAAGCTCTCAGACCTCTTTGAAAAACAAGGATACAAACGGTCCAATGCTGATCATTCCTTGTTTGTACAGAAGACTTCTAGAGGTATTATTGCAATTATGGTTTACGTAGATGACATTTTGATTACAGGAGATGATGAGCAAGGCATAAAGCAGGCGAAAGAAAAGTTGGGGAGCGAATTTGTCACTAAGGATCTTGGAGTCCTTAGATATTTTCTGGGGCTGGAATTTGCTAGAAATCCGTATAGATTAGTAATGTCGCAGAGGAAATATGTTACGGACCTGTTGAGTAAAACAGGGATGCTTGGGTGTAGACCTGCTACGACACCAATGGACCCCAGCATGAAGCTCTATGATGATGACACAGAGGAGGTGGACAGGAGAAGATACAGAGAACTGGTAGGCAAACTGTTGTATGTCACGATCACTAGGCCCGATATATTATTTGCAGTGAGTCGTGTAAGCCAGTTCATGGAGCAACCATGTCATGTTCATATGGATGCAATACATATGATACTTAGATACCTCAAATCATCTCCAGGTGCAGGTTTGCTATTCAAGAAGGGAAAGGGGATTTCTATCTCAGCATGTGTGGATGCACACTATGCAGGATGTCCCAAGGACAGGAAGTCCACCACGGGGTTTGCAGTTTATGTTGGAGATTCTTTAGTCTCATGGAGGAGCAAGAAACAGACGGTGGTAGCTAGATCTAGTGCTGAATCCGAATATAGGGCTATGGCCTAGGCTAGCACAGAGATGATGTGGGTGAAGGCTGTACTTACAGATCTATGTCTAGATGTACCACTTCTTATGAACTTGGAATGTGATAATCAGGCAGCCTTGTTCATTGCAAACAAACCAGCATTCCATGAGCGAACCAAGCATATCGAGGTTGACTGTCACTTCATACGTGACATGATTAAGAAGGGGTTCATTGCTACATCTCATGTCACCTCAGAGAATCAAATTGTTGATATATTCACCAAGGCATTACTACGAGGCCCATTCCAGAAGTGCGCGTCCAAGCTGAGCATGATTGATATCTATGCTCCATCTTGAGGGGGAGTGTTAACGCATGTATTAGTTTCTGTATGGTTATGTTATTTTCTTTTCAGTTGTATGCTTTATGTAATTTACCCATAGGCTACTCTCCTATATAAGAGAGCCTAGGGATTATGGAATAAACTATCTCGCTCATTTTTCCCAACAAATACATATGCTCGTATTTGGCTCTCCGGGACAATCACCACGAAGATCGTCAATGATATAGTCAATCAACCCACAGCAAAGGTTATATGGGACATCTTAGCAGATACATATGGGAAGGCAAAGAATGAGAGCAAGATTCTACATTTGTAGTATGATATTTTTTCGACCAAGTAGAATGGTTGACCTCTTCATGCACACTTCTCGCATCGTAAAGGCATGTTTGAGCGTCTACATAGATACATGCCTATTAGTACCAGTACTGAGCAGTAGCAGGCATATCAGAATGCCACTATGACAGGGATTTTCTGTCATCTCTTGACTGTGAGTATGATGCAGAACATACTCAACTACTTACTGGAGAGACGATACATCCAATGGAGGTCTACAAGAGGCTGAGCAGGATCACTATTTCATCTACTATTGTGGCTCAGACTCTCTCTGCTATGGCAACTTCTCGTGGCAGATGGGATACTTCATAGTTTCGCTGACGAGGACTATATGGTCAAGGAGGAGGATGTCAACATGGCCCATGTTCACATTACCACAGCTCCAGTCATTCTTAGGAGACATGCTATCTAAAACATGGGTATCATGTGTCTGCCTGAGTTGCTGAGTAGACCGAGCATACTTCTTCTCCTGTTCACGATGCACAGTTTGATGATATTGCTTCCATACTGATAGAGATGATGACTACTCCTACCACTTCAACTGCAGGTTCTTCAGATGTCGCAGCTGCTGCCAAAGCCTCTTCGAGTTTATCAGGTATTAGTTAAGCACTTACCAGTTATAGAAGTTCATATTTGTCTGATTGGATCATGGACTCTGGAGTATCTAATCATGTGTGGCGATCGAGCACAGTTTAGTTCCTATAGGTCTATCCCTCATGGTACAGTGTTCACTAAATCGGCCGCACGGGCCGCATATGCGGCTGCATATGCCCGTGCAGCGTGTAGACCGAACCGATTACTTGAATCAGTGCATTATGCGTCCTCCCCGCATATGCGGCCCGCATATGCCCCGCATATCCCGCATATGCCCCGCATACTGCTCCAGCAGCTCCAACTTCTCAATCTTCTCATTCAGGTCCTTAATTCTGTAACTCTACCTCTTCATTCAATTGTTAGAATATGACATGCATTTCTATACAATTGCAATGCATTATACCATTATGTATATGCAATGTTTTATATTTTTCTCATATACACGAGTATATGCAATGTATCGTCGAATATTTTTTATATATGCCGATTGAGGTTTTGCTCATGTAGTGCATGTATGTGTATTGAAGTTTTGTTATTACGAATCATATAATGTGAAGTTTTTATGGTAAATATTTTTTTTGTGATTATATGAGACAATTAAAAGTATATATGCACGACGATCTAACATGAACCATTTTTCTTAGATCTTCTTTAATTCCATTTAGATACATAACTTCAGTGGCAATATTATTCATAGATATTTTTTATTTTTAAATTAAAAACTAGAAAACCGCTTAGAACAGCATATACCCCGCATATGCCCCCGCATACCGCTTAATCAGTATTCGGTGACCAGTCTGAACGCATACGCATACCGCTTTCCTGAACCTCGTCCTGGTAGATCAGTTGTGATTGCTAATGGTGTTCATCTACACATTGTTGATCAGGGGGAGATTGTTCTAACTCCCTCGATGCGTTTGTAGAATGTCTTCTATGTTCCAGCATTTCATATGAATCTTTTGTCTATTAGCCAGATTGCAAGAAATTTACATTGTCGTGCCATATTTGATCTTTCTTCTCTTGTGTTTTAGGACATATTCATGAGAAGGGTGATTAAATGTGATCATGAGCAGAGAAAACTTTACAAACTTGTCCAGCCTTCGTGTGATGGTGTTGCTACTATTCCTTTAGGATATGTTTCTCCTTTCATGTGGCATCTTCGCTTTGGACACCTTCCTCTGGAAAATCTGTCATGTTCTACCTCAGATCTCTACTCGTGCTATCTTAGATTGTGAGGCTTGTCAGCTTGGGAAACACCATCGTTCTTCTTTTCGGAGTCAGCTGAGTTGTCATAGTAGTAAGTCGTTTGAGTTGCTTCATTTTAATATCAGGGGTCCTAGTCGTGTTCCCGATCATTAGGGACATCGGTTTTATATTGTTGATGTGGATGACTTTTCTAGATTATCTTGGGTGTTCTTGTCGAAACATAAGTCTGAAGTGGGTCATGTCATTAAATCATTTCTTATTGAAGTTAAGAATTTCTTTTCTGCTAATGTAAAGTTTATTCGTACTGACAATGCCTAAAAGTTTTCCACTTTACAATTATCTGATTTTCTATGATTCCTTGGTATTGTTCATCGGAACTCATGTGCTTATACTTCATAGCAGAAGTATTGTTGAATGCAAAGACCGTCATCTTCTGGATGTCATGAAGACCTTTTGATTCAGAGTCGAGCATCTCATTCGTTTTGGGGTGATTCTATTCTCACTGCTTGCTACTTGGTGAACCGCATGCCTTCCACTATCCTTGGAGAAAAGGTTCTCTACTTGATTGTGTTTCTCAAGAAGGACCTATTCTCCCTTCCAAAGTTTTTGAGTTTGTGTCATTTGTCCACAATTTCACTCCCGATCGTGACAAGCTCTCTCCTAAAGCTGTCAAATGTGCCTTTGTTGGTTATTCTCGAACCCAAAAAGGGTACAAATCTTTTGATCTTGTAGGAAAAAAGTATTATATCAGTGTTGATGTCACAATTTTTGAGTCTATTATGTATTTTTCTCCTACATGTGATTGGTTGTCTAATGCTGATTCGGGTGAGGATGTTTTTGTTCTTCCACCTTCTTTATCTCCACCATCTACACCCCATGTTGAATCTCAGTCATCTCCATCTCCACCTCCTTTACTACCTCCACCTATGTCTACCCTGACACAGTTCCTACTTCCTACCACGGTATTACATTTGCATGTCTTCTACTCGTCCCTCTGCTCATGTGCATTCCCCATCATCCAGCACACCTCCGGTATGTAATGAACACATTGTTTCTACAGATGGCATTAAAGATTTGAGTGTTCCACAGGATACTGCACAGGAGGGGTTGATACCAGATAACAGAGAGGCTGATGACCAGGATGTACCTATTGCATTGACGAAGTTGCGTCGTCACTGTACCATTTATCCTCTAGCTGCACATGTTTCATTAGACCATCTTTCAGAGGGGTACAAGAGGTTTGTTGTGGGACTTTCTATTATTACTATCCTACAAACATATCAGGAGGCCAAATAGGATAGTAGGTGGCAATTTGCCATAGAAGATGAGATGGCCGCTTTCCAGTCGCGTGATACCTGGAGCATTGTTCCTGCTCCTCCAGGTACCTCTGTTGCAGGGTGCAAATGGATCTTAAAGGTGAAGCAACGGGCAGATGGCAATGTGGATCGCTATGAGGCAAGGCTTGTAGCATGTGGGTTCACCCAAACTTAAGGGGCGGACTATTAGGATATCTTCTCTCCAATGGCCAGACACTCGACACTTCGCATTCTTCTATCAATTGTTTCATGGGACTGGTCTCTTTACCAACTTGATGTGAAGAATGCATTTCTATATGATGATCTAGCCACCAGGGTTTGCTACAAAGGGGGAGTCTCAAAAGGTGTGTAGGCTCCATAAAGGCGATTTACGGCCTAAAGCAGAGTCCGAAAGCTTGGTACCATAAGCTATCAGAGTTGATAGAGCAACAGGTGTTTGTGCGGTCTAATACGGATCACTCACTTTTTGTTCAGAGGACACATAGAGGTATTGTTGTTATTCTTGTCTATGTGATGATATTATTGTTACGGGGGATGATGAGCAGACATTTAGGCTGCTAAGGAGTTCCTAAGTCAGCAGTTTGTGACTAAGGGCCTTGGCAATCTTTGATACTTCCTTGGATTATAGTTTTCCAGGAACCAACGTGGTCTTGTAATGACCTAAAGGAAGTTTGTGACGGATCTTCTCCTGGAGACATGTATAATAGGGTGCAAGGCTACTACTACCCCTATGGATATGAGTATGAGATTATATGATATGGCATTGAGGTGGTAGAGAAGAGGAGATATAGAGAGCTTGTTGGGAAGATCCTATATGCTACCATCACCAGGCCAGACATATCTTTTGTTGTGAGCAAGGTTAGTCAGTTTATGAAGCATCCCAAGAAGGTTTATATGAATGTAGTCTATATGATTTTGAGATATTTTAAGACTTCACCTAGTTCTGGTCTTATATTCAGTAGAGATACATCTCTTGAGGTAACAGCTTGTGCAGATGCAGATTATGTAGGTTGCCCTAGAGACAGGAAATCTACTTTTGGCTTTGTTATTTTCGTTGGGAGCTCTTGTATCATGGAAAAGCAAGAAGCAGACAATGGTTGATAGATCTAATGCAAAATATGAGTACAGGGTCATGGCACAAGGAAGTACGAAGATGATGTGTAGATCTGTCTCGACTGATCTTACTGTCGAGGTTTCTCTTCCCATGCAGCTTTTATGTGAAAATCAAGCGACTCTATTAATTGCCATTAATCCTACAATTCATGAACGGACCAAGCATATAGAGGTGGATTGCCATTATACTAGAGACATGATCCAGAAAGGTCTCATATTCACCTCCCATGTTTCTACTGGAGATCAGACTGTTGATATTTTCACCAAGGCTCTTGCTACAGGTCCATTTCAGAGGTGTTGTTCCAAGCTAAGCATGATAGACATATATGCTCCATCTTGAGGGGGAGTGTTGAGATATTTATATCTCTTATTATCTATTTCTCATTTCTATTTTCATCATGTACCTCTCATGTAATTAACCCAAGGTTTTTCTCCTATATAAGAGAGCTCTAGGGTCTCTTCTAATGCATTCACTTCTTTTCTTCGAACAATTGTAATGATGACTAATAGCTTTTCCTTTTTTTAGTTTATGCTTTAGATGTTTGAGCATGGTTTTAAAAAAACACACCTCAAGGTGCTTTTCCAAGAAAACCGTCTCGAGGCTATAGCCCCATGCATCCCATGGGAGGCGTACATCTCAATGCATTGAGGCGTTCCACGAGGTGCTCCTGAGGTTCCGCCTCGAGCTGCACTGGAGTTAGTACTCATATATATATATATATAGAGAGAGAGAGAGAGAAGCGGGATCAAGGAGTATGTGCCCATAGGCACACACAGTATTGTGTGCCCACTAAATTTTAAATACTCAAGTCCTAATGTGAACAGAATCCAGCAATAATAATCAATCAATAGCTATGATGAAATGAATCCATCGTCGCTCGATGGATAGGTTACAGAGCTCCGAATGACTTCAAATTTTAATACAATCTTCATTTTATAGTATAAATCAAGATCAACGGATTGAGGTGTTCCATGAGGTGCTCTTGAGGTTCAACCTCAGACTGCACTAGATTTAGTACTCAAATATATATAGAGAGAAAGGGGGAGAAAGGAGTATGAGCCCATAGGCACACACAACATTGTGTGCCCACTAAATTTTAAATACTCAAGTCCTAATGCGAACACAATCCAACAATAATAATCAATCAACAGTTGTCATGAAATGAATACGCCGTCGCTCGATGGATGGATTATAGGGTTCTGAATGACCTCAAATTTTAATACAATCTTCATTTTATAGTATAAATCAAGATCGGTGGATTTGATTTATATTTTTGTTAAAAAATCATTTTTAAAGATGGGAACACACAGTTGCATATGGTAATGGAAACATTTTTCTCTCTCTTTATATATAATAAAAATGGCAAAGCCTTTTCCCACTATAAGTAGGATCGGCTACACGGATTCTTGCTCAAAACCATGTTGAAAGATTCAACTATTTTTTATGCTTCATGTCGACCACCTAATGCTACTCCCACAAGGGGCTTTGAACCCTAGTCTTTTTGGGTGGTAGGCACACTACACTACCCACCAAACCATTTAAGTGGGTATCTATATAATGCAATAATAATTATGATATCTTAAGTATACAAGTAATTGTTAACTATTTTAATTTGTTATACACTCATATTTTAGCCGACCCTACTTAATTGTGGGAAAAGGCTTTGTTGTTGTTGTATACACTCATATTTTATTTTATGTTTAAAAAATTGTGTGTTGTCATATATGTATGTCCAAATCATAATGTCATATAACTTATAGTATTATACTATACAACATACTATATTGTTGCGAGTAACAGAAGCAAGCATTCATAAACACAATCTATCAAACAAACATGGAAACACATGGGCTTAGAAGGTTCGCCCGTAAATCAAACAACATATGGTAGCATGGTGGAGTGGAGGGTGGCAATCAGATGGTTCTTCAACTGGGTTCAACAAAAAGGATTGTTAGGATTTAAGGCATATCAATGTATATGTTAGTCAGTTATATACAACACATTTTATGTCATGTATGTTAGTCATATATGTTAGTCACATATTTTTGTTTCGCACATGCATATATAAGGAAGCATTGTATATGGACAGCAGGCTTCTCCGCCAACATATGACATAATAAGTTTTGTATTGTATAGGAATGAAAATACAAGCTAGAATTCCATGCATTTCATACAAAGAATATTACATATTCAAAATTTTATAACATATATGGTGAATATGCTAGGGAATTTTTAAATTTATGATTTTATAAATATATGTGTTTAGTTGTAATTTTGCATATATTTTCCTATATAATTGTATCTTTCGCCTCAATTGCCTCGAGGTTTACTCCTTGCATCAGCAAAGAGCCTCGTGTTTTTTTAAACATTGGTTTGAAGCTAGCGAAGAATATGATGATAAAAGACACGACATTAAAGATCAAGCGCAGAACCTATAATCAAGCCAAGTTAAATATGAAAATACAAGCAGCATTATAAAGAAGCTACCAAGGAAGAATCTCTTGAATGAACAAGACTTGTATAGACTTCAAAAAGAAAGGATATTCCGAGAGTGTCTGTATTTTATTTTTGAGAAAGATGTAATACATGCATTGATTAACATATCCACTTTATATTCCTAATCAAATTAATCAATTCATCAAAGTTCCATATTTCTCTCTCTCTGATGACTCGTCATGTTCTGATGTCTCTATTCTCGTCAGACATCTTATAAGCAGCCAACAATCAGCAAATGTTCAGCGCAAACCAACGACTACTCTTGAATAGGCATTCAGTCGAGTATTGCTTTTGATCAATCGACTCGTATTTGATTCATGCAACTCACAAAAAGTTCTAGTCAACTAATTATATTTTCTGAAAATCCTTGGAATAAATTTTCAGTTAATTCACCCTGTTTTTCAGCCGACTGAATAACTTTCAGTTGGGTAATATTATCATTTAGCCAATTAATTTTCTGGCTGTTGTGAAACGTTGATAGGAAAAGAAGTCTTTCATGAACAGGATTTATGCCCTTTAATTCTTATTTAAAGGATCCCAAAGATTTTTTTCACTCAGTCATCATTGTATTCACTCTAATCTTGCTAGTCTAAAATAAAGAGTTTCTCACTTGCTTTCAATGTCATTCCATGTGAGAAAAGAAAAGGTCATGAGCAGTGTGCTCAACTGCTCATGTGTATATAAGATCTGCACACCATTATAGTTATTAGAAAGGAGTGCAGTTAAGGCTCCATCAAAGAAAAAACATGAGGGCAAAGGAATCCTCATTATTCCTAGTAAAGAGCAACTCCATTCACTAGGCATTTCAGCACATGTGGTACGGGGACACTTCTTGCAATATGCAAATGACAAGACAAGATTGATTCATCGAGAATAGATGAGAAAGTCCCCCCACCTCCAGATATCTTTGCTTGGAGAAAGAGATGGAGAATACATTGCTAAAATGAAGAAGAAATGGCCTGAGTACGGGATGACCAACATGTATGATGGTTGTACGATTATACGAGGAAGCCAATCATTAACTTCCTTGTATGTTATAATGGCGAGACGACGTTTATCAGGTTTGCAGATGCATCAGAACATGTCAAGAGCCACACCTACTTACCCATGTTCCTGAAAGAAGTCAAAAAGGTCGATGGCAAGAACATGCATGTGATGACGAATATGGTTTTAAAAAAACTAGAGTTGAGGTGGTGAGATCTAGGTCTCGAGGCATAGCATCAGTATTTTGAAGTGAGGCATAAACCTCTATTGATCGAGGGCCCGAGGCAGACTTGAGGTGGTAAGGCAGAACCAAGGCATAAGTCTTATCTGGTCGAAGTAGTTTTGGGGTGGTGAGGCAAAATTGAGGTGTTGCGCTACTTTGATTTGAATGAAAAGAAAAAAATGGCAAAGCCTTCTCCCGCTATAAGTAGGGTCGGCTACATGGATTCTTGCTCAAATCCATGTTGAAAGATTCGACTATTTTTTATGTTGGTTGTCGACTACCTAACGCAATCCCTACAAGGGGAGATTTGAAACTTGGTCTTTTAGATGGTAGATGCACTGCACTACCACTAGACCATTTAAGTGGGTACATGTAAAGGGAAAGAATTGTTTAAAATAGAAATTATGCATTTTACCTAATCAAAGTCATACTTTATAAAACTTAGACCACGTAAAGTTTTGAATTGAAATGATTTTTTTAGGCCAAAAATGGGGGGAAACGCTATATTGTTGCCCACCCCAACTTCAAATTAAATAAAAAAAGAGGAATATATCCATGGTTATCTTACAGGACTATGACTCGAGGAAGATCTTTGCATACCAAACTACATGAAATTATCGTATAATGCTTCTTCAAACAATTATCACAATGCCTCTTCAAACAAATTATGGTAATTGTGTAACTTGCGAAAGGATTCCATTCCTTATGATCAACTTCTAAAATATTATTACCACAAATGGTTGGCTTATATATGACTATAATAGACCGATCTTTTGATATATTCAAACCAAATCGTCTTTTAGAAGTTCAAAGTCAATTCTAGAATTTGTTGTAGCTCCTATCCAATCCAAGACCTCTCTCGCATCACAAGTTATGCAAAAAAAACATCACTTTGTTTCTATATAATTTAAACCATAGCTCAACTTACATGAGAACCAGACTATGTTGGAAATAATAAATTTCTTAGTCTAGTTGAGCATCCTCGTTTTACGCAATTTATTAGACAATCATGGTAATTCTAGTGACCAACTTGATATATAGTGGTCAACTTTTCCTACGTCTTTTGTATATCTTTTGGACATTGTTGTTGAGAAAAACCTAACATCCAAATCATATTATATTTTTTTATTAACATAAAGTAAGAATCTAATTAAATATCTTTTAAATTCAAGAATTATGAGAACATCGAAGAGAAATAGAGTATATATCTTAACATAGGTATAAGTGTTAGTTTTGCCTTTCCTCTCTACAATTGAAGCTTATGCATCCACTACCACTTCGAGACCTACGCTTCACCTCATATACAGAAAATTGCCTCCGTTCTTCCTTATGTTTTCTAAAACATCAATGACGAACATCAATAAAACTTCAAGGCATGTGAGATAACAAGTCTTCTAACATGTGTGACATCTTTTGGATTTCATATGATGTATGTTAGAGATTGCAGAAGATTTCTTTCTTTATATTATATTGTAACCCCACGAAGGCTTTTATGTTAAGATAATATTCTATGTGGCTATTTGTTAAGAGAATATTCTATAGAGAATATTCTATAAAGAATATTCTATAGAATATTCTCCTTTGAGCCTTCTAGGGTTTAGTTCTATATAAGGACCCCTAGACCTCTTGAATAAACAACGAATCATCTTTTCTTATCATTCTTTCACATGGTATCAGAGCAGCGGTCCTAGGCCGGTGTTCTGACCTAATCACCCCTCCGCCACCGCCAGCCCTCCAAGTTCATCTGCAATCGCATGCCGCCTCGGGTCTCCGCACCTCCTGCCTTAGGCCCCCGCTGCCTTAGGCTCGCGCCGCCTTGGCTGAAGTGTCGCCAAGCTGCTCTAGGGCAGCCAGGTACCACAGCCAGGCCGGCCAGGCCCGCCTCGCGCCTCCTCGCGCTGCCAGGCGCCTCCGCCAGGCCTCCCAGGGCCTCCTTGCGCCGCCAGGCCGACTCCACCAGGCCCCCTCTTGTGCCATCAAACGATCATTGCCTCATCCTTTCTTATTCCTTCATGAGCGTTTAGATATTTGATGATAAATTGAGGCAAGATATACTCTCTAGGTCACTTTTCTTGACCTAAGCCGCCATGATGACGTCTGCCGAGATCAAGCCCACATACCCTACTTCTTTGTTGGTACAGGGCACTTCTATCAAGTTGAAGGGATCCAAAAATTATGTTCTTTGGTCTCGATCTTTCAAAGTGTTTGTTGGTGGCCAGCGCAAGAACTACATTCTTACCAAAGTTCCACCTGCGGAAATTGATAAGGACTATGAAACTTGGTTTGTTGATAATTGTCAGGTTATCGCTTGGATGACGAACAACATCGATCTAAACATTGCTGTGGATCTTCTTTACAAAGACACCGCTAAAGCAATGTGGGAAAACCTTGAGCGTACATATTCTCAGAAGACGACTAAGTCTCGTTTGTCATACATATACACAAGGATTTGGTCTGCTACTCAGGGAGAATCAAGTCCTATCAAATACTACAGGCTTCTTACAAGCGTTTTTTAAGAACTTATTTTTCAGCATGCATGTTGTAATAAACAAGTAGGAGAAAGTGTTAAATGGCAGGTTTACAGATTTCTCTCGGGGATAAATCCAAAATATAAGCCTGTGAAAGATAAGTTTCTGATGGCTGATACTCTACCTACTCTTGAGACCATCTTTGGACGCTTACAGGAGCTAGAGGCTCCAATTCAGCACTCTACCACCCCTACAGAGACGATAGCCCACTATACCTCCTCAGGATACAGAGGGCGTCATAACTATCAAGGAGGGCGGGGACGTGACTCAGGGCGTGGACGTGGTCGTGAATCTGGACGCAGCCGTGACTCTGGACGCGGACGCGATCGTGGACGTGGTCGTGATTCTTCTGTTCGGTATCCGGCATGTGTACACTGTGGACGCTGGAATCACCCTTTTGATCGATGTTGGGCAATGTTTGGGATGCAACCTAATGCTAACAATGCCTATGATGAGTATCGTATGATGCAACTGGAGAAACATCTACTTAGCAAACCAGCGAGGCACAAACCCCATGCCAGCTTCTGAATATGCTTGCCTACGACAACTACTGCAAGAATCTAGTCCTTCTAATAGTAATGCTTCTGCTCCAACCGCTAGCCTGGCTACTACATTAGGTACAGTAGCAAACTCTGTCTCTGCTTCTAAGCATGCATGGATTATTGATTCTGGAGCCTCTACCCATCTGACGAGAGAAGGAAGTTTTCTAACCTCCTCCCAGCCGTCTTCCTCTATGAAGATTGTTCGGGTTGCTAATGGGGATCATTCCCCAGTGACTGTTGTTGGTACTGTCAACTTTTCGTCCAAGCTGCATCTGACAGATGTTCATTGTGCCCATGCTTTTCCTCTCAGCCTTCTATCAGTACAGAAGCTATGTTGTCAGCTTAACTGTCGTGTTATTTTTTATGAGGTTTGTGTTATTTTCAGGACATTCGGACGAGGAAGATTTTTGGTGGTGGTCATGAGAGGAACGACCTCTATTACCTCGACATCCCTTCTGATTCCAACATTGCTGGTGCGGTCTCCATCTCTGAAGATCCTTTTCTATGGAACCTTCGTCTTGGTCACCCTTCTACTAAGCTCTCTCCATGATCTTTCCTGAACTTTCTATGCTGAAACCCTTTGAGTGTGAAGCATGTCAGTTCGAGAAACATCATCGGGCTTCCTTTCCTGTACGGACTGAGCCTCGCCGTCGTACCTTCTTTTGCACTTGTTTACTGTGATATCTGGGGACCATGTCCGGTCCAAAGGCTAAGTGGGTCACAAATATTTTGTTGTCTTTGTGGATGACTACAGTCGATCATCTTTGGGTTTTCCTGTTAAAGGAACGTTCAGAAATCAACAATATTACAAAAATTTCTTTTACTATGTCAAAAACATCTTCTCCACTACTGTTAAATATTTCGTTCTGATAATGCATTGGAATTTACACAAAATGATTTGACATCCTTCTTTGCTTCCTAGGGTGTTATCCATCAAACCTCTTGCCCATATACCTCCCAACAGAATGGGGTAGTCGAAAGGAAACTTCGACATCTCCTCGACATTGCCCGCTCTCTTCTTACACAAATAAAGGTCCCCAAAACTTATTGGGGAGATGCTATTCTCACAGTTGTTCATCTTATCAACAGAGTTCCCTCTGTTCTCCCTAAATGGTTCCATACCCTTTGCCTTATTGTATCCAAACGACTCACCATTTCCTCTCCCTCTGCGGATTTTTGGATGCACCGCCTTTGTTCACAACTTTCATACTGCAGACAAATTATCGTCACGTGCAATTAAATGGTCTTTCTGGGTTATTCCCAAACAAATAAAGGGTAGATGCTATGATCCTTGTGGTAAACGCTATTATATATCAGCTGATGTCACTTTTTCGAACAAACTCGCTTCTTCAATCAAGATGTATCTGGCATACCATTAAAACTTCCTCCTACACCAATTGTCTATAAAAGAAAACACGTGTCCCCTCTTGTTCATGTTCCTCTACCTGTTCCTTTGTTGCAGGAAAATATGCCATCTTCAAGTGCCCCCACCAACACTACTCCGGATGATCCTCAGGAGCTTCCCATTTCCCTACGAAGAACAAAGAGGCAGTGCACTATTCATCCTATGTCTAATTTTATGTCCACTGATAGCCTATCATGTTCTGATAAAGATATGCAGATGCTCTTATGACAATCTCTGTCCCAAGAGACTATAACAGTGCATTACAGGACCACGGGTGGCGACAAGCTATGAATGAAGAAATGGATGCTCTCAATTCTAGAGGAACATGGGAACTAGTTCAGTGTTCCGAGGTGTCAGGCCTGTTGCCTGCAGATGGGTCTTTACTACGAAACATTTTCCAGATGGTTCTATTGACAGACTGAAAGCAAGACTTGTGGCAAAAGGCTTTACACAGACATATGGAGTTGATTACTTCGAGATTTTTTCACCTTTTGCCAGGATGGGGTCTATTCGCACTATCCTCTCTGTAGCCGTGAACAAAGGATGGCCTATTTTTCAACTGGATGTCAAGAATGCATTCTATATGGTGATATTGAGGAAGAGGTTTACATGATGCAACCCCCAGGTTACGAAGTCAAGGGGAGTATGTTTGCCGACTTCGCAATGAATTTTATGGTCTAAAGCAAAGTCTGAGGGCATGGTTTGACAGACTTAGTTCAGAGATTAGCACTCTGGCTTTCAAGAACTACATCTGACCATTCTGTCTTTGTCAGAAAACGATCTACAGGTACTGTCATACTAGCTGTATATGTGTATGACATGGTTGTTACAGGTGACGATGATAAAGGAGTGATAGAAGTGAAGACTTTTCTGCAAAAGGTTTTGTCACCAAGGATCTGGGGCAACTTCGTTATTCTCTGGGTATAGAAGTCTTACGCACCAAGAAGGGGCTTCATATGTCACAAAGAAAGTACTGCTTAGATATACTAACTGAGGCAGGACTACTTGGGTGTAAGCCTCTAGCATACCTACAAAACCAAAGAAACATTCTATACCAGATGATCTTGCCTTTGAAGATACTACAAGATACAAAATCCTGGTTGGCAAACTTATGTACCTTATTGTTACGAGGCCAGACATATCATATGTTGTGAACAGAGCTAGCCAACACATGGAGAAACCATGCTACAGGCTACAGCCACTGGCAAGATATTCTTTAGATACTTCGCTACCTAAAGGAATCCCTGGGCGTGGTCTATTCTATGGGGCAAATGGATACACTAAGGTTGTTGCTTATGTTGATGCTGATTATGCAAGCTCACCTGAGGATCGTCGTTTTACGATGGGCTATGCGATGATGGTAGGAGGTAACCTAGTTAGTTGGAGGAGCAAGAAGCAGACGGTGGTTTCTGGATCCAGTGCAGAGGCAGAATATAGGGCAATGGCCCAAGCCACATGCGAAATTACATGGTTACTGTCTCTTTTGCAAGAACTCAATATTGCTATCACTACTCTTGTTCCTCTATATTGTAATAACAAATCTGCCACTTATATTGCTACAAATCCTGTGTTCCATGAGAGGACCAAACACATTGAGATCTTCAGCACATATCTCAACAGATCTCTACAGCACATATCTCAACAACACGTACCTGATGCTGTACGAGAAGGAAAGATTTCTACAGCACATATCTCAACAGATCTTCAGCTTGCAGACCATATTCACAAAGGCCTTATCAAAGAAGTGCCTTTCCTGGATATCTTCCAAGACGGGCATGATCGATGGATATGCTCCAACTTGAGGGGGAGTGTTAGAGATTGCAGAAGATTTCTTTCTTGATATTATATTGTAACCCCCACGAAGGCTTTTATGTTAAGAGGATATTCTATATGGCTATTTGTTAAGAGAATATTCTATAGAGAATATTCTATATTCTATAAAGAATATTCTATAGGAATATTCTCCTTTGAGCCCTCTAGGTTTAGTCCTATATAAGGACCCCTAGACCTCGTGAATAAACAACGAATCATCTTTTCTTATCATTCTTTCACAATGTATATTGCAATAACCAGATCTTGAAAAAAAGGGAAATGAAGACCAACGTGAATAGTGTTGATCAAGCACGGTCCACCACACAATCATTCACAACCATTCCAAAGTGTGGAGAAAATGAACGACATTTATTCCATATGTCTAGGGTTTTTTATATAGCGTTAAACCGAGAGCGAAAGAAAGAGTACATGGATACTCCTGAGGGGCTACAAACCTCAATGAAACAGAATAATGCTTGTTGGAAAAAAAAATGAAAAGATGTTTATTCCTTGAGCACTAGGCTCTCTTATATAGGGAGAGACCTATGGGCAAATTACATAGAGAAGACAGAAGAACAGAAAAGTACATATAAGGTACAGAAATATATAATATATCTCGACACTCTCCCTTATGTCAAGATATTCCACCCAATATGTTTTTGTAAATCCACGGCCAACCAGTCGAGCTTTGTACCTATCAATGGTACCATCTACATTCTGCTTCACAGTGAAAACCCATTTACAATTGACTATAGATGCACCGGTGGGAGCAGGGCCAAGGCTCCAGGTACCTCTTGACTGAAGAGTAGCCATCTCTTCTTCCATAGCTAATCATCACCGATAGTCTTGTAGGGCCTCCTGATAATTCTGTGGAATGACCATGACAGATAATGCAACTGCAAACTTTCAGAAATCGTCAGTCAAGCGATTAATGGGGACCATGGATGCAATAGGGTATGTAGGCAGCTGCGCTTCTACTTTCGAAGCGCAATAGGTAAGTCCAACTCAGTTACCTCCATGCATGTATCTTGTACAGAGCCCTGCTCAGGTAAATCGCAAGACCCATCGTTAGAAAATATGTATTCAGAATATACCTCACATGTGCTAAATGATGAGTGGTAACCATGAGTAGAAGTCGGTCGGCGGGTATAGTGATGTAGCAAGGGTGGAACCGGGACCATAGTAGGTGGTGGAGGTGGTGGGGGGTGGTGACGGTGTTGATGGAGATAATGGCGGTGGTGGCATGTATATGCCATTATCAGAGTCTGAAGAGGCCAACCGATCACTTATAGGAGAAAAGTACAACATCGACTCAAAAAATGTGACATCGGCATTAACATAATACTTCTTGCGCAGTGGATTATAACACCCATAGAGATATTTATATCTTCTTTAGTTCTTATCCTGTAATTTTACTTTTCTTTTGGTTATCAATGTAATTTGTCCCTAGAGCTTTTCTCCTATATAAGAGAGCTCTACGGCTCGATGAATAAACAAGTTCTATTTCACCTTCCACATGGTATCAAAGAGACGGTCCTAGACCGGATCCTGTACCCAAATACCCTAGCCCCCACCAAAAACCCTACGTGTCGCTTCGAGCACCGCCGCCGCGCGTCGTCGCCGCATGTCACTCATGCGCGCTCCAGCGCACCTACACACACGTTTGTGCGCGTAGGCCTGTGCACCTGCATACTCCCGTATGTGTTGACAATGCGCCTGCGCGCACACCTGCACAAGCCTGTTTGTGCCCCCATGCCTCTGGGCGCTCTAGTGCACTGTGCGCATGCATGCTTTCTGCACGCATGCATGTGTGCTCACGCGCGTTTGCACTTCTAGCGTGCATGTACCACCACAAGTCTCTTGTTGGGCCCTGGCCAGATCTCTAAGGTGTGACATGATCACCTAATAACACCCTAGCCTTCTGAAGGAGCCTTCAGTGAATAGAAGTGGTTGTGGTATGAGTTTACACCCACAACCATCTTCCTATATGTTTGTGTAGATGATCTTTGTTCAATTCTACAACCCCGGACGACCTTACTTGAACAGGATCTATTCTATAGGCTCGTACAACTGAAATCCTTTAATACAAAGGAGTCAGGACCATAAGTCTGGTTGATGATATACGAACCCTTGACCTGAGCGTGACTAACGGCACAGATTGAGTCTTGAGCTTGGTCCTACGGTTGTAGAGGATCGTGTCCTGTCGGTTCCCGTTGGGAACTGTAAGGGTGGTCTTGGGTTTGTCTGACAAACCTCACACATTTAAATTGTGGATAGATTGGATAAAGATGTGCATTACCACTTCCTCACAGTAATTATTTTGATGGAGCGTTGGTGGAGAGTGCGAAGCTTGGGAGTGCAGGCAGGCTCGTCGAAGTCGGATGGTCCTTCTCTGGGGGGTTCCCGTCGCTTCGGGGAGGGGAAGGCTGCGCTCTTTTGAGTCACGAGGTTGCGGCTTCTCTTGGGGAGGAGGGGCTTGGGGATGTCGCTGAAGGAGGGGTCTCGACAGGAGCTAGCGGTGGTATCTTAGTTGATGGGGAAGTCGGGAAGGGGAAGAGGGTGGGTTGCAGCGAGGAGGAAGGGCAGCGAGAAGGAGTTGGAAGTATGTTGCATGGCGCTGGGGTTGGCGGGGAGTGGGTGCATGTCTCCCACAAAAAGCCTGAAAAAAGGTGCTTCCGTTGTGGGACTCGGGGCCATGTTATGTCTTTCTGTGTGCTCCTCCGAGATGTTTCGCCTGCGGGAGGGTGGGCCCACCGTAGGGCCACCTGTGCGTTCGTCATGCCGATGATGGTATTGTGCATGGTGATGTGCCAAGCCGAACAAAGGATATCCTCTATGATCGATACACGCCGGGAACATCGTAGCTTCGCGGTTGTGGTTGCGAGTGTTCGAAAGGGTGCGGGTGACTCGAAAATGGAGGGTGTTTCAAAGGTTGCGGGTGACTCGATAATGGCGGATGGTGTGGTTGGAGGGGGTGCTACAATAGCTGCGGCAGGTGGGAAGGATGGCATGCAGGATGAAGACACCCATGCTGTGATCGGATACGCATTGCGGGGATGCATCTCTGTGGAGGCTGTTAAGGGACACCTATTTGGTTTCCTTGGCTCGCGGTTTCCGGGGGACGTCGTGGCTCTTGATACTCGGCGATGTTGTGCTCATGGACTCTCCAGGATGCAGAAAGAGCGCTTAATACAAAACGGAGGGATGGACGATATTATTTGGCGGCCTCTTCACTTTGTTGATGGAGCGGCTTCGGATGTCGAGGTTTGCATAGCGGAGGTTCGTGGGGTTCCTTTCCTATCCAGATCGGCTCACTGCTTTGGGTGGGTTCTCCGACGTTGGGGTTCGATCCTCGCGGTGATCGATGATCGGTTGAAGCCCACGCGTGTGCCGCTGGAATGCAACAAGGGTTTGATTAATGTTGCAGGTGGTCGGGTCTTCTTCGAGTCCTTGGAGGTTGGTCGTTTCAAGTTCAGGGTGGAGATGATGATGGTCGAACCCCCCCTCCCTCCACCCCCCCCCCCGCCGGAGGTTCCGATGATACCCGATATCGCCTCGCCTTCTTCGTTGGCGGTGGGGTTCCCGAGGGAGGCCTTGCATGGTTCGTCCTGCAAGATTGATTTGGTACGACCTTTGGGCTTCTCTCCTCGGGCCGTGTGTATGGTATCCCAAAGGGTCTCTTTGTCTGTTGAGGTGGCAAGGATGGCTCCCCCTCTCACTCCGTCGCCCCGATCTTGGCCTCAGACCTCGGTTCCCAGCCTTCGGGTTGCGATCTCGGATCCTTTCGCGGGTCGGGTCCAAGGAGAATCGAACTCTTTTACTGCTTTCTTTGCGGGCGAAAAGGGCCCCTCGGACTACCTTCCTTTTCGATACTCCTCGACCTCAATAGGCCCCTCGGATCCATCATCTTTCTTAGAGTGGTTGGGCCCTTCCATTATTTGGCTCTTTCAACTCGGCTGCTGTTGCCACTGTCGTGGTGCCGTGCGTCTCCAGCGCCTCCATGGAGGGTGAGGGGTATTCTTCGAGCATCTCCGCCTCGCACCCGGTTGAAGCCCTTGCGACCTTGACATCTGGTACCCTCTCTTCAGTTGTGCCACCTCTGACCATCCTTGAAATGGAGGGCACTCGAACTGCCGAAGGAGTTCCTGATAAAAGGTTCGGGAAGAGATACAGGCGGAGGAATAGAACTCGGTCGTCCGTCTCCGAGCCACGGTCCTGCTCGACACTAAAGTCTTCTGTTGCGGAGGGCCTCAGGGGTGGTCTGAATTCAGGGGCAATACGTTGTTTCTCCATGGAGATTCTCTCATGGAATGTGCGGGGCTTGGGGAGATGGGCAAGAGGAGGACCATGGTGTCGCGCTTCATTGAGTGGGGTTGTTATGTCGTGATGCTGCAGGAGACAAAGCTTCAAAACATCAACAATGTTCTACGGAAGTCGTTTGGTGCGGGAGGTATTGATGAGGTCAGGGCTTTGGATGCTGTTGACGCGTCTGGTGGGTTGTTGATTGCGTGGAAGTCGTAGATTATGGGAAGTGGCTCGGTGCTGCGAGGGAGGCACATCATCTCGGTTCTCTTGGTATGTGCCGGATCTTCTATGCCAGTTGCGATTTCGTGTGTCTACGGGCCTTGTTGTCATATTCGAAGGAGAGAATTGTGAGAGGATCTGCGTAAGGCGAGTAGGGCCTTTGCGGGTATCCCTTGGGTCATAGGGGGGATTTCAATGTAACTCTTCGAACCTCGGACAGACCACGGTTCAGGGGTGGTCAGGGTCCGGGTTCTGCGGATTTTGCTGACGTTGTGGGCTCGTTGGCCCTGGAGGTCTTGGATGCGGGGGATATCGCCTACACCTGGAGGAATTCAAATTCTCGCTCTTGTATTGATAGATTTTTGGCATCTGCTGAGCTTCTGGATTGTTTCGCGCTATCCTCTGTGGTTGCTCGACTGCGGACTTTGTCCGACCACATGGCAATATTATGGGATTCCGGTGATACACCTGCGGTGAGGGGTCTCTTCGGATATGAGAGGAGTTGGTTACTAGAGGATAATTTCAGGGAGATGGTGGCTTCTCATTGGTCCAGCGTGCAGGTTGTTGGTTCGGCGGCATCTAGGTTTGTCCAAAAACTCAGATCTTTACGCACGAGGCTAAGCTCTTTCAAACGGGACTCCAGGGCAGCCAAGTGTGCTACTAGGATGGAGGCTGAGGAGGTGGTTATGAGACTTGACGCTTTGGAGGATACGAGGGAACTATCGGGGGATGAGTTGGTTGCGTGATCGCCCGCTCAAAAGCAAATCGCCGCTGAGGATCTTAAGTGCGTCACTGAATGGCGTCAAAGATCGAGGAGTACGTGGCTGAGGGAGGGGGACGCTAACACGGCTTTTTTCCATCTTGTTGCCAGCGGGAGGCGTCGATCAAATGCTCTGCGATCGATCACGATCAATAGGCTTCGTGTGGATGGTGACAGGGATATGGGGAAAGCGAACGTCGCGCACTTTAAGGAGTTCTCGGCAAGGACGATTCCAAGGGTGTGGAGGTGGACGGGGATCGGGGCTACAACTCTGTCGCCCTCTTTGTGTGATGGGCTGACGCAAGGGGTGTCCATGGAGGAGGTTAAGGCTGCGGTGTGGGGCTTGAACGCGGATGGGGTTTCGGGCCTGGATGGCTTCCCGATAGCTTTCTACAGGGATTTTTGGGATCTGGTGGGCAATGAGGTGTTGGAGGTCATCTCTGAGTTTTGTGTGGGCAATGCTGGCTTCGAACAGATTAATAAGTCCCGGATTGTTCTCCTTCCTAAATCCGCGTCGGTCGAGCGGATCGAGGATTACCGCCTCATTGCTATTTCTAATGCCCTTTATCTGATTGTGGCGAAGGTGCTTGCCTTGCGGCTCAGTCAGGTCCTTGACACCCTTATTTCCCCGTTCCAATCTGCTTTTGTTCAGGGAAGGCAAATCTCGGACTGCCTTACTCTTGCATCGGAAATCGTTGCGGACTGGAGGAGGAGAAAAAGGCATGGTGTTCTATGAAAAGTTGATTTTGCAAAAGCCTATGATAGTCTAGATTGGAAGTTCCTATGGTCCGTTTTGCGAAGAAGAGGTTTCCCAGAGTTATGGATATATTGGATGAGACATTGTGTAACGACGGCTTCATTCTTGGTCATAGTCAATGGCCGCCCAGAGGGGGGGTTCTTCCAGTCGCGTAGGGGCATGCGCCAGGGCTACCCTCTTACTCCCCTTCTATTTATCGTGGCTGCGGATGTCCTGGCCCACATTGCTTGTCGTGTTGTTGATTGTGGATTATCAGTCGGTTTCTCTAGGGATGGTTTGGTGATCCCGCTTTTGCAATATGCTGATGATACTATCTTTTTCATAGAAGGGGGCTCTGCGGAAGCATCGGGTATGTCTATGGCCCTGGATCTTTTCAGTGAGATGTCAGGTCTATTCAAAAATGTTGGTAAGTCGAAGGTCATCCCCATCGACCTTTCTGCGGAGAAGGCTGACACTTGTGGGCAGGATTTGGGATCTGATTACGGTTCGCTTCCGATTGACTATCTTGGGATGCCTTGGCGGTGGGGAGGACGAGATTGAGGGACTAGCTCAGGGTCGTGGAGAGGGTGGAGGCGAGGTTGGTGGGATGGAAATCGGCCATTCTCTCTAAAGGGGGACGGTTGATCCTCTTAAAGGCGGTTCTCTCCTCCATCCATGTTTACTTCCTATCCAATCGTCGGTTGCCGAAGGGGATCCATAGCCGCCTTAAGAAACTAATGCGGAGATTCTTATGGGGCAAGCATGGGGAGGAGTCGGGGGGAATCCACCTGGTTGAATGAGGACAAATTATGGTACACAAAAAAGAGGGGGTTGGGGGTGCGGAGTTTGGAGCATATGAATGAAGCTTTGCTTCTTAAATGGGCTAGCAGAATTTGGGGCTCGGGGGAGGATCTTTGCAGCAAAGTTTTACGCAAAATATACGGGGTCGATGGGTCACCTCCGGTTGCTGCTACTCATGTGGGATCTCCCACCCCGTTCTGGAAGGGGGTGGTGGAGATCTTCTCCAGATATTTGCCTCTGTTTAGGCTGATGCTTGGAAATGGTGAATCTTTCAACTTCTGGACTGATGATTGGACGGGGAGGGGGGCTTTGTGCTCGTGGTTCCCTCGCATGTTCACTCTAGCGACTGATAAGGATGCACGGGTTGCGTCTTGCTGGTCAGACGGTAACTGGTTCCCAGCCTTCTCATCTAACTTTTTGGACCAAAGACTCGAGGATTTTCTTTCCTTGTTGGACTCTATCAAGGATGCGGGGAGACCCACTGTGGGAAAGGATCATTGGACTTGATGTTTGGGCCAATTCTCGGCAAGGAAGGCGCTTGGGGTAATTTGCAGGCCCCCACCTTCGCGGTCGGAGACTCAGATTCGTGATTACGGGTTCTTATGGAGTCTCCGGCTCCCTGAGCGGATTGGCTTCTTCCTTTGGTTATTCCGTAGGCAGAGATTGATGACGAGAGATCGGTGTGCTAGGCTTCTGGGTTCCGTCTCTGACAGGTGCATATTATGTGACACGGCGGTGGAGTCCCTTGAGTACCTTTTCTTCAGGTGCCCTAAGGTGACTGCGATCTGGGATGATGCAAGACTGATTTGGTTGTACACGTCCGACGTGGCTTCCTTCTGCGGATCGATGGTGGCCAACATGAGCAGAGCTAGGCGGGAGCTTCTCGGGCCCGTGGCAATTTTGTGGGCGATATGGCTGGGCAGGAATGCTGCTTTATTCTCTGGGCAACGCTTCGCGAGATTAGTTGATGAGTGGGCTTTGTAGGTGTTTTGCTTCTTTTGTTTCCCCTTTCCCCGCGTAATTTCCCTGGGTGTTGTTTCATTAATAAATTGTGGGGCGAACACCACTGAGTGTCTCCCCATGTTTTTGGCTTTAAAAAAAAGTCTACAACCCGATTTTGGAGAGATTGTTGTCATCATGTCAGACAACAAAGCAGATACTCCATCTCCGGGTGCCTTCAAAGGTCCAGCACCCATTGTGAAGATGGATGGTACTAATTATGAACGGTGGGCTATGCAGTTCATGAGTTTAATGCAATGCAATGGCAAGAAGCATATTCTCACACAGGTGGAGCATGTCGACAAGACTGGGGTTAACGCCTCATGGGAGGCAGACGACGCATATGCACGAGTATGGCTGTCCGGAATAGTATCTATGGAGATAGCCAATGATATCTTGAGTCAGCCCACAGCAAAGGCTATGTGGGACATTCTCACCGCTACATATTCTCCGACGAAGAATGAGTCAAAGATTCTGCAACTTTAACATGATATCTTCACTTTTAAGCAGAACGGTCGTCCTCTCCATACCCTTTATACTTCTCTAAGGGGTATGTTTAAGAGGTTACATGGTTACATTCCCTTGACTGCTACACCAGAGCATCTCGAGACATATAGGGATTCCGTGATGACAGGAGTCTTTCTAGCAGCACTGGATCCAGAGTATGATGCAGCAAGAGCACAGATTCTTACCGATGCCACTATTCCACCAATGGAAGAGGCATATCACCGACTGAACAGACTCTCCATATCTTCTGGTGGTTCGTCTGTGACACAGACGTCTTCAGCCACGGCAGTATCTCGTGGTAGGGGGAGCTCTATGCAGTTCCGTGGCTGAGAGGCCGTGGAAGAGGAGGGAGCGGTAGGCCCCTTCGTCAGCCTTTCACGTGTTGCAACAGGCCAGGTCATTCAGAGGAAACATGCTATTCTAAGCATGGGTTTCCTGTTTCAGTACGTGTGGCGGAACAGATCCAGCCAAGCAGTAGTTCTCTTGTCGCATCTGAAAGGTAATTGACGAGTTAGTTGCACGACTCAAGTGCCATCTCAAGGGTCAACTAGCTCACAGTCGGCACCTTCAGAGGTAGCAGCCTCAGCTACTACATCCACATCAGGTACAACATATGCTTTCACAAGTTGTTACATGGCAGACTTGTCAGAATGGATAATGGATTCAGGAGCGTTTCATCATGTTTATGGTGACAGAGGTCAATCCAGTACCTATAGCCCGACTCAGTCTGGCAAGTTAGTGGTGATTGCTGATGGGAGACACTCCCCCATTACTGCTCAGGGGGAGGTGCAGTTAACCTCTGAAATGAGGCTTCAGAATGTTTTTTATGCGCCTGAATTCTCTATGAATTTATTATCTATCAGTCAAATCACCAAGGATTTGCATTGTCGTGCCATTTTTGACCCCTCTGCTCTTGTATTTCAGGATATTCTAATGGGCAGGGTGATTGGTTCGGGTCGTGAGCAAGGAGGCCTTTACAGACTGGTGCAATCTCCATATTTTGTTGTCTCTTCTCTTCGCTAGTTCTATTATTCATTCTTTTATTAATGAAATAAGGAATGTCTTTTCTGCAAATGTCAAGTATATACGTTCTGATAACGCGCTTGAATTCAGTAGTACACAACTGTCTTATTTTCTTAGATCATATGGTATTGTGCATCAAAGATCGTAGGCTTATACGTCCCAACAGAATGGGGTGGCTGAGAGGAAACATCGTCATCTCTTAGATATCACCAGAACTCTTCTGATACAGAGTTGTGCTCCTCACCTATAATGGGGGGATGTTCTTACTGCATGCTATTTGGTGAATCGTATGCCTTCATTGATTCTTGAAGAAACGATTCCGTTCTCGATTGCGTTTCTCGAGAAGGATCTTTTTTCTCTCACACCTCGTGTGTTTGGGTGTGTTGCTTTTGTCCATTTGATGTCTCCATGATTTGACAAGCTCTCTCCTAGAGCAGTCAAGTGTGTGTTTGTTGAGTATTCCAAGGCCCAAAAGGGGTATCGTTGCTTTGACCCTGCTCGGAGAAGGTACTATGTGAGTGTTGATGTCACTTTCTTTGAATCTATCATGTATTTCTCTCCTACTTGTGATAAGCTCAATTCTTCAGACAATGGAGAAGAGGTTTACATGACATCCCCTCCTATCTCCTTTAATCCACCACCACTACCTCCGGCCGAACCTTCATTCTTTCCTCAGGTTTATCAGTGCCGGCCTCGTGCTCATGTGCCTCCACAAGCATCCAGCACGCCGAAGGTATGTCCTAAGCATTTGAGTTCTACTGATGGCACTGGTGATTTAAGTTTGTAGGATGTTCTGGATGACACTATTTCTGAGGATATAGAGGACCTGGATGTGCCTATTGCTCTACGACGGTGTTGGGAGAAGCGTTATCCATATCATAGAAGAGACCCTAGGGCTCTCTTATATAGGAGAAAAGCCATGGGTTAATTACATAAGAGATACATAAATAAAACAAAATAGAAAACTGAGTAGTCATGAAACATTATTATCTCAACACTCCCCCTCAAGCTGGAGCATAGATATCTATCATGCTCAGCTTGGTGCAACACTTCTGGAATGGACCTCTAGTAAGTGCCTTAGTGAAGATATCAGTTGTCTGATCTCCAGTAGAAACATGAGAGGTGGATATGAGACCCTTCTGAATCATGTCTCTAGTGTAATGGCAATCTACCTCTATATGTTTAGCTCGTTCATGGAAAGCAGGATTATTGACAATAAACAGAGCTGCTTGATTATCACATAACAACTGCATAGGAAGAGGAACATCAACAGCAAGGTCTGTCAACACGGATCTAAACCACATCATCTCTGCACTTCCCAGTGCCATGGCCCTGTATTCAGATTCTGCACTAGATCTTGCAACCACTGTCTGCTTCTTGCTTTTCCATGAAACAAGGTAGTTGCCCACAAAAACAGCAAAGCCAGAAGTAGACTTCCTATCTTTGGGGCACCTGCATAATCTGCATCTGCACAGGTAGTCACCTCAAGAGTATGTATCCCTATTAAGATAAGACCAGTACCAGGTGAATTCTTCAGGTACGTCAAAATCATCTGAACAGAATCTATATGTACCTTCCTGGGTTGTTCCATGAACTGGCTAACTTTGCACATTGCAAAGCAAATATCTGGTCTGGTGATGGTGGCGTATAAGAGCTTCCCAACAAGTTCTCTGTATCTCCTGTTGTCAACCTCGTCAGTGTCATCATCATACAATCTCACACTTGGATCCATAGGAGTAGTAGCAGGTTTGCATTATGTCATACCTATCTCAGAAAGCAAATCCATCACAAACTTTTTCTGGGTCATCACAAGACCATGCTGGTTCCTGGCAAACTCCAATCCGAGAAAGTATCGAAGAGTGCCAAGGTCCTTGTCAAAACTGCGTACCAAGGAATTCCTTGGCAGTCTGAATGTCATGCTCATCATCCCCTGTGACAATGATAACATCTATATAGACAAGAATAGCGTGGTACCCCTCTGTGTCTTCTGGACAAAAAGTGTATGATCTGCAGTAGACCGTACAAACCCATGTTGCTCTATTAGCTCCGATAGCTTCTGGTACCAAGCTCTAGGGCTCTGCTTAAGGCCATAAATCGCCTTATGGAGCTTGCATACCCTCTAGGACTTCCCCTCAGTAGCAAACTCTGGTGGTTGCTGCATATATACCTCCTCCTGTAGATCCCCATATAGGAAGGCATTCTTCACGTCAAGCTGATAAAGAGGCCAATCCTTGGAAACTGCAACTAATAGAAGGATACGAAGCGTTGAGTGTCAGGCTACTGGGGAAAAAGTATCCTGGTAGTCCACCCCATAGGTTTGGGTGAACCCACGTGCCACAAGTCTCGCCTTGTACCGCTCCACACTGCCATCTGCTTTGTGCTTGACTGTAAAGACCCACTTGCAGCTGACTACGGAGGCACCCACAGGAGCAGGCACAAGACTCCATGTACCCCGCTACTGCAAGGCTGGCATCTCCTCTTCCATGGCCATACGCCACCTACTGTCCTGTAACGCCTCCTGATATGTTCGTGGGACAGTAACTGCAGATAGTCCCACAACAAAGCGCATGTACTCTTCGGAAAGATGATCCAAACTAACATGTGCAGCAAGAGGGTAAGTAGCACACTGACGACGAGGCTTCCTCAAAGCAATGGGAACCTCCAGGTCATCATCTGCATTGTCATGTACAATTGACTCAGCATGTGTACCATCCAAAAGACCAGCACCATCAGATGAAACAATATGCTCATGACATTCCTGAGGCATGCTGGTTGATGTAGAGGGCATATGAACAGTGGGGTGAGTAGAAGACCGACGAGTGTAAACATGTGGCAAGAATTGAGGTGGAGGAGGTGGTGGAGGTGGAGATGGAAGTGGAGATGGAGAGTTTTGTGGTGGAGTAGGCAGAGTTGGAGGAGAAGGAGGTGGTGGAGGAACAACAAAATCCTCTTCAGAACTACCATTGGACAATCTGTCACCTGTAGGAGAAAAATACATAATAGACTCAAAAAATGTGACATCAGCACTCACATAATATTTCCGTCCTACAGGATCAAAACAACGACACCCTTTTGGGTCCGAGAATATCCAATAAAAACACATTTGACCGCTCTGGTGAGAGCTTGTCACGACCAGGAGTAAAATTGTGGACAAAGGCCACGCAACTAAAAACTCTGGGAGTGAGAGAAAATAGGTCCTTCTCGGGAAACGCAATCAAGAAAGGAACCTTTTCTCCTAGCATGGTGGAAGGCATCATGTTCACTAAGTAACAAGCTGTAAGAACGGCATCTCCCCAGAAAGAATGAGGGCCTCGACTCTGAATCAAAAGGGTCCGAGTAACGTTTAGAAGGTGACGGTGTTTGCGTTCAGCTACACCATTCTGTTGTGACATATAAGCACAAGAGGTCTGATGAATAATACCAATAGATCTGAGAAATGCAGATAATTGTAGGGTAGAGAATTCCAAAGCATTATCCGTACGAATAAATTTAACATTAGCGGAGAAAATATTTTTGACCTGAATAAGAAAGGATTTGATTAGAGCACCAGCTTCAGGCATATGTTTTAACAAAAATACCCAAGATAGTCTAGAGTAATCATCAATAGCAACCAAATAAAATCGATGTCCCTGATGATCAGGAAAACGACTAGGACCCCAAATATCAAAATGAAATAGCTCAAACAACTGACTACTGTCACGACTCTGATGAGACGGAAAATAAGAGCGATGGTGCTTCCCAAGCTAACAGGCGTCACAATCCAAGGTAGTACGAGTAGATAATTGTGGTAGAACATGACACATCTTCTGAAGTGGAAGATGTCCAAAGCGTAGATGCCACATGAACGATGAAACAGATCCAGAAGGAATAGTAGCGATCCCAGCATGAGATGGTATGGTAAGCTTGTACAATCCTCGCTGCTCACAGCCACATCCAATCACCCTGCCCGTTAGTATGTCCTGAAACACAAGGGAAGATGGATCAAATATGGCACGACATTGTAAATCTTTTGTAATTTGACTAATAGACAAAAGATTCATCTGAAAGGCTGGAGCATGTAAAATGTTCTGCAAATGAAAAGAAGGAGCTAGAACAATCTCCCCCTGACCAACAATAGGTAGTCGAACTCCATTAGCAATCACCACGAATCGACCAGAAGCAATCGGTTTGTAAGAAGTAAACTGTGCTCTATCGCCACACATATGAGGTGATGCTCCTGAATCCACAATCCAGTCAGTCAAATTAGAGCTGCTACAACTCGTAAGAGCATAAGTAGTACCTGAGGAGCTATACGAAGCTCTGGCAGTACCTGCAGCATCAGAAGAAGTCGCAGCCGGAATAATAGAAGCGGACATCATCTCGCGAAGTTTGGAAACAATATCATCCAGGCGAGTATCCTGGGATGGTGCCAAGGTAGGTTCAGTCTGTTCAGCAACCCTTGCAGATGCTGGATATCCATGCTTCTGAAAGCATGTCTCTTCAAAGTGACCAGGACGATGGCAAAAAGAACATGGGTCACGCGGACGGCCTCCACCACGACCACGAGGACCACGCCCTCTAAACTGGGAAGACCCTCGCCTTTCGCGTGAGATGGCCATAGCGGAAGGATTCGGAGCGACAGTAGTGGGAGTAGTAGTAATCCGACTCAGTCGCTTGTACACTTCTTCCATAGGAGGTATCGTCTCTCCAATTAGAAGTTGCGTACGTGCTGCACCATACTCGGAATCAAGAGAGGATAGGAAAACCCCCGTCAGAGTGGCGTTCTGATACTGTTATTGTTGCTCGGTGCTGGCAGTGATAGGCATGAAGCTGTGGAGGCGTTCAAACATGCCGCGAAGATGGGAAAAATGCACATGAAGCGGGCGACCATTCTGTTTGGTCGAGAAAATGTCAAACTGTAACTGAAGAATCTTGCTCTCGTTCTTGGCTTGCCCATATGTGGCTGCTAAGATATCCCACATAGCCTTTGTGGTCGGTTGGTTGACAATATCGTTGGCAATCTCCGTGGTGAGCGTCCCGGAGAGCCAAATACGAGCATAAGCATCATCTTGCTTCCACGAAGCATTGGCCCCAGTTTTGTCCGCCGGTTCGGATTCGGTGAGAATGTGTTCTTTGTTGTGGCACTGCATAAGAGTGCGAAATTGCATGGACCATAGTTCATAGTTGGTCCCATCCATCTTGACCATTGGTGCAGGTCCTTTGAATGCACCAGAAGAAGAGAACACGTCACTTTTAATGTCGGACATTGTATCAATGAAATGAACCTCGAACAACTGAGCAGTAGATCAATCGGAAATGTCTACACGATCATGAAGAGGAGTGGTTGTATGTGTAGACTCATACAACCATCCTGATGAATTTTATTGTGGTCTAGTGGCGATAGATGTGATATGGAAGACAAACAACACCACCAACAACCAAAATCAGACCAATATTTTTCAGAACAGGGGCAGGAATACCAGTTTCAAATCATGAAAAATCAACCGGAGCAATCTAGGGCGTTGCTGGACATCCCAGCGAAGTACAGGAGGGCGTAGGGCCTTCGGCGGTAGCGGAGGGGGGGCTGGGAGTGCCCAGGCGGCGCCGCAGGAGGCTGGGAAGAGCTACCCTGCGGCGCAGGAGCCCAGGCGGCGCAGTAGGGCTGGGCGGCGGTGCAGGAGGGCCGCGCCGGAGGGCTACCCTGGGGGCAGCGGTAGGCGGAGGGCCCTAGCTGGGCTACCGGCGGCGCCGAGATGAGGAGGGGGTGTCGGCGGCACCAAGAGGAGGCGGGGGGGAGGGGGTGGGGTGGGGGGGTAGGGTTAGGGTTTTGGGTGGGATACGGGAACCCCGGTCTAGTATTGTTGCTCCGATATCATGTTGGGAGAAGCGTTTTCCATATCATAGAAGAGACCCTAGGGCTCTCTTATATAGGAGAAAAGCCCTGGGTTAATTACATAAGAGATACATAAATAAAACAAAATAGAAAACTGAGTAGTCATGAAACATTATTATCTCAACAGACGGAAGCGACGTGCGTGTACGATGCATCCTTTTTCCTCTTATATCTCTCTGGCACAGTTATCTAGGGACTTTCAGAGATTTGGGGTGGCCTTATCATCGGTAAAGATACCGCGAACCTATCAGGAAGCATTACAAAGTGGACCTTGGTGTCTTGCTATGGAAGAGGAGATGGCAGCCTTATGATCTCGTGGTACCTGGAATGTCATCTCTGCTCCCCTAGGTGCTTCAATTGTTGGTAGTAAATGGGTGTTTACTATTAAACATCATGCAGATGGTTCCGTGGATAGATACAAGGCCTGCTTGGTTGCTCGTGGGTTCACTCACACTTATGGCGTGGACTATCAAGACACCTTCTCTCTTGTTGCGCGTCACTGTACACTACGCATCCTTCTTGATGTTGTTGTGGTAAAGGACTGGCCCCTTTTCCAATTAGATGTCAAGAATGCATTTTTATATGGCGATTTGCACGAAGAGGTATATATGCAACAGCCACCAGGGTTTACTGCTGAGGGGTGGTCTAGTATGGTGTGTAAACATTATAACGCCATATATGGCCTTATATAGAGTCTGAGGGCATGGTTTCAGATTCTCTCAGAGTTGATTGAACTACAGGGCTTTGTCAAATCTACTGCGCATCATTCTCTTTTTGTTAAGAGAATCCAGAAGGGTATTGTTGCTATATTTGGTCTATATTGATGGCATTTTTACAGGAAGTGATAATGAAGGTATTCAGGCGACCACGGTTAGACAACAGATCGTGATCAAGAATCTTGGTAAGCTGAGGGATTTTCTTGATCTAGAATTTGCAAGAAATCAGCAGGGAACAGTGCTGTCAGAGGCATGAGGCGCTCTAAGGCGCTACGGGTCCAAAACGCCTGAGGCGCTAGGCGCTTGCCTGAGACAATCGAGGCGCTAAAGAAATATTATATGTATATATAATATATGTACACATTAAATTATTTATATTACTTAACTCCAAATAAAAATATACCACAAGTATAGCACTATCATGAATTGAATATCATTCAAACATATATTAGAAAAAAATAAAACTTCAAATACTTCTAGAAATTGTTTAAACGTTCAAATTATGCAAACAAAGCATTGTTTTCATCTTCATCATTGAAACATATAACTAAAAATTGAAATGTCTATGGATCCGTAAGTTTTTCGTCTTCATCATCACCAAAATTGATTTCACCAGCATCGTCTTCATCTCCACCTTCATTCCCCTCAATCTCTTCCATTTCTTCTTCTTCGTTGTCTTGTGAAGTAACAACTCGTCTTGAAGAAGATCCCGCAATAGGTGCTCCATGCTTTGTATGTTGTCGCGTATATGTTTGTGCCTCTGCAATTCCAGATGCTCTTGCTACATCTCCCCATGTCAATATATCATCTTCAAAGACAAAATCTTCCCCTGCATTATTCGTCTCCATTTCACCTAGCAACCATTCATTAGCATCATCATCAATCTCAGTAAGAGCGATCGGATCTATGGTGTCTCGTAAGTCATATCGATCATTCAAAGCCTGGTTATATTTGATGTACACCAAATCTTGCAACCTTTGATGTTCAAGCCTATTTCTTTACTTTGAATGAATCTGCAAAAATGTTCGCAGTATAAGAGTTAAAATCAAAGACTCAAAAGTCTGGATTAACATAAAATAACTTACGTGCTCAAATACACTCCAATTACGTTCACATCCAGATGAACTACATGTCAAGCTCAAAATCTTTATAGCTAGATGTTGCAAGTTTGGAGCTGAACTTCCAAAAGAGCTCCACCATTCCCCTACATTATCATACGAAGATGTTAACATCAAGAATTAAATCAATTTGAGTTTATCAAATTGTAATGGTACCTGGAGATTTTGAGTTTCTTGATCGAATGGCCATTGGATTTCCAAAAATTCCCTCAGCATTTTTATATGAGCTTAACTCAATCATAATTTTATCTTGCGCATTTACATCAGGAACCAATCTTTGTATGCATTTGTATAGTCCGTCAATGATCTCCGCATCAAATGCAATGAATGGGTTGCCATAGTAGAATACAGGGTTCAGAAAATGACCTGCAGCATGTAATGGATGATGACGCTGTCATTCCCATCTTTTATCAATGATTTGAAATACATCATTGTACTTTTCCTCCTTTCCATTGAAGCTTTTCTCAATTGCTTCCTTTGCACGATCCATTGCTTCAAAAATGTATCCCATTGCAGGTTTTCGCTCACTATCATCAAGCCGAAGAACTTTAACAAGAGGTCTCATGTACTTAAGCGTGTCAAGTACATAATTCCAAAACAAGGGCATCAAAGCGATATCCCTTGCATTCTTGCCCTTGGCTTCCTTAGCCCATTTGCTAGTAGCCCATTTCTCTGAAGTAAACATGGTCCTTAAACTGTGCTTATTCTTATGGAGAGATTGCAAAGAAAGAAATGTTGTTGCAAATCGAGTCACACCATGACGAACCAATTCCTTGCCATTCGTAAATTCCCTCATCATGTTCAGTAGCCCAATGTGATTGTAAATGTAACCCGCAATCGCAATGGCTCTTTCAAGATTCTTCTTAATTGTTGGGATCTTACCAATATCCTCTAACATGAGATCGATGCAATGTGCCGCACTTGGAGTCCAATACAAGTGTGGCCTCTTCTCTTATAAAAACTTGCCTATATAAAAAATAGTAGAATGGTGTAACATTAATTTCAAATAATTCAATAGTTATAGTCATTAAAAATAAATATATACATGCTAAGTCATAGTTGCTTCCATTGTCAGTCACGACTTATACGACATTTCTCTCTCCAATTTGCTCCACAAACATATCAAGAAGCTCATAAATCTTCTCTCATGTCTTCGCATATGATGATGCATCAATGGATTCCACAAACATCGCGCCCTTGGAACAATTCACCATAAAATTAAGTATGCATCTATTTCTCTTATCAACCCAAGCATCAGACATGATAGAACATCCATACTTTCCCCAAGTTTCTTTGTGCCCAGCCAACAATTCAGATGTGTAATCCTTCTCAATGCGAAGTAATGGGACTCTAAGCTCATGGTATGAAGGTGGTTTCAAGTTTGGACCATATACTCCAATAGCTTGAATCATATCCTTGAAACACTGCAGCTTTGCAACATTAAATGGTATACCAGCACGATAGAAGAAGCGAGCTATATGTTGAATGGTTCTGGGTCGCATCTCTTTGTCACAAGCCTCCACCATGGAAGTTTGTCTCATTAGAGCTTTTCCTCTCCCTTTTGCTACTTTCATAGTCACAAATGAGTCCATTGGTCCTTTACCCTTTTTTATAGGTTGCAAAATAGAATTACTATTGCTGCTTGGACAAGCCCTCTTCCCAATCCCAATTGCATTTTGTTCCTCACATTCATCATCATCAAAATTCATGTCATCCACATCAATGTTCCCACCTTCAAAAGAATCCTTTTGAGACTTGGCAGGGAGCACATAAGTACTACCTGAAGTACTGGAGGAGGCGGAAGCAGCCACATCAGAGTGACTCCCAGAGGCTAAGGAAGACATGGCAGCCTGGCTAGAGCCCTTAATCGTGCTACAAGATCATCAAACCGTTGAACCATAGAAGAGTCAGTTGGAGGCTCAATCTGCTCAACCACACAGGCAGAGGCAAGAAATCCATGCTTAGAGTAGCAAGTATCCTCGGTATGTTGAGAACGATGGCAAAAAGTGCAGGGATGACGAACACGACCTCCTTTGTCGCGAGGTCCTCGTCCACGAAACTGAGAAGAACCTCCTCGACCTTGAGAGGCAGCCATTGTTGAAGAAGTTTGACTGGCAGTGGATGATGGAACAGTGATCCGACTGAGCCTACAGAAGGCTTTCCTCCATCTGAGGAATAGTAGAGTCTGCAAAAATCTGAGAACAGGCCGTCTCATACTCAGGATCGAGGGCCGTCAGGAACACACCAACCATGGTGGCATTCCGATAAGTCTTCTGCTGCTCAGGGATAGATGTCAGAGGCATGAAGCTATAGAGCTTCTCAAACATCTCACGCAAGGATATATATATATATATAACGAGTGGAGAGGTCGTCCATTCTGCTTGATGGTAAAGATATCATGCTGGAGGTGTAGAATCTTTCTCATTATTCACCTGTGAATAAGTGGCAGCAAGAATATCCCACATCGCCTTGGTTGTGGGTTGATGGAGTATATCATTGACGATCTCTAAGGCCAATGTACCTGAAAGCCAAACCTTGGCATATGCATCATCCGCCTCCCATGAGGCGCTAACCCCAGTCTTCCCAGCTGGTTCTTCCTCGGTAAGAATGTGTTTCTTATCTGTAGACTTTATCAAGCTCATGAACTGCATAGCCTACAGTTCATAGTTTGACCCATCCATCTTTACTATAGGCACAGGACCTCTGAAGGTGCCAATGGAGGGAACCTCAACCTTGCTTTCTGACATGACGGCTCGAAAAAACTAGAGATGAAGACTAGACACGGGCTTGTCTACACTGACATAGAGAGATATGATTGCATTTGTAGACTCATGTAACCAATCTCATCAAACAAAAAAAACTTGGCAATAGCACTTTTAAAGGAAGGTGGTGGTGCCTGTGGAAAGAGGCGAGGCCGGGCGGCGGTGCAACCTGCGTGAGAGAGGGGGTGGCGGTACAGCTTGCGTGGAAGGGAGAGGGCTACAGGACCCCAGGCTGCGACGCAGCCGCGTGGAAGAGGGTCGCGAGAGCCCAGGCAGCAGGGGAGGTCGACGCCCTGCGTAGGCAGGTGAAAGCGACTGGGGTCTGGGGCAAATGGCGACACCCTTTGTGGGTAGGGGCAGGCGGCGCCCTGCGTGGAGTGGAGAGGAGAAGGGGGGACTTAGGGTTAGGGTTAGCGTTTCCGAGCTCCGGTCTAGGAGTGCTGCTCTGATACCATGTTGGAAAAAAAATGAAAAGATGTTTATTCTTTGAGCCCTAGGCTCTCTTATATAGGGAGAGACCTATGGGCGAATTACATAGTATATAAGGTACAGAAATATAGAATATATCTCGATAATGCTAAATAATCCTAACACCCCCCTCAAGTTGGAGCATATCTGTTGATCATGCCCAACTTGGAGATAAGCCAGGAAACATATCTCTTGAGTAGTACCTTTGTGAGTATGTCTGCAAGCTGAAAATCGGTAGATATATATGTATTATGCAGATTTTTCCTTCTCGTACAACATGACATGTGAAATGGCAGTCAAATTCAATATGTTCAGTTCATTCATGAAATATAAGATTGGTGGGATATGCGTGGTAGACTTGTTTTCACAATGCAATATCAGCAACGGCTTAGTGAAGATATCAGCAGTTTGTTCTCCTAAACTGACATGAGTAGTGTAAATCAAACCATTCTGGATCATATCTCTTGTATAATGGCAGTCTACTTCAATATCCGTTGTTCTTTCATGAAATGCATGATTGTTAGTGTTGGAGTATTTGTTATGTGCGCCTATTGAGTTGTAGCAGGGTAAATGGATCCTGGAGAAGATCCATTTACCCCATCCAGTGCCCACATTGTCCAATGGTGGGACTTGGAGGCTTTGGAGAGACTATATAAGGAGCCCCAGACCTCATGTATCCAATGAGAAAAGCAATGAAACATATGCTCCTTTGAGGGCTTCTCCCGTGGCTTCATCCCGCTCCTCACGGAGTAGGGTTCCACGTTAAACATTGTGTTCTTCATGTTTATTCTTCTTTATTCTCTGATTTCGCTTCCGCTTTCTATTTCTTTTTTTAAGTCCCAAAAAAAGGGAAGACACTCATCGGTGTTCACCCCAATATATTAAAGAAAGTGAAAAGAAAGCGAATGTACAAAAACAAAGGGAAAGGAACTGTACAAAGAGGCAACAAAGCCTTCAGCAAGCCCAAAGAAAAACGGCGAATCCTAAACCACGTCCCACTCCTCCACCAGCCTCGCGCTGTGAATAATCACGTTCTCCTTGTAGAATCTTTGGTTTCAGAAGATGGCCTCATTTCGCCCAACCCAAATCGCCCAGAGTCTCGCCACTGGCATCAAAAGATCTTTTCTAACCATGTTCCTGTTACGAACCAAGGAGTCACAGAAGGCCTCCATGTCATCCGTATTCACCCAATCCAAGATAGAATCCTCCCACACCCCTCTTACCGTGGGGCATTCGAAGAATAAGTGCTCTAAAGATTCCACCGCCGAAACGCAGAGCCCACAGAGGCTGGACACGCTGGCCATAAATTTCGTGCAGCGATCTCTCATCAATAACCTTCTCCTGCGAAAAATCCATAAGAAAAATGCAAGGCGCTCAGGAAGCCTTAGCCCCCAGAAGAAGCAGCAATCCCTCACCAATAAGTTCGAGCGACCCCGCAGTGGAAGAGCCATAGGCCTTGCACGTCGAAAAGATGTTGCCCCTCCATTCCCAGTGGTCCCGCCCATTGAAAGGCCTACCAGCAGCAGCGAGGACGTCGAGAAGAGAAAGAAAGTCCTCAAGCCTTTGGTCCGAGAAGCTCGCCACAAAACACGAAGATTTGATTTTCTGTTTTAGGGTTCAATATCTAGAACCCTAATTTGTTTTGCACTCCAATCGTCAAAAGACAACTAGGTTTTCATTATGAAAACCTAGATCTGATTTCTTGGACGCGCTCACGTGCAACAAAACCAGGCAGCATCAGCCTTAGCCGCGAACATCGCCAGGCTCCTCCACGGAGCAAAATAGGAGGCATCAGATCGCATATCGTGCGCACGGAGCCGCACCCCTTCCAGGCGGCACTAGCGGCAGACCCCTCAGCCGCAGACCTCCCAGGCGGCAGCCCAAGGCGCCCTTACCCCCTTCGGCGGTGTTGTTTCCAGTTCCCCAGGTGCACGCCGCCTTCCTCTCCCGATCATTCCAGTTTCATTCCAGTATGCGCGGAACCCCCTTGCGCAGCACCATCTCCAGCTTGCGACTTCTCCCTTGCGTGCCTCTCTCAGCGCAGGCGGCCTCCAGACAGAGGTGAGAATCTTCAGCGGCAGGCTTTTACTTCTTCCCTCCGGCTGCGGTGCAAGTACTCCAACAGGAACAACGGCTTCCTCCTCCTACTTTCGTATGCGCAGGAGGTGCGGCGCGGTCGCATCCTCTCCGCATTCCCAAGAGAAGGGCGGCGGCGTGAAACCCCTATCGGGGGGCTAATTCGTGAAGAGTGTTCCCGTATAAGGAACCCTAGGGCTCCGGTCTATTAAAAAAAAGGGACGGTTGGCTGTTTAAAAGAAAAGGTTGACGAGTTGGGCCCTCTGGGCCATGAGAGCAAAAAAAACAAATTATTTGCTTGGTTTGGGCCAAGATGTTGACCGATATTAAAAAAAAGGAAGAGAGGGCCACAGTTTTGAGCCCAAGTGGGTCACTATTTGCGAAAAAAATTGTGTTCAAAAAAATAAAAAAAAGGCGCGTACAATAGAAAGAGTCGTACGCATGGTAAAAAAAGAGTTTTCTTTGAAAGAGTCGCATACAAAGAAAAGCCCTATGCAATTTTCAAAAAAAAATATAATAAAATTATTGTGCAAAGCAAAATCCGAAAAAAATCATCATTATCAGCTAAGAGTTTTCATGTTGTCTTCCCCACTATTGTTGTCTTCTCCCAACATTGTCGATACCCATGTTCCGACAAGTATGGGAGAAAGGGGGAGTATGGTGTAGAGTCACATGTTTTTTTCGAGATTCAAAAATTTCGAGACCATTCAGTTGTTCAGACTCTACAATTTTCAGATGAAGATTCTTCATGCGCAAGATTCAGACTCGATGTTCAGATTTCGAGTCCACAAGTATGATGCGCAGTTGTTCAGACTCGACAGATTGGTCAGAGTCCAAGTTCAAGGCACTCCATATTAAGAGGCCTATTTTCGAGTTCTCCAGAGAGAGACTCATTTTCAGACACGCACATAGATGCGGTCATTTTCAGATGAGCACATGTTTGCCATCTTTTGTTATTGTCCCCATCTTTTCTTGTTTTCGGCCAGAGTTTTCATGTGAGCCATAGGGACTTCAGAGTAGAGGACCATTCCCTGTGCCATGTTGGCAAAGGTTTTCATGTGGTATCATAGGGACACCAGAGTAGTATACCATTCTCTGTGCCAGATGGAAGAGACTCAGTTCTCCGACGAGGAGACTTTTTCAGACTCCATTCTCCAGCGCGACTGTGGACTCCGACGAGGATTGCACAGCCACGGCCTTTTCAGTTCGGCCCTTTTTCAGAGATGGAGCAGTTATCCACATGTTGTGGCGGGCCAGAGTACTCCGACGAGGAGACTCATTTTCAGTTGCAGTGACTCTGACATGCGCAGTTTAGAGCGCATGCTCTTCGACGAGGAGATTCAGCAAACTCACACTCCAGCCCGTTCGTCCTCCTCACCTACACGGCATGAGAAGCAACGTCCTCGACAGCAGCAGTTGTGCGTGTTGGGTTGATATTGTTCGTAGTGTTCTGTAGCGTTGAGTTGAGTTTCTGTATGTTTGTCCAAGCTGAGCATTGTATGCTTTAGCTTGAGGGGCAGTGTTGGAGTATTTGTTATGTGCGCCTATTGAGTGGTAACAAGGTAAATGGATCCTGGAGAAGATCATTTACCCCATCTAATGTTTACTCCCACATTGTCCAGTGGTGGGACTTGGAGGCCCTTGAGATGCTATATAAGGAGCGCCAGACCTCCTGTATCCATTGAGAAAAACAATGAAACATATGCTCCTTTGAGGGCTTCTCCTGTGGTTTCATCCCGCTCCTCACGGAGTAGGGTTTCACGTTAAACATTGTGTTCTTTATATTTATTCTTCTTTATTCTCCGATTCTGCTTCCGCTTTCTATTTCTTAACAGTTAGCAATAAACAGAGCAGCTTTGTTGTCACATTGTAACTGCATAGGAAGAGGTACATCTATATGCAAATCTGCTAGCATTGCTCGAACCCACATCATTTTTGTGCTTGCTTGTGCCATTGCCCTATATTCGGATTCTACACTTAACCATGCAACAACATTTTGTTTCTTACTCTTCCAAGAAACGAGGGAGCTGCCAACAAAGACAACGAAGCCCAAGTTGACTTCCAATCTTTAGGACACCCTGCATAATATGCATCTGCACATGCCAAAATAGAGAGACTTGATCTATTTTTGAATAGCAGTCATGTACCTGGACTTAGGTTACCTTAATATCATATATATAGCGTCCATGTGTACCTGTCTAGGTTGCTCCACAAACTGACTCACCTGACTTACTGCAAAGGAGATGTCAGGTCTAGTGATAGTAACATATACGAGTTTTCCCACCAACTCTCTGTATCTTCTCTTGTCAACCTCACAGGTATCATCATCAAATAATCGCATGATAGGATCCATACGAGTAGTAGAGGGGCGACAACTATTCATGCATGTCTCAACTAGTATATCTGTAACATACTTCCTTTGGGTCATCACAAGACCATGAGCATTCCTGACAAACTCTAACCCTAAGAAGTACCTTACGGTGCCAAGATCTTTGGTGACAAATTGTCGACCTAAGAATTCCTTTGCCTTCTTTATCCCCTACACATCATCTCATGTAACAAGTATCTCATCAACATATACCATGATAACAGTTGTACCTCTAGGTGTTCTTTGCACAAATAAAGAATAATCTACATTTGACGTTTTAAACCCTTGCTTTTCAATGAGATCCGAGAGCTTCCGAAACCATGTCGTGGGACTCTGTTTAAGACCATATATAGCCTTGTGAAGTCTACATACCTGATGACACTCCCCTCAGCAGAAAACCCCAAAGGATGTTGCATGTAGACTTCCTCCTGAAGATCGCCATACACAAAAGCATTTTTAGCATCAAACTGATATAAACGCCAATCATGAACAACAGTAACAGAAAGTAGCACACAGAGAGTGGAGTGGTGAGCAACAGGAGAGAAAGTATCCAGATAATCAACACCATAGGTCTATGTAAATTCACATGCCACTAGTCTAATCTTGTAACGATCAATGCCTCCATCTAGATGGTGCTTGACAGTAAACTCCCATTTGAAGCTAACAACAGATGCTCCATTAGGAGCATCTCCTAAACTCCATGTTCCTCGTGATTGTAGGGCAGCCATCTCCCCCTCCATGGCTAGACACCAACAATCTGTAAATCATCCAGCATAGAATCCTGTCCAAAAGCCACATCAGACCCCTCATCAGAAACAATGTATTCAGAGCATACCTTGGTCGTGCTGGATAACGGTCGTTGACTGCGAGAAGGACACCGACGTGTATAGAATCGTGGTAAGGGTGGAACGACAACAGGAGATGGGAGAGGTGGTGGCAGAGAAGCAGGAGGCGACGGTTGAGACATGATAGGAAGAGGTGGAGGTGGTGGAGGTTGTAGAGGTGGTGGTACGACTAGTGCAGGTGGAGGTGGAGGCATATAAATGCCATCATCATAGTCAGAAGAAGTCAACCTGTCACATGTAAGAGAAAAAATACATTACCGATTCAAAGAATGTAACATCTGCGCTAACATAATATTTCATGTTAAGTGGATCGTAGCATCTATACTCCTTCTATGTCCTAGAATACCCAACAAAAACACATTTGACAACACTAGGAGAGAGCTTGTCAAGACCCGAAGATAGATGGGTGAATAAACGCCACTGAACCAAAAACATGTGGAGTACGTGAGAATAATTCCTTATATGGAAATACCATAGAGAAAGGAATTTTCTCACTAAGAACAGACGAAGGCATGCGATTCACAAGATAGCATGCCGTAAGAACCACATCTTTGGAGTTTGTGAAAGGTGAGATGATATCACCTAGACTAATCCCTGAAGTTGAATAGAATGAATGTGAGTATACCATACTGTCCCCGGACAAGATATATATGTATGTTGTGAGCAAAGCAAACCAGTACATGAAGAGACCTCTCATCCTTCGATATTTGAAGGATATTTCCAGGGTATGGTCTCTTCTATGCCGTCAATTGCCATACTAATGTCATAACTTATGCAGATGTTGATTATACCAGTTCTCCGTAGGATCGATGATCGATTGCTTGATATGTTGTGTTTATTGGTGACAGTCCTGTTATATGGCGCAGTAAGAAGTAGACAGTGGTGTCTAGGTTGAGTGCAGAGGCATAATACAAGACAGTGACCCAAGCTACCTGTAAGATTACATGACTCCTCTCTTTTCTACAGGAACTTGGACTTCATACTAGCATTATGGTTCCCTTATACTATGACAACAAATCTGCTACATAAATTACCACCAATTTTGTTTATCATGAGCGGATTAAACACATTGAAGTAGATTGTCACTCCATTCGTGATACTGTATGGGAAGAGAAAATCACTAAGAGAAGTTCCTTAGTAATATCCCGAGACTACATAATTCCCAGAGTAGTGTAAATTATTTTTGTTTTACCTAAGTAATGTACCAAAGTCGCAATTTGAAAATGCGATATATAGGTCGCATGTATCAAATGTGGCATGAATTCATTAATGTTTTGAAGTTGCGAACTATGTAGTGAATGTCGCATCTTGTGCATGCGACAACATTAGAAAATGGATATCACAAACACAACATGCGACATACATAGTAGCTTGTATTGATGTTGCATCTTGTGAACGTGACATCAACTACATATTTTGCAACTTCAAAACATAAATGAAGGTATGTCGCATAGTGGACATATGACATTTATGTCGTATTTTCTAAATGCAATTTAGGAACATTACTCAAGTAAATCAAAAATATTTTACACTACTCAGAGGATTATGTAGTCCCGGGACATTACTAAGGAATTTGCATCGAAAATCACTACTACCCATATCTCCATAAATCTTCAACTTGCAGATATATTCACAAAGGTATTACTATTGAGATATTTCTACATACCTATGTACCTCTCCGGTTATTTTATTTCTTTATGTCTATCTTATGTAATTTACCCATAGGTCTCTACTTATAAAAGAGAACCTAGGGTTACATGAATAAATAACTTATCAGAGTGGCGGTCCTAGACCGAAGCCCTCGAACCCAAAAACCAAACCCAACCTTCCAGCCCTTCCCCTCTGTGTGTCGCCGACACCGCCCGACATTGTTGCCCACGTACCGCACGCGCATGCAACCCCCTCTCTGTGCGTCGCTGCCAGCGCAAGCGTGCACTGTCGTCGCCGCAAGCCCGTACAGTTCAGCATGCGTGTGCGCCGCCTCCTGTGTGTGCGTGCGTCGCCTCCTGTGTGTGCATGCGTCGACGCCTTCCGTATACATGCAATGCCTCTTGCATGTGCGTGCGTCTCTGTCTTCCGCGCACCACCTGTGCCCTTTGTGAGTCGGTCTCTTCGTTTGGATGATGGATTTGGGTGCGTAAGTCTACATATGCACTCAAATCCACAAACGTCTGTGTAGACATTCATTCTTTAGTCTACAAAACCCTAGTTTTCTTCATCCACCAAAATGTCTGAGAAGAAAGTCGATATACCCACCACTGGCGCATTCAGAGGTCCAGCACCTATTGTCAAAATGGACGAGACAAATTATGAGCTCTGAGCTATGCAGTTCATGAGCCTGATGAAGTCAAATGGTAAGAACCATATTCTTACCGAAGAGGAGACGGTGGAGAAGAGTGGGGCAAATGCCTCGTGGGAGGCTAATGATGCTTATGCCAAAGTTTGGCTCTCTAGTACATTGACGATCGAGATCGCCTATGATGTGTTACATTAGCCTACTGCTAAGGCGATGTGGGATATCCTCACGACAACATATTCTCAAGTGAGGAACAAGATGAAGATCATCCAACTCCAGTATGACATATTTACTATCAAGCAGAACGGACGTCCTCTGCATTCACTATATACATCCTCGCGTGGAATGTTTGAGAAGCTCCACAGTTTCATGCCTCCAACGACAACTCCAGAGCAACAGAAGACATATAGGAATGCTACCATGGTAGGGGTATTCCTAGCAGCCCTTGACCATGAATATGATGCTGCTTGCTCCCAGATTCTAGCAGATACAATTATCTCTCCCAGGGAGGAAGCGTTCCGCAGGCTCAGTAGGATTACTATTTCTTCCACATCCTCTAATCAGACTTATTCTGCCATGGCAGCCTCTCGAGGAAGAGGTCATTCTACCTCCCAAGGCCGCAACCTCTTGGTAGAGGAGGCCGCACTGGTCATCCATGTACAATCGGTCATCGCTAGGGTTGGGCATTGGGCTGGGCCGGCCCGACCCGGCCCAAAACCCGACCCATATAACCCGACCCAAACCCGAACCCGAAATTTAATGGGCGGGCCATGGGCCCTAAAATGAGCCCATATTGATTATCGGGCCGGGTTTGGGCCTGAGAAGGCCCAAACCCGTTAGCCCGATAGCCCGACCCATTCTAAAGCAAGAATATTCATATCTAGTACGGTATAATTATATCAATTATATTCATTTTCATTCCAAATACCATGTTCTAACTTTAATATCCTTATTCGAGTGTAGAATAAATGCTTAAACACATTAATAATCATATCCATTAGTGGATTGAGGTAATTATTACATTAATATACAAGATTATTACATTAATATGCAAGAATGGAATCTGTGTCCTCGAGTGTTACATCATGTACAACTGTAAGTAACCAATCTGTATTGGGTCATAGTCCCCGCATCTACAATAGAATATGTAATGGTGGATTGAATGGTGTTTTAAGTCGCCATATTTTTACCACATTTGTATTTTCAACATACAACTAATGTTAAAATCACAAATTAGTTAGCATGCTTTATAGTTTTAAACATGCACACATGCATAAGAAACAACCGCACAAATGCAAGAAGAATGAAAGACATGATATTGGTATACACATGTGTTAAATTGGGTCGGCCCGACCCGAACCCGACCCATTTTGTTTGGGTCGGGTTTGGGCTTGGGCCTAATTTTTGAAAATAAAATGGGCCTAGGCCCGACCCGTTAGCCCATATTCTAAAATGGGCTTGGGCCGGGCCAAGGCAAACCCGGCCCGAGCCCGGCCCATGCCCAACCCTAGTCATCGCCCAGGTCATACCGAGGAGACATGTCATTCCAGGTATAAGTTCCCGACATCAACAGATTGAGTCTCCTGTTGCTTCTACTCTATATAAGAGGTTTGATTATCCTGTAGCTAGATTGAGGGATATTATACCTCCTTCCGCTTCGCCATTATTAGGAGATCATTCAAATGCGGAAGCCTCATCTTCTGCCAGTACCTCTGTTACAGCCAACACCTCAAGTACTTATGCTTTTACATCATGTCATGGATCGAACATTACAAAGTGGATTATGGACTCCAGTGCAATGCATCATCTATGTGGAGACAAACATCAGCTTACATCATATAAAGTGGTTCCGCCAAAGGAGAACAATTATGATAGCTGATGGGACTTATTCCCCGATCACATGACAGGGGGAGATCACTTTGATGCCTTCGATGTGTCTGCAGAATGTGCTACATGCTCCAGATTTCTCTATGAATTTGCTTTCTATTAGTCAGATTACAAAGGGATTGCATTGCCCAGCTATTTTTTACCCATCGTCTCTTGTTTTTCAGGACATTTTTACAGGCAAATTGATTGGGTGTGGCCGTGAGCAGAGTGGTCTTTATCTCCTGGTTCGGGCTTCCTATGCAGGCATATCTTCTCATTCATCCGGATCAGTCTCTCCGTTCACTTGACGCCTCTGGTTTGGTCATCTCCCTCTTCAAAAGATGTGTCATATACTGCCGCAGATTTCGCCTAGTTCTTCTTTTCAGTGCGAAGCTTGTCAGTTGGGAAAGCATCATCGGTCTGCCTTTCACAGTCATCAGAATCGGAGCAGTAGCTTCCCTTTTGAGTTATTTCATATTGACATTTGGGGTCCGAGTCGTGTTCCTAATCACTAGGGACAGATTTTATCTTGTACTTGTGGATGATTTTTCACAATTGTCATGGGTGTTTCTTTTGAAAAATGAATATGAAGCAGGGGATGTGATCAAAACCTTTCGTACACAAGTGCAAAATATTTTTTATTATTGTGAAGTTTGTGTGAACTGATAATGCTTTGGAATTCTGCACTCGTGATCTATCTTATTTTCTTCATATAAAGGGATTATTCATCAAACATCATGTCCTTACACCTCTCAGCAAAATGGTGTTGCTGAGAGAAAGAATCGTCATCTTCTTAATGTTACTCAGACTCTTCTCATTCAAAGTCGTGCACCACATTCGTTTTAGGGTGATGTAGTTCTCACAACATGCTATCTGGTGAATCATGTGCTGGCATCTGTCTTGAATGAGAAAATTCCTTTGTCCATTGCTTTTCCCGAGGAGTTATTTCCACTCACTCCTCGTGTGTTCGGATCTATTGCTTTTGTTCATCAGTTGACTCCTGGTATTGACAAGCTTGCTACTAGAGCTGTCAAATGTGTGTTTGTTGGATACTCCAGGACTCAGAAGGGATACCAATGTTATGATCCTTTGCGCAAGAAATACTATATCAGCGCAGATGTTACAGTTTTGGAGTTTGTGATGTACTTCTCTCCTACAAGTGATAGGTTGGCTTCATCGAACTCAGATGATGAAGTCTACATGCCACATCCTCCCATGTCTGATGTACCACCTCCACGAATTCCTCCACCTCCACCACCACCACCTCCACCCTCTCCTCCACCTCCTCCTAATATCCAGTCACATGCACCACTTGTTTCATCGTTACCTAAAGTCCACACTCGTCGGATTGCTTCTACTCATCGTCATCGCCCATAATCCATGCAGCTCCAGGTTTGTTTTGATAGCATAGCTTCTAACGATGGGTCTGGAGATATATATGTGCAGGAGTCATTGTAGAAAAATAGCACACAAATGGAGGACGTTACATCTGATCTAGATATTCCTATTGTTGTTCGAAATAAAAGCGATCTTGTGTTTCCTACCCCGTAGCTTCTCATGTCTCCTTTCATTGTTTAATAGGGGATTCCCAGATATTTGCAACATCTCTATCTGTCATGGAAATTCCACAGAATTATGAGGAGGCATTGAAGGATAGTCATTGGCGCTTGGCTACGGAGGAGGAGATGGTTGTTCCACAGTCACGTGGTATGTGGAGTCTTGCTTCTGCTCCAGTTGGCGTGTCCGTTATGGAATGCAAATGAGTGTTCACTGTGAAACACCGTACGGATAGCAGTGTGGATCTCTATAAGGCAAGACTTGTGGCACGTGGGTTCACCTAAACATGTGGGGTGGACTATCAGGATACTTTGCCTCCAATGGCCAGGCATTCTACTATGTGTATTCTTCTTTCAGTTGATGTGACACGAGATTGGTCATTGTATCAGTTTGATGTGAAGAATGCCTTCCTTTATGGTGATCTACAGGAGGGGGTCTACATGCAGTAGTCACTAGGGTTTGCGGCTAACGGGGGAGTGTCAGAAGTTTGTAGGCTACACATGGTTATTTATGGCCATAAGTAGAGTCCAAGAGCATGATTCCAGAAGCTCTCGGACTTGATAGAACAACAGGGCTTTGTGCGATCGACTGCAGATCATTCCTTGTTTATGCAGAAGACTTAGAGAGGTACTATTGTCATTCTTGTGAACGTTGATGACATCATTGTTACAGTGGATGACAAGCAGGGCATTCAAGGTGCCAAGGACTTCCTAGGTCAACAGTTTGTGACCAAGGATCTTGGACACCTACATTACTTCCTCGGGTTGGAGTTTTCCAAGAACCAACGAGGTCTTGTGATGACCCAAAGGAAGTATGTTGCAGATCTTCTTTCAGAGACAGGCATGGCAGGTTGCAGACCTATCACTACTCCTATTGACACGGGCATGAAGCTATATGATGATGACACTGAGGAGGTCGACAAGAGGAGGTACAGGGAGCTTGTTGGCAAGCTACTATATGTGACTATCACCATGCCTGACATATCCTTTGCCATGAGCAAAGCAAGTCAGTTTATGGAGCAGCCCAGACAGGCACATATGGATAGAGTCAATATGATTCTGAGATACCTGAAGACTTCACCTGGTATGGGACTTCTTTTCAGCGAGGGCACATTTCTCTTAGTTATAATCTGCAGATTATGCTGGGTGTCCAAAGGATAGAAAGTCTACCTCGAGTTTTGTTGTATTCATAGGGAATTCCATGGTTTCATGGAAGAGAAAGAAGCAGACTGTGGTTGCCATATCGAGTGTTGAGTCAGAATATAGGGCCATGGCGTAGACTAGCATAGAGATGATTTGGTCATATTTGTTCTTACTGACATGACTATAGAGGTGCTTCTTCCCATGCACCTCCAATGTGACAATCAGGCTACTCTTTTTATTGCCAACAACTCCGTATTCCATGAGAGAACGGAACATATTGAAGTAGACTAGCATTATACTAGAGATATGATCCTAAATAGTCTAATTTCTACTTCTCATGTTAGTTCAGGAGAGCAAACAAATATCTTTACAAAGGCATCACTCAGGTGGCATTTCAGAAGTGTTCGTCCAAGCTGAGCATGATTGACATTGTTAGAGAATATTCTATGTGCTGGATGTTAGAGAATATTGTATGTGTTGGAGAATATTCTATGAATATATTCTTGTTAGGAGAATATCTATGCATATTCTTGTAAACACGTAAGGGGTATTTATGTATTTTATCCTTTGAGCTCTCTAGGGTTTTGTCCTATATAAGGACCACTAGACCTCTTCAATAAAGCAAGCTCTTTCATTCTTTCATTGTTCTCAACATGGTATCAGAGCAGCGGTCCTACACTGGTGTTCTGACCTAACCCCACTACCAGCCCCCCCTCCCCTTCTTCCCTCCCTCCTTCGTGCGGCCTCCCGACCTCTCCTCCCTGCGGCGATCATCCCTGCGGGCTTCCGCCACCCCCTCTCGACGCAGTCCAGCCGCTTACTGCGGCCTGCCCCCCCCCCCAGCCCCTCCCTGTGGACACGTAGCTCGTCGTCGCCCCCAGCGACCTCTCGCTGTACACCAGCGGCCTCTCGTCGCCAACACCGCTAACTATGGCCCTTCATCGCTGCCTCCTACGGTCCCACGCGCCGCACCTCTATTCAATGTTGTGCTAGGTCTATATGATTCCTAACACTACGAGGACTATCTAGGTTACTTTTTCTTGACCTTTGCGGCCACCGTGGCATCTGCAGAATCAAAGCCCCTGTATCCGACTTCTTCTATGATGATCCAGGGCACTTTTATCAAGCTCAAGGGTTCAGAGAACTATGTATTGTGGTCTCGATATTTCAAAGTTTTTATTGGTGGTCAGCGAAAGAATTATGTTCTTACAAAAGATCTGCCCAAGGAGACGGAAAAGGACTATGATACCTGGTATGTAGACAATTGTCAAGTGATAACTTGGATGATCAACAGTGTCGAACCAAATATAGCCTCCAATCTTCTCTACAAGGACACAGCAAAGGCGATGCGGGAGAGTCTTGAGAATACATACTCACAGAAGACAACAAAGTCCAGACTCTTGGACATATATACATGGATTTGGTCTGCAAATCAAGGAGATACAGCCTTGATCGAGTACTACCGACTCCTCACAAGCTTGTATGAAGAGCTTCTCATTTTTCAACCTGCCTGTTGCGACAAACAGATGGGTGAACGGGCGGAATGGCAAGTGTATCGTTTTTTATCAGGACTGCATCCACGGTACAAGTCGGTCAAGGATCAATTTCTGACAGTTGCAGCTCTACCCTCTCTTGAGTCTATTTTCGGACGTCTACAGGAACTTAAGTCTCCTTCACCTCCTCTGTCTGCTGAGACTACAGCACATTTCGCTAGAGGACGCCCATCCTACCGAGGAAGGCATGGACGTGATTTCGGTCGTGGCAGAAGGCGTGAGTTTGGACGGGGGCGTGACTCTGGTCGTGGTCGTGGGCACTATTGCTCGATATCCTCCATGTACACATTGTGGACGCCTTAATCATCCATCAGAACGCTGCTGGGCAAAGTTTGGAATGCCCACCAATGCTAACAGTGCCTACGAGACTGTCTCCAATGATGATACCTATGATACTGTAGACACCTCTCATGGTCAGCCTTCCAGTGACAGTCAGTCGTCCTTTACTGCATCTGAGCATGCTCGCCTTCGACAACTATTACAGAACTCAGCTACTGATACTCCTACTTCTGCCTCCACTGCTAGTTTGGCCACTACATCAAGTAATATTGCCAACTCTACCTCTACATCTGCTACTGCATGGATCATTGACTCGGGAGCATCTACGCATCTCACGAGAGAAGGTAGTCTTCTCACCTTCTCATGACCATCTTCCATTGTGAAGACTGTTCGAGTTGCAAATGGTGCTCATTCACCTATTACAAGTGCTGGTACCATGGAGTTTTCCTCCAAACTCCGACTTACTGGTGTTCATTGTGCTCCTGACTTCTCTCTCAGCTTATTATCTATTCACAAGCTGTGCATTGAGCTTAACTGTCGAGTTTATTTGATGAATTCTGTTGTTATTTTCAGGACATCCGGATGAGGCAGATTTTTGGTGGGGGATATGAGAAGAATGGTCTTTATTATCTTGATATCCCGTCTGACTCTAGTTTTGTTGGCGCTTCGTCAATCTCTGTTGATCCTCTTCTTTGGCATCTCCGTCTCGGCCATCCATCTGCCAAAGCTCTTTCTCTGATGTTCCCTGAACTTTCTTCGTTAAAGCCATTTGAATGCGAAGCATGTCAGTTCGGGAAACATCATCGTGCCTCTTTTCCTGCTCGCAATGAACCTCGTCGTAAAGTTCCTTTCTCTCTAGTCAATTGTGATATTTGGGGACCCTGTCCGATCCGTACTATGAGTGGACACAAGTATTTTGATGTCTTTGTTGATGATTATAGTAGGTCGTCATGGGTCTATCTTCTAAAAGAGCGTTCGGAGATTAATAACATTGTCAAAAACTTCTTTCAATATGTCAAGAATATCTTCTCCCGTGGTATACAACACTTTCGCTCTGATAATGCACTGGAGTTTACCCAACATGACCTAACGGATTTCTTTGCCTCCCAAGGAACCATCCATCAAACCTCTTGTCCATATATGTCCCAACAAAATAGGATAGCAGAAAGAAAACTCAGACATATCCTAAATATTGCTCATTCCCTCCTTACATAGATGAAGGTTCCCAAAACCTACTGGGGTGATGCTATACTGACTGTCGTTCATCTTATCAATAGAATTCCATCTCCAAACCTCAATGGCTCAACCCCCTTCTCCCTACTTTACCCAAATGAGTCTCCCTTCCCTCTTCCCCTACGGATCTTTGGATGTGTGCCTTTTGTTCATAGCTTTCACACTACAGACAAACTTTCTCCTCATGCAATCAAGTGCGTCTTCCTCGGTTATTCTCGTACTCAAAAAGGTTAAAGATGTTATGATCCTAATGGACATCGCTATTATATCTCTGCAGATGTAACCTTTTTTGAACAGACTAGTTTCTTCACTAAATATGTTGCAGATATCCCTATGGATCTCCCACCTCAAACCGTTGTCTACAAACATAGATCTTCACCACCAGATGTCCCTTTACCTGTTTCTTTATTGCAGGATGATATGTCTTCTACAAGTATCCCCTCCAATACTATCCCGGATGCTCCCCAAGATCTACCACTTGCTCTTCGCAGAACTAAGAGGCAATGTACTTTTCATCCAATGACTCGCTTCACTTCTACTGTTGGTTTATCTTGCGCTGACAGAAGTTATACAGATGCTCTCATGTCTATCTCCGTTCCGAGAGACCACCACAGTACTCTGCAGGATTCAGGATGGCGAAAGGCCATGGACGAAGAGATGGATGCTCTTCTTTCCAGGGGTACATGGGATCTAGTGCAATGTCCTAAAGGGGCCAAATAGGTGGCGTGCAAATGGGTCTTCACAACTAAGCAGTCATCCGATGGGTCGATTTACAGACTGAAAGCTCGTCTTGTAGCAAAGGGCTTCACACAGACGTATGGAGTGGATTATTTTGGGACATTCTCACAGGTTGCACGCATGGGATCAATAAGGACTATACCTTTTGTGACAGCTAATAAGGCATGACCTATCTTTCAGCTGGATGTGAAAAATGTGTTTCTGTATGGCGATCTTGATGAGGAAGTGTACATGATGCAGCCTCCAGGTTATGAAGTCGAGGGGGAGTGTGTATGCCGACTTCACAAGGCCATATATGGTCTAAAGCAGAGTCCAAGGGCATGGTTTGACAGACTTACTGCAGAAATCAACACCCTTGGCTTTCAGAGAACAATGTCTGACTACTCTGTGTTTATCAGAAGACGAGCAACTGATACTGTTATACTTGCAGTCTATGTAGATGATAAGGTTATCACAGGTAATGATGAAAAAGGAATACTAGAGACCAAGGTCTTCCTCTATAAAGTATTTGTTATCAAGGACCTTGGTCCATTTCGTTACTTTCTGGGTATAGAAGTACTACGCACTACGGAGGGTCTTCATCTCTCACAGAGGAAATACTATCTGGACATTCTTACTGAAGCCGAATTACTTGGATGCAAGCCCGCTGGTATTCCTGCAGATCCTAAGAAATACATCACATCCTCTTATCCTATCTTTGAAGATGTTACTGGATACAGGATCCTGGTTGGTAAACTTCTCTACCTTACTGTCACCCGACCAAATATTGCTTATGCAGTAAGCAGAGCTAGCCAACACATGGAACATCCTTGTACAGTCACTGGCAGGATGTTCTTCAGATTCTACGATATCTAAAAGAATCACCAGGATGTGGCCTTTTCTATAGGGCAAATGGGTACACCAATGTTATTGCATATGCTGATGCTGATTATACAAGTTCACCAGAGGATCGACGCTCCACAACAAGTTATGCCATGATGGTTGGAGGAAATCTTGTTACTTGGAGAAGCAAAAAGCAGACAGTTGTATCGAGATCCGATGTTGAAGCAGAATACAGGACGATGGCTCAAGCTACTTGTGAGATCACATGGCTATTAACGTTTCTACAAGAACTTAGTATTGTTATCAATATTACTATTCCACTATACTGCAACAACAAATCTGCCACTTATATTGCCACAAATCCCGTGTTTCATGAGCGAACCAAGCATATAGAAGTTGACTGTCATTTCGTTCGTGATGCTATCAAAACTGGAAGAATCATTACTCCTCACATCAGCACTGAGATCCAGCTTGCAGATATATTTACGAAGGCACTACCCAAGAAACGACTCTCCTGGATTGTTTCCAAGTTGGGCATGATTTATAAACATGCTCCAACTTGAGGGGGAGTGTTAGAGAATATTCTATGTGCCGGAGAATATTCTATGAGTATATTCTTGTTGGGAGAATATTCTATGCATATTCTTGTAAACCCATAAGGGGTATTTATGTATTTTATCCTTTGAGCTCTCTAGGGTTTTGTCCTATATAAGGACCACTAGACCTCTTGGATAAAGCAAGCTCTTTCATTCTTTCATTGTTCTCAACAGACATCAATGCTCCATCTTGAGGGTGTGTGTTGAGATATTTCTACATTCCTATGTACCTCTCCAGTTATATTATTTCTTTATGTTTATCTTATGTAATTTACCCATAGGTCTCTCCCCTATATAAGAGAGCCTAGGGTTACAGGAATAAATAACTCTTTCTATTTTCCCAATAGTTACCGAAGAAACATCTCTCGTGGATAACTTTCGAATTGGGCACGATCAATATATATGCTCCAACTTGAGGGGGGCGTCAGAGTTATTGGGTCATTTCTATTTATTCTTGTTTCCATTATGTGTCCCCCCCCCCCTTTCAGGGTACTTATGTACTTTTTTCCTTTTTTGCTCCTATAGGTTTTTGATATATAAGAAACCATGTATCCATAGAATAAGACAAGTCATCCATCCTCTCATCTTTCTTCACACGGTAAATGGGAGGATCCGACAACCCGAAATCGAGGTCATGACAGATATATTGTAACACCTCAAACATATTCCCACATCTAATAATCTCAAAGTATGAGAGTGAGCAACAATTAGTGGGATTACTACTAAACAACATGTCTTAAGCATTTTGGGTAGTGTCTAATGGATCTAGTTGGGCCCAAGTCCAACAAGTTGTATAAGCCAATATTCCTCAATAACGGCTTGGTCTAGGCCTGGATGTTATAAATGGTATCAGGACGGGTTCCTTCTAATATTTTTCGCTGACTACCTACTAACACCTTGAAAGCTCGAGACTAGAGCACTAATTATCTATGCCCTCGAGTTTAATAGAGATCCCTTGAACCATCATAGAAGATGTGAAAAATGAGGGCTTGGTATCATGAGTCGTGACAATCATTGTCAAAGAGATAGATCAATGAAGTGTTGTAGAAATCTAATCATGCATAAGAACGATTAGGGCATCAACCCTTGACTGAGAGAGACCAGCACGGGGTAGGGAGAAAAAGTGTCAAGTGGGTTCCCGTTTCAGGTGCACAGGGATTTGTCCTCTTAAAAAGTAGGGGCGTGCTTTAGGTGTTGTATAAAATCAAGAATAGAGTCGTACTTATCTAGAAATTTCTCCTTTTTTCTCCTCTTCTTTATAAGTTGAGAATAGTATATAGATTCTAACATGTCATGAAGACTATTTATACAACAACCATTTGGCCAATGGGATGTAACTAGGAAGTATCTCTCATTCTCTCTCCACCCCCACCCCCCCCCATCTCTCTTTTTCATTACTTCCATATCTCTTCCCCTTCCTCTCCTTCAACACTTCTCTCTCATCTCTCCCTCCTCTCTCTTCCTTCCATTCATCTTTCTGCCTCTCTCTTATCTCTTCTCTCTTTTGTCTCTATATCTCCCTCTTCATCATCGTAAATCTCTCTTTTTATCGATATCATTCATTTCCCTTGATATTTTTCTCTCGTATTCTCTCCTTTTTTTCTCAACCTTTCTTTCTATTTTCCTAATTCTTCCATGACCTTATCGGCATTTCCATCAACCTGTCTTTCTACTTTCCTAATTCTTCTACCACCTCCTCAACAGTCTTCCTTTGTCTGCTCAATGTGTCATCGTGCTTTAGGGTATTCTTCGTTTCTCCACGTGATATAGTGCGGAGAAAAATTGAAATTGAAAACAGCTTCACTACTTATACTAAAAAAAGAAATATAAAAAAGAAACATAAAAAATTCACCTGGCCAGGAGGTATGCGTTTCCCACTAAGAAGATCTAGAAGTACTGTCCCAAAACTGAATATCACACTTTCAGCAGTGACTCTTCCTAGATTAAAGGAAGTATTGCATAAATTTCTTCACATAGTTACCATGTTATAAATTATAATCCATGTAAAGTCAGGATTTATTAAGCAAGAAACCAAAATGCAGTAACAACGACAAATAGGGATCTAAGTGCAATCGCAACTGTGTTAAATGCCAAAAAGTAAACGTATAAAAAAGTTCACATACAACTGAACTTCAAGAAGTATAATGAATTACAATGGTAAACTTCAAGAATGTGCAGATAAGATTATGAACTTCAAGAATGAAAATTTTAAAAATGGTGACAATGCCCAAGGTATATAATATGCCAGCATAATAACTAGCAAGCAAGTAATATGAAATAAACAAATCAACTTCTCACAAGAAAACTGCAGAATGGCATGCGTTGTTGAAACGATTTTGCTGACACGTGCATTTCATATTTTTACAAACTGTGTCAACAGTTGCAACTCGGATGAAAGATGGCAAAACTATGAAAGAACTTTTTAAAAGAATTTATGCGCACCAGATTGGGTGGAAGAAACCTCAAATCGAAACAAAACCGAAAGACAAAAGCAATGCATATTGTACAAAAAAAGATTGTGTCGAATGCATATTTCTCCTGGTTTAAGGGAGAAGAAAACTCCGTTTACTTTATTGAATGAATTTTATTTTTGAAAGCTCAAATAAAATCAATAAATACATACTCCTTCAGCTCACGGTGGAAAAGCACTCAACATCAAGGTCATAAAACAAGGTTATAGGAGAAAGGGAGAAAGGTGTGATAGAGAGCGAAGGAGGCGGTGAGTGTAGGAGGAAGGGTGAGCGTGTGAGGAGGTTCGGGGTGCAAGCAGTGCTTGGAGTGCGATGGGGAGAGGGCACGTGACTTGGCGGGTGCGTGTGGGAACCTCCCAGAACGTTGGGCTTCCAACGTGTAGGTTCCTAGGGCTCTGCCCAGGTGCTGACAAGAGCCTTCATCTGCAGATCCAGTTGTGCGAGCCTCCAAAGCGATCTGGAGCATGGCGCTATGGCTACGCCTTAGTACTGGCGTGGTCCTCGGATTGCAAGTGTGGACGCATGGGCCTATGACGATAAGATGTGAGGGCCTGGGATCGATGATGCAGCATCACAGAGACCACTGAAGTCAATGGTTATGGGAGAACCCAACCTTGGTGTCGAGGGTCAATGCACATGATGTGAATGTGGTGGGAGGTGTGCATGGTCTGGAGCCTCCTGTTTCGGAGCCATGTGCTGACGTATAGGTTGGGGGTTGTCCGGAAGGTGATCACGGAGGCGAGTGTGAGGTAGTGCATCAATGTGGGGATAGAAAAGCAGCCCACAGACCCCATGGCACAGGAGTTCCAGTGTTGAAGTGCAGCATTTCGGGCCACAAATGTTGGGAGTGCAAGGTTCGCAAGGTGAGGAGGCCCTGGGAGATCCCCCTTCTCGAGGGCAAAGGGGACCAAGGTGCAACACTCCGACAATTCAGATGCTACACTAAAGTTTCCTGGAAAGTCGCACTCTACTGAAGAGACTCGTTTGTATGGGCAGGAAACTGTTAATACATCAACAGATCAACACGCTCATATTTTGAATGATGTTGCAATTTCTTACGGTGATTTGATGGAGGACATAGAGAGGAGTCTTAGATATTACTTTCAGGAAGATTTTGTGGGAGATGTGGCATCGTTGGGGGTTATGACAATTTGTATGTGTATCTTCACTGCCTCTGAGGTGACCATTCTGCTGAAAGTGGAGCTATGGAGTTTGGAGTTCTTTGGAGACATCATCATCTCAGTGAAGATGTGGTGGCATGTGGTCCTCATAGACTTTTCTGTGTTATTGGCATGTCATTCATGTCCCAGTGTGGAGTGCTTTCAGGGTGTGCTTGCAAATGTAGCAAGGGTGATAAAGATCACCTCGAATGGCTTGTAACCAGGAGATGACATTGATGATGTAAGTGTGGTGGAGGATTGCTCTGCTATTCGACTGTTCGAAAGGGTGCATGTTGTTGGTCGAATGATGTTTCGGATACAACTGGACGAATGCTTACCGATGTCGTTCATCCCATGGCTTCCTCGCACTCATGGGATCCATGTGGATGACAATACAAAAGAGGATTCTCCTGACATTCCGGCTCATAATCCAATGGATGTATCCTTTAATATGCTTAAGGATGTGCACGCTCTCAAGGTAGATCCTTCCTTTTGATCCTACTGCTCAAGATGCAAGGTCTCGGTGGACCTCAACTTCGTTTCAAACTTTGATAAGGGGTGCAACATAGGATCTTCCCAATCTAGTTTCCCTACATTGTCGTTGAGCAAGGATGTCTTCTAGCAATTCGATGGAGATTGTGATATGTCCCTCAAGTATTCCCGAAACTATTGTTGTGTGTTTCAAGGATCACAAAAGATGTGCTTCTAGATCTTGAGGCATGATATCTCGTGCCCTTGCCATCTGCAAGGTTGATTGTTGTAAAGTATTTGTTCGATGACAACGGTGGTTGTTGGGGTCATGGTTGTATGTGGCGAGAGACATAATTGTGAAGGTGGAAGATAATGGTGTGCTTACAGTGGCGCAGTGAGTTAAGAACTGCAAAGTGGGCGGAGAACCAGAGGGCCTGCGATCCATGAGAGGGCTTTGGAAAAGTGAGAAATGGTCATGAGGTGCATGGAGGTTTTGTTAGCAAGGGCTTCCCCCACCATTGGCAGGTGAAGCTTATCTCTATGGATATATGGGGCGTTGGTCAGTCTTACAAGAGGATGGTGGTGGAGTTATTGTTAGAGGCCTGAAAGGTAGATATCGTGTGCTTACCTGTGATTTGATGGAGTCGGTAGATTCAGTGTGTGATACATGGGTCTTGTTTGTTGTGCTTCAGAGGATCTCAGATGATTTTTTGTTGTCTATCTCTATGGTATATGGCCCCACAAGGAGCCCAAGCATCAACTGATATGCGGTACGAACTTGGACTGATGTGGGCTCGTTTTCTAAACTCGACTTAGATTGTAGGAGGTGACTTCAATGTCATTCTTCTTACGTGGATCGAACAGGTGATAGGGTGGAATCAACCCTGGATTTCCTCTTTTTGCATCATTTGTGGGAGATCTAGTGATGTAGGCTTTGGATGCAACGAACTTAAGGCATGCCTAGAGGAACAGACGGTTTGTCTCAGCCCTGCCAGGATTGCATTTTTGGTTCCTTTGGCCTTCTGAAGAGTTTCCTATGGGTTCCATGCTTGCCTTGTCGAGGTCGCATTCAGACCATATGTTGATTTGTTGAGATCTGGAGATAATCAGTACTCAGGCACCATTTTTAGTTTTGAGCTCTCTCGATTGCATGAGGTTTTCGTGAGAGGTCACAAGTGCTGGCACGAGCAGGAGGTGGAGGGGTCAGCATCAAGTAGAATGGCTGAGAACTTAAAACCCTTAACAGCATGCAATTCAATTTAGGAGAGAGACTCGTGAGCTCAGAAGCTAGCAGAAACACTTGGTGCAGGCAGAGGTTGTGTTTCTTGATCACCTAGAAGATTCTAGGGAGTTGTAGGAGGAAGAGCGGGCAGCGAGATGCAAGTAGAACCATGTTCTTTTATAAGAGGACACGGAGGATCGAATGGAAGCAGCATTCGAAGCAGAAGCAATTAAAGGAGGGAGATGTGAATATGAGGTTCTTCCATGTGGTGGCCAGCAATGTAGAAGTGCAACCCTATTCATTCTTTTGAGGTGGATGATGAATTAGTGGGTTATTGTGCCATTAGCGATATGGTGAGGTGCCATTATTTTGAATGCGGTAGGCATATGCCTGGTAGCAATACAAGATGGGTGTGAAGACATGTCCCGTGGCTGAATGAGTTGCAATTCGAGGAGTTTACGAGATATTTCTTGCTCTCAAATGTCAGGCAGACGACCTTTGCCTTTAATGCAAATGGTTTCATGGGCTCGGACGACTTTTAAGTCCTTTTTATAGGGAGTTTGGGAGTTAGTGGATCAAGAGACGTTTGACGTAATGGAGTTACCTCAGATGAATGATGGGTTCAATCGGCTTAACCGTTCCCTTTTGCTCCTTCTGACTAAGAAGGATGCAGCACGACGTGTGGAGGACATGTGTCATTGCTTTATCTAATGTTATCTACCTCATAGTGGCAAAGGTGTTAGCCAACAGCTTGTGGAAGGTCCTTGATCTATTATTACCTCGATCCACATGATTTTCATCCCAAGCCGACACATGACATATGGGGTTGTGTTTTGGCATCTGAGATTATTGTGGAGTGGACAAGAAAGAAGACGGAGGGTCTCTTGTGGAAGGTTGATTTTTTATATTGATTGGAGCTTCATTTCGGTGCCCATGTCCCATAGAGAATTTCCGAGCAAGTAGATAGATGGGATGAAGATATGTCTGACAACATCTTCCTACATGATTTTGGTGAATGCTAGTGAGGAGGGTGGTTTTATTCAGCCACAATGTGAGGGTAGGTGGGGTTGTCCGCTAGTACTGTTGCTTTTTGTCATTGTTGCATATGCCTAGTTAGATTGGTGGTGAAGGAAAGGGAGGGAAGTTTTCTGGTAGGATTCCATCGCGGTGAGATCTCTATTCGCATACTCTAGTATACCGATGACCACTATTTTTTTGTGGAGGGAGAGATTGCTTCTGCAAAAGGATGGCCATTGTTCTTGGGATGTTTGGGTTGATTTCTAGCATGAGAATCAATCAAGCTAAGACTGCTTTTGTCCCTTTTAGGATCAAGGCCCTAAATGTTGGTTTCAGTCACCATTTTGGTGATTGACCGAAACGAAAATTTCGGTCGAATTTCGACAAAATTTCAATCATTTCGGACAGTTTTTGTACTAGAACCCCCAAATTCAGTCATTTCGTCCATTTCGGTCGAATATCGATTTTGACAGGATATCGATATTCGACAGAAATTCGACCAAATTTCGCTGAAATTTGAGGCCATGTTTAGGATAGATGAGGTGGAGGAATGTAGGACTACCCTACAAACACATCGAGGGGCCTTGCTTACTCTCTACTTTGGTCTACCTTGGATGAAGGGCAGATTGTGGTAGTCCGATTGGATATTTGTTATTGAGAGGATGGAGAGGAAGTTAATGAGTTGACGTGCGGCATGTTTTTCGACAGATGGCTACCTAGTGTTGTTAAAGGTGATTCCCTAACTATTCTGGTATTTTTCATATCTACAAGTGTTAGAGTATTTGGTAGTGCGCCATGTTGAGTTGTAGCAGGGTAAATGGATCCTGGAGAAGATCCATTTACCCCATTCAGTATTTAGTCCCATACCGCCTGTGGGTGGGACTTGGAGGCTCTGGAGAGGCTATATAAAAAGCCCCAGACCTCCTGTACTCATTGAGAAAATCAATAGAGAAACACGCCCCTTTGAGGGCTTCTCCCGTGGTTTCATGCCGCTCCTCACGGAGTAGGGTTCCACGTTAAATCATGGTGTTTCCATGTCGATCTTTCTTGTTCTTATGCTCTTTATCATTCCGCTTCCGCATTCTTCATATTTCATAACATGGTATCAGAGCAAGTCGTTCTTGGGATTGTTTTTCGGTTTTTCGGGTTCGATTGTCTGTAATTTGTTTGAGTGTTCCAGGGTTTCTCAAAACCCTAATCATTTTTTTATCTTGATGTCTGTTCAATTATCCTGTGTTTTTGAGAGTCCGATTACACAAGTTCTAGGGCTTTGATGCCCTAATCTCAATGCGAAAGTGCTGGGCGTGAAGAATTGGTTCACCACCAAACTGCGACATTCATTACAGCATCACCAACCTTCGAAGGGAAATTCGCACATCTTCCTCAACGCAAGTCATCAAGAATCAAACAGTGTGCGTGTTCCGGATCCCCACGCCTCGCGCAGGAGGCACAATCCTCGAGAGCCTCCAAGTCCAGGCGATGGCAGCCCTATCTCCAAAGCGGCGCACTCCACGACTCTCGCACATCCAGGCACATCCAGACGGCCCTCGAAGCACTAAACGTAAAGCGACTACGGTGCGGCGCCAATCCGATGCTCGATGGCGCATCCTCACGCTACAGGCGACGCCGCTCTCATCTCCTGGCCGCGCGCACAAAGTTCCTGGCGAAACCCCTCGCGCGACCCCATGGGAACCCTCGCAACCGAGCGCCTGCCCGTGCGCGCACCGAGCCCCGCACCACCCCTCACAGCAGTTCGGCGGCGCCCCCAACTCCCAACGCCTGCGCGCACCGAGCCCCGCATCCCCGAGCCCTCTTGTTCCCAGGCGGCGGCGGCGGCAATAGTCGAAGAGAGGGTTTCCCACGGTTCCTTTATTAAAAAAAAGGGGGGGAGGAATATTTATTGGAAAGCCCAAGAGGGCTTCGGCTATTGGGAGAGATCCAGAACTGAGGGGGAGATTGTTTTGCAAAAAAAAAAAGAGAGAGAGAGAAGTAAAAAAAAAGAGTAAAGAAAGAGGAGAAGGAAAGAGGCGCGTACACGTGAAAAAAAAGGCCGTACGCACAGTTTTGCAAAAAAAATGCAGAGGAAAGCCGTAAAAAAAAAGTTGACGACTTAAAAAAAATTAAAACGGCCAAAATGTTATCCATGTTTTTTTTGAGAAGCCGACAAATGTGTAATCGGCTAAGTGGTTTTTGTTTTATCTCCATCATTGTTGTCTTCTCCCAACTTGGTCGACGTCCATGTTTTCCGACAAGTATGGGAGAAAGGGGGAGTATATGTAGAGTCACAGGTCTTCTTCCAGCCATATTCAGATGTTCCAGATTCACATACAGAGACCATTCAGATTCCTGACTCTACAGTTGTTCAGACTCGATGATTGATTCCGAGTCCAGTTTCAGACACGCACGAATGTGCGGTCATTGTCAGATGAGCATAAGTTGCCATCGTTGTCAGAGGTCCCCATCATTCTTGTTGTTGTCAGGCCAGAGTTTTCATGTGAGCCATAGGGACTCCAGAGCAGAGGACCATTCCCTTGAGGGCAAGGGTTTTCATGTGGTATCTGTAGACCCCTCAGGATCCGGGTACCCGTTTACGCGCAATTCGCAATATTTCATTCACAATTATATCGCACAATTTGTAAAAATACAGGGAAAATTTTTTTCGCGACTATGACATTCATTCACAACACATAACCACAAGTAAAAGAGACAGACATCACCAAAATTCCCTTTCATTAATATTCATATTCATTTACAACATGTACAAGCATATTTCATGTTACATCATATATCCCAAAATGTGACAAAAGAGATAGCATTTACATCATCATCTGAACAAAAACTAAGACAAAGTAAATCATACCGTCGGGTGTACACTATATCTCCTGGAAGCATGTATATACTGAGCGGCTACTAAACTGCAGGTTGTTTGCCTGCCACACACAATAGGAAGAAAAGGCGTCAGCGGTTGCTGGTACCCCCCCAAAAACTTATATAACATAACGGGCATTTATTATTTACAAAAGAAACAAGCAGAAAGGCGAGAGCAACTCAAATTAAGATTAAATTCTACTTGCAAATGAAAACGGTTTTTCAGGTTACTTGTAAGCATCTCAAATGTTCGTAATGCATTTCTAATGACTTTCCCCTGAACCCGGCATTTCCCATATGTAACATTATTTCGATAGCAGTTGCGTAATCATGAGTATGTGAGGGGGAATGCATATATCATTTTCCTTAGAGATCATGTTGGTTGTAGAGATCTATTAATTTATTTAATTTCTTGAGTAGAGAGAATGGTCTTTTGATCTTAACTTCTCAATTCCTCAACTTCAATGTTTCAGATATAACTCCAGATGTTGTAGATGTAGATATGGATGATCTAGATATAGAATCGCCAGTCTGTTGGCGAAGTAACTCAAGCGGTGAAGAAGCCTACAAATGGCTCTTCCGTCTCGCCCTCTAATTGGAAGTGCGGTCCAATAGAGGGATAGGTCTATTCTCCAACTACGCCACTGAGACGGGTGAGAGAGACTTCCTAGGAAAAGTCGCTCTAGAAAAACAGTCCGACTAGTACGGACAACCGAGCTCGTACGTAAAGCTGAAAAACCAGGATCCCCCGCCTGGGTATCCTAAAAGACAGGATCAGCGGAACTGGTCTAAAGTCTGGATCCCAACGAGGCGTAAAAACACTGCGAGCTCGCGTAAAACCGTGTAAAAGACTGGGATCCTAGACCCGCGCATTAAGCGGCCGCTGCCCTTACTGGACTTCCTTTCCTCCGCCCAGTTGAGGGTCACCGCGCCCTCGCACGGTCATGCGTAAGGTTCACCATGACCGGCACTAATTATAAGTCATCAATGCCTCACTTGTGTAACTACTCATTTCTTTCTCTATCTCTTTAGTGGTTAACTTTATAGATCTATGTCTTTTATTGACATCCCCCTTTTTTTTTCAGTATTAATCTATTGTTAGTAGGTTATACTTTAGAGGATAATATTGTTAAATTTTCATCTTGTTGAAACTTTAGATAGCTATTCACAGTTTTACTGGTATCATACTTAGACGCACTAATTTTTTTGAACATAAGTAGGTTCAACAACTTTTTATCAAATGTTAGAACCTAAACTATTGTACAAGTTGTCTAATGAAATGACTAAGGTTGAAATTCATACATATATAAGTCACTTTCAGTTTTTCTTTGAACACATAGATTGAGTAATCACTTCATGATATGATAATTACAATAGACGTGATAAGTTTATACAGAAATCGACCTTTCTCATAGACTTCTAATTGATAGATCTATAACATGGCATTAAATTGGACCTCTCAGTATTGTCCTAATTCTCTTTTTTTTTAGTATAATGCAGGAGAACCTATATTGCATAATGTTAATCACGAATCCCAAGCTTTCTAGTGGATATTGCACATTCTGTTGTTGTTTTTTTTTTTTTTTTTTTTGTGGTCATACTTTTTGTACTCCTCAAACAGGTGAACTAAACATATTACATGTAGCTTAATTTTCTTAACAATTTCATCCTAATGTGCTTAATAGAAGATTCACTTCATTTTAGTTACATGGTTCCACCATAAAGTATTCATGAAAAATTGCATAGACGTATGATGATACACTTTACACTGGGCACAATAGACATGATAATTTGTTCTGCTGACTCAACACTATGAGAAAATCAGCAATATTTCTATATGTATATATATCATGATTATTGTAATTTGACCTAATTTCAAAGATTTCAGCCTTAAGTATAATTCATTAGATTTATTATCAAACTTGGATATATACATATATATATCATGCATTACAATGCAGACCTAAATGTTCAAAAGAAAGAACTCAGTTCTGATGGTCACAATTTTGCTAGAAATGCAGTTTAACTGTACATAGGATAATTATATAAGACTATAGTAATCAGTGGGATTCTTCTTAGAATTAGATTAAAAGTTGCTCCTAAAGACATTAGATTTCCTCATCATAAAAGGCTGCAAGATGCTCACCCGTTAACAAAACATGCCTTATCCAAACACATGGTATAAATATATATATTGAGAGACTTCTGAGGACTCTATCAATTAGCTATTAATTCCTGTAATAAAATTTTACTGATACTGGCAGGAGAGGTTTCTCATGATATGAAAGCTGATAAATTTTATATTTATAGAGGGATGATTCACATTCAGATTATGTTGGAAGTATACTAAAATACACAAGAAGCATTGAAAAGGGTACTCAAACAAGAAGTATCATTTGCTATATTTGAAGAAAATTTAATCCATGGATTCCTGCCAACCACTAGATACCTTATTTTTAATTTACAGATTTTTGGTTTCTAACCAGATTTTAAGGATTAGTAACATTTTATTAATCATCTGTTGAACCAATAAATCAAATTGTTGAATGTTGGCTAGAAAGAGCATCAACTATGGAATTAATCATATGTAAGTTCATGCATGGCAGCAAAGATAGGAAATAGGATTGTACCTTCAAGTTCTAAAAAAATGGAGATCAATGCCTTGCATGCTATGTTTGCAATAAGGAGTGACAGCTCCCAATTGCTTGCTTCTTGAGAGAAGGAAGAGCACAGCATGGGGAAGGGCTGCAGCAACTTCTTCAGCTGCTGGAGATGTCAGCAGCAAGGGGAGGAAGATGCTTCCAGCAACTATGGCTGCTGCAACTTGCAGCATAAGGAGGAGGAAATGGAAGAAAATGTGAGAGAACGAAAGGGTATTTGGCCCCTCACGTCGAGGTTGTTTAAATAGAAAAGGGAAGGGGAAATGGTTGATATAAATAAGGGGAAAAAGTGCTTTTGTTGCCAAGTGGAATGAGAGCCAAAACAAGTGTTTTAATTGCTAGTGTTTTATTGCAACAACAAAAATTTTAAGAAAAAAATAAATTTTTATTTATTTATTTATTTTACTCGGCACTGTCTGCTGTAGCAGAAAATTTGTATATATTTTTATATTATTTCAACCCAAAATTTTCTTTATTTGACATTCAAACAAAACGATCGTAGTCGCACCTCGAGTGTCAGAATTCGATTCAAAATATCTCGATTTGATCGTCTCTTCACGACGGTCAAAATGAGTATAATATTGATATACTTCCGATTGGGTTTTGATAACCCGAAATTTCGAGATACAGTTTTGGTTTGGGTTTAAATTTTGTGAAATTAAAATATCAAACGACCTCCGATTGACGAACGGTCGATTCCTTTGGTCTCGTTTCGTCGAATCGGATTTTTAGGCGGTCTCGGTTCGTTTTACGGTTTCTAAATTTGCGTCGCGGCTTTTCACGGCGCGCAATTCAAAGTGACCGATTTTTGGTCGATTTCGTCCGAACGACTTTTGATTCATGATCAATTGGTCGTTTTAGGTTGTTTAGTATTGACCGACAACGTTTTTGGGTTCGTTAGACCCAAAATCGGACGACTTCGGGTTTGATTGGAAACCGGATGCTACAAATATAAAAACCTCAAAGGGAGTCTCGTCCTCGAGACTCGAGTTAAGGCTATTCGGTGACTTGTTTGAATTTCATATGTCCATAAAAACCTCAAAGAGTTTTGAACCCATAAAAACCTCAAAGAGAAAACAAGCCATATATTTATAATGTGTCAAATTACAAAAGCTTGTTTTGACGATTACATCAAAATAGTTGCGGGTATCGTGCCCGCATGTCGGCTTCAGTCTCCCATGTCGCTTCCTTGACGCCGTGTCGGTGCCACAAAACCTTGACCAATGAAATCTCTTTGCTGCGAAGCTTCTTCATAGCACGGTCAAGTATCTGAACTGGCTTCTCCTCATAAGTCAGATCCGGCTCTACATCGAGATTCTCATAACTGATGATGTGCCGAGGGTCGTGCACATACTTCCTCAGGTTGGATATGTGGAAGACATCATGAATAGCAGAAAGATGTGGAGGAAGAGCTACTCGGTAAGCAACCTTCCCCACTCTAGCCAGAATCTCGAACGGTCCAACATATCGCGGCGCCAACTTGCCACGAACACCGAATCTCTGTACTCCCTTCATGGGAGATACTCGCAAAAACACCCAATCTCCAACCTATAATCGATAGGAGTGTCATTAATATGAGAGTAATTTGGACATGTTTATATATGTCAAAGAAGCATAATAATTAGATTACCTGGAACTCTAAGTCTCTCCTCCGACGATCCGCATAGTTCTTCTGGCGACTTTGTGCCGTCAGAAGCCTCCGTCTCACAAGATCAACAGCTCTCGCAGTCTCTTCCAAGAGATCCACGGAATATAAAGCATGATCACCTACCTCACGCCAACTAAGAGGTGTGAGGCATCTCCGCCCGTATAGGGCCTCGAATGGTGCTATGCCAATGCTGGAGTGATAGCTGTTGTTGTATGTGAATTCCACCAAGGGCAAATGGTCCTTCCAGGACCCTTTCCACTCCAAAGTGCATGCGCGAAGTAGATCCTCAAGTGTCTGAATGGTGCGCTCACTCTGCCCGTCTGTCTGCGGATGATAAGCAGAACTCATCTTCAGCTCTGTCTGTAGTGCTGACATGAACTGATGCCAATAATGAGATGTAAATCTCGAATCTCTGTCAGACACCACCTCTCGTGGTATACCATGTAGCCTGATAATGTTCTGCACATAGAGCTTGGCTAATCTGGATGGAGTATAAGTCGTGTGGACAGGTATGAAATGGGCTGACTTGGTCAACCTATCAACAACGACCCATATGGAATCATGGCCACCTGGCGTCTTCGGCAATCCTGTGACAAAATCCATAGAAATGCTCTCCCATTTCCACTCGGGAATAGGGAGAGACTGCAGTAATCCTGGTGGTCTCCTGTGCTCGGCCTTGACCATCTGACAGGTCATGCATCTGCTAACATGTAGCGCCACATCGCGCTTCATCCCATCCCACCAGAAATGTCGACGCAGATCACGGTACATCTTCGTACTGCCTGGATGGATAGATAACCGTGAACTGTGTGCTTCATCGAGAATGTCTCTACGAAGCTGCTCATCTTTGGGTACAACGACCCGTCCCGCCTTCCATAAAATGGACTCCATCACAACAAAGTCATCAAATTCGTCCTTGACAGCGCGCATGTATCTATCATGAATCCAAGGATCGGTCTTCTGGCCCTCAACAATACGATCCCAAAGACTGCTGTATCGTGGAGGTACGGCGGTAGAAATGGATGCGCTCTCCTGAGGATGCCAATCACTCAAAGCTGCAAGTGTATCCCACGTGTATAGCCAGTTTGCCGTTCCCTCTGCATGTGCTCTCCTGCTAAGTGCATCAGCCACCACGTTTCCCTTACCGGGATGGTAAGAGATCGTGCAATCATAATCCTTCAGCAACTCGAGCCATCTGCGCTGCCTCATGTTCAGCTCCTTCTGATCAAAGATGTACTTCAGACTCTTGTGGTCTGTGAAAATCTCGAAATTCACCCCATATAGGTAGTGACGCCAGATTTTCAAGGCGAAGACAACTGCCGCCAACTCCAAGTCATGTGTGGGGTAGTTCCGCTCATGCGGTCTCAACTGTCGTGATGCGTAAGCGATCACCTGTCCTCTCTGCATCAACACTGCTCCGAGACCTTCTCCAGATGCATCCGTGTAGACTGCATAGTCCTGAGTGCCTGAAGGAAGAGCAAGAATAGGCGCTGTGGTCAACTTCTCCTTCAGTGTCTGGAAGGCCTGCTCACATGAATCGTCCCAAATGAATGGAACTCCCTTCTGCGTCAGTCGTGTCAGAGAACGAACAATGCGTGAAAATCCGCTGACAAAGCGTCTGTAATAGCCCGCTAATCCGAGGAAGCTCCGAATCTGAGTGACTGTCTTGGGCTGCTCCCAAGACATCACTGCATCTATCTTCGCAGGATCAACCGCGATGCCTGCTCCAGAAATGATATGCCCGAGAAATGAGACCTGGGATAACCAGAACTCACACTTGCTCAACTTGGCATATAGCTTGTGCTCTCGTAATGTGTCTAAGACGATCCGCAGATTATTAGCATGATCCTCTTCATTCCGTGAATAGATGAGCACATCATCGATGAACACCACTACAAACTTGTCCAAGTATGGACGGAAAGTACGGTTCATCATATCCATGAAAGCCGCAGGTGCATTGGTGAGCCCAAACGGCATCACCACAAACTCGTAGTGTCCATAGCGAGTCCTGAAAGCTGTCTTCGGAATATCCGACTCGCGAATCCTCAGCTGATGGTAGCCTGAGCGAAGATCGATCTTCGAGAAAACCGAAGATCCCTGGAGCTGGTCAAACAAATCATCGATTCGTGGCAAGGGATAACGGTTCTTCACCGTTCTCTTGTTCAGCTGCCTGTAATCGATGCATAGTCTCATGGATCCATCCTTCTTCTTGACAAATAGAACCGGAGCACCCCAAGGTGAAGTGCTCGGCCTCACGAATCCCAAGTCAAGCAACTCCTGCAACTGCACCTTCAGCTCCCTCAACTCGGCTGGTGCCATGCGATATGGTGCCATCGAGATCGGCTGTGCATCTGGCAACAATGTGATCTCGAACTCAATCTCTCTCTCAGGAGGTAGCCCTGGTAGCTCATCAGGAAATACGTCAGGGTATTCTGAGACTACTCGGATGTCCTGTATCATCGGCTCCTGATCAGACACCTCCCGAACAAAAGCAAGATATGAATCGCAACCCTGATCAACAAGTCGCTGGGCTCGCAACACTGAAATGTACTCCATGGTGGAGTCATGTGTAGTACCCTCAAAGGTGAACTCTGGTAGATCTGGAATCCTGAAGACAACCGTCTTCCTAAAGCAATCAACAAGTGCATGATGAGTGGATAGCCAATCCATGCCCAATATCAAGTCGAACTCATCAAGCTGCAGAAGTAGGCAATCTGCGATCATCTCATGACCTCCTATCAGGATGGGCAAGTGCCTGACTATCAGAGATATGACAAATAACTGGCCACCTGGCCCTCGGATGTGATATGGAGACGATAGCGTCTCTGCAACTCTATCTAAAGAAACAAGCAACCTCGAAGCAAGGAAAGAGTGTGTCGCGCCGGAATCAAATAAAACATGGAAAGGTCGGCCCAAGACTGAGACCATACCTTTCACCACTGTAGCCGCTGAACGTGCCTGCTCCTCAGTGACTGCGTGTAACTGCCCCTGCCTGGCTGATGCAGCACTAGATCCTGCCACACTCTGCGTCTGTCTCTGCTGCTGCGGTCGCCTGAAGTTGGAGTTCCTGCCACGGAAACTCCCTGAACGCTGTGTCTGAGGCTGTGGCTGAGGCTCGCCAGAAGCCTGGGGACACTGAGCTCGGTAATGTCCCCACTCGTGACATCGGTAGCACCGGACTGGTCGAGTAGAGGGAGTAGCTGTGTCCGTGCTCCGAGCTGGTCCTGCAGGTGGTCTATCTGCTCGCTGCGACCCAGATGGTCGAGCGGACTCTGTACCTCGTCCGGCAAGTGCTCCTCCTAGAGTAGTCGATGGAGAAGAGCGAGCACTGCCAGAGAATGCCGAACCTGTAGGTCGGAACCGTCTGGCGGACCTCTGCTGCTGAAATGGTCGACGTATCGGCCCAAAATATCGCCGCGGTCTAGGCGGTGCTCCAGACGAGCTCCCGTAACGTCTCCCTCTGATGTCCTCGAACTTCTCCGCAGCATCGGTAGCCTCGGAGATAGAAGTGATGTGTAGTCCAGCCAGCTTCTCCTGTACCTCCTCTCGCATGCCGCCAATGAACTTCTCCAGATTCTCCTCTGGAAATGCGCCAGCTGCTCGTGTGTGTCGTGACAGCTCTGTGTATCTGATAAAGTAATCCCGGGCTGTCATCTGTCCCTGACGAAGCTCTGCAAACAGTCGGCGCTGGGACTCCCTCCACTTCGCAGAAAAGAAGTGGGCTCTGAACTTCGTCACAAAATCGTTCCAAGTAGGCTCTCGGCCTAACTCGGACACTACGGCCATCCACCATCGCTCGGCGAAGTCTATCAGTGAGTACTCTACGAAAGATAGCCACGTGTTTCGTGGCGCATTAATCGCCCTGAGCACTTTCATTACTCTCATCAGCCACTGCTCAGCGTCATCTGGTGGACCTGTGCCCTCGAACAAGGGTATGTTGGCCCGCTGATAGGAAGTAAAGACTGACTGGTGCCTGTGAATGGCTGCAAACTCGTGTGCATCCTCGTCAGCAAAGTCAACAGGGTCCTGCTCCCTGCCTAAGTCTGCATCCTCCTGAGCTCCATGCTCTGGTATGTCCTCTAGTGCATCATCAGGGTGAGGCTGCTCCACCTCAACAGACTGGTGCGGATCTTGCCATATCCCATCCTGTGATGGACGGTATGTGAAATCTGATAGATCCTCAAATCTCATCTCTATGTCCGTCTGCCTGTCAGCAATCTCGGTCTGCTGGGCCAATATCTGCTCCTGCTGGCCTCGCATGGCAGTCTGCTGCTGCTGTAAGTCTGTGAGTGCGCTCAGTATGCGTGCCAGCTGATCAGAAGTATCCTGACCTGGTCGAGATGCCATGGCTCTGCATAAGAACCATATTTAGTCATAAAATGCCATAGACAGATACTTATCGTAAATGCTTTTCTCTTTTTGGGATATATATGAAAATTAATGAATTGGTGACATTTGTGGTTATTGAATATGAATGTCATATTTCCCTTCTCGAACTCACGACAAGTCGGAAGACTGTCGCTATTCGAGAACTTAATGCGATCGGAATTGTAATACCGCGAATGTGCGTATCGGGATACCACTGCTCTGATACCAAACTGTAGACCCCTCAGGATCCGGGTACCCGTTTACGCGCAATTCGCAATATTTCATTCACAATTATATCGCACAATTTGTAAAAATACAGGGAAAATTTTTTTCGCGACTATGACATTCATTCACAACACATAACCACAAGTAAAAGAGACAGACATCACCAAAATTCCCTTTCATTAATATTCATATTCATTTACAACATGTACAAGCATATTTCATGTTACATCATATATCCCAAAATGTGACAAAAGAGATAGCATTTACATCATCATCTGAACAAAAACTAAGACAAAGTAAATCATACCGTCGGGTGTACACTATATCTCCTGGAAGCATGTATATACTGAGCGGCTACTAAACTGCAGGCTGTTTGCCTGCCACACACAATAGGAAGAAAAGGCGTCAGCGGTTGCTGGTACCCCCCCAAAAACTTATATAACATAACGGGCATTTATTATTTACAAAAGAAACAAGCAGAAAGGCGAGAGCAACTCAAATTAAGATTAAATTCTACTTGCAAATGAAAACAGTTTTTCAGGTTACTTGTAAGCATCTCAAATGTTCGTAATGCATTTCTAATGACTTTCCCCTGAACCCGGCATTTCCCATATGTAACATTATTTCGATAGCAGTTGCGTAATCATGAGTATGTGAGGGGGAATGCATATATCATTTTCCTTAGAGATCATGTTGGTTGTAGAGATCTATTAATTTATTTAATTTCTTGAGTAGAGAGAATGGTCTTTTGATCTTAACTTCTCAATTCCTCAACTTCAATGTTTCAGATATAACTCCAGATGTTGTAGATGTAGATATGGATGATCTAGATATAGAATCGCCAGTCTGTTGGCGAAGTAACTCAAGCGGTGAAGAAGCCTACAAATGGCTCTTCCGTCTCGCCCTCTAATTGGAAGTGCGGTCCAATAGAGGGATAGGTCTATTCTCCAACTACGCCACTGAGACGGGTGAGAGAGACTTCCTAGGAAAAGTCGCTCTAGAAAAACAGTCCGACTAGCACGGACAACCGAGCTCGTACGTAAAGCTGAAAAACCAGGATCCCCCGCCTGGGTATCCTAAAAGACAGGATCAGCGGAACTGGTCTAAAGTCTGGATCCCAACGAGGCGTAAAAACACTGCGAGCTCGCGTAAAACCGTGTAAAAGACTGGGATCCTAGACCCGCGCATTAAGCGGCCGCTGCCCTTACTGGACTTCCTTTCCTCCGCCCAGTTGAGGGTCACCGCGCCCTCGCACGGTCATGCGTAAGGTTCACCATGACCGGCACTAATTATAAGTCATCAATGCCTCACTTGTGTAACTACTCATTTCTTTCTCTATCTCTTTAGTGGTTAACTTTATAGATCTATGTCTTTTATTGACATCCCCCTTTTTTTTCAGTATTAATCTATTGTTAGTAGGTTATACTTTAGAGGATAATATTGTTAAATTTTCATCTTGTTGAAACTTTAGATAGCTATTCACAGTTTTACTGGTATCATACTTAGACGCACTAATTTTTTTGAACATAAGTAGGTTCAACAACTTTTTATCAAATGTTAGAACCTAAACTATTGTACAAGTTGTCTAATGAAATGACTAAGGTTGAAATTCATACATATATAAGTCACTTTCAGTTTTTCTTTGAACACATAGATTGAGTAATCACTTCATGATATGATAATTACAATAGACGTGATAAGTTTATACAGAAATCGACCTTTCTCATAGACTTCTAATTGATAGATCTATAACATGGCATTAAATTGGACCTCTCAGTATTGTCCTAATTCTCTTTTTTTTTAGTATAATGCAGGAGAACCTATATTGCATAATGTTAATCACGAATCCCAAGCTTTCTAGTGGATATTGCACATTCTGTTGTTGTTTTTTTTTTTTTTTTTTGTGGTCGTACTTTTTGTACTCCTCAAACAGGTGAACTAAACATATTACATGTAGCTTAATTTTCTTAACAATTTCATCCTAATGTGCTTAATAGAAGATTCACTTCATTTTAGTTACATGGTTCCACCATAAAGTATTCATGAAAAATTGCATAGACGTATGATGATACACTTTACACTGGGCACAATAGACATGATAATTTGTTCTGCTGACTCAACACTATGAGAAAATCAGCAATATTTCTATATGTATATATATCATGATTATTGTAATTTGACCTAATTTCAAAGATTTCAGCCTTAAGTATAATTCATTAGATTTATTATCAAACTTGGATATATACATATATATATCATGCATTACAATGCAGACCTAAATGTTCAAAAGAAAGAACTCAGTTCTGATGGTCACAATTTTGCTAGAAATGCAGTTTAACTGTACATAGGATAATTATATAAGACTATAGTAATCAGTGGGATTCTTCTTAGAATTAGATTAAAAGTTGCTCCTAAAGACATTAGATTTCCTCATCATAAAAGGCTGCAAGATGCTCACCCGTTAACAAAACATGCCTTATCCAAACACATGGTATAAATATATATATTGAGAGACTTCTGAGGACTCTATCAATTAGCTATTAATTCCTGTAATAAAATTTTACTGATACTGGCAGGAGAGGTTTCTCATGATATGAAAGCTGATAAATTTTATATTTATAGAGGGATGATTCACATTCAGATTATGTTGGAAGTATACTAAAATACACAAGAAGCATTGAAAAGGGTACTCAAACAAGAAGTATCATTTGCTATATTTGAAGAAAATTTAATCCATGGATTCCTGCCAACCACTAGATACCTTATTTTTAATTTACAGATTTTTGGTTTCTAACCAGATTTTAAGGATTAGTAACATTTTATTAATCATCTGTTGAACCAATAAATCAAATTGTTGAATGTTGGCTAGAAAGAGCATCAACTATGGAATTAATCATATGTAAGTTCATGCATGGCAGCAAAGATAGGAAATAGGATTGTACCTTCAAGTTCTAAAAAAATGGAGATCAATGCCTTGCATGCTATGTTTGCAATAAGGAGTGACAGCTCCCAATTGCTTGCTTCTTGAGAGAAGGAAGAGCACAGCATGGGGAAGGGCTGCAGCAACTTCTTCAGCTGCTGGAGATGTCAGCAGCAAGGGGAGGAAGATGCTTCCAGCAACTATGGCTGCTGCAACTTGCAGCATAAGGAGGAGGAAATGGAAGAAAATGTGAGAGAACGAAAGGGTATTTGGCCCCTCACGTCGAGGTTGTTTAAATAGAAAAGGGAAGGGGAAATGGTTGATATAAATAAGGGGAAAAAGTGCTTTTGTTGCCAAGTGGAATGAGAGCCAAAACAAGTGTTTTAATTGCTAGTGTTTTATTGCAACAACAAAAATTTTAAGAAAAAAATAAATTTTTATTTATTTATTTATTTTACTCGGCACTGTCTGCTGTAGCAGAAAATTTGTATATATTTTTATATTATTTCAACCCAAAATTTTCTTTATTTGACATTCAAACAAAACGATCGTAGTCGCACCTCGAGTGTCAGAATTCGATTCAAAATATCTCGATTTGATCGTCTCTTCACGACGGTCAAAATGAGTATAATATTGATATACTTCCGATTGGGTTTTGATAACCCGAAATTTCGAGATACAGTTTTGGTTTGGGTTTAAATTTTGTGAAATTAAAATATCAAACGACCTCCGATTGACGAACGGTCGATTCCTTTGGTCTCGTTTCGTCGAATCGGATTTTTAGGCGGTCTCGGTTCGTTTTACGGTTTCTAAATTTGCGTCGCGGCTTTTCACGGCGCGCAATTCAAAGTGACCGATTTTTGGTCGATTTCGTCCGAACGACTTTTGATTCATGATCAATTGGTCGTTTTAGGTTGTTTAGTATTGACCGACAACGTTTTTGGTTCGTTAGACCCAAAATCGGACGACTTCGGGTTTGATTGGAAACCGGATGCTACAGTATCATAGGTACACCAGAGCAGTGCACCATTCTCTGAGCCAGATGGGAGAGACCCAGTTCTCCGACGAGGAGACTTCAGGCACAGTTCAGACTCGATGGTCAGATTCCGAGTCTTCAGTTGACTCACACTCCAGCCGTTCGTCCTCCTCACCTGCACGGTATGAGAAGCAACGTCCTCGACTGCAGCAATGTGCGCATTGGGTTGATATTGTCCGTAGTGTCCTGTAGCGGTGAGTTGAGTTTCTTTCTGTTTGTCCAAGCTGAGCATTGCATGCTCCAGCTTGAGGGGGAGTGTTAGAGTATTTGGTAGTGCGCCATGTTGAGTTGTAGCAGGGTAAATGGATCCTGGAGAAGATCCATTTACCCCATTCAGTATTTAGTCCCATACCGCCTGTGGGTGGGACTTGGAGGCTCTGGAGAGGCTATATAAAGAGCCCCAGACCTCCTGTACTCATTGAGAAAATCAATAGAGAAACACGCCCCTTTGAGGGCTTCTCCCGTGGTTTCATGCCGCTCCTCACGGAGTAGGGTTCCACGTTAAATCATGGTGTTTCCATGTCGATCTTTCTTGTTCTTATGCTCTTTATCATTCCGCTTCCGCATTCTTCATATTTCATAACAACAAGCATGTTGTGCGTTGAGGTAATGGGGAAGTTGGAGGCATTGATGAGACATTCCTTCTAGACCTCTTTTGGGAGGAGTAGGGATGTCTTCAGAAGCGTGGAAGACTTTGATTCTTAGGGCGGACGATGGTGGCATGGGGATACTGAGTTTGGAGGCAATGAATGGTGCTTTTGATGAAGTAGATGACCAACGTTTTGGATTAGAGGGTATGATTTGTTCAGCATGACAATATTGTCAATTTATGGAGTCTTTATGTCACTCAACCTCTTGACACTTCTCAGCAACGATGATGGCAGGACTTGGTGCCACTCCTAGTGGTGTTGGCAGTAGCGTTGGGGTGATGCAGGTGGTGATGTTGGGGGTGGTGCTAGGGGTGGCTCTGGGGGTGGCGTTGGAGGGGGTGTTGGTGGTTCCATTGATGGAGGTCACGGAAAATGGCAAACACTGAAGTCTGATGATAATGGTGACCATAGATGGATAGATCATGACGTTGATTGATAATGGGTAGAGCATGACGGTGGCGAGAGATGGATCAGGGAAGTCGGTGATGAAAAAGGTGACGCAAATAGGGCAAGGGTGGTTGTGGAGGTAGTGATCTATGGTCAGATGATGAATGTAGATCAAGGGCGATTGGTGATTGTAACATCCAGATCCAATTAAAGCCGAACTCGACCCGATTAGAATCTCTATAATTCAATAAAGTTATTAATCAATGACAAATAACCTATTTCGATCAATTGATCCTAAATTAAAACTCCTTCCATCACAATCGACCAAAAGCCGAGCGTTTCGTAATGTGTGCCCGAAAAAGTCGCGACGCGAATTCGGAAATCACGAAACAAATCGAGACCGTCATAAAATCTGATTCGATGAAACAAGACCAATAGAATCGATCGTTCGTCAATCGGAGATCATTTGATATTTTAAAACTGCAAAATTTAACAATAAACCGAAATCGTATCTCGAGAAATTCGGGGATTCAAACCTGATCAAAACTATATCAATCTTATATTTATATTGATCGCCGTTCTGAGACGGTCAAAACGAGGTATTACACGTCGAAATCCGAAGCCCGAGGCACAAATACAGTCGATTTACACCATAAACAAATATATATATATAATAATATATTATAAGGTCATGACATCATGGATGATGTCATGATGAATGATGTCATTAGTGACATCATCAGTGCTGATGTCACAAGTGAGGTCATGGATGATTATCAATAAGAAATCCAAAGGAAGCTTCCTACCTATTTCCTTGCCCTTTCCTCTTTCTTTTCCTATTTTTTCCCGAAATCACAAGCCCTTTTCCCCCAAACTCCAGCCGTAAGAGCCCAGAACCCTTCCCAAGCTGTTGTCCAGCAACCCAAATAGCAGCTATTGCTGCTTCTTGGCCATTTTTGGAGCTCCACCACCTCCTTCTTCTCAATTTCTTCAGTATTGCCAGCAAGAGCCCCTTCTCTTCCTCTCATTTTCAGCAATCTGCAGCAGCAACTGCCAATTTGTTGCATTCCAGGATATGGGGCTGCTCCAAATCAGCCCTACTACCGCTCCCCTTCACTAGTTGTTGAAACCCTTGCTACAGATTTCAATTTGAAGCTCCTTCTGCTGCATACTATTGCAAGTGCAGCTGTTGGAGCTTCCATTTCAGCCTTCCTGCATGCTATTTTAATTCCCAAATTTGGGAATTTTAATGTACATTCCTCAATCATCTCTTTTGATGCCATACGTGTATCATCAAACTCTATTTTTGATGCCATGTATGTACACTCTCAACTCCTTTTTCTGCCTTAAAAAAATTTGATGGATGCAGCCTGCTCTTTGTCACTGTTATGTAATTATAATACTCATAATTACAGTGACAATATATATTCACAAGGAGAATAACACAATCGTGACACTTTTTCATCCAGGATAGCCAAAGCACTTGGAAAACTTGCTCTACCAGGCTCTTGCAGAATAGATCTATCCAAGTATCATTCTTTCACAAAATCAAATTCCAACAACAAGGCGTTCACGTCATATCTCTCATGTGGCGATGTTGTTAATAGCATATACTGGTTAAAAAAATTGTCAACTAAGACAAGATAACCGAACACTCCAAGATCTCAACACAAGAACCTTTAACGTGATCAAATAGATGTAGATCAAAAAAGCTATATGTATACATGAAATATTCTAATAGTTTTCATCACTTCATGTTTTGGTAGAAGAAACAAAACTGACATGTTCAATCTTTTAAGCAGAGTTGCCATCAACGAACTCAATAATTGCCTTCCTCACATTGGTGTTATGAACATCCCTCCTTTTAAGAAAAACAAAATTTTATTCAAGCCTACAAAGCCTCGGTGCTTAGGCAAGGCTGGAGTGGCCTTCAGCTCTTCTAGTGTCATTGGCCTAGCCAGCTTGACCTATTACTCCTACAAACGTCACACCAAACAACCTCCACATTCCACCAAACGTGAAAGCCCTAAAGTGGTAGGTCAAAGCCCAACAATCTTCCTCCAACCAACTAATTCCCCTGCAACCTATAATTATTCAGACTTCCTTTCCAAAATCTGCTGCTTAAAAAAAGGAAATTTTGGTTGAATATAAAGTCTGGTTTACTGTAGTCTCTCATTTGCTGTTAAAAATATTATTATTATTATTAACTTGAACAGTACAGCTACTGCCTAAATTAAAATATTCAAAATTTTATATGAGTTGGATTTAACTTTAGTTGAGATATTGTTATTATAATTTGGAGAAAAATTTTTTTGAAATCCGTAAACGAGGGGGAGACACTCGATGGTGCACGCCTATAATTTGGAGAAATTAAATTAAGAGTTGGAAATTGTGCATTTTTCTTTGAGCTTAGAATTAGATCCAAGTAATGATTTCTAATATCATGATCTTATTAAAAAAATTGAAATAGAAATATTAAAATATTATTACCCTCTATCATAAGGTCTACAAATGAAGTCTTAAGATCATTATGATTAAAAATCAATTATCAAGTGATCTTCAAGTATAATCGATTATATACACATATATCATTAGAGTTAGGTAGCGATAAATTATCTGAAGTCATAAAGATCAACCATAGAGTAGTATCAATAAGATCATTGACCAAGAGACCTAACTCTGAAAAACTGATTAAAAATGAAAAATGAAGAAAGAACTAGTCAAGCAAGGAAAAGTGTTGGTGAATTATAATGACTAATAATTAATAGTGACGGTCATGGTGATCTTTACACTAGACTGTGCGAGGGCTCGGTGACCCTCATCTGGGCGAGAGATAGGAATCCCAGTTTGGGCAACGATCGCCAAGTGCACGGGTCTAGGATCCCTTCGACCACACCCAATGATCTCCGTCGCTTATGTTAGAAAATATAATGTGGAAGTGTATCATAGAAATAAAGAATAAAATATTGTAGACACTGGGATTTTAACGTGGAACCCTACTTCCTAAGGAGCAGGATGAAACCACAAGAGAAGGCCTCAAAGGGCTGATGTATTCATTGCACTTTCTCACAGGTACAGGAGGGTAAGGGACTTCTTATATAGCCCTCACTAAGTCTCCACATCCCACAGACGGTCGATGTAGGGCTAAACAACTGATATGGTAAATGGATCTTGGAATGATCCATTTACTCATCTACACCTTAAGTGACGCATAACACATATACTTCAACACTCCCCTTCAAGCTGGAGCATGCAATGCTCAACTTGGACAAACAGAAAGAAATCTCAAACTCACACTACAGGACAATACGGTCAATATTAACTTAATGCGCACAATTGTCGGTGTCTGTCGAGGACGTTGTTTCGCATGTCGTACAGGTGAGGAGGACATTAAACGGGATGGAGTGTGAGTCAAACTGAGTGTGCTTTGTACTGCGCCTGTCAGAGCCACTGAAACTGAAAATGAGTCTCCACATGGAGAACTCTGACCCGCCACATGTTGAAGACTGGATCATGTGGACAACTGCTCCATCTCTGAAAGGGTCAAACTGAAAAGGTCGTGGAGACATCCTCATCAGAATTCACAGTCCTTAGAGAATGGAGTCTGAAAAGTCTCCTTCTCGGAGAATTGGATCTCTCATACTGGCTCAGAGAATGGGATCTCTACTCTATAGTCCCTATGAAATCACATGAAAATCCTAGCCCACATGGCATAGGTAATGGGATCTATACTCTGGACTTTGGAGTCCCTATGGATCACATGAAAACCTTGACCAAAATAAAAGATGGGGACCACGACATATGATGGCAAACATATGCACATATGAAAAGCACTCTCTCTGGAGACCTCGAAGGAAATGGGTCACTCAACAATGGAGTGCCTCGAACTTCGATTATGAACCAATCCGCATAGTCTGAAACTGAACTGTAGAGTCTGAACATCTGGTTGGTCTAGAATCTGACATCTAAATCAGGAACAGACCTGTGATTCTACACAATACTCTCCCTTTCTCCCAGACTAGTCGGAAAACAATGGCGTCGACTATGTTGGAAGAGGACAAGAAAATGGGGGAAAACATGAATCACATAAGCCGTCACAATTTCTCGACTTTTCTTCTCAATCAAAATTTTTTTCGCAACATTTTTTCCAGCTATTTCATTCATTTTTTTAAATAGCCTTCACATCTCTTTTTTGTCCTTTTTTTTAAATAAGTTGTTCGTTTCAATTTTTCGGTCCTTTTAAAAAAAGCTTACGAATTTTTTGTGCGATATCTCTTTTTCTGTATCATCCCTTTTTTAACAAAAAAAATCTCAGCCAGAAAGGCCCAATGCTCTCTCTCTATAACATCAGGCCTGTTGGACAAGACCTTTTTTTCGTCTCACCTTTTTTTCAATCGCAGCCCATCCTTATTTAGGGGAAGAAGATTGTTGATTTGGGAATTTTTCAAATTTGGGATTTCTGACCTTAATAAGTTTATTTATTTTATCTAACTAAATTGCGACTGTGATCTCAACATTTTGGTAGATAAAATTAGCTAAGAATCAGTTACAATTGATTAGAGTCAATTATGATCAATTAGGATTTTATTTGAATTCAAATTCCTGTTTAATTTTGTAATTTATCCCCTTCTATATAAAGGGGAAGGTATGCATTTGTGAGGACAGTTCAGAATATATGAAAATTGAGTTTATCTCTATCTCTCTCTATCTCTTTCTTAGCACGATCTTCGCGATTCCTCTCTAAAACCCTGCGCAACCGGTGTGTCCTTTTTCTTCCTCTCCTCTCTAAATTTCTTCCGCTAAAAACTCTGTTTCTCCGTTGTGAAATCATCGCCTGCATCATTTGGTATCAAAGCATGGCAACTGAATCGTCCTTACGATTCGATGATCCGATCACATTTTGGAGGATGCAATTCGATCTGAGCCGTCTATCAAATGGTTCGCATTCATGCTCACGTTCAAGGAAGTTCAAGCAAAGTCTTAGATCAAACATCAAAGCACAAGAGTGGTTGGACACGATAATCGATGAAAATTCATCCGTCAACAACAAAAAAACAGAACGTTGTACATGTTGTTCAACCTGATTTCAACCTCGAAAACAAAGGTATTTTCATTCAAGATGAAGATTTATTTGATACAACTACTATACAAGAAGAAAATAAAGACACAGGGCCCATCTTCGATGAGGATCTCACGAATTAAGAATACGAAATCCTCGATTTCTTAGTAGTAAAAGTGGTTGTCCATGAACCAAAACACGAAGGAAAAGTGATCTTCTACATTGAAAAGGGGGAAGACCTAGACATGGTCTCCTCCAAAGTAGTGGTCTAAGAGTCTCTTGCAACACCGACACTGCCACCAATGCCTCTTGTCATTTCACCCCCAACACTATCTCCCCCAGCCACAATCGATGGAACCCATGCATGCGCAACAAACACCTTCATCTCAGTCGACTTCCAAGTTGAGCGCACTACCTGCAAGCTTCCTCTCACGTAACCTCTGCATCCCCCACCAACGTTGTCCTTGTGTAATCGCGTGCTTTTGTGAGATCATACGTCGTCGATGCCACGGAAGCCCCAGTTTTAGGGTTCGGTGCTGCTGACTATGGAAGGAACGACGCACATGCTGGGTTCCTGATTTGGAGCCGTCGCACCTCCTTCCTCGATGTTGCCCAAGGCCTCCTTGCCCATTGTGTCGTCGCCGCTTACAGCCTGCCTACCCATCATGTCGTTGCCCTTGCATGGTTCCTCGCCTCCCGCACTGCTGGAACCTTTGATCTAGGGCTTGGTGCTGCCAACAACATTGGAAGGTTGAAGCCGAGAAGGCAAAGGCTCCTGCTTTATCCCCCACAAAGCATTATTCCCATAAAATTACGGATTTCAGCTTGATTTGGGTCCCATTCGATTCCTTATTCCCCAATAAAAAGGGAAGGGGGTTGATTTGGAAATTTGCAGAAAATTGCCACCACCCAAAACCTTTTATTTAAAGGTTGAAATTGGTGGCCACTTAAGGTGATATTTTAAGTGAAGGAGCGGAGCATTTGCAGCCATATCCCTCAATGGAAAGAAACTACAAACATAACATGGAAAAGAAGCCAAATTAGGGAGATCCGAAAACCCAATCCCTATTGAATTCTCCAATGGTGAATCAAAGATAAAGTACTTCGTCAGTAGACAAAATTTTCAAGCGGAGGAGAATTGATGCAATTATTCCCAAATCGACAGGGCAACCCGAATTTCAGATTGTTGATTTGGGGATTTTTTTAAATTAGGGATTTCTGTCCTTAATTAGTTATTTTAATTAGTTTGCTTATTTTATCTAAATAAATCAGAATCAATTAGAGTCAATTAGGATCGATTAGGATTTTATTTGAATTCAAAATTCCTTCTAATTTTGCAATTCCTCCCCTCCTGTATAAAGGGGATGGTACGCATTTGTGAGGACAATTCAAAATATATGAAATTGAGATTATCTCTGACTCTCTCTCTCTCTTTCTTTCTCAATTCGGTCTTCGTGATTCCTCTCCAAAACCCCGCACAACAGGCGTGTTCTTTTTCTTCCTCTCTTTAAATTTCTTCCGCTAAAAACTATTTTTCTCCGTTGTGAATCTTCGCCTACATCAAGATGGATCGACGCGATGCCTTCTGTCTTCCTCGTTGATTAGGGTTCGCCGCTCGTCGAACAGAATCGAGCAAGATTTAGGTCGTGATCGGCGTCAATGACGAAAAAATAGGGTTTAAAGAAACCTTGGAACTCTCTCTCTCTCTCGAACTTGAATGAACAACAATAACAATCTTCAAGATTAAAACAACAAAATCAAATCTCGAATAAACGATGGAAAAATTATTCCTCGAGAGTTGAACCCGCTCTGATACCATGTTACAAAATATAATGCATAAGCGTATAAGAGAAATAAAGAATAATATTATGGACACTGAGATTTTACGTGGAAGCCTACTCCCTGAGGAGCGGAATGAAACCACGGGAGAACGCTTCAAAGGGCTGGTGTATGCATTGCTCTTTCTCTTTGGATACAGGAAGTCTAAGGCTTCGTATATAGCCTCCACAGATACTCCAAGTCCCACTACTAGTAGATGTGGGACTAAACACTGGATGTGATAAATGAACCTTGGAGGGATCCATTTATCCATCAACACATACGACGCATATATTCCATCAGCTTACAGAGCCCTCCATATCACCAGTTCATTAGACATCCGTAAGAAGTCTCCCAACATTTCTCAAAGAACTCTGCAATAAAAGAGGGAGCCCAACTTCCTTGCGACCATTCTTGAGCCACCATGACATTTCGAGCACTCGCAATTGCGAAAAGTCAAGGAAAACAGTAAACTAGGGAGTCTGTGCCAATCCAATCATCCAACCATAAACAGAAAGATTCGCCTTCACCCACCACTAAGGTCACCAATTGTAACATCTCAGGTAGCAACCTGTAGATACCTTGCCAGAGAGAGGAGGGCGATCATCTCAACGTAGCCACCAAAGGAAACTCCAATCCCAGAAATTTCATGCACTACTTGACAAATAAGATGATTTTCCCCGACAATCGTACAATCCATTTCTCTAGAAAAGCCTTGTTGATAATGTCCAACTCAAGAGCCCCAGGTGCCTCATCCTTCCTTGATCTGGTAACAGTATCTGATGCAAAAAGGTATAAATCATTCTTTTCCTACTTAGCATCATCCCAGAGAAAACGCCTCATTATCGACTCTAGCCGATTCCGCAAGAGCATCGAGAGAAGCCTTATGCAGCAGTAGAAAATGGATATAGTCGATAGGACATGCTTTAATAGAACCAATGTCCCCCCTCTTGATAAATTCAATACTTTCCAATTGGATAGCCGCATTTCAATCTTATCTAGCATGGGTTACCAATCAGCTACATGAAGACTACTGGAAAAACCCTAAAATACCCTTGTTAATCTTGTGAAATTAGTGTTTAAATTGATCATTGCAATCGGATAATTTAGGATTGATCAAAAATCGTAAATTTTAATTATTAATCCATTTAAAGCGAGCGGTCAACTTTTTTTAATTGGTAACTCCAAGGTCGAACTCAAGGAGGCAACTGTCTCCTTAGGTTGATTTAAAGTCGATCTCGAAGTTAAATTTCCAAAGAAGCATTTTTTATATTTTTATGCAAATAATAAATGAAATGCAATTATGGCCAAATTTGGGGACAAAAGTGCAACTTACAATCAAACAATGTACAAAAATTATGAAACTTGCCCAATATGTAAATAATGGTGAAATATATGCACTAAAATTTTTTTAGAATTTTTGGATGCAAAATAAATTAATTATAAATTTATGAATGCAAGCAGCGTGCTTTTCAATAATTAATTACAATAAATATTAAATCGACTAATTTTTAGGAAATAAAATTACCTAAGATATATCACTAATTAAGAAAGGCAATTTAATGTATTTTCTCAAAAAGGATTGGGTTACTAACATCAAACCCCTTACCCGACGATTCACAAGCAGCTGAGTATTTATTCCATAAGGGTTTATTTGATTCAACCGTACCACGTAATCCTTTAAAAAGTGTTCTAAGTGAGTTATTTCATCTCCATGGGTTTTTTCCTATAAATCAAAATTCCAAAAATAAAAAAAAGGACCGAAGCCCCGGTGAATGGCGGTCGTAACTATAACGGTCCTAAGGTAGCGAAATTCCTTGTCGAGTAAGTTCCGACCCGCACGAAAGGTAATATACCTCAGAAAAATCCTAAACCCTAAAAATGTTGAATTTAATATCTATTAAAATTTAATTAATGAAATACACCGAATGATTTTTATAGAGCAAAATATGCATACAAATGCACTTCTTTTTAGGCATATGTAATTAACAATTAATTCTACGATCTGTGAATTTTTGGCAATTTTTGGAGCAATGGTTAATTATCTATGAAGATTTAAGTTCATAATGGGCAAAATGTGAAAGTTTACATACAAATATTAATTATCTATGTATGTATGTTATTTGCTGATGATATTGTGTTAATTGACGAGACTAGAGACGGAGTAAATGAGAAGCTTGAGGTCTGGAGACATGAGTTGGAGACTAAAGGATTTCGTATAAGTAGGGCTAAGACGGAATATATGGAGTGCACCTTTGATGGAAGCAATGGTTAAGGAATCGAGGTGAAGATTGGTGAAGATAACATTCAGAAGAGAGATTCCTTTAGATATCTGGGATCTATTCTGCAACATGATGGGGAAATTGATGGAGATGTTACTAATAGAATAAATGCAGGCTCGCTAAAGTAGAGAGGAGCCTCTATTGTTCTCTGTGATAAGAAAATTCCTTTAAAGATTAAAGGAAAGTTTTACAAAGCAGCCGTGAGACCTGATATGCTTTATGGATCTGAATGTTGACCTGTGAACCATAGACATGTGCAGAGAATGAATGTAGCAGAAATGAAAATGCTAAGGTGGATGTGTGGACACACACGTAAAGATCGGATTCGGAATGATGCAATCAGAAAGAAAGTTGGCGTAGCTTCGATCGAGGATAAGATGCGAGAAAACCGCTTAAGATGGTTTAGACATTTGCAAAGAAGATCAATTGATGCACCAGTTAGGAGATGTGAGTGTTGGGATGTTGAGCCGGCTAAGAGAGGGCGAGGACGGCCCAAGAAGTGTTGGAAAGAAGACCATACGAAGGGATCTTAGTTTTGTGGATGTAAACCCGGGATTGGCCCAAGATAGATCTGAATGGAGGCAAAGAATCCATGTAGCCGACCCTACTTAATTGTGGGAAAAGGCTTTGTTGTTGTTGTTGTAATCACAAATAATGAATATATAAAGAACATGCCACTATGTAAAGAATTAACCGTAGAACATCATGCAAATTTTTAACTAATAAAAAGATGCAATAATGTAGCTCAAATTATAGAGGGAAGTCAGGGGTCTAACTGCACATAAAATTATTAAAAAAAATGCAGAACATGTGCTTAACAGGAATTACCGACCCCACTGGGGGTTTGGCGCAAAATTTCCTTTCGCACGTACCCCCAAGTTGGCTGGACCTAGGCAATAATCTCCGAAAATGCAGGGCCTTTGATGCAATTCTCCCCAGAAACACGTGATATGCACATGCACTGGATCGGAAGGGATTGATGAGGAAATTGTTGGATTGTCGGGGGCTTCAGTGCAATTAGTCCTCCCATGTATGTGCCTTACATGTGGTTGGGGCTTTCGTCTTTGAACTCCTTGTGCATGAGTACGAAGGCGGAGCGATGGAGTCGAGGTCAGGGGAGCGTCGATGGAGAAGGCTTCCTCTGGCGAAGTCGAGCTGATGGGTGGAGCAGATTGACCACCGATCGGCTGGCGAAGTGATGGGCGGAGATGTTTGCAGGCGATGGTGGTGGAGGGGCCTGCAGCGGGCACACGGCGGTGGACGACCTTGAAGTCGAAGCGGTTGTAGTGAGTAGGCGGTTGCTGAAATGCGAGCTGTTGGAGCTGCGAGGTGGTTCTCGCTGAAGGAGGCACAGCATGGAGTCGACGAGGAGAGGAGGTCCTCGAGGCGGTGCTGAGGCTAGAGGACGTGGTTGATCGCTGAGCTCGATGAAGGTGATGTGCTCAATCGGCTTGGTGGTGCACAAGGCCCTGTTGTGCGAGGCACGCAGGGAATGATAGGGGTGGCGGCTACTCTGCTTGGATGGTGGTGGACAACAGCGTAAGGAGGTGCGCGGTGGCGATGCTCGATGGCGGTGGAAGCATTGCTACCGAGGGAGAAGGTTTGGTCGACGAAGATGGATACAAAGGGAGTTGGAACTGAGGATTTGAAGAACGGAGGAAAGGATGGAAAACAGGGGAAAAGGGGGTAGTAGTCGCTTGGGAGACAGAGGACGGAGGCCCTCTTCTTTTTTCTCGCCACGACCATGTCGAATGTGCACGAGAGACTATGTGATCGATCTCGCCCAAAGGTTATCCTCGGAGAGAGAGGAGGGTTGTCACCACCTCCTCAAGTTGTTCCGGATATGGCAGATGATCGCTCTCGTGAGCTCGATGGATCTTATATAGGGAGCAGAGATGAGGAGGCGACGGGGATAAAGATAGAGGGAGGTGGTTGGCCGAAGGTTGGGGATGGCGAGGATAGCGGGGGGGTGGTTTGGGGTCAATTTCGGAGAGAGGTGGCTCGCAGCGGACGTTGCAGGTCGTATGCGAGATTGCGGGAGACGAGGAACGGCTGAACAGGGAGAAGAGATGAGAGCGGGACGTGCGGTGGAGGCATGTGTGTAGAGCCACGTAAGCAGCACGTGCAAAGATTTAAAAAAATGTATTTTTATTCATTTATATTTTTATATAAAATAAAATAAATAAGGTCAAAAACGAGTGACACGTGGCGACTCCAGGAGTTGCCACGTGTCAGCTCCAAAAATTCAAGGAATAAAATCCAAGGGAAGAAATAGCAAACGACCTCGAATCGAAAAATTTTCTTCGCAAAAGTTACTTATCTCAACGAGATCAACAATTTTCACGAAGAGACCAGGAGCAAAAGAGGTCATCTGTGCAAAATGATATTTTTGGTTACTTTATGTACATAGAACACCGTGATTTTTGGCTTTTCTAATTTTTGTGATTTTTAAATTAAGAAAACAAATCGAGAAGAATTATGATAAAATAAAAGATAAATATATACATATTAATCTATTTTTTGGATTTTTAATAAATAAGAAAATAGAGAAATAAAATAAAAATGGAAATCGGGAGATATTTGTACATACTCACAAGGGATACTCGGACCCAGTCAGTTTCTTTGATTTCAATGTTATTTTGGGTTTGGATTTTTGTGCATTTTAATAAAACCTTCATCAAGAATATAAATGGAAAAGAAATAAAAGAAAAAGGGTTAATATGTACATAAAATATCAGGTCAAATATTGCTAAAACACAAAATGCGCAAAAGAGGCCCAAAATCCAACTTTCACATATGAGCTCCGATTTTATGAAATTAGCCTTATTTTGAAGGTCATTGGATATATATTACTTTAAAAGTGATTAGACCTAACTTGAACACTGTATGAGAAAGATACGTACGTTTTAGTCTGTCTATTCTGGAATTCGGATTTTGTCTCACAAGCCAATTATTTGAGTTAATAATTTTTTTGTATTTTTCCTTTAATCTTGTTAGTAATATGTAAACACTGAAGTTTGTTTTGAGGTCAATTGAAGTTAGCATGAATTAATTAAAAATACATGAAGTTAGGTGCAAATGTGAAGATGATTATGAATGCAATCATGAGTGCTAAAATGCAAATATTAATTCTAAGTGCATGGAAGGTATGCAGAATAAATGATGAAATGAAGCTAATTACTTGGAAATGAGGCTCTATTTTCAACTTTTAGTGTGATGAATCACATATTCATCAACCCCCTATGCTTAAACCTTGCTCGTCCCTAAGCAACTAAAATGAAATGCAAAAGTGAAATGATTTTGAATTTCATACCAAGGTCATGAACAAAAGGTGAAAATGGAGCTAAACCTGACCTTTGGATTAATAGTGTGGCAGAACTTCTGTGAAAATTAGGATTTTAAAATCAACAGCCCTCGAGCTCTACATATCATTGTAACAGATCCGGCTCAGAAGTCATCTTAGATCAATCCTTCTCCCAAAGCTTATCCCATGAACATTGAACAGTTGTCTCATGTGTGTGAAAGGTTTTAGCTCACCCCATCAAGAATGTCGGACTACCATGCAAACATCCCTCCTAATAACTCCTCCTCGGGAAGTCAGGTATTTTGTTCTAAGGTCTGTCATGATGTGTTCACAATCGAAAGGGGGGAGAAATGAGAAGAAGGGGAAAAAACAAGAGGGTGACCAGTGTAGACACCTCTTCTTGTGAAACCGGCCAGTTTAGCCAAGTCTCCACCAAGATCTGCAGGTTTTCTTGAATATAACTTTTCTTGTGACACCTCTTCTTATAACTTTTCACTTTGCATATGCTAGATATGCAAATGAAATGCAAATGCATAAGAGGTGCAAGATGATTTTTTAGGGTAAATTACAAAAAGGGACCTAACTTTACGTCGCTTCCCAACTTGGGGACTGATATTTATATTGTAACGAGTAGGGGACTCAAGTTTAGTTTAACGTTAAAGGCCCCAATGTCGTTAGTTGAGGACCTACTTCGTGTAATCACATGACCAATATACCCCTCGTCTTTTGGGGCTAGTTTCTCTTCCTATATTCTTCCTCCACCATCTTCTCCCTCCCCCGTCAACCAGCCTGCTTCCCACTGCCTCCTCCACCCCAACATCGTCTTCTCCACCTGCTCTGCATCTCTCGATCACCACCGTTCCTGGTGGCAAGACTGCAACACCCAGGTGTAATTGGGGACTGGCCCATCTGTAGTTCATAAAGAATCTTCTTTTGGAAAATCTTCGTTTGTTCCGAGTTGGAGCATCTCATATTATAAAGTGCCACCATCATGAACACAATGCGAACGGTTGTCCGATGTTTTATCTGTAGACACTGGGAGCAACGAAAAATTAATATTAAGGCTTCTGAATCCTGCTCAAAAACCTGTGTGGTATAACAACAAGTGCCTCTCATGAGGAACCGATGCAAACAAGGTGATGGGAAAAAAAACATGGTCCCTCAATCTTAAAACGTCAGAGGGGAATGAGGAGGGGGAAAGCACAGATGCTGAAGAGAGAAAGAATGAAGGTGCCACTTATGCTAAAGACCACAATCTACCATGTCCGGAAGTGGACAAGATGGGCCTTGAGGTTGACCGAACAAATGAAGTCTCGGGAAAAAGAAAGGCCAATGGTGTTTTCTCGTTGTAAATTAGTTTGACTTTTGCTTCCTGCACGAATTACTGATTGTAGTTTGAAAGGAAAAACGAGCACTAAAATGCCGAATTTATTTCCATACTTAGCATTTAGTGTCTTTGAACAAAACAAGGAGATTGTTGGTCGTCAATCTAACGGATTAGCAGTTTGCGATGTCCCTCTCGTGGATTCCTCTAAAGATATTGAACGAATGGAAGCTGCGGAGTTAAAGCAGATGGCAATGGAGAAGTAGCAGCTTCTTCAGAAGCAGTCTCTTTACCAAAGCATGAGGTTTCAGATGGTGCTGACAGATGTATCTTTGATTTGAATGAAGGTATTAACAATGATGAAGGTAATGCAAGAGAGTCTCCTGCTAGAGTTCCACTTGGGCGTCCATTTAATGCTTCCGATCGAGGATATGATCTGGCTTTTGTGATGCAAAATCGTCTGTCCTTGGAATTTGATGTAATGTACCTGATGATAGGGTTTTCCATGATATTGTTTCCCATAGCTCCAGCGAGCGATGGATGCCGTTCCTCGATCAGTTTCTCTTCCTAGGGGAGACGATGTTGGGGCGGTGGAGGAGGCAGTGTGCAGTGGGCTGGTTGGCGGGAGAGGGAGAAGACGGTGGAGGAAGAAGATAGGAAGAGAAACTAACCCACAATAAACGAGGGGTATATTGGTCATGTGATTACACAAAGTAGGTCCTCAACTAACGACGTTGGGGCCTTTAACGTTAAACTAAACTTGAGTCCCCTGCTTGTTACGATATAAATATTAGTCCCCAAGTTGGGAAGCGATGTAAAGTTGGGTCCCTTTTTTGTAATTTACCCTTTTTTTATTCATCATTTTTTGTATGAATGCAAGGATGATATGCAAGAGTAACGATTTTTTTGTTTTTTTGAAGATTTTTACTCATCCCGTATTTATTGCATAATATATACAAAAATATGTGAAGTACGAGCAATAGGTAAAGTATATATGTAATATATACACGCTCCCATATACTTAGCGTATGCTATGTCCTCAGAGCGCAAGAAGCGACGAAACGACATAGCTTGCGTTAAGCGTGGGAGAGTGAAAAATAAAAAAGGTGTACAGAAGTCAATCGCCCCCATATACTTAGGCTCGGATCAGACTAAGTATAAGAGAAGATCAAAAAGTGAAGCGATCACGGTCAAGAGGAGAAATAGATGAATATTTACAGAATGGGCATCAGTCCCTCCTATACTTAGGCTCTGGTCAACCTAAGTATAGAACAAGAGTGAGTATAAGAACCTATGAGATTTGGAGAATATTCAGATCGACTGGGGAATAGAATGATGAGTAAATACAGATAGCATCGGTCCCCACCTATACTTAGTCCTTGGACTAAGTATAGGAAGAAAATATACAAGGGAACCGATGGGGGCGGGGGGAAGGGTAGTCGATGATCAAGACGGTTTACGATCGATCTTTTCCGAGACATGTGGTGGAAGGGAATATTGATAGAAATAAGACGAATCAAAAGATTCCCAGCCATCATCAGAGTTGTCATCAGAAGAATGATAATTAAAAACCATGGCACTCCAAATATTTCTATTCTTAAGCTGTTTTTAAAAGTGTGCTCAGTTTCCGATTCAATCTGTTCTTCCTCTGAATATTCAGATGAACAAGTATCAGTCTGATCATAACAAATTGTTCCGGTGTATTGAATGGGATCAGGAGAGTCGACTTTAGAAGAATAATAGAGAGGGACAAGGAAAGTCCAAAGTAGGTCGGCATACGACTGCTTGTTCCGATCAGGCTCCATATTCTCCGAACTGAGCACTCCCATAGTGGTCGCATCCTCTGAACCTGATGAGGAATCCTCAGAAGATTCTTTTTTCAAAATGTTGAAAGTGACATTCTTAGTCGGTTCAGGAGGTATTCTTACTGACTATAGGTTCTTTATCAAATAGGTCTCCATATAGATTGTAATACTTTTGTAAAGTTAGCACACGTCCTGAGTAGGTGTTCTCTGTTGGCTTTGCATGTGTGGACTAAAGGAGATCTGAAATAACCTTGTCCGGGTGTGGTGAATCGGATGTATCTCGGTTGATTTTATTCACCTTTATAGCATTGTCAGTCGTTTCATAAGATGTCTTTTTCGTTTGTGTCTATGATAAGTGGAGAGGTCTGGGCATATGAGGATTCTTCTATGTCACAACTGACGGCTTCTTATTTGGTTGTCTCAGTGTTTGGTGTGTCCTCGAGAATTGATTGGTTTGGTTTGGGTTCGGGAATATGATGTCCTGAGTCTCGCAATCAATAGTCGCTCTAGCGGATGCCAGATGGCAGAAACGGCTTTCGCAAAATAAAGAGACTCAGATAAATCTCCTCGGTGTTCAATGTCCAGGACAATGAAGTTCACTCTATGTGCGACACCTTGGAAAATAATGACGACAGAAAAATTCCTCCCAGTCTTTTTGTGGATCGATCGGGAAATTGAACGATCACTCGAGTCTTTCTACCATCTCCTCCTTTGTCACGGTTAGGGCCCCCTACCATGATATGGTGTAGAGCTCCTCCTACCATGAGATGCAGCCATGACTGAAGATGTCTGAGACTGTGGGGTACCACCAGAGGATAAGGAGAGCCTACTCAATCTTGCAATATGCCTCCTCCATAAAGGTATGGTGGCATCAGTAAGAATCTGTGCTCGAGCAATGTCGTACTCAGGATCAAGAATTGTTAGAAGGACCCCAATCATCGCAGAGTCTATATGCCTTGAGCTGCTCTAGCGTAGGAGACAATGGAATGTAACCATGGAGCTTCTCAAACATATCCTTTAAAGAAGTGTAAAAGATACGGAGGGGAAAACAATCTTGCTTCTATGTGAAGATATCATGTTGGAGTTGCAGTATCTTCAACTCATTCTTCGCCGGAGAGTATGTAGCGGCGAGAATGTCCCACATAGACTTTACAGTAGACTGACTCGTTATATCATTAGTTATCTCTGTTGATACAGTCCCAGATAGCCATTAGCCACGTATGTGCATATGCATCGTCTGCCTCCCATGAGGCATTTGCCCCTGTCTTGTCACTTGGCTTCTCCGTCGTGAGGATGTGCTTTTTGCCATTGCACTGCATTAAACTCATGAACTGCATGGCCTACAGTTCATAAATTTTTTCCATCCATCTTGACGATGGGTGATGGACTTTTGAAGGCACCCAGGAATGAAACAACTGCTTTTTTGTCTGACATGATGACAACAATCTCCAAGACCGGGTCTGCACACAGAAGAACTTGTGTCTACACAGAGATACAAGAAGACGGTTGTGGGTGTAACGTATACCACAACCTCTTCCATTCTTTGGAGACCTCTTTGGGTAACTAGGGTTTTTAGATGATCAAGTTACACCCTAAAAACCCAGAAACAAGCCTAACAGGATGTGGGAGAGGTGACGACGACCTTAGGGCTTCACGACAAGATGTCAAAAATTGTTGCCCGGACCCCTATTGTTGGTCCGGTGGCGACGGTTGTTGCCACGGTTGAGCAGCAGCTGATGATGGTTGCTAGGCGGCGGTTCGCGACTGCGACTGCTGGGTGACGATCGGAGGCTCTGTATGAGCACGGACCGGTGGTGGCGGTGGCCGATCGCTTGAGGCGCGCTAGGATTTTGGTGGGGTAGGGATTCTAGGGCACAGGCTCCAGCCAAGGACTGTCTCTCTGATACCATGTAGAAGAAAAATGAGGAAATGAAAAGTATCATTAATCGTAGCCCTAGAGCTCTTTTATATGGGAGAAAAGCTCTATGGGAAAATTACATAAAGTAGACTGAAGAAATAGAGAAATATAAAATAAAGACAAAGAGATATAAGTATCTCAACAATAAAGGCGGTGAAGGAGGTAGTGGAGGTGGTGATGATAGTGGTGGTTGCATGTAGATTTCATTATCCGAGTCTGAGGAAGTCAACCGATCACATGTAGGAGAAAAGTACATCACCAACCCTAACATCAGTACTAACATAATACTTCATGTGTAGTGGATCATAGCATCTATACCCTTTTTGTGTCCTGGAGTAGCCAACAAAGACACACTTGAGTCACTGATTTAGGAGAGAGCTTGTCAACACCTGGAGAGAACTGGTGAACAAAGGCGACCGAGCCAAAAACACGAGGAGTAAGTGAGAACAATTCTTTCTCAGGAAATGCAAGTGAAAAGGGAACTTTTCTCACCCAAGACTGATGAGGGCATGCGATTAACAAGATAGCATGTCGTAAGAACAGCATCACCCCAAAAAGAATGCGATGCATGACTCTGAATGAGAAGAATTCTGGTAACATCAAGCAAATGGCGATGCTTCCTCTCTGCAACACCATTTCGTTGGGAAGTATAGGCATATGATTTTTTATGAATAATACCCTGAGTTAAAAAAACAATTAGAGAGAGCATGAGTACAGAATTCCAAAGCACCATCAGTTCTCACAAATTTCACAGAAGAAGAAAACACATTCTGCACTTCATTGATAAAGTTTTTTATAACATCTCCTACTTTAGATTTATTCTTTAGTAAAAAGACCCAAGACAGACAAGAGAAATCATCTACAACTACAAGATAAAACATACGTCCCTAACGATCGGGAACACGATTTGGACCCCAAATATCAATATGAAATAAATCAAAAATGGAGTTATTATTCCGACTCTGACAACTAAGGAAGGTATACCGATGATGCTTTCGCAATTGACATACCTTACATTGAAAGGATGAGTGAGGAGAAATAGAACACGACACATCTTCTGGAGCAGGAGATGACCAAAGTGCAGATGCCACGTAAAGGGTGAGACATGACAAGCAGAATGAGAGGAAATGCATGCATAAGGGGTTCGAACCAAACGATAGAGACCATCATATTCACGGCCACAACCAAATCACCTTGCCCATAAGGATGTCCTGAAATACAATAGAAGATGGGTCAAAAATAGCTCGACAAGGTAGATCCTTCGTAATACGACTAATATATAACAAATTCATAGAGAAGTCAGGTGCATGCAACACATTCTGCAGACGCGTTGAGGGTGTCAAACTAATCTCCCCATGTCCAGTGATCGGGGAATGAGTCCATTCTGCTATAACCACAGTCCGTCCTGGCAGAATATGTCTGTATGTTGTAAGTTGACCTCTATCTCCACACCAAGGAAGGTCGTATTGATATCAATATCATTTCGGTCCGCCCAGAAATAGATATATCGGGATATATAGCCAATATATCGACGATATCGGTGGAAATGTCGGAAATGGCTCAAAAAAATCATTTTTTATCGTTTTTTCAGACATTAAGATCACCCAAGATATTAAAACAACAAATAACCTACAAATATACACTTATGCCACACATATCGGTCATTTATAGCCATATATCGCACATATCAGTCATATCGAACATATCGTTGTTAATGTTTATTCCTGACCTATAGATATTGGAAATGGATTCCATTCAAGTTCTTGTAATATTAAATAACTTACAAATATACAATTAGATGACACATATAGATCATTTTGTGAAGACTATGATCCTTATATTGCACATATCAGTCATATAGAACATATCGTTGGTACTATTAGTTGTTGTCCTATATATATATTGAAAATGGAGTTCATCCAAGTTCTTAGATCACTAAATAACTTACAAATATACTCTTAAATCATGCATATCGATCATCTATGAAGCTTATATCACATATATCGATCATTTCGAACATATCGATATTAATGTTGATTCTTGACTTGTAAATATTTTTTTGAGAATTGACTGTAGATATTGGAAATGTATTTCATTCAAGTTCTTACCACATGAAATAACTTGCAAATATACACCAAGTTAAAGAACCACTGTATGCACCCTCCCGTCGCATCATACCCTTCTAGGTGTAGCTAGATATGTTTTAATATTAGGTGTAGCTTGATAAGTAGTGGAATCAATCTTGCATGAATAATAGATTGATATATAGAGATATCGGCGAAACATCAGCGATATCGATCAATATCAGGGATTTTTTGTATCGATATGAGCCGATATGGCGATATATCATAGATATATCGTTGATATATCGTTGATATGGCCTTCTATGCTCCACACAAGTGATGTGTAGCACCAGAGTCCATAATCTATTCTATAACATCATATTCACTACAGCTAGTAAGTGTTGGTGGAAAAAGTTATTCTGTTATTCCAAAGAACCCTAGGCTCTCTTAAATAGAGATAGGCCATGGGTAAGTTACATAAGATGCAACCAAGAAAATAAAAATAGCATAAGCGGTACACTGACTACATAATTATCTCTACACTCTCCCTCAAGATGGAGCATAGATATCAATCATGCTCAGCTTGGAAGAACACTTCTGGAATGGTCCTCTGAGCAATGGCTTGGTGAAGATGTCAGCAGTCTGCTCCCCTGAACTAACATGTGAAGTGGAAATCAGGCCCTTCTGGATCATATCTCTAGTGTAGTGGCAGTCCAACTCAATATGTTTCGTTCTTTCATGAAAGGCAGGATTATTGGCAATGAACAATGCGGCTTGATTGTCAGACTGTAGCTACATGGGTAGAGGTACATCTATATGCAAGTCTTCTAGTACAGCTCGAACCCACATCATCTCCGTACTTGCTTGTGCCATGGCCCTATATTCAGATTCAGCACTAGATCTAGCCACAACTGTTTGCTCCTTGCTTTTCCAAGAAACCAGAGAGATGCCCACAAAAACTGCAAAGCCCGAAGTAGACTTCTGATCCTTAGGGCATCCTGCATAATCCGCATCCGCACATGCCGAGATAGATAAATTTGTTTCCTTTCTAAACAACAATCATGTGCCTGGAGACGACTTTAGATACCTTAGTATCATATATATGGCATCCATATGTACATGTCTCGGTTGTTCCATGAGCGGGCTCACCCAACTAACTGCAAAGGCAATATCAGGTCAAGTTATAGTGATGTAAAGAAGCTTACCCACCATTTCTCTATACCTTCTCCTGTCAACTTCCTCTGTATCATTATCATTTAATTTCATGCTGGGATCCATAGGAATACTTGAGGGTCTACACCCAACCATGCCCGTCTCGACAAGCTTATCTGTAATATATTTCCTTTGGGTCATCACAAGGCCATGTGCATTCCTGGCAAACTCCAACCCCAAAAAGTATCGTAGAGTACCAAGATCTTTTGTAACAAACTGACAGCCCAAAAATGCTTTTGCCATCTTTATCCCTTGAGTATCATCTTCTGTAACCAAAATATCATTAACATACACCATGATGACAACCATACCTCTAGGAGTCTTCTGGACGAACAACGAGTGATCCGCATTTCATCTCTTGAGTCATTGTTGTTCAATTAGACGGGAAAGCTTCTGAAACCACGCTCTTGAGCTTTGTTTAAGGCCATATATTGTCTTATGAAGTCTACACATCATATGATTCTCCCCATCAGCAGCAAACCCCGGAGGCTGCTGCATGTAGACCTCTTCCTGCAGATCGCCATACAAGAATGCATTCTTAAGATCAAGTTGAAACAAGGGCCAATCACGTACCACAGCAACGGACAGAAGAATACGAAGAGTGGAATGACGAGCAACTGGAGAGAAGGTATCCATATAGTCCATGCCATATGTCTGAGTAAAACCTTGCGCCACTAGCCTTGTGTTGTAACAGTCAAGACTACCACCTACATGATACTTAACGGTGAATACCCATTTGTGGTTAACGACAGATGCTCTTGAGGGAGCGGGAACCAAGCTCCATGTACCCTGTGACTGTAAGGCAGCCATTTCCTCCTCCATAGCAGAACGCCAGCAGTCAATCTTCAAGGCATCCTGATAATTCCATGGTATCTCCACGGAAGACAAAATCACAGCAAACCTCTGAAAGTCCCCTGTGAGACGATGAAAGGAAATCTGAGAAGCAAGAGGATATGATGCACGCGTACGCTTCTTCTTCTGTATAGCAATAGGGACATCCAGACCATCAACCACAGTACTCATCGGTTCACATCCCTCCTGCAATGATGAACCCTGCACTTGCACACTATCCGACCCGTCATTAGTAATAACATCTGGACATACCTGGGGCGTGTTGGATGATTGACGTGCAGCATGAGCAAGACCCAATCGACGTGTATAATATTTAGGTAATGGGGAGACAGGTGGTTTTGGTGGTGGGGGGGATGATGTTGGTGTGACAACAGGAACGAGGATGCACGTTGGTGGACTCAAAATAGGAGGAACATAGACCTCGTCATAAGATGTGGATGAGGCCAACTTGTCACCTGCAGGTGAGAAGTGCATAACATACTCAAAGAATGTAACATCAGCACTGACAAAGTATTTCCTGTTTACAGGATCATAGTAATGGTATCCCTTCTGAGTCCGAGAGTAACCCACAAAGACACACTTGACAGCCCTAGGCGAGATCTTGTCAAGTCCAGGAGACAACTGATGAACAAAAGCAACAGCACCAAAAACATGAGGAGTAAGTGAGAATAATTCCTTGTCTGGAGTGTTTCCCCCGACCTTTTAGACTTCAAAAAAAATTCCTTGTCTGGAAAAACAACAGAAAGAAGAATTTCCTCACCAAGTAACGAGGACAGCATACGACTCACAAGGTAACAAGCTGTAAGTACGGCATCTCCCAAAAAGAAATAGGTGCACAACTCTGGAAAAGCAGGGATCGAGTAATATCAAGAAGATGACGATGTTTTCTCTCTGTGACTCCATTTTGTTGAGATGTGTATGCACATGTGGTTTGATGAATAATACCTCTTGACGAAAATAACTGTGAGAGAGAACGAATGCAAAATTCCAAAGCATTATCCGTACGAGCATATTTCACATACAACAACAACAACAAAGCCTTTTCCCACAATTAAGTAGGGTCGGCTACATGGATTCTTCGCCTCCATTCAGATCTATCTTGGGTCAATCTCGGACTTATAAGATTTTGCACATAAGAGGAAAAAATATTTTGCACTTCATTTATAAGATTTTTTATAACATCCCCTGCTTCAGATTTATTCTTTAATAGAAATACCAACGATAAATGAGAGAAATCATCAACGACTACAAGATAAAACCTATGTCGCTAGTGATCAGGAACATGACTCGGACCCCAAATAAAGGGGAGCTACTGCTCCGACACTGACGACTAGGAAAGCTAGCTCTATAGTGCTTTCCCAACTGACAGGCTTCACGCCGGAAGGAAGAAGTTGGAGAGATCTAAAGCAAGAGATGACACATCTTCTGAAGAGGAAGGTGACCAAAGCGTAGATGTCATGTATACAGAGAGACTGATCCGGCTGAATGAGAGGAGACGCCAGCATAGGAATTTCGGACTAGACGATAAAGACCATCCTGCTCAGAACCATAGCCAATCACCCTGCCCGTTAGAATGTCCTAAAATATAAGAGACGATGGGTCAAATATAGCACGACAGTGTAAATCCTTTGTAATCTGACTAATAGAAAGTAAGTTCATCGAAAAATCGGGGCAAGTAAAACATTCTGTAAATGCATGTAAGGTGACAAAGTAATCTCCCCCTATCCAATAATGGGTAAATGAGTCCCATCAGCTATTACCACTGACCTCCCTGGTGGAATCTCCCTGTATGACGCAAGTCTATCTCTGTCGCGGCAAAGATGGTGTGTTCCACCAGAGTCCATAATCCAATCTGAGACATCAGAACTATGGCATGATGGAAAAGCACAAGCACTACCTGAGGTGCTAGCAATGGCAGAAGTACTGGTAGACGTCAAAGCAGCAATATCTGAAGAGCCTCCTGGAGAATCTGTAGATACGGGAGGCATAATATCTCGCAATCTCACAACGAGCTCCTCGAACCTCTAATCTGAAGTAGATGCCGAGGGAGATGCAACGTTCTCGGCTACTCGCGCCGAGCTGGAAATCCATGCTTTGAATAGCATGTATCCTCAGCATGTCCTATGCAATGACAAAAGGTGTATGGCTGGCGAAAACGACCGCCTCGCCACGAGGTCCACGGCCACGGAATTAAGAAGGATCACCTCTCTCTCTGAAAGCAACCATCCCCGAGGGTGGTGGAGTAAAAGCACTGGACGAGACAGAGATGCGGCTGTCTTCGGTAGACTTCCTCCATAGGAGGAATGATAGCATCGGCAAGAATCTGCGATCGAGCAGCATCATATTCAGAATCAAGGGTCGTAAGCAGGACCCCCGCCATTGTAGCATTCCTAAATGTCTTCTGCTGCTCGGGGGAGGCCGTGAGAGGAATGATACTGTAGAGTTTCTCAAACATCCCCCGTAGGGATGTATACAAAGAGTGAAGTGACCGCCCATTCTGCTTCATTGTAAATATGTCGTGCTAGAGCCGTAACATCTTGGTCTCATTTCGCACCTGTGAATATGTTGCCGCCAATATGTCCACATCGCTTTAGCGGTGAGCCGACGAAGAACATCATTATCAATCTCCAACGATAATGTGCCTGAAAGCCAGCTTTTGGTGTACGAATCATTAGCCTCCCAGGAGGCATAAATCCCAATCTTCTCTGTTGGCTCTTCTTCGGTAAGAATGTGCTTCTTACCGTCGACTTCATGATGCTCATGAATTGAATCGCCCACAGCTCATAGTTCGTCCCATCCATCTTGACGATTGACGCACGACCTTTGAACGCATCAATGGAGGGCATATCGACCTTGTTTTCTGACATATCCTCAGAGATGAAGAACTAGGGTCTGTAGACCAAAAGACAAGTGTCTACATAAACTTCATACGATTTGAGTGCATATGTAGACTTTATGCACTTAAATCCATATAGATGACAGGGGTCTACGGGTGGGGTCGGTTGGGGTAGGCTGGCAGTTGTAGGTGAAGGATATGGAAAATATCCTCAAGCGCATCACGGAAGCGTGATCGTCGTATCGAATACAACGAAGAACGACTAGTCGTACTAGTTATTCGGTGCAGCGGAATTTAAAAATTTTATTCGATGAAACCACATGATCCGAAAACCATTCTCAGATCGTTTCATCTATAACCACAACAAGTATAATGCAATACCTCTTGAAGCGTGGTTGATCAAGTCTCTAAAGGAAGAGACCTCCTGTCTCAAGTCCGATCGTCGGCGAGACCGCTTGCGAGCGCGGGGATGAACCGCGTTGTCCTCGCAATCCAAGAAGATGATCCAAGCGTGGTTGCTCCTGATCTCGTCGCACGAGATCAAACGTCTCCTTCGTGAGAGGAACTCTCCAAGAAGACGGAGAACCGAAGAACGTCGAAGCGGCGGCGCGGTGGCGAAGGCGACGACGGTTCTCTACTCTAGGGTATGGTGGACGGCCACCAACAAGAGAGGGAGAGAGGGCTGGCGTGTATGAAGAAATGAGGGAGAGAGAGAGCTCCAATATTGCTTATCATTAGAGAGCATAGTATGCCTCTCTATTTATAGGGTTTTGGGATCCATGGATCTCAATCCATGGGACACATAAAATCAATGGGTGAGATTGATTTGTGTCAATCCAATGGCCAAGATTGTTGTTGTCAAAAGCAACAAATTTAGGACAAAATATATTTGACAAAATCAAATATAATTTATTCCTAAATCAACCCAACAAATAAGGAGAGAAGATACATGGAGATTTCATCTCCATGTACCTTCCAAGTGGACAGCCACACATTCCTTATAGGAATGTTGTGCCGCCCCTTGAGATTGCATGGAGATTGCAATCTCATGGAAATCCATGAGATTGCATATCTCCTTGGAATCTCTCTTATTTATTTGCAACAAATTTATTGGGTTTTATTCTCCAAAAAATAATTCACAATTATCTTTGAGAATATTGCATTCTTGCCATGGAAAAAATTGTGAATCATATTCACAACCCAAAACAACATATAATTCATATTGTTAATTAATTACACAATGTGTATCCAATACACATAATAATTAATCAACACATATAAATTATAATTAGCTCTCTCTAATACATTATAAATCACATTTATAATATATTATGAATAATTGGATATTTCTATCCACATTAATTAAATCACATTTAATTAAATTGGATAATTTCTTCACACATTAAGATGATTAAATCACATTTAATCATTATTTCTTCATTGCTTAGATCTTATGGAATTATTCTTGAACCCTTCAAGAATAATGCAATCTCTTCGCAGATACTTGGAGATAAGGACAGGGCGATTGTATTGTTCCACGTATAGTGACATGGATATTGAGATCATATCTCAAATCCAGATCGCGGGCCTCTCATAGATGCTTGATCAAATCAAGACCGTAAATCTAATCTTCTCATTGTATCTGAATCACATTCAGATCAATGTCCAACACTTGGACCAAGATCAGATCACTTCTCTACTGAGAGGAGTCACTAAAATCCAGACCCGTTTCATCACTCCCTAGGAATGGAAGCGTCATGGTTATACAATCGTTTATGATCAAATCACCCTCAGGTATTCCCAATACCTGTACATCCTGCATACTGGAAGACTCAGACTAAACCCGAAGTATCGGATCAACTTTATACTGTCTACTTCATGGTTTTATCAGTAAGTTTCTCATTCGATCATTGGGAGTTGGTATCGATCATACACTTTCCAAAAGTGTATATCATACCTAGGTCTTGATCATATACTAAAAGTATATATCAAACCTACAAATTCAGTCAAGCTTCCAAAGCGAGACGACCATGCGCATGGAATTTGATTCATCCCAATATCTCATGAGTGAGTTCATGTCTTCCGGTTCAGTAACTGAACATGTATGATCCCTTTGAGAGATCGTATTACTCATATGCCCTTATATGCACACCAGCGCGCCGGTGTATAGACCTTGATTAGGTCATCAACCTATTGGTCTGCCAAATGTACACACTCAGACATATAGTAACACATCTGTCTCCGGTCAGAGGATGCGTGCCTATATCATGACAGCATATGATATAGGACTTTGGTTATCTCGATCTCGTTAAGTCAACTCTTTGACCTAACTAATCTGACACCTCCGAATCTCTATTCCTATGCAGAGGACCTGCATCAAGAGGTCGGTCAGATATCAGCCTTCAGAGATAGGATTGCCATCTCCTACTCAGGCTGGAGATCATCTCTTAATAATCATTTGACGGTGCTTGATGAGTCCTCAATCTAACTCTTTAGATATTCATCCAAGCACCAGCCTCTATGATTCAATAGTTGAATCAACAGCTGTATGATCATCAAGATGGCCATGGTACATAACCCTAATTGTACTAAGGGACCTATTATACAAATTATTCATTCTTCATTTCAGATCAGGGAATGATATTTGCAATAACATTTATTGCATAATGGCTCGCCGTGGGCTCGCATTTCCAACAGTAGGGGCCAACGAGAAGGGGGCGGCAAGGTGGCGGGGAGGAGGCGACGAAAGTACGAAGAGGTGGATACGGGCGGGAGGAAAGAAGGGGCGAGAAGGAGGCAACGCCGGTAGAGAAGGGAGAGAAGGGGTGTTGACGGCAAGCGGTGAGGGTTTTAGGGTTCTAGCTCTGATACCATGTTGTGGAAAAAGTTATTCTGTTATTCCAAAGAACCCTAGGCTCTCTTATATAGAGACAACCCATGGGTAAATTACATAAGATACAACCAAGAAAGTAAAAATAGCATAAACGGTACATCAGCTAATAATTATCTCTATACTAAGTGTTGAAGTATTTGGTTGTACGCCATATGTATGGGAGATGGGTAAATGGATCTTGGAGAGGATCCATTTACCACATCCAGGGTTTAGTACCACATCTACCACCTATGGGATGTGGAGACTTCGTGGGTGCTATATATAGAGCCCCACACCCCTGTAGTCCATTGAGAAAAGCAATAGAAGCATACGCCCCGTTGAGGGCTTCTCCCGTGGTTTCATCCCGCTCCTCACGGAGTAGGGTTCTACGTTAAATCTCGATGTTCTTCTTATTCTTCTTTATCTTTTTCCATGTTCGCTTCCGCATGTTTATTTTCTAACATGGTATCAGAGCGGGTCGATTCTTGAGGTTTTTCAAGTTTTTTCTTTCGAGATTCGATTGTAATGTTGTTCGTTCTCGAAGATTATTATTCAACCATGATCGTGTGTGGTTCAAAGTTGTTTTAAGATCCTACAAAGTTCTAGAAATTCTGGGGGTTTCTATAACCCTAGATCCGATGTTCTAAGAGGCGTCTGGATTCATGATTTCTTTTTCGATGCTCCAAAGGATTCTGCCTCCTCTCAGTTCAAGGTTGCGATCGAGCAGCCCTTTAAGCAGATTTCAGAACACTACGATCCAACAAGAGGCAACATCAGGGTTCCAATATGAAACCCTAGGGTGCGCAAGTCCTAGCGGTAGTCCTCTTCTCCCATATCGGCGGCGTTTCCCCTCTGACTTCCCGGCGGCTCCAAGGTCGCGATCCCCCGCGGTCACATCATCTCCAAGCGGCAAAGGCTACTTTCCCTTCAGGTGTTCCTCTGCCTCGAGTCACAAGCACCACCGCAACTCCACCAACAGCAGGAGGCGGGGGCCTTCTTCTGCAAGCTCGTGGCGATCCTCCCTTTCTTCCTCCAAGCCGTGAGCAACTCGCGACACCTCCTTCGCACGGGCGGCGCACGAAAACACCCAGCGGTGGCACCATCTTCGGCGAGCCCTCTACGCGCAAAGATCTCAACCTCGCGTAGGCGGCGCAAGGCGACATACTCGATGGCGCCCTCCTCCTTATCCCTTCAGATCACGGCGCGCAGCCCCTCTTCAGCCGCACCTTCCTCTTCGCGCCATCGAGATCTCAAGGCGGCGCAGGCGTGCAGCCCCTCCTCCAGACCTAAACATCCAGGCGCAAGGCTCCAGTGCACCAAGGTATCGCGCTACAAGCGCCTCCATCGTGAACGGCACAGTCCCTCGCGCGACCTCCTCTTCGTGAGGCGGCACCTCCTCTCAAATGGCCCAGGCGGCGGAATATGAAACCCCATCGGGGGAGGCGGGGTGTTGGAAATCCTAAATAGGGTTAGACCCCAGATCCAGTTTCTTTATAAAAAAAATGTGTATTGTTAATGTGGGCCGACGATTCAAAAGAAAATGGAAAAGGCCCATAAAAAAAAGAAAGAGGGGCAGGCTCAAGTAAGTCGAATGCAAAAAAAATGAAAGAGGTGCGTACAAAAAAATTATATCGTACGCTAAAGTTTTAAAAAAAATAATAAGTCGAAAAAAATGATGGAACGGCTTATGTTAAAAAAATATTTGGCGGCTATTTAAAAAAAAAGACAAAAAGCCGCAAGTTCATGTTTTTTCTCCAATTATCTTGTCTTCTCCCAACATAGTCGATGTCATGTATTCCGACTAGTATGGGAGAGACGGGGAGTATTGTGTAGAGTCACAGGTCTTATTCAGATATCAGACCAGCTAGATATCCAGACTCTACAGTTTTACGGATGAAGATTCTCCGTGCGCACGTATCAGACTCGGCATTCAGATTCCGAGTCTACAGTTTGATGCGCAGGTTCAGACTCGACGATTGTTCCGAGTCTCCAGTTTCAGACACACACAAATATGCGATCTTCTTCTCATATGAGCACACGTATGCCATCGTTTGTTCATGATCCCCATCATATTTTGTTGTTTCAGCCAGAGTTTTCATGTGAGCCATAGGGACTCCAGAGTAGAGGACCATTCCATATGCCATGTTGGCAAGGGTTTTCATGTGGTATCGTAGGTACTCCGGAGTAGTGTATCATTCTCTGTGCCAGATGGGAGAGACCCAGTTCTCCGACGAGAAGACTCATTTCCAGTTACAGCGACTCTGACCGACGTAGTTCAGAGCACATGCTCTCCGACGAGGAGATTCAGTTAACTCACACTCCAGCCCGTTCATCCTCCTCATCTGCACGGCATCAGAAGCAGCATCCTCGACAACATCAGTTGTGCGCGTTGAGTTGATATTGTCAGTACGGTCTTATAGTGTGAGTTGAGTTTCTTTCTGTTTGTCCAAGCTGAGCATTGCATGCTCCAGCTTGAGGGGGAGTGTTGGAGTATTTGGTTGTGCGTCATATGTATGGGAGATGGGTAAATGGATCTTGGAGAGGATCCATTTACCCCATACAAGGTTTAGTGCCACATCTACCACCTGTGGGATGTGGAGATTCCATGGGTGCTATATATAGATCCCCGCATCCCTGTAGTCCATTGAGAAAAGCAATAGAAGCATACGCCCCGTTGAGGGCTTCTCCCGCGGTTTCATCCCGCTCCTCACGTAGTAGGGTTCCACGTTAAATCCCGTTGTTCTTCTTGTTTTTCTTTATCTTTTTCCATGTTCGCTTCCGCATGTTTATTTTCTAACAGTAAGTGCATAAGTACTACATGAGGTACTAGAAGATGCTAAAGCAGGCACATCTGAGTGACTTCCCGAGACCGATGAAGAAGCAATGGGACTAGCGGGAAGCATAATGTCCCTCAATCATACTACAAATTCATCAAAACTCTGATATGAAGAGGAAGCAGCCGAGGGCTCAATCTGCTCGGCTACTCGGGCAGAAGCAAGGAAGCCATGCTTAGAATAGTATGTATCCTCTGTATATCCAGGATGATGGCAGTAAGAACACGGCTGACGAATACGACCTCCTCTTCCACAAGGTCCACATCCACGAAACTAGGAAGCGTCTCCTCGACATCAGGAGGCAGCCATCACTGAAGAGGTCTGACCGGTAGCAGTGGATGGGGCAGTGATTCTACTGAGCCTACGGAAAGCTTCCTCCATGGGATGAATTGTGGCATCTGCAAGAATCTGGGAACGAGCAGCCTCATACTCAAGATCAAGGGCTGCCAGGAATACACCAACCATGGTGCATTCCTATAAGTCTTCTATTGCTCAGGAGCAGATGTGAGGGGCATGAAGCTATGGAGCTTCTCGAACATCCCACACAAGGATGTATATAACGAATGAAGTGATCGTCAATTTTGCTTGATAGTAAAGATATCGTACTGAGTTGCAAAATCTTAGTCGCATTCCTCATCTGTGAATAAGTGGTTGCGAGAATATCCCATGTAGCCTTGGCGGTGGGGTGATATAATACATCATTGGCGATCTCTATCGTCAATGTACCTGAAAGTCAAACCTTGGCATATGCATCATCCACCACCCACGAGGTGTTAACACCAGTTTTCTCAGCTGGCTCCTCCGCGGTAAGAATGTGTTTCTTACATGTTGACTTCATAATGTTCATGAACTGCATAGCCAAGAGCTCATAGTTCGTCTCGTCCATCTTAAAATCGACGTTGGACCTCTGAAAGCGCTTTTGGCGAGAACGTCGACTTTGTTTTCTGACGTATTGCCAGATGAAGAAAAACTTAGGGTTTTGTAGACCAAAAGATGAAAATTTACAAAGACATGAGGACTTGAATGCATAAGTAAACTTATGCAATCAAATCCATCAATCAACAACAGAAGTAAATGCACGAATAGAAGGGCTCGGAGCCCGCGACTAGTCGTCGGTGACGGCCAGTCGCTGCAACGAGGGAGCCGACGACTGGTGGAGAGACTGGTGACAATTGGATGCACCAGCAACGACGGCGGTCGATGGAGAAACCGGCGGTAGCCGGATGTACTAGCGGCAGTGGGACCCGCAGTAGAGAGAATGGGAGACGGCGGCACCCAACGAAGGAGAGGATGGGAGAGAGCGCGGGTATGGTTAGGGTTAGGGTATGAGAACTCCGACCTAGGACCGTCGCTCTGATACCATGTTGGAAAAAGAGTGAATCATAGTTTATTCTATGAACACTAGGCTCTCTTATTTATAGAAGAGACTTATGGGTAAATTACATAAGATAGACAAGAGAACAGAAAAATAGGAAAGTTGTACAGAAACATACATATAACTTTACAAATAGGTATGTGCTTAACCCTGTAAAAAACAGTCGACTTATCCTTTAATCGATCCATTTAGACTACAAGGTGGGATAGTTGCTCGGACTAAGGATAATTGGCCCTTAGTCGACCAACCAACTAAAAGGCCCGTTTAGTCAACTGACTAGGCTAATTAGTCAGCTTTTTGGAACAATTTTTCTTCTTTTTAAAAGAAAACTTTATCTAAGGTGCTTAATGCTCTATTGGAATTCATTTGTTTATGTTAAGCCATTATGATAGTACAAAAATGTACAAATTTAAGTAAAAATATAAGAATATATGCACATAAAATTATTTATAAATTTCAAATAATTAAAAAATACAAAACCAACAAAAGTCTAACTAAATCCATTTAGTCTCCCAACTGCCAGTTAATCCTTAGTCAATGACCCAGCCGATCCGACTACCGACTAGTGCAACCTCAACCGTGCTCAGCACAGAAAGATGCATCATCTTCCTGAATCTTCAAAGATGGAAGGCCAAGAGTCGTATCTCTTCGAGTTCCTGTAGGAGCACCCCTACGTACAGTAACCACATTGCCGACTTCAAGTTCCTCCACTGCAACCTAGAAGGATGCATTCCCCACCTCAGGATGTAGGATAGAGTGAGGTGATGAGTTTTTCAACGTAGCCACTACGATGGCATCCATGCCTTCACCTCTCCTCAAGCCATCAAAGACGATGTTGATGAGATTTTCGATGCCTGCAAAAATATTCTCCAATGTCGTGTGGTCACAAGAAAGGAGAGGCACGCCTCTCAACATTAGAAGCTTGTATGTTAGCATGTGTTGTACCATCCCTAGGCATCAGTCTTCGCCAGCAAACACCTCTGGAAGTCTCCTTCCCCGTCTGATCAGCTAGCAAGATGCACACCTCCGTAGCAGATAGACCACGTGGGTGCACCATCGAATCATCGAGGTGGATGACCTCTCCACTGAAGGTTTCTCCGATCATTATGCCAATGCCCTCTGTGGCCCCATACAGATGCTTTGAATGAATCTAATTCCAATCAAGAGCGAGTCTGATGCCATAGGAGGTCGTTCATCGCCAAACCTAGATATTTGTGTCATCATCAAACAAGACCGAGCGTGGTGAGCTATACCACTACATTGATAGCAAGCATTGCATTTTTGCATGTTACGACCATGTGTGAGCGCTCTCGACTTCGAAAGCAGTATTTCTCTCGGCCAACAAGACCTACCCCGATAGTGCTCCCTTGTGTGACACTGGTCGCCATTGTAGGCGAGTTGTTGATGGTCCTGCAGTTTCCTTGCTCTTCTTAATCGTCGAACTTCGTGTTGTTGCAGCCTTCGTGGCTCTGACCTCTATCCAGCAACCGTGCTCCAACCCTCGACCTGTGTCCCATGCTCCCCTTCCAATCCAATAACTATCAAGTAACAAATGCTCGATTTCAACATACACATTCTTCAAGAGAATAGTAACGCGTTACAACTTTGTCTTTCCTTCAAATCCAAGGATCAACTGACTGATATGTTTACCAGAGGCCTCCCCAAGATGCAACATAAGTTGAATGTAGGCAACTTCGAAATGATTGGTATCCTTGCCCAACTTGACGAGGTTAAATATCGAACCAGGTTGACATATTTTGGACATGCCCTTTTAACAATGTTCACATATAATACACCAAACCTTTATTTCATAACAAAGAGCAAAAGTTAGTCATCCAAGATAGGTCGCTAAGTCGTCATTCTTGTGATTTTCTCCCTCAGTAGAAAAGGGTTGTCATTTAAGTCTTCGTTTCACAGGTATATTACGGGAACATAAAATGTTGTTATTATTATTAGAAAATAGAGGTCGCTGTAATTAATTGACAAAATTATTTGACAATTACATTGAATCCATGTTTGATACAAAAATATTCTGCTTCTACAGATGATTTTGTATCTAATCACACTTTAGTTTAGAGCAGCTTACTAAAATTCTAAGAGGGCAAACATAAAGTTATGGGCCAATGATATACAAACCAGTAACTGTGCACCAAATTCTTAGCGTGCAATTTTCTTTGGAAGTACAAAAATGCAGACAAAGCGAAAGAGACAAATTTTGGAGAGCAAAGGGAATAGTCATACTGAATTTAATTTCATGAATAGATAGTAATACTGAGGTCGATTTCAACAACATACCATTCCTTAGATACTCCGGGGGGGTGTAGGCAAGATTGGTACTGTAACTTCTTCCATCCCTGCTATTTTTCATGAAGCCAAAGCAAGAAAGATGGGGATCGCCACCCTGCAAAACATATTAAAAACCGATATGCACTATTAAGTTACTGCACATCTCGTAGCTATCAGCTCTGCCTAAGAGCATCATCTGAACTCTTCTTTTACTTTGAATTAAAAAATCTTAACGGAGATCAGTAGACATCCATGATTGCATTATACCGAAACAAGAACCGGACAAGTTAGTTACAGGTGATGACCCAAAAGCATTATAATCTCATACCTAGTACAATAATCTCACACGGCATATCAGCCATACCACAATCAGATTATCTAAATCCAAGCGACTCAATCCTCCTCCTAACCCCCACATGCATCAATCTAGTGGAGAAGAAAAAGATTGGTATAGCGAATAGGATGTGTTTGAGGAGAATCAGCTTCCCCCCATGTGATAGAGTAACCGCTTTCCATCCAGCCAACCTCTGTTCCATCCTCATCACCAGCTCATCACAATCCGCCCGCATGAGTTTCCCAACGACTAGCAGTAGGCCCAAATAGCGAATCGGTAGGCTTCCCACCGAGCATTCTGTTAGCTCCGCCAAGCTAGCTTTGCCCGCTTCATTCATCTCGAATGCAACAACCGTCGACTTAGCCTTGTTAATGTCCAGGCCCGAATGCATTCTGTTAGCATTCTCGAATGCATTCTGTTAGCATTCTGTTAGCATTCTGTCATCTCGAATGCATTCTGTTAGCATTCTGTTAGCATTCTGTTAGCTTTTTCCTTCATGTGGCGGCGGGGAGTGCCCTGGCTGGGGCCTTTGGTGGGCGGGCCCTTGGTCATACCCCCTCCTTCTGGCGCGAGGTAATGTCTGCCTTCGATCGCAATCGATCTTTTTTCAGGCCTGCTCTCGGTGATGGGACTTCTTTCCGCTTCTGGTCGGAGGATTGGTCCGGTAGGGGCATCCTCCGATCTTTGTTTCCGAGATTATTTGGGTTGGCGGGTGACAAGCTTGTCTCCGTGGCTGCTTGCTGGGTCGATGGATGCTGGAGCCCTTTGTTGGTGGGCAATCTTTCTGATCAACGGCTGCTCGACTTCACTGCCTTGATGGCTCTCCTTGCTGAAGCTCCCACGCCCGTTGGGGGCCGTGATCACTTCGCCTGGAAGGAGGGGCCCTTCTCTTCGCGGAAGGCGTACTTCTCTATTCTCCCTTCCGCCGAGGGGATGGAGGCATCCCTGCGCAATCACTGTAAGATCATCTGGGGTCTCAAGCTTCCGGAACGGGTGGGTATCTTCCTTTGGATTCTTAGGCGTGGAAGGCTACTTACTCGTGATCGTTGTGCCTTGCTGTTCCCTAATGTTTCTCGGTTGTGCGGACTATGTGGGTCGGAGGAGGAATCTGCCGGTCATCTCTTCCTTCTCTGCGACCGTGTTCGAGCCATTTGGAGCGACATGGGGTGGCTGAATTTGGTCAGTATTGCTTCGTTCTTTGAGAGCTTGTCTACCGTCGGGAGTCGCTCGCGGGCTGACAGGCTGGTCCCCATTGTGCGCCTTTGGAGTATATGGTTGGGAAGAAACGAGTATCTATTTTCGCATCAGAGGTTCTATTTGGAGAATATTTGTACCACAGCATCTCGTTTCGGTATTGATTGGTCGGCCTTGTAGCGTTTTGCGGGTGCGGGGATGGTTACATCCTCCTTTTGTTTTGCTTTTCCCCTTCCCCTTCAAGTATTCCGCATTGTAAGTATTCATCCTTTTCTTTTTAATATATTGGGGTGAACACCGCGGAGTGTCTCCCCCTTTTTTGAGCGTCAAAAAAAATGTCCAGGCCCGAAAGCATGCCAAAGATGCCAACAAGTTGAATTGCATTAGCATTCTGGGCGTCGGTGCCTCCCAGGAAGAGAATCGTATCATCTGCATACTTTAGTAGAGGGATGGAGATGTCCTCCCTGCGGAATCCCTCACACCAACCAGACACAGTTGCCTGGTTGATGAGGACACCCAGCGCATCAGCCATGATGACAAACAACATCGGGGCCAACGGACAGCCCTGTCTCACCCCCCGTTGCGGCTGGAATAAGTCATCCTCCGGTTTGCCATTCAGCAAGATAGCAAAGGAGGACGTAGTGACACATCTCTTCATCCAAGCCACCCACTGCTCTAGGAACCCTCTCCTCCGAAGGGATACCCATAAGAACCTCCAGTCAACAGAGTCATAAGCCTTTGCATAATCGATTTTCCATAAGGCCCCTCTCGATTTCAAACACTGCTAATCTAGGCAGATCTCTGTGGCCATTACCAAGCCATCTGCCATTTGCCTCCCCGGAATGAAAGTCGATTGGCCCTGGAGAAGCATTGAGTCCAGGACCCCCTTCAACCTGTTAGCCAGAACGTTCGCGATCACGAGGTAAATTCCATTCGAAAGAGCAATAGGCCGGAAGTCGTCCACCTGCACGGGGATGTCCCTCTTGGGCAACAGAAACAGTAACGCCCAGTTGATCTTCTCAAGGCTTGAGTTTCCTTTCCTGAATTCATTGAGCACGTCCATGACTTCCTCCTTCAAGATATCCCAAAATTCTCTATAAAAGAAAACTGGAAAGCCATGCGGTCCAAGAGTTCCATCCGCATTGAGTCCACATACCACACTTTTTGCCTCGTCAATCCAAAAAAGGACCAGAAGGCCCTCTGCTTGTTCCGCGGACAGGACCTCCACACCTGTCCCCAACCACCCCCAGTCGATCCCTTCTCTCCTTCTCGAGGCATCCATAAAGTGCCTCCTTAAAGCTCGGTCAATATCAACCTCCCCTGCAACCCGCTCCCCCCCCCCCACACACACACACATCAATCTCGTGAATGTGATTTCTTCTCCGCCTCACTGACGCCACCAAATGGAAGAACGTCGTGTTGGCATCCCCTTCCCGAAGCCACTTTTGCTTGGATCTTTGGCGCCATTCCACATCTTGCTTTCTATCCTCTATTAGGAGCTCCTCCAGGAACCCCTGCCTCTCCTTGAACTCCGTCTCCGATAGATCTCGTTCATCATCCAAATGATCCAGTCTAGTAACCTCGCCCTGGACCTCCTCCGTCCTCGCCCTTCGTCTCGTCCCGATTTCCTTCCCAAAAGACTAGAGGAAGGACCTCAAAGTCGAGAGCTTTGCCGCAAACCCCGAGACCGTCGAGCTCTCCATCGGGCATCCTCTCCAAAGCTCCTCCACATTCTCCCGGAAACCAGCCTCTTGCATCTAACTTTTCTCGAATCGGAAGAAGAATATGTGATTGCCATCTCCCCCAGTTGACCAATTGATGGGCGTATGGTCCGAGTGTGAGCGGGGACGAGCCCACGCACGTAAGAGAGGGAACCTCTCTGCCCCAACCGGAGAAAGCAGGAATCTGTCCAATCTGGACCACGATCTACTGTTACACCAAGTAAAGGTGCATTCTACAGCATCGATGAGAGACAAGCCTAGGTTGTAGGCCAAACCGCGAAACTGCCCCCACCCAGGGTCCCTACCACCGACCTTGTGGCTGATCATCGGGGAGCAAGTTGACGACGAGGTCGCCCCTAATGATCCAAACAACTGCCCCAGCTGACGCTACCAACTGTTCAAGCTCAGCCACCAAAGCACTCTTATCTCCGTTGCTCGGCCCATAGACATTCGTGACGAGGAAGTCCAAGCCATTGTTCCTCCTATGCAGTCGTACCGAAAGATAGTGGACAGACTTCGACTTGTCCACAAGATCGAAAGAGTCTCCTCTCCAAGCCGAGAGCATCCCACCCGAGGCACCATGCGCTCCCCGCTCAGCCATCAGGAAATGCCCACCTCCATCCAATCCCCTCAGCTCGGCTTCCGCTCCAGATTGCAACTTTGTTTCTTGAAGAAGGAAGATATCCGCCCCGACGTCTGCAATGAGATTTTTTACACCAATCCTCTTTTCGGTCCGACCCAGCCCCCTGACGTTCCACGGAAGGATCTTCATCGACATAAGGAACGTTGTCGCATCTTTGGTGGGACCAGTCCCAAAAGCTCGACCACCCCTCTATCCAAAGATCGAAAAAGGTTTTGAGAGTTCCACAAGGTCGAGGCGACAGAGGGAGACAGTCATTCCCCGCAATCTTGTTCTGCGCGGCTAGCATCGCCGCCATTCATTGTTTCCTCGCTCTGGTAGATTTCCTTGCATAGCACGCCCCAAATCGGAGAGTGTCGCTCTTCGGTCCGTGTGGATCTTCCGCCCCCTTGCCATCCTCCTCAACCGTCATGGCGTGCACCACGACGCCCTTCCCGTTGAGAATAGGACATAGCACAACTTCTTTCAGGACCTCTTCCCTCATGGTTGTCTCTTCCATCGGGTTGGTGTTCCCTTCCTGCCCCAATTTCTCGCAGGGCATCACCCCCTGCTGGGCGTCGAACTCCCACGATAGATGTCATGCTACACCCCTGTAGGTTCTGTGTGGGCTTCTTCACGATGTTGCGGTCACGACACTCTTCCAACGGTCGAGTCATCGTCAGAGCCGAGGCCACCATCGGGCATTTAAAGCTGTCGAAAAGACACCACCTCTGTGCTCCAGACGTAAATACCTTCTCAGATTTATTCGCCATATCCGAAAGGACGGCCGGGTCCAGAACAGAGGCAACCGACCCGTTCAAACTGCCAGCAACATTATGCGATTTGGTCTCCACGTACACGGAATGAACCCCCTCAATTAAGTTGGACTGTGAGGGGAGTTGAGGGGTCGTGCGAGTCCCAATAATTGAGGGTGCAGGTGAACATCCCTTCTCAAAAGTGCCAACACTGCCAACGCATGGGATAAGAAGGGACGCCCCCTTGAGTTGCAACGCTTCGCCTCCCAAGCGTCGCTCCGGCTCCCTCGAGCGCCGGTCCAGCTCCCCCGACCGCGGTCCGGCGAATCGTCGCACCTCAGCTCCGCCTTCTGTCGCATCCCCCCCCCCCCCCGAGCTTTGCGAGCCCTGTCACGATCGTCCTGCCCCACTACGGCGATCCCGATTAGGATGCTCCTCCCCCCAACAGGAATCCTCCTCCATCCAAGCTTATCCAAAGGTAGCCCAGACACCTTCAAGATAACGTCGGGTGGCTCCCCCCGGCTGGGTACCCGAGGATTCAATAGCCTCAATCGCAGCTCTGTCTCCCAACAGATAGCGCAAACTACGCATATCGCACATGGTGAGCGACAACCCACTGATGCGCACAAGATGCGACAGCGCCGGCCGACGCATTCCATCCGAGATCAGCAATCTACGGCATCGCAGCTCCGTCCATCCCACCTTGGACCACCTCAAGAGATCACTGGACTCCATTGACGTGAGTCCTCTCACCAGCACACGCCAGGGGGTTAAGGGCACCACATCTTCCTTGAGCAGCGCCGCAGACACTAGGCCTACGTCCGAGGCGCCTCTGAAAGGAGCCTCGCGAGGCCCACCTCCTTCACCGACCAGCATGTACGATCTCCCCTCTCCAGCACGTTTGAGGTCCCCAGGGGTCTTCTTGCAGCAGTTGGTCCTGTACGATAGGCCTCTGCAGCGGAAGCAACTGATGGCATCGCAGCACTGGCGCGCCCAATGAGATAGGGACCCGCATCTGAAGAAGTCATGCCCGAAGGGATTGGGGAAGACTCGGCTCCTACTTTCAACCCTCCCGTGTCGACTCCCTCTTCTCCTTAGCACAGTAACCCAGTCGGCATCTTCGACCTCCCTCCCGCTCTCCTTCCCCTCGTTCCCGCTCTCCCGACCGCTCATAATCCTCCTCCAATTCATCAACTACCCTTTCATTCCAACAATCCCCTTCACCCCAACACCACCCCCCCACCCACTTTCCCCAAACCCTAATGAATGGAGGTCCCCTCCATCCTAGCCATCCTATTGCATTGAAGCATTTACTCCCATCAAGGCCATTTCCTCCACCAAACACTCAACCTATGCAAATTTTAAATAAACATCTTACTAATAAACAAGTCAATAAACATTGATTTATATAAACAGATGCCACAAGCGCCCTCTTGAAAGATGATTTTTCTGATAAAAAGATGCACATTGTTGCTAAGCCCTTAAGCCAACATATAAACTCACTTTCATTGTTATATCTAATAAAAAGAGCAGCTCAGTGCGTGATTCTCTTCCTATTTACGCAGTTAAAAAATATTGGGAATTTACATGCTTTGATAAATATCTTTTGAGGACAAACATATGGATTGATACAAAATACGGATCAACATATATGCCTGTAAAGGGAGCACAAGCATTGATGTATGGCTGGGTGTACAATACATGCACTTTTGGAACGTACAAAAAATAAATGTCTAAAGAGAAGTTAACCTCATCAAACAGAACTCTATAAGCATTTAGATCATGATAAAGTGGCCGTCCTTCGTTGCTACAATACTCTAAAGCTTCAGCAATATAATAAGCAACTCTTAAACGCATAGCCCATTCAAGAGTTTGATTTTCCCCTGAAACGGACAAGAAGAATAATAATGATAATAATATGCATGGTGAAACTCATATAATCCAAACAAGAAAAAAACCTAAGCAGTCCCTTCCAGGTCTTTATGAAGACATATACATAGGCAATGAAATAACTGCTGCGGCATAATTAGCAAGCCGTCAAGCATAAATGAAGAAAAAATTGAAATTTCTGAAAATCCTCGAGTGCACTTTTTGGCATTCGTCTTTTCTCAATAATCAAACTTTAATAAATAACTTTACCTTAATTTTGATTATGAATACACATTTCTTTTGTACAAAACCAAAATAAAGATACCACATTCTGTGCATGCAAATTCTTTACCAAAAAACCAAAGTGTTCAGAACGAAAACCTCCAAAATTATGCTGAAATCTCTTCTGCATAAACCAATTTATGTCGGAAGATTTCAATTTTTTATAAAAAAATTGGCCCAGACTCATTTTTTTCAATAATGAAATTCATGACAAATTTTTTTGGATATAAGCCCGGGATTGACCCAAGATAGATCTGAATGGAGGCGAAGAATCCATGTAGCCGGCCCTACTTAATTGTGGGAAAAGGCTTTGTTGTTGTTGTAATGAAATTCATGACAACTAATAGGATGAACCCTTATAAAATTATTGATTGGATAATAAACACCCACACTTCGATGGTGACCACGAGATGCAAGCATGCAGATTTCCACCAAAATTAAAAGAGAATAAGAAATTGGTCCAACTATTCTGCCTGCAGATATTTTGGTAGAAATTGAATACCACAACAAAGCATTTTCCCACAATTAAATACGGTAGAAATTGAATACCGTTGAACAAATCTAGGAAACTGATGCTTTTCACTGGTTATAGGCATAGACAAGTATATTTTCAAGGCATATCCCTAAAAGTTTTATATTTTGTTTGTATGATAACACATTGCCGAAACTTATCATGGGCCTTACCAAAAAAGGTAAACTCGTGTGATAAAAATTGCATCAGATCTTACAAAGCAATCCAAAAGTTCACAGGAGAAAGATCTGATAAAAAATTTGTTAACCAAACATACGCTCTCCCTCGAAAGAGACACTACATTCTTCCGATTCTCGAAATGCACTGGATAGAAATCCTCAAGCAAGCACAACCTACCAGCCAAAGAAGCAACACTATTGTAGTAGATAGCAAGCATCAATAGCAACCACATGAAGATCCCGATTTACAAGGTCCACCCATAATTGGCTACATCCTTGGACAATCACTATGTGGAAGGAATAAAGAGATTATAGAAGATTACAAACAGCTTAGTCGTCAAAATTCTAACTGAATACAAACAGGTCTTGGTAAAAACCCAATCCAGGTAAATAGCTGGATTTTCATTTTTGTTTTACGTCAGAGAGATCCCATTTTTGGATAGGAAGTGGGGGTCGAACGAAAGTGGGGATCAAAAGTCTCTAGAACTGATAGTCTAGGATTTAAGGTATATCAACAATCTCCATCTTGAATGGGTCTTCATAAACAAGACGTGACAATCAGATTGGGATGCTGTCAAAACCCCACTCCAGGCTATTGAAAACTATTATGTTGAGCAAGTCTGAGCAATGTTTGAACTTGCTATAAAGATTGGCATAAGCAGTATTGGAACTTGCTATTAGGATCGGCATGGTGAACATGTCTGCAGGATTATAAGTTGTATCATATTTATTCACCTTGATCTTATCCTCTATTCAAATGAAGTGATATATGACATCAATATGCTTGTTTTTCTCATGCACTTATTCCTTGGTTAGGCATATTGCACTAAAACTGTCACAATATACTATATCCAATCTTGTTGCGGGTCAAGGTCATCAATATAGTCATTTTCCAAAAAAAAAGGTCATCAGTATAGCCCTTTAGCCATATATCCTCTTCAGCGACCTCTGCTGTTACTACCATATATTTAGCCTCTTTGGAAGACAAATCAATTTATGGCTAGAAAGCTATTTTCCAACAGATGACATAATGGCCCAATGTGCAAACATAGTTTGTAATAGATCTTTTTTTAGAAAGGCTGGGATGAACCTCCATTAGAGGTCTATCCAAAAAAAGTATAAATCATATATAAAAAATTACAATACACCAAGTTTCAAAGAGAGCTTTGGCATGCTAAATTACACTTTCATTGTAAAATCTGTCCCTCTTGAAAATAAAAATGTTATGAGCCAACCAGATGGCCCATATATGGGCACACACCCTCTCCATGCCCTCGTTTGAACCTGTCCAGCTTCTACTTATCGAGCTCTAGAATGATTCTTCATCACTCCAATGGATCCCAAGCAATGTCACAGATTCCAAAATCTCTTTTGAACCAGTGCACCTAAAAAAAGGTGGTCAATGTCCTCCGTCACTTCTCCACATCTCTGGCACAGCCTATCATAACTCGGAAAGATCCTGGCCCTCCTAGCCCCAGTAATAATTCGCCACCTTCTCATGTCCCAAAGGAACACCTTACTCCTCAACAAGATCTTCCATCCCACAACCTAGCACAGTCCGGAGACACCTCATCAAGCAATGGTGTAGCATGTGTAGAGATAACCACATAAGCTTTCTTAACAGTGAACACCATGTCTCTCCAACCCCACAAATCCCTACCCTCAGAGGGTTCCTCCATCCTTCTCGATCTGCCAAAAAAACATAATAACTCTTCCACTCTTTGATCCGATAATTCAGCTACAAAGGTAGGTGTCCAAGATCCCCCAACTCATACGTCAAACACACTAGCCTCCTTGTCTGACGCCAACGCGAACAGTCTTGGAAACTCATCGCAGAAGGCACCTTCTTCCATCTAATCATCCTTCTAGAACGAGAACCCACTTCCATTCTCCAAAGGTCACTCTGAGCGACCTAGTTAAATCAGGATGGACCGAGCACACATGCCTCCAAAATATGGTTGGCAATGCCACAACATCAACTCGGGTTTGTAATAGATCTTCTTCCATCACAGTCTATGACATAATATGAATCTGAATAACCAGTAATCAAACACAGCGGATTATTTAAGTAGATAAGAATAATATCAGATATTTCTCTCATATATCGAAAAATTCTTGGTTCCATGTTGCTCCTTCCTTGGATTGCTCATAAACCTATTGATAACACTCACAGCACATTCTACTTCAGGTCTTGTGCACACCATAGCATGCATAAGACTCCCAACTATATTAGAATACATGATACGTGACGTACTCTTATGAATCAAAGTGAGATTAATGGAAAATTGTGGTTGATTGAGTATCAAGGGCTTTGTTCCCTAATCTTCGTTGTATCTCCTAAATATAACCTTTCTATAATAAGAAGAGTTCATCTTGCTTGCACTCTTTATAACCTACGATCTTCCTTATTGCATCAAAGATCTTTCATATCAAAATATGCATTAATAAGTTGCTTTATCGTTTGGATTTTTAGATTTGTCCTTAACCGCAACAAATATATCATAAATATATAAAAGCAAATATACGAGGAAGTCATCTTTCATTCTATCGTGATATACACAACAACACAGAGATTCATGTTGTAGCCATGGCTAATCGTGAAACTGTCAAATTGTTTATACCGTTATCATAGGGATTATTTAGGATAAATGACTTCCTCGGTTTGCAAAATTTGTGTTCCTTGCCCTGAATAGAGTAGATAGTAATCAAGATGACTTCATTTAATTCTTCATGCAAAAAGTCAATCATCTTATCTAATTGTACAAGATCCAGATTTTGATGTGCAACTCTGCCTAGTATCGCATCTATGGAAGTCCACTCAACTGGTGAGATGATTTCATTGTAGCCCACTCCCCATTTCTAATTGTAGCCTTTCACAACCAAACTGAGTCTTGTATCTAATGTCTTCGTTCTCAGATATCACATTCACCTTAAAGGCTCATTTGCGTCCAACTGTCTTCCTACCCTTTGGTATCTCAACCACTTTAGATGTATGATTTTTGTGAATAGACTCCATATCCTCACCCATGGAACCAATACATTTTTAAGATTCTACTCTTCCAATGACTTCTATGTAGGTGGCAAGCTCAAGAAATCAACCTTTTCAGCCACATGAGATATAATTACGGATGCAAATGGACGGATACATATACAGATATAAGTGCTACCGTATCCTTATCCTTTTAAAATCGGGTACGGATATGGAAATATATATCTTCTGAATATTGAAAATCGTAAACCATATCCCTAAATATAAATACGGTTATGGAAACATATAATCATAATTCAGATATGATATGAATACAGGGCCATAGCACAGGCTAAAGAGCAAGAAGCAGACCGTGGTTGCCAGATCGAGTGTCGAGTCAAAATACAGGGTCGTGGCACAGGTTAGCACAGACGGGTCAGGTCTATTCTTACTGACCTGACTATAGAGGTGCCTCTCCCCATGCACCTCCAGTGTGATAAACAGGTTGCTCTTTTCATTGCCAACAACCCAGGTTTTCATAAGAAGATCAAGCACATAGAGGTGGATTGTCACTACACTCATGACATGATATAGAAGGGTCTTATCGCCACTACACATGTCAGCTCTGAAGACCAGACAGCATATGTTCTTACTAAGGCCCTAGCTAGAGGGCCTTATCAGAGATGTTGTTCCAAGCTGAGTCTGATCGATATCTATGCTCCAGCTTGTGGGGAATGTTGAGATATTTGATATCTTTCTTACTGTTTTCTTATTATCTATTTATTTTGTCTTCTTTATGTAATTTTCCCAATTGGTTCCTCTCCTATATAAGAGAACCCAAGGGCCTCTCATAAATGCAACTCATTCGTTCTCTATCTACGAGACGCATTTGACTGATGTCGGGGCCAGAGAGTACGAAATTTTAAGGGACGGATGGCACCAGCCTACAATGTTTGAGTGATATACAGGATGTGGATACTTGTTTTTTTTTGTGTATCAATTCGAGTGAAGTTTGGAAGGCATCTCACACCACTGAAATAGTTTATGGCAATGTGTTTGAGCCACATGAGGTTCCAAATGGAGTGGTTCGGACAAAGATATCCTTGGTTGTGGCCCAACTTAGGGCTCTTTGGTTGGTGCAAAACAGTGTAGTGCTCTACCTGGAAAGATTCTATGTGGAAATGTGATTAAACATGTCAAGTCTTTGTAAAAGTCTTCATCTTTGTAATTCTTTATTTGTTAATTTACAAATTGGGTAGTACATTATTTTAGGCGTTCATCCCCTTTTTGCATCAAAAAGAAGATATCTGGTTGTTGTAGATGGTATTCTAGAAGTATACCTTCTTGCGTGTGATACGAGAACAAGCATTACTTCAATAGCAATTATGTTGGTCAAGATCCTCGTCATATGCAAACTTTCAAATTTTCGTCTACAATCTTTTTTTAATCATTTTTTTCTTTTGTGATCACCTTGTATACCATACATAGCATGGTCATCAAGTGTGCCTTCTCTTGCATTGTGATGCAAAATGGATTTGGCAATGGTGGAAAATTAAAATTTAATGGTGGAAGTTTCGGTGGATAAGAAATTGGAGTGGTTGAGAGGAGAAAACTCGTCGGAAAAACGAGGGATTTTGGGAATGAATCGTGAAGACCACGTTGAGAGAGAGAAAGAGAGATAAGAATCTCAATTTTACTTTAACTTGAACTGTTTAAAACAAGAGATTACCATCCCTTTATATAGGAGGGATGGGATTAGAAAACTAGAAACAAATCAAATTCAAATCCCAACTTATCCTAATTTGACTCTAACTGATTTGAATAAAAATTCAAATCTACCTTATCCTAATTTGACTCTAACTAATTAAATTTGAAATTCAAATTGACATCAACTAGCTAATTTAAGATCACACGTGATCTCTTTTATTTAAATAAAATTACGACGACTCAAATAAACGTAAATAAAATTAGCCTCTAAATAACGGATAAAAGTAGAACATGAGGCCATATTTATCCGTTTCACGCTGCATCAGTTCTCCTCCGCTTGAAAAAGCCGTCTCCCGACGAATTGCTGGATCTGCAGGTTTGTAGGTTGATAAATTTAAGTCAACGTTCTCGATCATCCCAAGGAAGAACTGATGTGGAGCAAACGGTGGGATGTAGGCATGTGTGGTGCGAAGGTTTGAACCATTAGCTTCATGACGGAATAGCATGTGTGGCGCGAATGCAGGCGCCCATCCGGGTTCTGTCCCATTGATATGGTGCTTGAAAAACTGATGTGGCATCTTCATGTCGGACAATCGACCTTTGGAGATTCCATAAAAAGCAATAGCACAAATATAATAGAGGAAGAGATGTGGCCAATGAATTAAGCCATGGGGCCTTTAAATAGGTGAAGCACATAATCCTAATCCTAATTGGGTAAGGAGGCCACCCAGATTTCTTGTTTTCAGCACTCTCTTTTAAATATTAATGCACCAGAGGGGTGGACTGGAATTTCCTACCCCTTCATTTAAACAGATTTTGTAAGGGGGCTCCTTTCTTTTGGCATTCACATAAAAACTTTTATGAGGATGGTTTTTCCCGCAATTTTTCCTATTCCTATACCTTATTCCTAGGGATCTGATTGAGGGAATCAATGTTAGGTTTTCTCTCAAGGGGAGGTGACGGCGCACATGCCCGCAATTTGGATCTCGGCTCCAGCAGCAGTAATGTTGGCGACAGCCTCGAGCGGTCAACGGAAGGCGGCGGAGGCTCCTGCCTTCGGGGTTTGGGCAACGGCTACAGCGGTTGGTGCGGTGGCGCGCAGGGGGAGAATATCGGTGGCGACTCGCGATAGGGGAGGCAGAATAGGGTTGGTGGTGGCGGTAACGTTGGAACAGGGGTGGTGGCGTGGGCGAGAGGAAGGAGGCGGTGGGGCTGCGGGTTTGTCTGGAAACGTGAGAATGGCGGGAAGGGCCTGTGAGGGTGGTGGGGGAAGTGGGGGTTGTCGGTGGTACATGATGTGTGGGTGGGGGGAGGCGGCAGCGGTGGGGCAGAGAGGCTTGTCGTGGGAGGGAGTGGGACAGGGGGGATCGGGGATGCAGGAGGAGGTGCGAGGGCAGCGAAGGCAACGGGTGTTGGGACTGGGAAATGAGCCGCAAGGGGTGCGGGGGTGGTGGGAGAGGGTGCAGGGGCTGAGGGTTGTGCCTTAGGGGGTGTAGGGGTGTTGGGAGAGGGTGCAGGGGCTGGGAGAGGCACGGGGGCGAGGCTGGACTGGTTGTTGGGGGCACGAGGGTGGTAGGAGGTGATGCTGGGGCAGGGAAATGTGTCGCAGGGGTTGCGGGGGTGGCGGAAGGGGTTGAATGCGGGCCTGGAAGGGGTGTTGCTGTAATCGGGGAAGGTGCCAGAGGTGCGAGGGTGGTGGAGGGGGTCCGCAAGAGGGTCGTGGATGGGCAGTAGATTGATTCCTGCGGCTTTTGCAAGTCAGAATGTACCTAGACAGCAAGCAGTTTGATTTTTTTCTCCTGAAACGGCCTGGACTGCGCATAAATCGTCATTGACGACAAGATTTTCATGATTTTCTTTATCGTGGGTCTGGACAGCAGCTTTTACGATCGAAGACTTTGATTCGGCGGCGCATAGAGTCTCAAAATTAGCCATCCAATCTTGTAGCTTTGTTTGGAAATCAAGCAGTACGCTCATCATCTCCTTGTTTAGGCGGCGTTGGCTCGCCGTTTACGTTTTGACGATTGGTAATCTTTCGTTGAATGTCGACGCGAACGTCTGGACGGATCGTCAGATCGTGAGGACGATCTGTAAGCCATGCTCTGATACCAAATGATGTAAAATGGATTTTGGAAATGGTAGAAAATTAAAATTTAGTGGTGGAAGTTTCGGTTGATAAGAAATTGGAGTGGTTGAGAGGAGAAAACTCGTCGAAAAAACGAAGGATTTTGGGAATGAATCGTGAAGACCACGTTGAGAGAGAGAAAGAGAGAGGCAGAGATAGAGAGATAAGAATCTCAATTTTACTTTAACGTGAACTGTTTAAAACAATAGACTATCATCCCTTTATATAGGAAGGATGGGATTACAAAACTAGAAACAAATCAAATTCAAATCCCAACTTATTCTAATTTGACTCTAATTGATTTGAATAAAAATTCAAAACTACCGTATCCTAATTTGACTCTAACTAATTAAATTTGAAATTCAAATTGAAACCAACTAACTAATTTGAAATCACACGTGATCTCTTTTATTTAAATAAAATTGCGATGACTCAAATAAACTTAAATAAAATTAGACTCTAAATAACGGATAAAAAGTAGACCATGAGGCCCTATTTATCAGCTTCACACTGCATCACAATGTCAAGTTGACAGGGTCTATCTCTTTCAACTTTGTTTACATATCTTCTTTCATATTTGCAAGAGATACCTAGATACCATGGTGCTTTAGAAGTGTATGCATCTTGATATATGAAAGGTTAAAATTGTTCTTTCCATAGAACTTGTCAATCTTCATGCCTTGACACTTGTATAAAGAGCTCGAATGAACACAACGGCTTCGATACAAGTTTATAGCGGATAACAAGCATCAAAAGCAATCATAAGAACCCATGGATTTACAAGTTTCACATGTAATTCAGCTACACCCTTACTAGTAGTAATTAATCTTCATTATGTGGAAATGATGAAGAGACTACATAAGATTACACACAACCTAGTCGCCAAAATATTAATCCCAAGAGGTATAGACACTCCCGATGCAAATGGATCCAAATATAAATTCAAACAAATAGGTAATCGGATTTCTGATTTGGTTGGTTATCGGCCCCCGTTTTTGGACAGGAGCCTTTGTCCAGTCCCTCGCATCTGATGGAGGGGATCAAACGTCTGTGCTCTGATGGGTTAGGACTCAAGGCATATCAACAACTACCACAACATGAATCCATAAAAGGTCGTTCTTATGCATAGATCACATCAAGAAAAACACAAGCAAAATGAACCATCATCGAAACTGACGAACAAGAAAGTGTGCAGGCGGATCTCAGTCGGGAACCATACAGTGAAAAAGATGCTTGGCAAGTGTATCGTTTGCCATATACTCGGCAACGAGAATCCTCTCGTCCCCCTCGCAGCAGTACCCGATCAAGTTTGCGAGCCTCCGGTGCCGCAATTTCCCAACTCCCGTGGCCTCCTCCTATCCAACCAAAATCAACACTTTCAGGATCCTCAAATCTAAGCAAGTCCAAGACATCATAATAGAAAAAATATAAAATAAAGAAACGAAAATTGCGACCCATAATCTGGGTTCCTCACAGCGAACTGCTTGGGATCGGGCCAAGCAGACTTGGCGAACTTCTTGACCGCGATCCAACGACGATTCTGGAGCTTGCCCTTGTAGACGACGTTGGGGGCCTTGGCACCGCTCTCTGACACGATGTGGTCCGAGCTGAAGTTGTTAGTAGCGGTCTTGAGCTCGGCGAGGGAGAACTCGACGAAGGCCAAGTGCGCGGTGGCAGGGGAAGCGGAGGAATTGAAGGCAGAAGAGGTGTGCTGGTGGTGGTGGGTGCGGGGCTTGAACTGCATCCTCACTCCCATGGAGGAGAGGCAGGAACCCATTGGAAAGGTGGTGGCCTGAGCAACTGCAAGGGATGCGGGAGCTTTTGGGCTTAAAGGACAGGAGAAAGGTGCAGGAGGAGAAAGGAGCAATTGGGAGGGGGAATTGGTGGACAGAGACTGGTTCTTATTCACACAACGTTGAGTTGGATTCTCCTCCTACTTTCTCTCCTTGTTTAGTGAAAGGTCTTTGCCTTTTCTTCTCTTTTCTTTTCTCTCCTCTTCTCCTCTCCTCTCCTCTCCGTGGAGTGACTATTAACAAATCATGATCTTAATTACTTCTTTCAAGTGTCACCTAATTTATAGAACATTTGTCTAGGTTAAAATTAGCTGTAGTTATTTTTATCACAAAAAGTTGGTGTGGGTTTTATTGTCCTACCAGATAGTCGTCCAAAAATTATAATGTGTATTCTTAAGAAAAATAAGATATAAGAAAGTTATAGATACTTTATGTAAAACATTTACTGGTGTCAAAGGTAAGAAGTATATACATGCTAATCAACTTCGAATTCTTGTGATTAATCTTCATAGGATCTAGCATGCTTTATATCCCTCGTGAGCTTTGTTCTTCTTCTTTTTACTAGATGTTGAGGTTAACGAATAGCTCGGATGCTTGTCATTCGACTAAGGTAAGTTGTCTCGCTTGAATTATCATGAAGTTTAGGATGTTTATAAAAGATATGTTTCTTTAATCTGCAGTTGATGATGTTATTACACAAGTAAGCAGCTACAAATCACATTGAAATGAGGAGTAAAAAAAGAAGGATGAAAGATCTCGAACTTTCTCTTGTAACTAGATATCCCAAGATCGACGGTTCTCGCAATGTTGAAAAGGGAAAAGCCCAAGAAAGGATGTGTTCTCTCATTCTTAAGGTTTAATGTATGGGATAATAATGTTGGTATCTGTCAAATAGTGGTGCATGATTAATTGCTTGCCACTACTACGCATTAGTAGGTCCTATACTGAGAATAAAATCAGAAAGTTTTTGCATAATATAAAAGTATTAAATATCACATTCATTATTTTTATATGTCTTTTAAATAGAATGTGATACTTTTAACATTTATGAGTGGAAAATAATTATATACTCCATTTCTACTTTGTCATAGTTGTCATTTAAAATGGAAATATTAATATAAACAATACTCTAAAATATAAAATATGCTCTAAAATAAAGATTTTTTTCAGAAATCGTGCATGATAAATTGTAACATGAAGAGATATCATAGATGATTCTTACTTGTAATCAAATATTATAACATTGATATATAAATGTAATAGCTCATGCAAAAACAACTCTTATTTATATTAAACTAGCTTCATTCTATGTGATATTGTTAAATAAATTTATTTATTTATTATAAAATATTTAAGTTGTTTGTATCTTAGCTTTGAACTATTTGTATGGTATAAGTTTATGGATTATTATAAGATAATAAAAAAATTGTAAAATTTTTCTTAAGCTTTAATATAATTCATGCTGAAAAATTACCAATTAAATTTTTGGAAGTTTAAATTGACGAGCATTTATGAATCAAACAATTACATTGCACTTACATTCTATAATAGATTTATTCTTATAATTTTTTCCAACAAGCCTTTTGATAATACTTGCTTTTCCACTTTCCTTTGGTTAAATTTTTTTAATTCTAGTCCATTAATTACCTTTTGCAATGCATATCTTCCCATCTTTAACCACCATTCCATTATGTCCATAGACCATAACAATATTGGTCGGACCCTTTCTTATGTGTTAACCTAAACAGTGGGCGTGCAGATTGAGATCTTCGTAATTCTGAGGTTTTGATAAGGCATCACACTTTACTTTTCACTTTAAGGGGAACATCGGGTAACAATATGAGGAGTTGATGGTACCATAGTCTCATCCACAATTTTCTCTCCAACTTCTTTAAATGACTCAAAGATTGAATCATAGTATAATGCTCTAAAGGGGTTATTAATCAAAATATTGTTGATCAAAGCATTCAAAGCTCCCCATTTACTCTATTCAAATGTACCTAAAGATTGTCTCAACAAGCTCATGTAGTCAACAACAAACTCTTGGACAGGATTTGAGGCCAAACACAGTTGAAATCAAAACTCAAAGTTCTGCACAACCTACTATCAACATATCCAACCAAGTTAAGATAAAAATCAACCTTGAATCTAAAAAATCAAAGATAGAAGCAATGTGAGGTTTATCGTATTTATAATATAGAAGCTCGTTATAAAATCATGCTTAAATTTATTTCAAATGATATACTATAGAGCTAAGAGTGAAGCTATGTTAATCTCTAAAAGGGAAAAGGAAGAGTGAATGGAAGGGATCCTTGTTCGAATATGGAATAAGGAAGATCCAAAAGCAAATCATTCTTAAGGAGAAGTTGACTTAAAAGATGGAATGAACGGTGAGATAGAAGGCGATAACGACTGAAGTATTAAATTGAAACATTTTTTAGAACTGTTGAGAAATAAGTGAAGGAATGAGTCTAATTTGCACAATAAATGCAAAACAAGGATAGAGGTTCGAACTACCAGTTGATTTGTTATGGAAGGCTCGTCGCTATAGGAAAATATAATATTAGCAACAATTGGAATTCTGTTACAAAAGATCATTTGCAACGTTTATTTATTAAACGTAATGCTTATCATGTGTCGTTTTAAGTATCCCTAAAAGTGATGCTGCAAATACTACTTAAGACATTTATGACCAAACATTACAAATATATAAAATTTATAACATTTCTTATCCATCGCAATTAAATAGCAACAAAAGTAAAAATGTCGCTATTGCGGTTTTTAATAATATTTATTAAATGATACAAATACTAGTGTAACATTCAAATAAATGTCGCAATTACGAATATATTGTAGCATCTATTTTTTGTTGGTAATACAACAGCAACATCAAGAGAAACACTACGATTATAGTATTTGACAACATTCGGTAAATATTACAAATATCTTTATAGTAAGCACATAAATGCTACAATCATAAGGAATTGCTATTATCTTTATTATCATGGCAAATATACTTGCAACATTTACGTGAATGTTCAATGTAAATTTTGACAATCGTATGAATAACAAATCAATGATAATATCTTTTAGAATATGATCAATCGTAATTACCATTACATATGATAGATGCTGACATAAAAGTACAAATGTTTAAATCTCAAAAATAAACATAGAAGGCACTACAAAGAATTAAAGAGAAGACTAATTATATAATTAAAAAGAAATACTAATTCTAAGCATCTTCTGTATAATAATCATCATCATCACTGCATTCATCATTATCATGAGCACTATCACTTGCATGAGAAGACAAGTCTTTTTCCTTCAATATAAATGAATACAAGATACGTCATCTCTTCAAGATGAGCCCCATCATATCCATCATTTTCTTTGACATCTATTGAAGGATTCCCATTTATTTTACAAACATTTCTTGTTGCATTATAAGTTGCTGCATAATGGTCTCTTATCCTTTATGCATGAAAGGGAGTTCTGTCAAAGTACATACAATGAAGTTATGTTACAAGTATAATCTAAAACAATTATAAATAATTTCAAAGCTTCAATAAAAAATAATCAAACTAAAAAAATATCATAATTAATGTCATATGCATATGGAAATAATCATATATATAATCACCTTAAACAAGGACTACTGATGTGAAGGCACATAGATTACTATATGTTGACAGATTAAATTGAAGCACCTCTAGTTAATCAACATTTAGTCAGAATTACTTGACAAATCACATCTGTAAACAAAAATGATGAAAAAAACACCAGTCCGTGAACTACTACTTCATGATTATTTTATTTTGCTTAAAACTAATAGATACAATAGTCATGCAAATAATGTTGTTCAAAACAGATGAATATATAATGGGAGTCTAAAAACAACTGATATCCACACTATGTGAAATTATTCATAAGTAACAGATTCTAAGGGCCTGTTTGGTTGCAGGGTTGGGCAGGGTTGGCTTGGCCCAACCCGGGTTACCCCTCCAACCAAACAAGGTTCTCCTCCTCACAGTTTACTATTCACAGGGGTACCCCTGCCCAGCCCAACCCTGTCCAACCCTGCAACCAAACAGGCCCTAAGAGCATCATTACGGAAGGGTATAACTTGATGATAAATTAGCTAACTATATACACGTCATGTTATTATCAGAAATGAAACCATTAGATCATTCAGGTACACAAATTGAACAACACAAAATTAGGAAAAACTAACTATGACAATGGATCTCTACCCATAAAGGGAAGCATGCGAGTGGTTGATAGATAGAGTAGATATGCTAGAATTTAGAGAAAAAAAATGAAAAATACACGTCCTTTAAAGACAAGATTGAAGTATATATTGACAAGGTAACAGGGTCTATTTAGAAAACACGATTTTTATATAGTTTAATCTCAATAAACAAGTTCCCGGTATGATGTGTTACTATTAACCTTTCAAAGTCGGATGAAGAAGTCCTTGTGTTTCCTCAATTTTTTTCGTTTTACGATAATGTCATCAATGTGTATGAGTCATAATATGATATCAATGGGCATGAGTCATAATATGATATCCACTTAGTAACCAATACACACAAAAAACCTACTTGATAAAAAGTTGCCAATGCATTTTCACATAAATATGAGTAGTAAGAAGGATAATCGCATGGACCTTTAAGGATCATATCTCAACATAAACTAAATAAAAAGAAGATTTAACGAAAAAAAGAAGATATAACCAACCCAAATAATAATAGAGCACGTGAAACAAACTACTTTAAGTTCTATCCAAAGCCTAAGCAATACGTACGAGTGAATACATTCCCCTTAAAAAATGAACAACATATAAAAAAACTGAACGGATTTGACCTCTTTTGGGAGATACCTCCTCCAAGATAATGAAAAGAACCCTTCTTCAACATTGTTATTGGCAGAGGAATCGGTGAGACTCTAAAATGAGGTCTTTCCACTTAGTCCGGTAGACCTTGTCCGACACTCTATTTTTTTGTCATGGTGAGGGGGTTACGAGGCATTGGCATGCCATTGCCTTCCTTTCTCCATCTCATCGTGTATGGCCCATCCACTTCTTCAACCTTTGGGACTAGAGGAACATGAACACGATCTCCTTTGGAGCTTTCGTCGTCTTCGCAAGCTCCGCCACTTTGGAGATTGTTGGTTGTTGGTAGAAACATTAGAGGCATCTGGATCGGATAGTGATTAGTAGGGAGGTTGAGAGAGGCATCTACAGATCTTAGTGCAGAAGTTGATGATCATGAAGCGCTCAAGGGATGTGGGAAGTGCAAGGGTGATTGCAGTGGAATGTGGTAGGAAGGTTCCCACAAGATAGCAAAAGGGTTTGGAGAAGGAATTAAGTTTTGAGAACGAACTTTTGAGCAGAATAAATTAAATTTTGAGCGAGGTTGTGATACAATTATATATTTAATATAACAAAAGCTAAAAATATTACAAGTAAAAAAATTATTAGTAACATTTTTATTTTAACTGCTGCTATGATATGTTACTAAAAAATCTTTTTTTCTGTAGTGCGTCAATAAGAATTTTGATTCATCGTTATGATTGCCTCGCCAATAGTATGAGAAAAAGCTTGTAAAAGCTTTGATCAACTCTTGAAAGAGAACACATGATACTCTTATAAGGTTCAATCCCTCATCATTCTTGACACTACAACCTTTCTAAACTACTATTATTAATATTTTATTTTTAAACTTTATTTATTTACTACAACAATAATAGGCCTTCTCCCACATTAATATGGTCAGCTACATGAATTCTTTACCTACATTCAGATCTATATGAGACATTCTTGAACTTAAATCCAAGTAATTAAGATCCTTTCAGATAATCTCCTTCAACACTTATTGGGTCTAACCCACTCTCTCTTAGTTGGCTCAATATCCCAAATCTCCTATCTTTAATAGTTGCATAATCAGACCTCCTTTACAAATGACGAAAATTCCTTAAGTGGTTTTCTCTCATCTTATCCTCAACTGAAGCTACACCAACTTTACTTATGAAAATATAGTTATGAATTTGATCTTTTTGTGTATGACGACACATCCACATTGGGATTTATTCTTGTTGCTATCATTAATTCTCTACTCATGTCTATGGTTCACAAGACAACATTTAGATTCTTAAAGCATAGCAGATCTTACAGCTGCTTTGTAATACTTTCCTTTGATTTTCAAAGGAAGTTTTTAACACATAAAATAGTCTCCTCTCTGCTTTAGCCAACCACATTTATTTTAGAATAACATCTCCATCGATTTCCATCATATTGCATATAGATCCCAAGTATCTAAACGAATCTTTCTTCTGGATGTTATCTTTTGTAAATCTTCACCTAGATTCCTTCACCACTACTTCTAGAAAATGTGTACTCCATATATTCAGTCTAATCCCTACTTATATGAAATCCTTTAGTCTCTAAGGCGTGTCTCCAAATCTCAAATTTCTCATTTACTTCCTATTAGGTCTCATCGACAAACAACATACACCAAGGTATCTCATTCTAAATGTGACTAGTCAACTCGTCTATAACCAAAGTAAAAAGGAAAGGACTCAAAGCTGAACCTTGATGTAGACAAGTGCTAATGTCAAAATAATTGGTCTTCCCAAATTGGATCCTAACACAAAATGAATCCCCATCATATATATCATTTATAAGGTTTATGTACATGACATGCATTTGTCTTTTCTTCAGAGCTTTTCACAAGATCTCCCATGGAACTAAATCACAAGCCTTGCCTAAATCAATAAATATCATATGGAGTTTCTTCCTCTTAGCTCTATAAATCTCCATTGTTCTCCTCAATAGATGGATAACTTCAATAGTTGAGCTATCTGGCATGAATCCAAATTGATTGTCTATGGGGTTCAATCATATAAGCTATATCTGTTTGATATATTTTAATATTTTTATCAATATATTTATTAATATATATATATGTTATGTAAATACTAAAAAAAGAATGACTTGATTAATGTAAGAATAGATAAATATAAATATATAAGTGAACTATATGTATAAGTAATCTATAAATTGTTATCATTCTTTTCTAAAATTTTGTTTCTCGAATTTATGATTTTTTATTATGTATTCTATGAGTACTACATAGGCAATGGAAAACTTTAAAATTTAGTTTAGTGAAAAAGGATGTTGATGAATCCTCACTTCGTCTCTTTTATTGATTCATTTTGGCAAAAAATCTAAATGTGTGTATATATCATTAATTTTCCAAAAATAAATACTCTGTAAATCATACAAAATACTGTATAAAATAATGTATAATTATTGTATTTAATACCAAAATAAAAGAATAAAGAAAAGAAAAGAAAAGGAACGAAGTCTCAAAGATACTGAATGACCCTAGACCTTGAGACCCAGTCATCATGATGACTTGATTGACAAGGAATAAAATATGGAGAGATGGGGCAGAGAAACTGTACATAAAATACGTAGAAAACCACATAACAATCCTAATTTATTTTGCCTAATAATTCCATTTTGGATCTATTTTATTTTTTTATTTTCAGACCTCAAGTAATAAAACCCACAACATGAATATTATACATAAAATATAAAGAAAAATACAAAATTGATTTCATTAAAAAAATACACAGTGTGCACATGACACACAAAATAAACAAATAAAACTTTGCATACCCATATATTTTCCATATTCTTTCAAAATTGTTCAAACTCACTTTATTGTTCATAAAATTAAATAAGGTATTTATAAAGGTGGTTTCATTTAATTTGGATTTAAGATGCAAAAGATGAGTTTTAAGCCTCATTGTGTAGTATGCTTGTATAAAATATTTAATATATTTATTCTTTGTATTTTTAACTTTATTTATTTTTATAATTTTGTAAATATTATTTGAAACACATTTCTATAATTTAAATAAAAATAAAACCATTAAAAAATAAATCATACATTTCAATATATAAATGAAATATATTGTTATATACCTATAAAGAATATATACATAATTAATTAAGGATACAAATAAATTCAGAAAAAATACAACAAAAATACTTAAATGTGTATTTCAATAAACTAAATATATAAAATAGTGTTATATAATAATCCAATATAAAATACAGATTAAAATTAAAATACAAATAATAGAGGTAAATTTACACATATATATACATTTGAATATTAACATAGAATAAATAGCCTCAAAAAATAATAAAAAATAGGCATTAAATACTATTTAAAATCATAAACATTTTTTATTTTTAACCAACAATTAATCAATTCGTCTGAGGTTTTTAGATGAATTTCCAAACAAATTCATATTCTCTTTTTCTCGGTTGGTCCACTAGACCAACCAGGACCCCGCAAGTGTTAACCTCGGTCAGCTATCCTGTTTGCTGGGTCGCCCCTGTCAGACCTCACTTTCTACCTTTTTCTCCCATTTTCCACGGCACATCCACTATGTCCTTCACCTTGAGCCTTTCATCCCCATGCAGCCCACACATCCATGATCTCTCTTGGAGCGCCTTAGCCCCTCAGATCTATCCCTGGAGATTTAGGTTTGTGACAGGAGTCTAAAACAACCCTTTATAGTGAGGAGGGACGTCTACAGGGGCCGATCTAGCCATCTCCGGCTAGCTCACCGGAGGTTCTGCCTCTTTGACCCTTAGGTCAAATTGAGGCCTCTTTCCTTCTTTATTAGGTAATCTTTAGGTTGTAGTTTTATTTTAGCATTATAATTTCGCATTTAATCTATACTTTTAAGCTTAATCGGAAAACCCTAATTCGACCTAAAGCTTGAGCTCCAGGCCAAATTCGATCATTCCCATTAGTGATTTCGCCTGATTTCCATCCCATCCGACTCCCCTTCGTGTCCTCTAAAAATTGTCCCATATGATCAACCCATATCCATCGTAGATCTGGGAGTCAAGCTTCTTCCACCACCAATTGTCGGATCTCTCCACCATTCCTCCATCCCTTTGCTCTCAGCTTCACGGATCCATCGAGGAACAAGCCCTCAAGCCACTCGACATTTTGGTGCAAGTATATGACTCAACAAGCCAATCTAGAGTGAGAAAAAAGACCTAGTGCTCCTCCAGGTCATCTGGAGCACGAAGGACCCTAGGTCTTCCTTAAGACCCTCCGGGCTTCATTGAAGTAGCCCTGCACGTGCGGAAGACCCCCATGAGTTCATAACCGCCTTCGAATCAAGAAGCCATCACACAATCACGAAGAACAAAGAGATCCAAGCTCCCTAGGCCAGAGTTCATCCGCGGTTCTTCCAGATCCCTTGCCAACCGTGATGAAGAACACGACCCATATCTAATCTGGGTCGTCCAATTTAATCGAAGGGGTGTGCGATAAGGAACATTGGATAAAACATGTGGCGCAAAGACAATGACCTAATGAGCGGGGTTTTAAAGGGATAATTTGCATATAAACCCTCTGCCTTTTTGTATTTATTAAATAATGTTCTAAATATTTTATTACATTCAAAACTTTGGGAAAATTTGCAACAAGGCCCCCGTTTGTTTTGTAAATTGCAAGTAGATTCTCTACCAGCTCAGCTCACGTGGCTCCCACATGAACATGGCAAATTTCTCTTTGTACCCTTACACCTTTATTAGTTGCAATTTAACATTAAAAATTCAAATTTCAATTGAAAAGTTATGGTTTTTTTGCATGTACCCTCTGCCTTTAATTTATATTAACAAATGCCCCTGCCAGCTTGATTGATTTTTATTTTTGTATTTCTGTTTTCTAAAAATACTTGTCATTATATTAATAAGTGCCCTTGCCAGCTTGATTGATTTTTATTTTTGTATTTCTATTTTCTAAAAATACTTGTCATGCTCTAAAAATTATAAAAATAGGATTAAATACCTGATTAATTGATCATTCACATCATATACTTTGTTTAGCGTTTTTCACGCAGTTCCTATTTATCAAAAATCAAAAGGAGACATTTTATTCCCTGCTCGACTTGAAGAATACAAGAAATAAAACCCTTTTCAAAAATTATAAAGAAAACACCTATTATTATTACATGTTTTATCACTATAGACTAAAAATCACAAACAAATATCAAAAAATATTTAAAAATAAAAAAATCATTGTTAATCAACAAAATTGCAAAATATTTTCAAAACCCCCCAAAAATAAGTCTTCTATCCTATCTATATATACATATTAATATATATTAAAAATAGTTTTGAGAAATTTTAGACCTATTTAGTATTTTTAAAATCTCAAAACAGATCAACCTATTTAAATAGTCCATGGTTTGGGATATTTTGAATTTTAAAAATACATATAAATTAGTAAAAATCTCAAAAAATTACAAAAATAGAAGAATATTAAAAAAATACAAAAATATTTTATTTTGTAAATTTTGATCATATATAACTATATTTATAAATAGAATACCCTATATTGTATTATATACATATAGTTATATATCATCATTATTATTAATATAAATACCTAAATATAATTTTAAATCCTTTAAAAAAAGGATTGTTTTTATTTGTATTTTCTATTTTATATATTTCAAATATATTATATATTGTGGAAAGGAAAAATGAAGTTGTATTTCACAAAGCCCTAGAGCTCTCTTATATAGGAAAACCTCTATGGTAAAATTACATAAGATAAACTGAAAGATAAACAAATATAAATAAGGACCAAGAGATATAAGAATCTCAACACTTCCCCTCAAGCTGGAGCATATATGTCTGTCATGCTCCGCTTGGAACAACAACGGTGAAAAGGGCCTCTTGCTAGAGCTTTGGTAAACATGTCAGCAATCTGATCACCTGAAGCAACATGAGTGGTGGAGATCATCCCCTACTAGATCAAGTCACGAGTATAGTGACAATCTACCTCATTGTGTTTTGTTCTCTCATGAAAAGCTGGGTTGTTAGCAATGAACAGTGCTGCTTGATTATCACATTTGAGGTGCACAGGAAGAGGCACCTCTATAGTTAGGTCAGTCATAACGGATTTAACCCGCATCATCTATGTACTCCCTTGGGCCATAGCCCTATATTCTGATTCAGCACTGGATCGAGTAACAACTATATGTTTCTTACTTTGCCATGAGATCAGTGAGCTACCAACAAACACAGTGAAGCCTGCGGTGGACATCCTATCCTTGGGATACCTAACATAATCCGCGTCTGCACATCAAATAATTGTAAGAGATGTATCTCTTCTAAAAAGAAGACCTGCACATGGAGAAGATTTTAGGTATCTCAAAATCATAATATTGCATCCATGTGAGCATGTTTGGGTTGTTTTGTAACCTTGTTGACTCTGGCCACAACAAATGATATATCAGACCTGACAATAGTAACTTATAGCAACTTTCCTACCGGCTCTCTGTATCGTCTCTTATCCACCTAATCAGAGTCATCATCATAGAGCCTAGAATTATGATCCATTGGTGTAGTAGCAGGTCTACATCTAGTCATGCATGTCTCAGATAGAAGATCAGTGACATACTTCCTTTGCATCATAACCATACCTTGTTTATTTTGTGCAAACTCCAAGCCAAGGAAGTAACGTAGTGTACCAAGATCCTTGGTTGCAAACTGCTGGCCAAGGAAATCCTTAACTGCTCGAATGACATGTTCATCACTACCAGTAACAATGATGTCATCAACATATACTGGGACAACAATTGTACCTCTCTGAGTTCTCTTAACAAAAAGAGAATGATCTGTAGTGGATCGTACGAACTCCTTATGTTCAATCAACTATGAGAGCTTCTGAAACCAAGCCCTCAGACTTCTTAAGACCATATATGGCCTTGTGAAGACAACACACCATACTGAACTCCCCCTCAACAACGAACCCTGGTGGCTGCTGCATGTAAACCTCCTCTTGTAGGTCACCATACAAGAACACATTCTTTACATCTAATTGGAAAAGTGGCCAATCACGTACCACAGCAACAATAATAAGAATTTGTAGCGTAGAGTGATGCGCAACAGGGGAAAGAGTATCTTGGTAATCCACCCCATAGGTTTGGCTGAGCCCTCGAGCAACCAATTTGGCCTTAAATCTACCAATAGTGCCATCCGCCCGATGTTTTACAGTAAACACCCAATTGGTGCCAATCACAGACGCACCTGGTGGAGCCCCTACAATGCTCCATGTACCACGAGATTGTAAAGACGCCATCTCCTACTCTACAATGAGATGCCAATGGCTACTCTACAACGCCTCCTGATAGGTCCATGGTATTTCCACAGAAGATAAGCCCACAACAAACCGCTGAAAGTCCTTGGACAGACGATCCAAGGAAACATGAGAAGCAAGAGGATGCATAGTGCAAGCCCACTTCTACCTCTGTAAAGCAATAGGTATGTCCAGGTCTTCGTTACTGGTAGAAGATATAGTATCCGCAACATCCTGTAGCTCAGCCTGTACATGCAAATCACCAGTTTCATTAGAAGAACTCAAATATTCAGGACATACCTCGAACGTGCTGGATGATGGAGGAGGCACATGAGTAGGGGGACGTCGCTGGTAAACCTGTGGAAAGAAAGTAGAAGACGGTGGTGGTGGTGGTGGTGGATGGAGGTGGTGGAGGAGGTGGCATCTGTGATGATGATGTACTGGGGTTTGGAGGAAGAGGCATATCGACCTCTTCTCCATCCTCCGAAGGAGTAAGCCTATCGCCTGTGGGAGAAAAATACATAATAGACTCAAAAAAGGTGACATCAACACCGAGAATAGGATCAAAGCAACGATATCCCTTTTGGGTCTTTGACTACCCAACAAACACACATTTGACATCCCTGGGAGAGATCTTGTAAAGACCAGGAGACATTTGATGAACAAATGCAATTGAACCGAAAACACCAGGCATAAGCGAGAAAAGATCTGTCTCAGGAAATGCAATCAAGAATGGGATCTTCTCCCCCAACACCAAAGAGGGCATACGATTAACCAGATAACAAGCAGTTAGAACCGCATCTCCCCAATATGAATGAGGAGTACGACTCTGAATCAAAAGGGTTCTGGTAACATCCAAAAGATGGCGATGTTTTCATTTATCCACCCCATTCTGTTGGGAAATATATGCACAAGACATATGATGCACAATACATGAGACCTAAGGAATTGAGAAAGCCGAGTAGTGCAAAATTCCAATGCATTATCTGAATGTATAAACTTAACTTTTGCTGGAAAAATGTTTTTTATTTCATTAATAAAGAACTGAATAACATGACCGACATCAGACTTGTTCTTAAGAAGAAAGACCCAAGACAATCTCGAAAATTCATCAACTGCAAAAAGATAAAACATATGTCCCTAATGATTTGGGACACGACTGGGATCCCAAATATCAAAATGGGTTAACTAAAACAAACTATGACTACTTCGACCCCGACGACTCTGGAAAGTGGACCGATGATGCTTCCCAAGCTGGCAGGCTCGCACTGGAAAGTAGCGCGAGGAGAAATCTGTGGAAGAACATGACTCAGCTTTTACAGAGGAAGATGAACAAATAAAAGATTCCACATATATGGAGAGACAGATCCAATATGAAGAGAAGAGGCACCCGCATATGGAGATTGCACTAGTCTATAGATACCCCCTTGCACACGGCCAGTTCCAATCACCTTGCCTGTGAGTATATCGTGAAACACAAGAGCAGAAGGATCAAATATGGCACGACAACGTAAATATTTGGTGATTTGACTTGTTAACAGTAAATTCATAGAAAATTTAGGAGCATAAAGGATATTCTAAAGCCTCGGTCCTTGATAACGCGAACCTGAATGGGGTTAAGAAAAGTGTCGGTATAGAAAACCGTAAAGAGAGATCTGCATATAACAAACAAAAATCAATAGAATAGGGGGGAGAGAGAGAGAGTGAATTGAATAAAGCGGCTACTCTCCTATTTTACCTTAAACTATTTATTTTACTAGGTGAGTATGCCTGGGTCGAACTCAAGGAGGTAGAATATTAAAACTACGGTTTCTGAGACAATAAATTCCAGAAAATCCTCTTTATTCTTGATTTTACAAAGAAAGAAATTCGGCTCAAAACTAACTCAATATTGTGAAAATAAAAAAGACACAATGAAACGACAAAAAATCTTGTAAAAATAATAGAAAAGTGTCTTGGGTAGTTATCGGGCTACCCTAAAAAATTCGCGGAAAAATACGAAAGAATCGAGGTCCAAACATCCCCTACAAGCCAGGGGCGTAACTGCAAAAGAAGTTTATTGTTTCATTACAAAATGGTCCCTAAAAAGGACTAGAATGAAAATAAAACTAAAGTTATTACATTTATGTAGGATTGGAAACATATGGGGTGTTGTTTGAAATTCTGGAACTCAGATAGGTTTAGTATGCAAATTCTCCATTGTTTCGCAGTTGACGGTCAGGATTAGAAGGTCATGCACGATCTGGATCGTCCGGGAGTGCCACGTGTCGCAAGCCAGTAGACCTGGGTTATTCTCGTTGTTCTTCCAGTCTTGCGCGCAACTGACGACGGGGCTTCTTCTCCGCTTTCTTCCTGGCGATAGACGCGTTGCTTTGGTCTCATGCGGGGCCAAAGGGGTGACACCTTGACCCCTGGAGCTCACCCGCGGTGGAGCTGCTCCCATGATGGCGGATGACAGTAGATAACCGGCGACAAAGATGACAGTTCAGTTATCCTGGAAGTTGATAAAAATGTTGCCCCTTCTTTGATTGGGAACTGCGTTATGTTTGGAAGATCCAAATGTTCAAGTTTCGCTCCAGATTAAAGATAAACCTGCAAAGTAAATCTAGGTGCTCGATTCGTGCGAGAATCGGCCACCAAGTATAAGATTTGAAAATTCCAAAATGAGGTTTCCAGTATTAATGAAAAAGATCGTGAAAAGTAGCGAAAAATGAGAAGCAAATTTGTTTGATTGCGAAATGAATTGGAGATGTTAATTAGGTGTGCATCTAAGAGTGATGATTAATCGACCTAATTACGTAATTATCTACCCTAATCATGGCACGCAACTGGAGAAATAAATCGTAGAAGGTGGATGAATTACCTGGGGAGTGGAGGTGTATAACCTCCTGGTGATGGCTCGACAAGACGGCGTTCCCGGAGCTCGACACGACGCAAGGCTGTGACGCAAGGCTGATCCGCCTTGGAACGTCTCCTCCGATGATCCTCCTTCCACACGGGTCTTCTCTTCGATGCTGTCACCACCTTAGTTGGTCGGAACAAGGCTTGGAAGGGAAGAGGTCGGACACTAGAACTGGAAGGTTCAAGGTTAGTTGGAGAGTTAGTTGGCATGCGCCAACTTTAGGGGGTTTTATAGGCGAAATGGAGACGAATTAAGGTGTATCTAAGGGTAGGCGTGGAGTAGGTTAGTTAGGAGGAGAAGATGGATGGTTGAGATTGAATAAAGGAGTTAAAATGTGAGCGGGAAAAATCGATGAAAAGAAGGCATTGGAATAGAGTTCCAATGACCTGAGATCTTGAAGAGCAACTCGTGCTGACACGTGTCAGCACCTGTTTGGCCAGATGTTTAAATTCCATAAATAATAAATAGTAAATAACATTATTTTACGTAGATATAAAAATGAAAAAAATGTAAATGATTAAATTATCTAAATTATGATATAATTATTTTTGATAAATAATGAATATTGTACGGAATATAAATATTTTATTAATGAATAGGTTTTAATAAATTAGTTTAGACATATTAATAAATACGGGTATAAGTCATATAGTTCAATTTCATCTATAAATTAGGGTTTTAGATTTTATTAAAATAATAAATAAGATTTAAAAATTCTGAAATAAATTATGTTGAAAATACCAAATCATAAAAATAAGTAAAAATTATAAAATTAATAAAACTATAAATAATGTGTTCTAAATAAAATAAATAGACCAGAAACCTCGTTGTCGTTAAGTCCCAAAATTGACTTTTTGCAAACGGACTCCGATTTGAATGAAATAACTTCCATTAATTAGATAATATTGATTTATGAACTTTAAAGGTGAGTAGAGTGAAATTGGAGTTCGTATGAGAAAGGTATGATGTTCGGAAGTTGAGAATTTGACAATTTAAAACTTGGATTTCTTGGCATATATACAAGATGATATTTTTAACTTATATATATATATAAATAATTTGGAAAAGAATTTGGTGAAAAATATCCACAAATGAATTAACTAAAAATCATTGAAGATTTGATATTTATTTGATAAATAATGAAGAATGTGTGGAGTGTTTCTTTAATTATTTTTATGATTTTCTTTCCTTAGCTCCCACTGCTTGATTGTTTGTCGACCAATCCATGCTGACTTGGTCTAGGGGGTTAAGTTATAAATATATCTTACAACAATATTTATATTTTCTGAGTCATATTGTACATATATACATATTTAAAATCTACCTTCTTTTCTTTTCTTTATTTTTATTCTTTTATTTATTTACATGTTTTTGATGCATAAAAGTGCATTTTTATTCACGAATGGGGTTTTGATAAACGGTGGAAATTAATGAATATTTACATATATTTTTTACGGGTTTTAAGACAAAATACGACAGAAATGTTAATGAATCATGGATTCATCAACCCCCTATACTTAAACTTTGCTAATCCCTTAGCAAACACTTATTTGAAAAGTAAGTGAAAAAGAAAGAAAGTTAGAATGAATTTGTTTTCCTAAATCAATTCATGAGAACAGACAAAGGACAGAGCCCGATCATGCCTAAAACAAGCATTTTGTCGGAATCTTAACTAGGATTAGGATTTTATCCTCAACAGTCCTCAAGTTCCGCAAATCCTTATTTAAGTTCCCCTAATCATCTAGTTCAGACTCCCTTATTCATATCGCCAACTGTATCAACCTTGAAGTTGATTTGTACAGTGTGGGAATTGATTTAGCTCTTCCTACTTAAAGAAGCAAAAAAAAACTGTCCATCTCATCTATACACTTCCATTGATTCCTCATCCAGCTACTCTTTCCTCGGGGAGGGAGCTATTCCCTTCTGAGGCCAGTTCGTGCTATGTCCACAATCGAATATAGAGAGAAAGTAGAAGAATGAGAAAAGAACTGGAGTGCGACCAGTGTAGACGCATATCCTCGTGATGCTCAGCTGGTGTAGCTAACGGTGTAGCTAAGTCTCCACGAAGATGTGCATGCATTTTTGGTGGAAGCTTGGACCGTTGTGCTCGTATTTCTATTTGCGAGCTTCTTCTTTGATCTGGCTGTGTAATTTGCTTGCACTGCATTCATTTTTTTGTACCACGGTGGATATAACATCTTTCGTTCCGTTCCTTTTTTGAGGTCTTAGAAAAATTGTGTCAGCAGATCCTTCCCTCATCCAAAGCGACTATCGCAACCCCAATCTCTCCCGTCTTTAGATGTCAATGCTGTAAAGACAAGGATAGAAACGCAATACCAAGATGTACTACCCTTCGCAGCCCCATGCAAGCAAGCTAAGTGCAAAGTGCATGTGTCCAAGATTGGTTCACTGGTGTAGAGTTCTACTGATGACACCAAGTGTTCTACTTAAGCACATATGAGTTATTTTCTCAAATATGGTACGGAACCCAAAGATTTAAGTCAAAGACCTGAAGAGTCTAAATTCCCGATCCTAACCAGGCTCCTTACAAGGAAAGTTAAAGGCCATAATCAAGCTCCATCCTTCAGACTATTCTCAATCCTTAGTTCCAAAAATCAAACTTATTATGAAAAATGCGAATGCAATTGCAACAATATTTTCGTGAAATGCATTTTCTGAATTTTACTCATTTTTATGGATTTCAAGGCTTTTGTAATTTTTATGAATTTTAGGACTTTGTATTTTTTATGGATTTTCTCAATTTTTATAAACCAGTATATGCACAAGAATTTTACAAGATAAATTACCCATATTTTATTTGATTAAATAACTAATGTATTTTACAAATTTTATATACAAAGATTTTTACAAGGATTAAATGATTTTTACACAAATTTTAATAGATAGGATATTAAATAAGTATTATACATATTTAAATACATATTTTAAATTAAAAATTTCAACTAAAGATTTTAAACATATTTTACTTATTTACAAGGATTTTATTAATAAATACATAAATATATGGATTTTATATTAACCCTCACCAATTTTTATGGATTTTATAAATATAGAAAATATATAAATGTACGAGTTATGGACAAAAGTATATATACAATATATACGTACCTCCCTATACTTAGCTTGTGCAATGTCCTCATAGCGTCAAAAGAGAAAAAGGAGGACATAAACTTACGATCTGGTCATTATAAGTATAATGGAAGATGAAAACCGAGGTGACTGAGGTAAAAGAATATACAATGAAGGAACAAGATAAATGGAGAAAACGAGATCAACAAAATCAATCGGTCCCCCCTATACTTAGGATAAGGAGTCCTCAGTATAAAAAAGAATGTGGCCAAAAATTGGGTACCAGTGATTCGTGGAAAGGAAAGGATATACAAGAGAAAAATAAAAGGAACAAAATCGAAAATGCTACTCAACGGGCAATTGGTCCCCCTATACTTAGGATCTGGTATCCTAAGCATAAAAGACGAGCAAAAAATGGGGACGATTGTGGTATATGAAGAATGTACAGGTGGTGTGTACTCCAAAAATTGAATGGCTCAAAAGTCTCTGTACAAGAGAAATAGAAGTGAAAGAGTAGTCATGAGTCATGTATAAAGTAGATCATCTCAACCTGGGTCGTACGGAATCATCTGCTCTACAAGTGTGTGATGATCACTGGCTGTCTGAGTGGAAGTCAACTCTATACGTGGCATCAGTCTCTGTACTGAAATATGCGTCTATGGAGTCGGACTACATAAGGTGTCTATATATGTAACCATCACACCATCCGACTCTCTATGCTGTTTAGACTGTATGATCTGTGAAATCCAATCAACTGACTCCCATACTAGGATATGTGCACTCTGAATCTGCAGAACTGAGATGTCTACTGCAAGTGACTGCTCATCTGAATAAAATATGAACTCTGTCTCTACATGTGAACAATCATATGAAGAACTAGGTACCATGTGATCTACCCTATCCTCATGTAGGATATCATGGGTATCAAAATAAACGCTCTCATGATCAAGAGATCGTGAATCATCTTTGCGATGGCAATTTTCTGCAAGACTGGTGTCCTCTGAAGTAAATGACAGTACTGATCTGGGACTGCTACATCCTCTATCCATCTCAATGTGTATCTCTCCATTATTTGTGTGGAATGATACTCTCCCAGCATCATAATCAAAGAGTGCTCTCACTGTCTGTAAAAAGGGTCTCCTGGGAATGATTGGAGCAAGGTGTAACTGTGTAGGGCACATCATGTCTAGGACAGTAAAGTCCATTGGAAACTGCAAGCTCTGTATAGTCACGATAATGTTCCTCAACTCGCCTCTAGGTTTCTTCACAGATCGATCTGCAAACTGAAGTAATGCACGTGATTTGTAAAGAGGACCTAGATCGAGCTTCTCAAGCAAAGAAGATGGTATCAAATTAATAGAGGAACCATTATCTAAGAGAATATGATGGAATGCAACATCTGAAATCTGGCATGTGACATAGTGTGCTCCTGAATCTCTCTTTTTCTTAGGTACCTTATTCTGAATAGCACATGAAGTGGCCTTGGTCAATACGTGCTTCTCAACTCGTGACTTTCTTTTTATACATGTTGTGCATTTGTTCCTCAACTGATTCTTGAGCATAGGAAAGTGATCCAAGGCATTGTGAAGTGGGATCTTCAAAAAGATGTGATCTTTCAATAATCGCTCTGTCTCTTGAGTGACAACATTCTTTTTGGTATTTTTCTTTCCTTTTCCAAACAAGGCATCGGGAAAAGGAACAATACCATGAATGAAAAAATCAAACTTTTTATTGGAATCAACATGTACATCGAGAGTCTCATAATTATGTACAAAACTCTCTAAAACAGGGGAAGAAGAATTTGTATCGGAAGTTTCTGCATGGTCTGGCGTAATCTCATCGTCTGACTCGCCTGTGTCCAAGTCAACTGTTTCTACATCGCTCCCTTCTCTCTAAACATCATGGTGGTCCTCATCATCGTGAAGGTCCTCCTCTTCAACATCATAATGTGTCTGATCATGGATTGGTTCTCGCTCCTCATCACGTGCACTCTCCTCTACTCGATCAGGTGCTTGTGGTGATCTACCGCTCCTGAGACGAATGAAATTAAATAAAAATTGAGGAAAAGAGATCGTACTTTTAGTGATGTGTACCTTATCTTAATGCCTCCTCTTGTTATTTGGGTTCATCTGAGGCTGAGCCGGGAGAGTGGTCTTAGGCGTGGTTAACTCATCCAGACAACGGTTAACCTGCTCCATCTTTGCCCTATGTGCAGTCTGGAGTGTGCTCAACATATCCATGATCTGATTCAGCGTTAGGGCATGTGAAGACATCTCAGACTCTATGTGGTGACCCTGGCTATCTAATCTCTCCTACCTTGGCATGTGCTGCTGTGAAGTGTAAGGCTGAGGAGATCTCTGAGGTGTAAAGGAAGACTGTTGTTGCAGGTAATGATGTGTCTGTGAATGATTAGTAGGATACTGAAAAGAAGGTGGTCTCTGATATGCGTGCTGGTGAGACTGCTGCTGCGTGTAAGGTTGTCGGTGCTGAAAATGTGGGCATCCATGCTGCGACTGAATATACTGCTGTTGCGACTGATGATGTACACTCGGTTGCTGAATCAGAGTGTACCATATTTTGTTGATCTCAAGAGGGAGTTTATATTCAACATTTATGTCCACAGAACTGGTGATCTGACCAGAATTGGCATGAGACTGATCCTCATGCCAATCTATCTTCGGAGTCTCTGGCTCGCTCTGAACGAAATGGATCTATCGAATGGGCGGAGCGGGTAAAGACCTCCGTGCAGGTTGTGAAGTCGAAGAAGCTTGCGCATGATGATAATGAAGTTGCAGTTTCGTTATGTTCTTTGTAAGATCACTCAGCTGCTAAGGCAGAGATAAGAGTTTCTCCAACTCATGCAGCGACTGCAAGTCCTTAACTTGCTTTTGAATAACATCTTCCAACATTAACTTCTCGTTGATAAAACCCATGTTGGTATTGAATTCAGAATCTGAAATATTTTCCTCTTATGATGCTCTCGGTGATGTGGTGTCTAAGGGAACTTTTGGAATGCCCGAGTAGAGTCAACGACTCTCGAGTTTTCTACCATCCATTCGAAGATGGACCAGACAGACTCGGCATACTTATTCAGATAACAACCGCCACATGCGGCACTCACCAGCCCCTGAATATCCGGCTGGAGTCCTCCAAAGTAATTCTGTACAAGCACCTTCATAGGCATCTCATGATGAGGGCCATGCCTCATGAAAAGATTCATTCGATAATTGTATGAAGTTGGAGATCTGATTCCTCATCATGTTCGTCCCTTCCATAGGAAAATATTTACACAGGAATGTGGACTTCAGATCATCCCATGTAGAAATTTCCCTCCCTAAGTGACTTATCCAGTAAAGCACCTTATCTGCTAAGGCGAAGGGAAAGGCTTTGAGGTAAACAACCTCCTGCGTAACTCCTGGATAACTAGCCGTACCACAAATCATCTCAAACTGCTGCAGAAAGGTAAACGGCTCCTCTGTAGCATTCCCATTGAACGTGGGAAGTAAAGAGATAAAGGACGGTCTCAACTCGTATGGCCCTTGATTCGACGGTAACCGAATCCAATGGTATAGCGTCCTAGCTCCTGGGGTCATACTCACTCGTAAAGTAGAGGGAACCACTGCAGGTGGCAATGGGTTCCTGGCTCCTGCCCTCAGCGCGACTATCTCAGCTCACAACTCATTCTGAGTTCTAAATTATTCTCGGATCTGGATATTCATCTGTTGTAGTATGTTGAGAATCCTGATTGTAATATCTGCGACTGGATCCAGTCTTCCATCAATATGGTACTCCTCGGCTGGACTCTCCTCTGCTAGTCCTTTCTCCAGCAAAAAATCAGCTGGAGAAAGTGACGATAAATTGATTCAAGGGTCTATCTCAAAAGACTGACCGGGAGGCGAGGGAGTTTGGGTCAGACTCTCCTCGAGATCAGATGGGACCAACTCATGAAGAGGGTCATCCCGAGTTTGTGAAAATGTATGACGGATGGTGAAAGATCGAGAGCTCACAGAGTCTGAGCAAAATAGCCGTCGAGTCATCGTCTTCGATATCAAGAGAGTAATCGGGAGAGCACATTTATCGAGTCAAGAGAGATTGGAGATGCGTAGAAGATGCGGTAATTCATGCCCCACAAGCAAACACAAAGCAAACCCCATATTCACCAACATAACTCGATGATGACCGTAAGAGTTCGGTCGTTTATCTTGTCGGTTTTAGGGTTGTTTTAACATGCAAGTATATTCACCAATTATCGTGAGCTGATAGGTGTCCGGAATTTCTCCTTAATACTGTCCCGAATCCTTGCAGAAAACCACTTGTTTTCAGCCAGTATGAGAGTAAGTACGGATCGTTTTCGGCTACCTGTGTTGCTTGACGACGGAGCCTTTCACAGTGTCCTCTAAACCCCCCACTCTGTTAAGTAAACTCGGACTGTTTCCGTCTACCTGAGTGTACCCATTGAAAAATAGTGATTAGATGTATAGACTAAGTAGTATCTTGAAAGAAACACAGACTTTGGTTCTATCCTTAGGTGTCGTCCCTCGCTCACAAATTCTGGAAAGTACCTACAGTTGAAGTGTGGGGATTACTCTCCCAAATCAATTGATCCTTACGTTTATTTTAAGGTCAGATACTTACGCAATCCCGAATTTATTTTTAGTTTTATATTTTTTTGATCTTTTTTAGACAAACGTCTAACGAATGTCTTTATTTTTTTATAAATCCTAAAATCATGCACCTAGGTTGCGAGTCCTAAAACTATCTACGAAGGCACAATCAGATAGAAAAAACGAAAACATTTAAGCATGCACCTAGCCTCGTGAAAAACTGCGGAAAAACGATGATACGAGAAAAACCGCGGTGGGTGTCCTGATCCTTCGATTGCACTACACTCGGTGCATCAGACCCCGAGAAAAAGGGGAGGAGAGGTGCAAGTCAGGATGCCCTTATGGGGCCCCTTTCTACAAAATACAAACAAACGTGCAAGTGCCCCCTTTTTTCTCCTTTTTTCCCTTTTTTTACAAAGAATTACAACAGAAATCCTAACTAATCTTGCCCTCAACAATCGAAAAACTTGGTCTCGGCACTTTCAACTGCTTCGACTTCCGAGGAAGCTGGTTGAACCTGTAAGCCCTGCAAAGATTAGTTAGAAAAAACACATAAGGTAAAATCAGAAGAGAAAGCTGTAAATCAGAAATCAATAGAAAATTGCGAAAGAGAAAAAATCACGAAAACTTGTAAAATCAAGAATAACAAGAATTTTAAGAAAATCAAATAAAAAACAGATGAAGAAATAACACCTTCCCGGCAACGGCACCATTTTGATGTGAACCTGACTGTGGTTAAGAAAAGTGTCAGTGTAGAAAACCGTAAAGAGAGATCCACGTGTATCAAACAAAAATCGATAAAATAGGAGAGAGAGAGAGAGAGAAAATGAATTGAATAAAGTGTCTTCTCTCCTATTTTACCTAACGATGTTTATTTTACCATATGAGTGTTCCTGGGTCGAACTCAAGGAGGCAGAATATTAAAACTGTGGCTTTTGAGACAAGAAATTCGAGATAAATTCTCTTTATTCTTGATTTTACAAAGAAAGAAATTCGGCTCAAACCTAACTCAAGATTGCGGAAATCAAAACGACACAACGAAGCGACGAAAAATCTTAAAAAAAATGCTAGAAAAGTGTCTTGGGTAGTAATCAGGCTACCCTAAAATCATGGGAAAATACAAAAGAATCGAGGTCCAAACAACCCCTATAACCAGGGGCGTAACTGCTAAAGAAGTTTATTATTTTATTACAAAAAGGTACCTGAAAAGGTCTGGAATGAAAATAAAACTAAAGTTATTACATTTATGTAGGACTGGAAATGAATGGGGTGCTTTTTGAAATTCTGGAACTCAGATGGGTTTAGTGTGCCAATTCTCCACCGTTTCGTAGTTGACGGTTAGAATTAGAAGGTCAGGCGCGATCTGGACCGTCCGTGAGTGCCACATGTCGCAAGCCTGTAGACCTGGGCTATTCTTGCTATTCTTCCAGTCTTGCGTGCAGCTGACGACGAGGCTTCTTCTCCGCTTTCTTCTCGGCGAAAGACGCGTTGCTTTGGCCTCCGACGGGGCCAGAGGGGTGACGCCTTCACCCCTCGAGCTCACCCAAGGTGGATCTGCTCCCAAGGTCACGAAGACAGTAGATAATCGACGATGAAGATGATGGTTCAGTTATCTTAGAAGTTGATAATGATGTTGCTCCTTCTTTGATTAGGAATTGTGTTGAGTTTGGATGCTCCAAATGTTCAAGTTTCGCTCAGATTAAAGATAAACCTGTAAAGTAAATCTAGGTGCTCGATTCATGCGAGAATCGACCAATAAGTATAAGATTTGCAAATTCCAAAACGAGGTTTCCAATATTAATGAAAAAGGTCGTGAAAAATAGCGAAAAATGAGACGCGAATTTATTTGATTTCGAAATGTATTGGAGATATGAATTAGGTGCGCGTCTAAGAGTGATGATTAATCAACCTAATTACGCAATTATCTATCATAATCATGGCACGCAACTCGAGAAATAAATCGTAGAAGGTGGATGAATTACTTGGGGAGTGGAGGTGTATAACCTCCTGGTGATGGCTCGACGGGGCGGCGTTCCCGGAGCTCGACGCGGTGCGAGGCTGCGATGCAAGGCTGATCCACCTTGGAATGTCTCCTCCGACGATCCTCCTTCCACGCGGGGCTTTCCTCGGTGCTGTCACCACCTCAGTTGGCTGGAACAAGGCTTGGAAGGGAAGAGGTCGACCACTGGAACTTGAAGGTTCAAGGTTAGTTTGAGAGTTAGTTGGCATGCATCAACTTTAGGGGGTTTTATAGGTGAAATGGAGACGGATTAAGGTGGATCTAAGGGTAGGAGTGGAGTAGGTTAGTTAGGAGGAGAAGATGGAGAGTTGAGATTGAATGAAGGAGTTAAAATGTGAGCAAGAAAAATTGATGAAAAGAAGGCGTTGGAACAGAGTTCCAATGACCTGAGTTCTTGAAGAAGAACCAGGTGCTGACACGTGTCAGCACCTGGTTGGACAGATGTTTAAATACCATAAATAATAAATAGTAAATAACATTATTTTAAATATGTATAAAAATGGAAAATGTAAATGATTAAATTATCTAAAATATGGTATAATTAGTTTTGATAAATAATAAATATTGTACGAAATATAAATATTTTATTAATGAATAGGTATAAAAAAATACTTAATAAATAGGTTTTGGATTTTTAATTCAATAAATAAATAATTATAAATTAATTTTATATTTTCTTAATTATTAGAGTAATAAATACAGTATTTGTGAATTTTTGTAGGTTTTAATGAATTAGTTTAGACATATTAATAAATACGGGTATAAGTCATATAGTACAATTTCATCTATAAATCAGGGTTTTAGATTTTATTAAAATAATAAATATGCTCCAAAAATTCTGAAATAAATCATGGTGAAAATACAAGATCACGAAAATAATTAAAAAATATAAAATTAATGAAACTTTAAATAATGTATTGTAAATAAAATAAATACCCCAGAAACATTGTTTTCGTTAAGTCCCAAAACCGACTTTTTACAAATGGACTCCGATTTGAATGAAATCAGCTCCATTAATTAGATAATATTAAAGGTGAGTAGAGTGAAATTGGAGTTCGTATGAGAAAGTAATGATGTTCAAAAGTTGAGAATTTGACAATTTAAAACTTGGATTTCTTGGCATATATACAAGATGATATTTTTAACTTATATATATATATTTATAAATAACTAGTAAAAGAATTTGGTGAAAAAATGAATTTATTAAAAATAATTGAAGATTTGATATTTATTTGATAAATAATGAAGAATGTGTGGAGTGTTTCTTAATTATTTTTATGATTTTCTTTCCTTAGCTCCCACTACTTGATTGTTTGTCGACCAATCCATGCTGACTTGGTCTCGAGGGTTAAGTTATAAATATATCTTATAGCTATATTTATATTTTCCGAGTCGTATTGTACATATATACATATTTATAATCTACCTTCTTTTCTTTTCTTTATTTTTATTCTTTTATTTATTTACATGTTTTTGATGCATAAAAGTGCATTTTTATTCATGAATAGGGTTTTGATAAAAGGTGAAAATTAATGAATATTTACATGTATTTATTACAAGTTTTAATACAAAATGCGACAGAAACGTTAATGAATCATAGATTCATCAACCCCCTATACTTAAACTTTGCTAGTCCCTTAGCAAACACTTATTTGAAAAATAAGTGAAAAAGAAAGAAAGTTAGAATGACTTTGTTTTCCTAAACCAATTCATGAGAACAGACAAAGGACAGAGCTCGATAAGGCCTAAAACAAGCATCTTGTTGGAACCTTAACTAGGATTAGGATTTTATCCTCAACAGTCCTCAAGTTCCACAAATCCTTATTTAAGTTCACCTCATCAGCTAGTTCAGACTCACTTATTCATATCGCCAATTGTATCAACCTTGAAGTCAATTTGTACAGTGTGTGAATTGATTTTGCTCTTACTGCTTAAAGAAGTGAAAAAAACCGTCCATCTCAGCTATACACTTCCATTGATTCCTCATCCAGCTGCCCTTTCCTCGGGGAGGAAGGTATTCCCTTCTGAGGTCAGTTCGTGCTATGTCCACAATTGAATATAGAGAGAAAGCAGAAGAATGAGAAAAGAACTGGAGTGCGACTAGTGTAGACGCATCTCCTTGTGAAGCTCAACCGGTGTAGCTAAGTCTCTGCTAAGATGTGCAGGCATTTTTGGTGGAAGCTTGGACTGTTGTGGTCGTATTTGTATTTGCGGGCTTCTTCTTTGATTTGGCTTTGTAATTTGCTTGCACTGCATTCATCTTTTTGTGCCTCGAGGGATATAGCATCTTTTATTCCGTCCCTTTTTTGTGGTCTTAGAAAAATTGTGTCAGCATATCCTTCCCTCATCTGAAGCGATTATCGCAACCACAATCTCTCCCATCTTTAGACGTCAATGCTGCAAAGACAAGGATAGAAATGCACTACCAAGATGTACTGCCCTTCGCAGCCCCATGCAAGTCGAGCTAAGCGCAAAGTGCATGTGTCCAAGATTGGTTCCCTGGTGCAAAGTTGTACAGATGATACCAAGTGTTCTACTTAAGCACATATGAGTTGATTTCCCAAATATGGTATTATGGAATCCAAAGATTTAAGTCAAAGTCCTGAAGAGTCTAAATTCCCGATCCTAACCAGGATCCTTACAACGAAAGTTAAAGGCCATAATCAAGCCCCATCCTTTAGACTATTCTCAATCCTTAGTTCCAGAAATCAAACTTATTCTGAAAAATGTGAATGCAAACATAAAATTGTTTTTGTGAAATGCATTTTCCGAGTTTTACTCTGTTTTATGGATTTTAAGGCTTTTGTAATTTTTATGAATTTTAGGACTTTGTATTTTTTTATGTATTTTCTCAATTTTTATAAACAAGTATATGCACAAGAATTTTACAAGATAAATTACCCATATTTTATTTGGATTAAATAACTAATGTATTTTACAAATTTTATATACAAAGATTTTTACAAGGATTAAATGATTTTCACATAAATTTTGATAGCTAGGATTTTAAATAAGTATTATACATATTTAAATACATATTTTAAATTAAAAATTTTAAACATATTTTACTTATTTATAATGATTTTATTAATAAATACATAAATATATGGATTTTAAATTAACCCTCACCAATTTTTATGGATTTTATAAATATAGAAAATATATAAAAGTACAAGTTATGGACAAAAGTATATATACAATATATACGTACCTCCCTATACTTAGCTTGTGCTATGTCCTCATAGTGTCAAAAGAGAAAAAGGAGGACATAACTCGTGCTAAGTAAAAGTGGGTAAAAAGAATAAATGATGTGAAGTCAATCACCCCCTATACTTACGATTTTGTCATTGTAAGTATAATGGAAGATGAAAAACGAGGTGACTGAGGTAAAAGAATATACAACGAAGGAACAAGATAAATGGAGAAAATGAGATCAACGAAATCAATCGGTCCCCCCTATACTTATGATAAGGAATCCTCAATATAGAAAAGAATGTGGCCAAAAATTGGATACCAGTGATTCATGGAAAGGAATGGATATACAAGAGAAAAAGAAAAAGAACAAAATTGAAAACACTACTTAACGGGCAATCGGTCCCCCCTATACTTAGGATATGGTATCCTAAGCATAAAAGGCGAGCAAAAAATGGGGACGATTGTGGTCTACGAAGAATGTACATGTGGTGTGTACTCCAAAAATCGAATGGCTCAAAAGTCTCTATACAAGACAAAATGAAGTGGAAGAGTAGTCATGAGTCCTGTACAAAGTAGATCATCTCAACCTGGGTCGTACGGAATCATCTTCTCTACAAGTGTGTGCTGATCCCTGGCTATCTGAATAGAAGTGAACTCTGTACGTGGCATCATTCTCTATACTGAAATACGTGTCTCTGGAGTCAGACTGCATAAGGTGTCTATATATGTAACCATCACACCATCCGACTCTCTACGTTGAATAGACTGTATGATCTGTGAAATGTAATCAACTGACTCTCGTACTGGGATATGTGTACTCTGAATCTGCGGAACTGAGACGTCTGCTGCAAGTGACTTCTCATCTGAATAAAATATGAACTCTGTCTCTACATGTGAACAATCATATGAAGAACTAGGTACCATGTGATCTACCCTATCCTCATGTAGGATATCATGGGTATCAAAATAAACGCTCTCATGATCAAGAGATCGTGACTCATCTATGTGCTGGCAATCATTTGCAAGACTAGTGTCCTCTGAAGTAAATGACAATAGTGATAGGGATTGCTACATCCTCTCTACATCTCAATGTGTATCTCTCCACTGTCTGTGCGGAATGATACTCTCCCAGCATCATAATCAAAGAGTGCTCCCGCTGTCTGTAAAAAGGGTCTCCCGAGAATGATAAGAGCAAGGTGTAACTGTGTAGGGCACGTCATATCTAGGACAGTAAAGTCCACTGGAAGCTGCAAGCCCTGTACAGTCACGATAATGTTGCTCAACACGCCTCTAAGTCTCTTTAGAGATCAATCTGCAAACTGAAGTAATGCTCGTGATTTGTAAAGAAGACCTCGATGGAGCTTCTCAAGCAAATAAGATGGTATCAAATTAATCGAGGAACCATTATCTAAGAGAATATGATGGAATGCAACATCTGAAATCTGGCATGTGACATGGTGAGCTCCTGAATCTCTCTTTTCCTTTGGTTCCTTATTTTGAATAGCACATGAAGTGGCCTTGGTCAATACATGCTTCTCAACTCGTGACTTTCTTTTCCTACGTGTTGTGCATTTGTTCCTCAACTGATTCCTGAGCGTAGGAAAGTGATCCAAGGCAAGTGAAGTGGGATCTTCAAAAAGATGCGATCTTTCAATAATCACTCAGTCTCTGGAGTGACAACATTCTTTTTGGTGTATTTCATTCCTTTTCCAAACAAGGCATAGGGAAAAGGAACAATATCATGAATGACAAAATGAAACTTTTATTGGAATCAGCGTGTACATCGAGAGTTTCAGAATTATGTAATAAACTCTCTAAAACAGGGGAAGAAACATTTATATCGGGAGTATCTGCATGGTCTGGCATAATCTCATCGTCTGACTCAATTGTGTCCATGTCAAGTGTTTCTGCATCGCTCCCTTCTCTCTAAACATCATGGTGGTCCTCATCATCGTGAAGGTCCTCCTCCTCAGCATCAGAATGTGTCTGATCATGTATTGGTTCTTGCTCCTCATCATGTGCCCTCTCCTCTACTCGATCAGGTTCTTGCGGTGATCTACCGCTCCTGAGACGAATGAAGTTAGATAAAAATTCGGAAAAGAGATCGTACCTGTAGTGATGTCTACCTTATCTGAATGCCTCCTCTTGTTATTTGGGTTCATCTGAGGCTGAGCCGGGAGAGTGGTCTTAGGCATGGTTAACTCATCCAGACGACGTTAACCTGCTCCATATTTGTCCTATGTGCAGTCTGGAGTGTGCTCATCATATCCATGATCTGATTCAACATTAGGGCCTGTGAAGACATCTCAGACTCTGTGTGGTGACCCTGTCTATCTAATCTCTCATGCCTTGGCATGTGTTGCTATGAAGTGTAAGGCTGAGGAGATCTCTTAGGTATAAAGGAAGACTGCTGTTGCTGGTAATGATGTGTCTGTGAATGATTAGCAGGATACTGAAAAAGAATGTGGTCTCTGATATGCGTTCTAGGGGGACTGCTGCTGCGTGTAAGGTTGTCGGTGTTGAAAATGTGGATGTCCATGCTACGGCTGAATATATTGATGCTGGGACTGATGATGTACACTCGATTGATGAATCAGAGTGTACCATATTCCGTTGATCTCAAAAGGGGCTTGAGGTTCAACATTTATGTCCACAGAATTGGTGATCTGACCAGAATTGGCATGAGACTGGTCCTCATGCCAATCAATCTGCGGAGTCACTGCCTCGCTGCGGACGAAATGGATCTATCAGGTGGGTGGAGCGGGTAAAGATCTCCGTGTAGGTTGAGAAGTCGAAGAAGCTTGAGCCTGCTGATACTGAAGTTGCAGTTCCGTTACCTTCTTCATAAGATCACTCAGCTGTTGAGGCTGAGATAAGAGTTTCTCCAATTCACACATCCGCTGTAAGTCCTGAACTTGCTTCTGAATAACATCTACCAATGTTAACTTCTCGCTGATAAAACCCATGTTGGTATTGGATTCAGAATCTGAAATATTTGCCACCTTATGATGCTCTCGGTGATGTGGTGGCCGAGGGACCTTTTGGGATGCCCGAGTAGAGTCGACGACTCTCGAGTTTTCTGCCAGCCCTTCGAAGATGGACCAGACAGACTCGGCATCCCTATTCAGATAACTGCCGCCACATGCGGTACTCACCAGCCCATGAATATCCGGCTGGGGTCCTCCAAAGTAATTCTGTACAAGCACCTTCATCGGTATCCCATGACGAGGACATCTCTCCGTAAGATCCTTGAATCGATCCCATGCCTCACGAAAAGATTTATTCGGTAATTGTGTGAAGTTGGAGGTCTGACTCCTCATCATGTTCATCCTTCTCAGAGGAAAATATTTACACAGGAATGTGGAATTAAGATCGTCCCATGTAGAAATTTACCTCCCTAAGTGACTTATCCAGTAAAGCGCCTTATCTGCTAAGGCGAAGGAAAAGTCTTTGAGGCTAACGATCTCCTACGTAACTCTTGGATAACTAGCCGTACCATAAATCATCTTAAAATGCTGCAGAAAAGGTAAACAGATCCTCTATAGCATTCCCACAGAACGTGGGAAGTAAAGAGATGAAGGACGGTCTCAACTCCTATGGCCCTTGATTCGGAGGTAACCGAATCCAATGGTGTAGCATCCTACCTCCCGGATCATACTCATCTCATAAAGTAGCGGGAACCACTGCAGGTGGCAATGGGTTCCTGACTCCTGCCATCATCGGTTGTCTCAGCTCGCAACTCATTCTGAGTTCTAAATTATTCTCAGATCTGGGTATTCATCTGTCGTATCGAGAATCCCGGTTGTAACATCTGCGACTGGTTCCGGTCTTCCATCACCATGGTGCTCCTCAGCTGGCCTCTCCTCTACTGGTCCTTTTCTACAAGCCATATGCTTCAAATCTTCTACGAAGGAAAACTTCTCGTAAGAACTCAGCGAAAAATCTGGTGGAGAAAGTGACAATAAATTGATTCAAGGGTCTGCCTCAAAGACTGGCTGGGAGGCGAGGGAATCTGGGTCGGACTCTCCTCGAGATCATATGGAACCAACTCGGGAAGAGGGTCACCCCGAGTTTGTGAAAATGTACGACGGATGGTGAAAGATCAAGAGCTCACAGAGTATGACCAAAATAGCCGTTGAGTCGTCATCTTCGATATCTAGAGAGTAATCAGGAGATCACGTTTATCGAGTCAAGAGAGATGGGAGATGCGTATAAGATGCGGTAACTCACGCCTCACAAGAAAACACAAAGCAAACCCCGTATTCACCAATACAAGTCGATGATGACCGTAAGAGTTCGGTCATTTATCTTGTTGGTTTTAGGGTTGTTTTAACATACAAGTATATTCATAAATTATCTTAAGCTGATAGGTGCACAGAATTTCCCCTTAAAACTGTCCCGAGTCCTTACAGAAAACCACTTGTTCTCAGCCAGTATGGGAGTAAGTACGGACCGTTTCCGGCTACCCATGTTCCTGAGGAAGGAGCCTTACACAGTGTCCTCTAAACCCCCCACTCTGCTAAGTATACTCGGATCGTTTACGGCTACCTGAGCATACCCACTGAAAAATAGTGATTAGGTGTATAGACTAAGTAGTATCTTAAAAGAAACATAGACTTTGGTTCTATCCTTAGGTGTCGTCCCTCACTCACAAATTCTGGAAAGTAAGTATAGTTGAAGTGCAGGGATTACTCTCCCAAATCAATTGATCCTAACGTTTATTTTAAGGTCAGGTACTTAAGTAGTCCCGATTTTATTTTTGGTTTTACATTTTTTTGATCTTTTTCAGACAAGCGTCTAACAAATGTCTTTTTTTTATAAATCCTAAAATCATGCAGCTAGGTTGCGAGTCCTAAAACTATATACGAAGGCGCAACCAGATAGAAAAAAAACGAAAACACCTAAGCATGCACTTAGCCTAGTGAAAAACCGGAAAGCCGATGATACGAGAAAAATCACGGTGGGTCCTTGATCCCCCGATGGCACAACACTCGGTGAGTCAGACCCCGAGAAAAAGGGGAGGGGAGGTACACGTCAGGATGTTCTTATGGGGCCCCTTTCAACAAATTACAAACACACAGGCAAGTGCCCCCTTTTTTTCTCTCTTTTTTTCTTTTTTTCCTTACAAAGAATTACAACAGAAGTCCTAACTAATCTTGCCCTCCGCAACCGAAAAACTCGATCTCTGCACTTTCAATTGCTTCGGCTTCCGAGGAAGCCGATTGAACCTACATGCCCTGCAATGATCAGTTAGAAGAAACATAGAAGGTAAACGCAGAAGAGAAAGCGGTAAATCAGAAACTATTAGAAAATTGCAAAAACTTGTAAAATCAAGAATAACAAGAATTTCAAGAAAATCGAATAAAAAATCGATGTAGAAATAACGCCTCCCCGGCGACGGCGCCATTTTAATAATGCGGACCTGACTGTGGTTAAGAAAAGTGTCAGTGTAGAAAACCGCAAAGAGTGATGCACGTGTATCAAACAAAAATCGATAAAATAGGGGAGAGAGAGAGAAAGTGAATTGAATAAAGCAGCTTATCTCATATTTTACCTTACACTATTTAATTTACCAGGTGAGTGTGCCTGGGTCGAACTCAAGGAGGCTGAATATTAAAATTGCGATTTTTGAGACAAGAAATTCCAAAAAATCCTCTTTATTCTTGATTTTACAAAGAAATAAATTTGGCTCAAAACTAACTCAAGATTGCAAAAATCAAAATGACACAACGAAGCGATGAAAAATCTTGGAAACATACTAGAAAAGTGTCTTAGGTAGTTATTGGGCTACCCTAAAAAATCGTGGAAAAATATGAAAGAATCGAGGTCCAAACAGCCCCTACAGCCTGGTGCGTAACTGCAAAAGAAGTTTATTGTTTTATTACAAAATGGTCCCTGAAAAGGACTGGAATTAAAATAAAACTAAAGTTATTACGTTTATGTAGGACTGGAAACGTATGGGGTTTTGTTTGAAATTCTGGAACTCAGATGGTTTAGTGTGTAAATTCTCCACCGTTTCGCAGTTGACGGTCAATTTTAGAAGGTCAGGCACGATCTGGATTGTCCGTCAGTGCCACATGTCGCAAGCCCGTAGACCTGGGTTGTTCTTGATGTTCTTCCAGTCTTGCACGCAACTGACGATGAGGCTTCTTCTCCGCTTTCTTCCCAGCGATAGACGCGTTGCTTTGGCCTCCAGCGGGGCCAGAGGGGTAATGCCTTCACCCCTCGAGTTCGCACGCGGTGGAGCTGCTCCCAAGGTGGCAGAAGACAGTAGATAATCAACGATGAAGATGATGGTTCAGTTATCTTAGAAGTTGATAATGATGTTTCCCCTTCTTTGATTGGGAATTGCGTTGAGTTTGGACGCTCCAAATGTTCAAGTTTCTCTCCAGATTAAAGATAAACCTGTAAAGTAAATCTAGGTGCTCGATTCATGCGAGAATCGACCAATAAGTATAAGATTTGCAAATTCCAAAACGAGGTTTCCAGTATTAATGAAAAAGGTCGTGAAAAGTAGTGAAAAATGAGACACGAATTTGTTTGATTTCAAAATGAATTGGAGATATGAATTAGGTGCGCGTCTAAGAGTGATAATTAATCAACCTAATTACGCAATTATCTACCATAATCATGGCACACAACTCGAGAAATAAATCGTAGAAGGTGGATGAATTACCTAGGGAGTGGAGGTGTATGACCTCCTAGTAATGGCTCGACAGGGAGGCGTTTTCGGAGCTCGACGCGGCGCGAGGCTGCGATGCAATGCTGATCCGCCTTGGAACGTCTCCTCCGACGATCCTCCTTCCACGCGGGGCTTCTCCTCAGTGCTGTCACCACCTCAGTTGGCCGGAACAAGGCTTGGAAGGGAAGAGATCAACCATTGGAATTAGAAGGTTCAAGGTTAGTTGGAGTGTTAGTTGGCATGCGCCAACTTTAGGGGGTTTTATAGGTGAAATGGAGACGAATTAAGGTGGATCTAAGGGTAAGCGTGGAGTAGGTTAGTTAGGAGGAGAAGATGGAGGGTTGAGATTGAATGAAAGAGTAAAAATGTGAGCGGGAAAAGTCGATGAAAAGAAGGCATTGGAATAGAGTTCCAACGACCTGAGTTCTTGAAGAAGAACCATGTGCTGACATGTGTCAGCACCTGGTTGGCCAGATGTTTAAATACCATATAAATTATATAATAAATAGTAAATAACGTTATTTTAAATAGGTATAAAAAATGTTCATAATTAAATTATCTAAATTACAATATAATTAGTTTTTATAAATAATAAATATTGTATTAAATATAAATATTTTATTAATGAATAAGTATAAATAATACTTAATAAATAGGGTTTGGATTTTTTATTCAATAAATAAATAATTATAAAATAATTTTATATTTTCTTAACTATTAAAGTAATAATTAAAGTCTTTGTGAATTTTTGTAGGTTTTAATAAATTAGTTTAGACATATTAATAAATACAGGTATAAATCGTACTATTCAATTTCATCTATAAATTAGGGTTTTAGATTTTATTAAAATAATAAATAAGCTCCAAAATTTCTGAAATAAATCATGGTGAAAATACAAGATCATGAAAATAACTAAATTATAAAATTATTAAAACTGTAAATAGTGTGTTCTAAATAAAATAAATAGCCCAGAAACCTCGTTGTTGTTAAGTCCTAAAACCGACTTTTTGCAAATGGACTCCGATTTGAATGAAATCACCTCCATTAATTAGATAATATTATTTTATAACTTCAGGTGAGTAGAGTGAAATTGGAGTTCGTATGAGAAAGTTATGATGTTCGGAAGTTGAGAATTTGATAATTTAAAACTTGGATTTCTTGGCATATATACAAGATAATACTTTTTAATTTATTTTTATATATTTATATATATTTAGAAATAATTAGGAAAATAATTTAGTGAAAAATATATACAAATCAATTAGTTAAAAATCATTAAAGATTTGATATTTATTTGATAAATAATGAAGAATGTGTGGAGTGTTTCTTTAATTATTTTTATGATTTTCTTTCCTTATCTTCCCCTACTTGTTTCTTTGTCGACCAATCCATGCTGACTTGGTATCGAGGGTTAAGTTATAAATATATCTTACAACTATATTTATATTTTCTGTTATATTGTACATATATACATATTTACAATCTGCCTCTTTCCTTTTCTTTATTTTTATTCTTTTATTTATTTACATGTTTTTGTGCATAAAAGTGCATTTTATTCATGAATAGGGTTTTGATAAAATGTGGAAATTAATGAATATTTACTTGTATTTGTTAAGGGTTTTAAGATAAAATGCGACAGAAATGTTAATGAATCTTGGATTCATTAGTCCGGGAGTCAACTGCACCTCCTCCTAACCAGTAATGGGAGAATGTGTCCCATCTGCTATCACCGTAGACCGTCTAGGCCGAGTCAGACGAAAAAAGGTAAACTGTTCCCTATCACCACAAAGACGATGGGATGTTTCAAAATCCATGATCCATTCTGACAAGTCCGCCCTGTAACAACTAATAAAGGCATATGTTATACCTGATGTAGATGTTGATGTTGAGGCAACTACCTCTGAGGATCCTAAAGGAGAGCTGGTAGATCCAGAAGTAACATGCATAATCTCCCTTAGCCGTACTACAAGCTCATCAGATCTCTGGTCAGATGCAGGTGATGGATTCCCAACCTGTTGTGTCTGACCTGGCCTGTGGCAGTTAAGTGCATGGTTGACGGTGTCGACCACCCCTTCCTCTACCCCGGTTAGGACCTCCCCTACCACGATATGGTGTAGGACTTCCTCTAGCACGTGATACAACCATAGCTGAAGATGTCTGAGACTGTAAAGTACTACCAGATGATATAGACAGTCTACTCAATTTGTGATATGCCTCCTCCATTTGAGGTATAGTAGCATCAGTAAGAATCTGGGCATGACCTGCGTCATACTTAGGGTCAAGGGCTACTAGAAAGTTCTCAGTCATCACAGAGTCTCTATATGCCTTGAGTTGCTCTGGTGTAGAAGTCCAGGTAATGTATCCATGTAGCTTCTCAAACATACCCCTTAATTAGGTGTAGAGGGTATGAAGGGGCAATCATTCTGCTTTGATGTGAAGATAACATGACGAAGCTGCAGTATCTTCGACTCATTCTTTGCCGTTGAGTATGCAGATGCGAGAATATCCCATATGCAGTAGGCCGGATCAAAATATTATTAGCTATCTTCGTGGACACAGTCCTGGATAGCCACACATGTGCATATGCATCATATGCCTTCCATGAGGCATTTGTCCCAGTCTTGTCACGTGGCTCCTCAATCATGAGGATGTGCTTCCTGCCATTGCACTGCATCAAACTCATGAACTACATGGTCCACAATTCGTAGTTGGTTCCATCCATTTTGATGATGGGTGCAGGACCTTTGAAAGCAACCGGGGATGGGACTTCTACTTTGTTGTTAGACATTATGACAACGACCTCCAAGACTAGGCCAAGAACAAGAAAGACCTGCATCTACACCAACATGCAGGAAGATGGTTGTGGATGTAGACTCATACCACAACCTCTTCCATTCTTCTGGAGATTCCTTTGGGTAACTAGGGTGTTTTAGATATTCGTGTCACACCTTACGCACCCAAGATCACAGATTCGAATCTATACCACGAGCAAGCCACGCGTAGTGTGTCATGGATGGGAGTGCGCACAGCTGCGCGTTAGACACGCACGAGGTGCTAGATGCGCACGATAATGCGTTAGGAAACACACATGCACACAACACTAGAGGTGCGCAACACTACGATGCACGTAGCGATGTGCGTGGAGATACTAGAGGTGTGCACAGAGACACATTGGAGGCACGTGCTGGGCGAGGCATCACCGACTGCACACAGGTGTAGGCTCATGGCGGAGAGCGCACAAGCAGCGCATGCGCAAAAGGCGGTGCATGCACTCACAATAGGTTTTTGGTGGAGGGCATGTCTCTAGGGCACAACTTTGGTCTAGGACCGTCGCTCTGATACGATGTGGAAGGAAAAAATAAAGTTGTATTTCACAAACCACTAGAACTCTCTTATATAGGAGAAAAGCTCAACGGTAAAATTAGATAAGATAAACAAATATAAATAAGGACCAAGAGATATGAGAATCTCAACATATATATATTCTATATTATACATATTAGTACTTATTACTTATATATATAAATTTATTAAATATAAAAAAATAAATTAAAAATAAAAACATATAAAAAGAAAATAAAATTGACAAAATTTAAAAATTAAATTTTATAATATAAATAAAAAGTTAAAACCCACAAAAACATTAAGTAAGAGAAGTTTTGATCCACTCTCTGATTTTACATTGATTGATTATTATTGTTGTAGGTTGATTGTTGACTTATTTGGTCAGCTCTCGTGATCGGTCACTTCAACGACTAAGGTCCGTCTTGTGAGACCTCACAACCATCTCTCGGTGTTCAATCGGTTCATCAGATGATTACCAAAACTTCTTCAAAATATTAAAAATGTAGCTATACATGTGTACATAAGGGGTCAAAAAGCTACCTTTTGATTTTCATGTCTTTATGTTTCAACATCTTTCCTTAAAAGTTCTTAATTTATAGAGAATTTTAGAGGTCATTTTAAGTAAATTAGTGATATATGTAGATAGTTAAGAGTATGAGAAGGTTGACATTTACGCAAACTAAGGTTTGATTTAATACCACGTTATTTGATTAGGAATTTTCATATTTGTTTCCCTTGTGTTATATATACATTAGAGGGTGTTTAAAAGAATTGATTCAATTGACCTGATTTCTTTTTCTTTTATTAGTTTTTATATTTTATCAAATATGTTACCATATTTATTTTTTAGAGTTAAGGTCAAAAATACATTAGAGGGTACTTAAAAGAATTAATTCAATTGACATGATTTCTTTTTCCTAATAAATTTCTATTCTTGATTTTTTCATTTTATATATAATTCATATATTCAATGTTAATCTTTTAGTTCATTTTCTTCTTTTATCCTTTTTGAACAATTTTTTCATGTTAATATAGTGTTATTATATGTTTCTTATTTTTATAATACGTTAAAGTAAATGTTTATTGGCATGTATTTGAAATGGAATTTAGCTTAATTAGGACGGATCATGATGACGATGGGTATGTGATGAATCTCGGATTCATTGCCTAACTATGCCAAACTTAAACGAGTCCATGCGCTAAATCATACAATATCTACTACATAATATTTTAAGCAAGTTGCACCATCTTCATTATGCATCAAGTGGTCCATAATAAATATATATATGCATGGCTTATCTGTGCATTTGAATAATTCATTTGTTCAATCCATATATTTCATAACTATTCCAATCCGCAATACCATTTGTTAATCTTCCTCATCTGTAGGCAGCTATTATTACCTTTCGATCCCAATGTATTTTGATACACATTCAATATAGGGGTTGAGTAATCACTATAAAGTCATGCAAGAATTCGTCAATCTTTTGGAAACATTTTTTCCAACAAATGAGCATGTTTCAAACATCACAACTAATCATTTGATCTCAACTCTAATGTTGCAAATATATGTAAAAGAGTTTAAAATGTACCATCTTTATATTGCATCTTCATGTGTCATGCTTATCACAAGTTACTAGCAATGAATATATACTTTATTTATGTATCATACTTAATTCCGGGATAGTAATATCTATTCCCAATTTGAATAAATGTAACAATACCACGATCTCTAATATCTCAAACAATGCATAAGCATGGACATGCAAATATATGTGGATGAAACAATGCATAAAGGACTCGGGTGGAATAACTAAATAGCAACATGTGGCTAGAAAATTGTTAATCATTGGATCTAATGAAGATTGCCAGTGTATGGATGGGAAAACCTCCACTATGATGAAGAGGTGTGATGAATCCCTATTCTCACTCTTTGTTCTTTTATTTTAGCTATTTATCTTGGCAAATCATCATGTAGATAGGTGTAAATACAATAAGTTAGCATGCAACATGCATTTGTTAATACTACATAATTAGTATATAATTGTGCAAAATAAAAGAATAAAGGAAAAGAAAAAGGAAGGAGGTATTTAGAATAAATAAAGAGTGACCCGAACCCCAAGAGAAGGTCAAGCATTGACTTAATCGCCAAACAAAATAAGTAGAGAGAGATAGGGCCTGCTCTATATTGTGTATATATATCACTCATATATGTAAATTATTATTGACAAAATAAAAATAAAATATCCTTTTTACCTCCTTGTATTCTCTCTTAAAAGAAAATAAAAATAAAATAAAAATCAGAAAAATTAAATTAAAATAAAATCATCTCTCACTTGTACAAGGCACACACACACACGCCTCACTCCCTATTTATTAGATACTTGTAAATAAATAATAAAATAAAATAAAAATTATGTTAGACTCCTAAAAACATGTTGTAAATAAATAAAATATAAAATGGGGGTATTTCTATAAAAATAACAAAATAAAAATAATTGTACAAAATACATAGGTATATTATACCTGTATATAACACATTATATTGTATAGAGATTAATTTATTTTTCATAAAAATAATTAAAAATCACAGAAAAATAGTTTGAAAAATAATAAATATTTTCATTTTATACACTTTTTATTTTAAAGCCATTTATTATTTTTTATTGATTTTGTAAATATTTCGTAAATCCTAATTTTCTGATTGGCCATATGGGATTGTTGACCTCCAGTCAACGGTTCCTCCTTCCCGGGTCAGACCTGGATACTGTTTGCTGGAGCTCAATCTTGAAATTTTCCAGCCTGACTCCGTGCTCCTTTGGCCTTGAAATTTGGACCCGATAATCCTTGTACCTCCGACATTCTTGCGGGTCCTTTGGCCACCGATTCGCTCTAGGGTTTCATGCTTTACTCCGATCTTTCTTTACCCCTGAGTGACCTATAAAGCATCCTCTTGCACCTCCACGAAGCGGCAGCTCGTGCCTCTCTCCTCCTTCCTGCCCTAGCCACCTCAGGTTGAGTGACAACATCCAAAGGGACCCTTCAGATTGGATTTTGATGGAGCATTCACATTGCTCAGCCTCGTGGCCGGCGTGTGACGCCGTAAAGAGCCTCCCAGCCTTCCACAGCTTGATCGACGCCACAACCTTGCTTGCCACCCTCGCCTGAAGCTCCAGAGTTCATCTAGAACCTCGGGTATCAGCCACTTCACTTCATTTCATCCTTTCGATTCGTTCTTCCCATTTCGCTCCGTCATCTGTTCAGTTGCTCCGACCAGCTGGTCGGAGCCCCGATATCCAAATCCATCCGTTCGGATTGACGCACCGCATCGCCCTTCAACTTCCTCTGCAACTTGATCACCCTATAACTCAACCATTAGGTTGGGATTGGGCTCGATCTCCCTCCCTCGCATTCGCCGGAGATCACCCATCCACCTCACCAACGCTTCTTTCCCTTCTAGCATCAATAACCATGACCGGAGCTTTTCCTCGAGTCCTAGCTTTGCATTTCAGGTACCCCAGTGCGCAAGGAACCCTTGTCGAGCTCCCGTTTGCTCAGGCGGAGCACCCCCAGGTGATCGACCATCACCACGACCATCCGACCGTTACCACTTCCGTACAACCATCCAGCCTGACGCATCATGCTTCCACAAGGCAGGTGGACCCCCTTGCTCTTCCATCGGGCTGGCGGATCTCTTCCTCCGCTCGGTTGAAGCTCGCCCAGGAGCTATTCTTCCAACCTCCCCGTCTGCCGTCGGATGAGCCCTCGCCTTGCCAGATTCCATCAGAGCCATCCGATAGAAGGTTGCGACAACCAATGGATCTGACGAGTTCTGTCATATCCGACCGCACGTAGCCTACATGCCCTGAGCCATTCGATCTGCATCGCTAGCAATCAGCACAGTACATCATCACCACGCCAGAGCCCACCACGTGTCCCCACGTCCTCCTCACATGCCTCTGGGGTATATTGCACTATTTTCCATGCCTTTTTCATGCTTTATTATCTAGTCCAGTAAAAGAAATTTTAGTTCAGATATTTTGCATAAAGGACTCTTGCTATTATGTGTATTTGCATTTCATTCCAGTTTGAGTAGACTCACGTGTCGTCCCACGTTGTTTTGTGGTGCTTTTACAAGAACTATCCTGAACTTCATGAATGTTACTGTTTGAGTAGAACTTTTCTGATATTTACAAATCTACCCTTGTGTGTGGTTTTATAGACATGTGCGTCTATTCTATGGTGATTTTGCATGCTCGACCCTGAACTTTTTATGCATGTTATTTATTGGTCAAGAACTTTATGTTAATTGCAAGTAGGTCCCAGTGAGTTGTGTCTCTTTTTTTAATCAAATAATTATAAAATTAACTCCAAAAATTCCACAAAAATTGTCGTTAGCTCCTGCTAACATGTGATATTTATAGTAATTTTTGTGAGTTGATTTAATTTTATTTGGTATTTTCTAAAAATAAAAAACCCTAAAAAGTGTCCTATCTATTTTCTAAAATGCCAAAAACATGTAAAAATGGTCTAAAAAATTCATAAAAAATTTTATGTGTTTGTTTTAGTGTGCTTTGAATTCAATCTAGTTTTTATTGCATTATCTTTCTTAAAACCCTAAAAATCTAAAAACTCTAAAAATCTTATAAAAATCATTAAGAATTCTAAAAAAATATAAAAAAATGAGATTTCAGTTGCTGTACTTAGCTCTTTTTATTTAATTTAGCATAAAAATCATAACTAGGGTATTTGGGCATTTTTAGTATTTTAAACTTGCCCTTTGGCCCAGGCTGTATATTGTTATTCTGTTTTGATTTTCTTTTCATTTTATAAAATAAAAAAATCAGAAAAATACCACAAAATTACCTAAAACATCTTCATATTCAAAAAATATAAAAACATATTTATTTCTAATCTTTGAGTATTTTTAGTCCTAATAAAAATTGTTGAAACGTGTTTTTACCTTATTCTTTTTTATTGTTTTATAATTGAGAATATATAAAAAATTGCAAATTAAAAACAACAAAAGTATGCCTCTTATTTTCTGATTATCGACTACTTCGTAGGTTTTACTCGTGCTCCTTGTGTTCGATCCTGGTTGTTATACCAGGTTAAATAAATAGCGGAGACCACTACATTGATTTTTGTGCTTGATTGTTTGGTTTATGTGGTCTTGATTTTCTTGTTGAGCCTGTTTGGGTGATTGAGGTCGCAATGACATTAGATATCAGTTAACATCGATCATCCAGTCGCTCATCAAGGTGTCATTAATACAAAAACGTACATATGGTTTTACCCTTAGCGAAGAGGAGTAATGTCAAAATGAAGAGGTGCTTACGTTTTGAGGATATGTATCCCTTGGTGGGAACGGCTATCAAATGTATATAAAAGAGAGAGGAGGCAAAGGAAAAAGAGATATAGCAATTAGTATCTAACACTTCTCTCATTCCTAGTATTTATCGAGTACGGAGAAAGAAACCATTCCCATCCCTCATAATCAACCCATCCATCCTTATACTTCATTTTAATTGTTGACAGAAGGATCAAAGTGTTCTCGTCAACTTTTGCATTCGGACCTCCAATGAACCCATTTCCTGAGGCTCCACCTCGAGCGCCGTCAAAAATCGTTCAACACCATAGACGTCCGTCAATCATCATTTCCTCAGACCCTCTACGAATGTGACTCTAGAGGCTTCCTCCCAAGCCACCAACCATCATATTTTTATCTTGAATTTATTTTATTACTTTACTTTTTTATATTCATCTTATTTTGTTATCTTCTCTTTCGTGCATCTATTCATCAAGACTTTCACGGCGATCCGTATCTAACGGTGATTATCTTCGACTCTTGTAGAACATGGTCGTGACACAAGGTTCGAGCTCGATACGCAGTTGTAATCACATCCAACTCACCTCACCGGGACATACAAATTCACGAAGAGTTAATGTGTACGAGTCCAATTGAAGATTACCACATAGAAGGGGAGTGAACAACACTTGCCAACCTGCAATATTGTCTTCTCCAAAATTCATTTCAATTTTTTTATTTGAATATTTTGCAACAAACTCATCAATTTAAAAAGTATTGCAAAATAAAGTGAAGAATCTTCTTGTCCTCGTGGATTCGATCCTGATTTACCCTATACTGTACTTAGCGCATAATATAGTTAAGTACGGTAATTTATTTGTTTGAAGTGTGTTTTTGCGGGTTTACAACAAATATCCGAGTGCAAAATCGGGTACTTAAACCTTCATAAATACACCTCAACATTTTAGCATCGTTGTCGGAGATAACAAAATATTCATGCTTTATATATAATTTTTTTCTACTTATGCTTTTCACCTTTTTCTTTTTTCTGTAGGGGATGAGTTCCAATGGAAAGGAGATGCGTCGATCATCAAAGTGAAGTTAAAAAAATAGATCACTCCCACGATAAGTTCTCTTTTCTTAGTCATAATTAGGATATATTTTATTTCTTTGTTTGCATATATAAAAAACAAAAAAATAACTTCTTTTTTCATCTTGCATTGCATCTCCATAGTATTTCTCCCCTATAGTCCCACATTGCATTTAAAAAGATCACTTAATTGCATGACGACTAATCAAGATAAAAAATTATATCTTAATCAGACTAAATTAAAACAATAACAAAAAATCATAAAATCGAAAAAGTGTTTACAAACTTATTTGCTGCACCATTATCACAATCGCACATGCACTCCTAGGACCAGAGCCCAAATCTTGTGTTTTTTGATAATTTTCTGAAAGCCATATTGCTTAGTATACTCATCCCTGAGGTCTTTAACTAAGAGTGATGAGGGGTATAAGCAAGTTGGTTTAAGAAAGGCTACAACCTGCTTACCCTTTGACTGGCCTCAAAATCAGGAGAATGGCATTGTGATAATCATTGTATTAAATATAACTGTTAGATATCCTAGTAAACATAATCAACTTCTATTTTTATCTGTAGAACAAAATTTAAAAAGAAAAAAAGCATAATCTATCATTGTTAAATGTGAATAAATAAATTATTTGGTGTTTGTTTTGTGTATGCTTGGTAGGATGTCACTAAGGATCCTCTTATTAATCCCATTGATTTTTATCCATTATATCAATCAAAATCTAAAATCAAACCTGAGACAAAACCCATGGCCGGCATGCCACCTCCTCCCAACCAACTCACTGTAATAATGCAACAATTGCAACAAATGGCGGAACGCCAGGAGGCACAAGATTCCCAGGTTCTTCAATTGATAGCACATCAGGTGCTAAACAACCCACCACCTATACCGATACGAAACCATTATAATCCTGCTAATCATCAACTCGCATCAGTCATTCAACTCCCCGCAGAAGCGGAAAACTTTGAAATAAAGCCTACAACTATTTCCTTCTTTAAGTTTCAGGGAGAAGAGACCGAGGACCCTATAATGTACCTTCAGGATTTCATGACAGCCTGCGATACACTAAGTACGGGAGGTAAACAAGGAACATGTTTGCCTACTATCTTTCCTATTATCCCTTCAACAAAAAGCGAGCCAATGGCTTCGTAGCTATGAAGTCCCGATTCAGTCATGGATCGAGTTGAAGGAGGCTTTCTTAAAGAAATATTTCCCCATTGGTAAGATGAATGCACTTAAGCATCTTATTTCTCATTTCACCCAAAAAACCACGGAGCTGATCCATGAAGCATGAGAAAGATTTAGATATCTTTTACACAAATGCCCACATCATAGAATCTAAAAATGGAAGCAAATGCAAATATTTTATGAGGTCTTAAACGTGTCATACGTGAGAGTTTTCAATGACTCTTGCGGAGGTAACTATTTGAATAAGGATGAGAACTTTGTATGGAAACTATTTGAGTAAATGGCAGATAACTCTGTCAACAATTATTCTATAGAGCTATACAATAGACATAAAAGAACAACCCAAGCCATAGCCTATGCAAATGCAGACATCCAAATCATTGCTTAAAAATTAGAGAAAGTGGAGCTGGTGGCTAAACAAGTGGATCCATTAGCTAAAATCGTGAGGAGTCTCGTATTAGAGAAAACTACCCTGTCAATTTGTAGGGTAGCCTCTATTCCTCAAGCACCTATAGTACCAGAGATCTACCGACCATTTATCCCTTCAGAGGAACACATTTATCTTGAAGGAGTTAATTGTTGTGCAGGGGAAGTCCAACAACAACCCATATTCCTCCATGTACAATCCAGGATAGAGTAACCATCCAAATTTTGCATGGAAGGCCCCAACAAACAATAATTCAGGATATCAAGTCACCCAACAAGGGTTGAATAAAAATCAATTCACACAACAACCACAACTCCATTACAACCCTTGACTACACCATCAAAAGGACTTGCTTCAGATTATCATGACTTGATGAAACTCATACACCAACTGGCTTAGAATCAAGTTGACACCCAAAAGAAATTAGATAAAAGTCAAGACGAGGTCCAAAAATAGTTGACAAAGTTTTGTTCTCAATTACCACCTCAATCAAAACTACATACAAAATCCTTACAACTCACGAAACCACCCTCCTGGCTTTTCACAACAGCCTACTCGAGGACCGATGAGTTTTAAAAATCTAGCTAGTACAATTAACAAAAAACCAACTTACACCTGAGAAGAAACTACCATTGCAAGACCGATCATTACCAACTACACAACCATCCTCTGTCCCTTTACCACCATTAACCTATACCCAATCGGTTATGCCCTTTCTCGAGGCCCTACTAAGAAAAGTGAAGAAAATACCTTCAACTTTGACCCCTAATATGGAGAATTTATTCTACAATGTTATCATACATATACTCCTCCTTAAGGTAATAGAACAAGACCTCGCATATTCACGTTTTTTAAAGGAAAAATGCACTCCAAAAAGAAAACTGGGGGAAAGAAAAAGAACGAGTAACACGAGGAAGAGAGGCATGTGCTATGGCTCGCATCATCTAATGGCATTTCTTAACTCCTTTTCCTTAAAATGAAAGAACTGGGGTTCCCATTAGTAAAATGCATCATTGGGGATACGACTTACGAGTGTACCCTACTTGATAATTGTGCCTCGATAGATCTCCTCCCAATTCCTGTAATAAAACATTATGCGGTAGGTCAACTAAAACCTATTTCTATGATTTTGCAATCAGTTGACCGATTTATAAAGCACCCATTAGGAATAATGGAGGGCATTTTAGTCATAGTTCATGGGCATCAGTTCACAGTCGAATTTTTTTGTACTGGATATGGACCCGGTAAGAACACTTTCTCAAACTCCTATTATACTCGAAAGATCATTCTTAGCCACTACCAAGGCTCATTTCGATTATGAGATTGGAAAAGTAGAATTTAAAGTCAATGACAAGATTGTTTCTGTCGATCTTTGATGAATTCGTGATTCATCACACTAAAAGTTGAAATAGAGCTTCGTTCTGAAGTAATTAGTTGCATCTCATCATTTATTTTGCATTTTTATCATTTATACACTTAGAATTAATATTTGCATTTTAGTACTCTTCATTCCATTCATAACCATCTTCACATTTGCACCTAATTTCATGCATTTTTAATTAAATCATGCTAACTCCATTGACATCAAATACCTTCATTGTGTTCATATTACTAACAAGATTAAAGGACAAATATAAAAAAAACTATTAACTCAAATAATTGCCCCGTGAGACAAAACCCCAGTTTCAGAATAGACAGACTAAAACACACACATTTTCCTTGTACAATGTTCAATTTAGGTTTACTCATTTTAAAGTAATCTATATCCAAAACAAGACTAATTCATAAAAATCGGAGCTCATATGTGAAAGTTGGGTTTTGGGCCTCTTTTGCGCATTATGTGTTTTACCGATTTATGACCTATTATTTTATGTATATAATTAACTCATTTTACTTTATTTCTTTTTCATTTATATTCTTTGCTGAAAGTTTTAATAAAATACATAAAAATCCAAATTCAAAAAGTAGACTGAAATCGAAGAAACTGACCGAGTCAGAGTGTCTCTTGTGAGTCTGTAAAAATATCTCCTGATTTCCATTTTTATTTTATTTCGCTATTTTCTTATGTGAAAATCCCAAAAAAGATTAATGAGTAAATATTTATCTTTGATTTTATCGTAATTTTTCTGGATTTTTTAATTAAAAATCACAAAAAAATTACAAATCTTAAAAATCAAGGTATTCTATGTATATAGAGTACCCTAAAATATCACTTTGTACAAATGACCTTTTTTGCTCCTGATACCTTAATGAAAGTTATAGATCTCATCAACACTAGCAACTTTTGTGAAGAAATTTTTTTAATCCAAGATTATTTGCTATTTCTTTTCGATTTATCTTTATATTTCATTTTCTAAATTTTATGAAGTTGATACGTGGTACATCCGGGAGCCGCCACATGTCACTCATTTTTGAGACTTTTATACATTTGTTAAAAAATATAAAACCACTGCTACGTGTCGCCCCTCCCCCATTTACTCTCTCTCTCCTCTCTCTCCGACGTACGTGCCCCATACCTGCATCCCCAACCTCCGCCTACGTCTTCTGCACTCCGTCCAGCACCTTCCCCGCAATTGCCTTGGCTCCACTACACCTCCCTCCGACCTTGACCAAACCACCTCTCCTAGTCAAAACCGCAACCACCGGTTATCCCTATCCTATCCCCTCACCAACCGAAGTCATCGCCAACTACTCGAACTCTACCCCCTAACCTCCTCCATCTCCTATAAATACCCATCGCCGGCCACGAGAAAGGGTATCCGTCGATTGGTTAGCGAGAGGATGATAGCCCCTTCGAGTAGCTCTGGTGACAGTTGAGAGGCTCCAAAAGTTGATCAACGACCGTTCTTTCGTCGATGAGAACCGAAGGGCATCCCCTTCTTTGTTGTGAATCCTCCTCGCATAGCCAAGCTTCGACAAGTCGTGCCGTTGAGCGAAGACGCAAATCCCTCCTCAGAGCTTCGATTCACATGCATGCATTCACTCCCCATCTACAGGTAAAATCCCTTCCTCAACCCTTCTTCTTTCTCTTTATTCTTCTCCCCTTTTGTTCTTCCTCTGTTTTGCACCTCTTCCTCTATTTTCTCCTCCTTCTTCTTTACCTTCCCCGTTCATCCCTTCGAGCTCATTAATCCGACACCTTAAAGCGCCCTCATCACCAAGATCTTTCTCTCTTCACCCTCTTCTCCTCCTCCACAACCTTCCACTCGATTCCGATCCTCTCCTCCACCATACAACACTTTCACCTCCCTGTGACGTCCTTGTCCCCCCTTAATCGCAACTTCCAACTGCTTGCCACGACGCCACCATCACCTTCCATGCTGTAGTACATCTCCCCACCACGTCGCATCAACACGCCCCTCAGTCGAGGTCTCCAGTAGTGGTGGCAAGCGCCCGCGATCCTCTTCAGCGGCCATCCCTCTTCGATCGACCCAACACCACCACGTCCGACCGAGCACATCGCTTCAGCCTATAGGTGTACCTGCTAGCTACTTCCATCTGCCACGTGCGACTATCCAGCTGACCTCACCACCCGCCACGGTCTACGCCCATACAAACATCTGCAAACCCCGACTCCAGTTGCCCCCACCCCTTTAGCCCGGTGTGGAATCTAAAGCCTGCACGTGACTTGCAGCTGCCTAGGGGGTAATTAGCATCGAGCCCCCTGTAAGAATCTTCAAGTATCTGAAGCGCCCCTTCCTCCAAGGGCACGCGCATTAGAAATATTGCATAATATCCCCTAGGAGTGTTGGTAATTCATCTGAGGTCCCTGCTCTGCATTTGTTCTTTATTCTACTTATTTTAATATTGGAGACAAAACCCTGACTTCTTGTTTAATTTTGAGCCTATTTATTACATTAATTTGTTATTCGAAAAATGACACTTTGTTCTGGAATAAATTCTTTACATTGTGGCATGTTTGTTATATTTTTATGCTCTTTGGTTAATTAATAATTAATATTTGTGTGGAAAATTACATATTTTACTCGGCCATCACTTAGAAATTCATAAATAATTAACTATAGTTCCAAAAATAGCCAAAATTGATGGATCGAAGAATTAATTACTAGTTACATTGTGCCCAAATAAAATTTAATTTGCATGCATATTTTGTTCTATAAAAATCATTTTACGTGTTTCACTAATTAATTTTTAATAGGTATTAAATTCAACATTTTTAGTGTCTAGGATTTTATGAGATATATTACCCAGTGTTATATCTTAGATAACTTTATTCATTGAAAATAAGTAGATTTAATATTATTATAATTAATTATTTAAAATCTCGTTGTCTGCATTCATTAAATCATAATTAATTCATTTGCATCAAAAATTAAAAAAAATACAATGCATATATTTCATCATTTTTTATATCCTGACTAAGTTTGAAGATTTTTGGACTTTATTTGATCATAATTTGCATTTTAGTCCCCGAACTGTGCCAAATTTGCATTTCACTCATTTATCGCATTTTATAAATACCAAAAAATGCCTATTTGAAAACCTAACCTCGATATTGACTTTAAATCAGCTTAAGGAGATAATTGCCTCCCTGAGTTAGACTTTGGACTTCGCAAGTAAAAAAATTGACCGATCGATTTAATTGGACTAATAATTAAAATTTGTGGTTTTTGATCAATCCTTGATTACCCAAATACTACAATGAAATCAAACTTCAATTCGACAAATTAATAAGGATATTATTTTGGTTCATCAAATGGCGCTATTGTTGGGGAGGCATGGTTTAGGTTGTTTTTAGAAAATCAAAGTTTATAGGTTTTCCATCTTTGTGTAGTCTGACCCCCGATTTTCTTGTATTTATTTCTCTATTTATTTTCTCAACATTTTTCCTTTTATTTTGTATAATTTTTCTATGAATCTCTCTAATATTTGATCTTTCATTTTTTGCGAGGTACTCGGTGGACTTGGAGCAGTTTTTTTGTAAGCTGACGCAACTCGAAGCGATCGAACGCACGAAGAATTTTATTTTTTTGGAGAGAGAGAGCATTATTTGCTAATTTGTAACTAATTGCACATTTCTAGCGGTTCCTGATTGGGTTCTCACGTGTGTAAAGAGACTAGACTTTTTTCAGTGGTGAATTGGACCTGTTTCACTCTCTGGTGAGGGTGGATTCCGTCTTGAGTGGTGAAATTAGGATCAGCACATGGTAGTGTAATTTCAAACTTGTTTGTGCCCTTCATAATTTAGGACACTTAGTGCACTTAACTATAGGCACCTTAGATCGTTGGAACTTAGTCAAATTCAATTCACTTCCTCCCGCTAATTAGAATTATCTACTAGGTGTGGTTTCATTGCCTGTATTTCATATAGTATAAAATTTTCAATTCTATATTGCATACCGCATGAAGAGTGCGATGATCACTGTAAGTCCTTTGAACTGAGTATGCATCATTGATTTTATCGTTGCATCAACTTTTCTCAACTCCATTTCCCTTGGTTTTATCACTTAAGATTAATGGATGGGATTGTTCGTTCGACGTGCTTTGTGTGGTGGACTAAACTTAGTGAAAATCAAGCTTAAAATTGGGACTGCTAATACAACTTGAACAAAAATTATTGTATTAAAATTGAAATTGTCTTGAGAGGATAACCCCCTCATTGTTTGATTCTAGTGCAAGTGAGAGAGGAACAAACACTAGGATAAAGCCAAGCCAGTATTTTCAGATTGACTACTGATCTACAAAAACGATTATCCACTTCTCAGTGAGGATCTAAGGGTAGCCGGTAAATGGTCCGAATTTTCTTAGCAGAGTGGGAGGTTTAGAGGACACCGTGTAAGGCTCCGTCCTCAAGTAACATGTAATTGTATTTATACGGTTTGTACTTACTCCCATATTGGTTGAAAGTGGATGCAACTAGTCGTAAGAGTCGGGACATCTGCAGGAAATACATGTACCTAGTAGCTCATTAACTCTTTCCAAATTTGCATTTATCACCAACTAAAACAGGCAAGATAATTTGGCCGAACCTTCATGGCCTTCACAACGTTGAGTTGGTGAAATTGGGGTTTGCTTTATTTTTGCATTCATGGGTGTGTGTTCATAGACTGCGCTCTTTGCGTCCATCCTATCACTCCTCATTTCACATCATGCTCTTGATTAGAACCTTTTGGTATAGAGAATGACGGATTGGGGTGATTATTGCTCGGACTCCGTGAGCCTCTCACTCTCCTCTCCAAACCGACCATATTCACAAGTTCAGGGACACTCTTCCCATGAATTCTCGTGGTCTCACGTACACTCTTCCCGTGAGACTAAGATCAATAACTCATTCTCCATTCTGAAGACTCATACCAATCCTCTCTTCTCTCACCACATCGAGGAAGACTCTCACCTTGATGCTTTTAGATCGCCTTCTAGCCATCCTATTAATTCGAACTCTTTATATTTTGAAGGTGAAGATGACCAAGACAGCAAGATCCTCCAAAGAAGAGCATGGATGATAAGGGCGATCATGACACATTGAGGGGCATCCTAGACAGACTTGCACAAGCTGAGAAGATAAATGAATTACTCAGACAAGAGCTTGGACAGTTAAGAAATGAGGGGGGATCGATGAGAGATACATACAATCCCAGTGCTGCATAGAATGAGAATTGTCTTAGGCCGGTAGTGCCACCAAATGCTGGAGAATTAAAGCCTCACTTCTTGACACTCTTGTCAAAACTTTGTAGCAGTGCAATAGAGGAACCACACATGTTGTTGCAAGAATTTGAAATGGTACGTGACAATCTAGGATGACCTGGTGTTGCATAGGATTACATATGCCTTAGAGCCATCCCATTTGTTGTAGTAGACAATGCCACCTGTTGGATAAAGAATGTGGAGAGGGTAGTCACCAAATGAGCCACATTGAAGGACATATTCCTCAAGAAATTCTATCCGCTGAGTAGAACTAATCAGATAAGGTCCCATATATCAAGTTTCACGCAGATGTCCCATGAGACTTTCCACGAGGCATGAGAAAGATTCAAGGACCTGATTTAGAAATGCTCAGGTCATGACATTGATGAACCAATCTTGGTCCAGAACGTGTACAGTGGTATAGCTCCTGAGGTCCAAGGATAGCTGAATGCTGCCTGTGGAGGCAACTATCTGAACAAAGGAGGTGATGCGGTTTGGATGGTTTTAGACCAGATGGTAAATACTAGTCGCACCAGATCATTAAGCAGGGCTTATGATAAGCCACCTCCCTCTCGCATATCTCAGAAGGTGGCGAGAACATCTGCCACCGATCTAGAAAATGACCTACTCCCCAGCATGGGGATAATCAGTGATAAGTTAACTAAGGTTGACCAAATCAAGAAGAAGGTAAATGAAATACACAAGCTCGTTGAATGGGAGAACCTCGCTAATCTTCCAAAATAGACGGAGGAATAGCTGATAGGGTATCCAAGATCAAGATACCTGCCCCATCTGCACCTCATGCTCCCATCTACCAAGTACACCACATTCAGGAGCAACCATGCAGGGGTCTTACAACACATGGACTCCAGGTAAACCTGAGGTCCATGAGAGCTAACTCACAGAGACAACCATCAAGATACTCATTGAGGAGTCCCCACAAGTATGGGAGGTGAATGGGATCTGGTACACCAATGATCCCAATGCTACACAACACCACCAGCAGCAACGCCCACAGTACCCCCTAAACCTTAGTATCGCCAGTTTCAATCCCTTCAGTAGCAGTAATACCCTCATCAACAGAACCAGTATCGTCAGCAGGTCCATCGGGGACCTAACAGATGATAGTGGGGTATGCAGCAACAGTCTCGGAGGTAGGAAAATGAAGCCTCATCTTCTGGTACCTCTGACATGTAGAGGATCCTTGATGAGCTCAAACTCATCTGTAGAGAGCAGCATGATCAGAGAGATGACATCAATTGGTTTTCTCATTGGCGTGATGAGTTCACCACACCTAGAACTCCATCCCAACATAGGTTCAGGTTAACCCAATAACCCGAACCAAGGACAGAATTGTCAGAAGGATCAGGTATACTATTCTGATTCTTTAGAATCAGATCATGAGATCCTATAGCATGGTATTCACCATCTTACTCTCAGGAGCGGCAGGACCATGCAGACCCCTGATCTGGCATGACAGGGTGGAGCGGAGGATATCGATGAGCTAACCTCCGTGGATAGCTTAGAGGAGGAGGATCATCATCACCAGCAACATCTTCATGATCACTAGGGGGATTTGAATCCCCAAAAATAAAAAATCAAAAGATTAAGAAAATCCAAAATGAAGAATAAAGCGACATTTAGCACGATCGCGAGCACTGAGTCTTTAGGAGAGGAGAAGACCACCTTAGATGCATCACCAACAGTTTTTCCAGCTTCAGTTTTATTTCCATTTCGTGCATATCAGTCGAGTCCTGTTCAGAATCAGGGTCCAAGTTAGAGTCATGTACAACTGAATTTTTCCAATAAAAACTCAGATGATGTAATTTCTGTTTTACATCATGAGCCTCCCATTCCTTTCCCTCTAGATTTATCTAAGGGAAAAAATCTAAAAAAATGATCTTAACATTTTAGAGATGGAAAGGATGTGCAATGAGAATGTTAAAGTTGAAATACCTTTCCTTCAATTTGTGGATATGATTCCTGCATTTAAGAAGCACCTAATGGCGAGATGCACACATGTTAGGACTAGCATGGAAAATAATACCCGAACAGTGAAACATGTGTTGTCCATAGCCACTACATGCACAATCCGTAATGATATTCCAAGGAAGAAGAGAGATCTAGGAGCATACTTTGTCTCTAGTCAGATCGCTAACACATCATTTGCTCGTACTCTACTCGATAAGGGATCTTCGATCGAACTACTGCCACATTTCCTCCTAGATCATCCAGAATTAAGACCTCTGAAAAATCCAGGACATTCCTACAATTCGCAGACTGATCTATTAATAGGCCTAAGGGAATGTTGAAGGACATTATCCTTGAAATAGAAAGGAAGCAGTACAAGGTGTAGTTTATGGTCCTTGACATGGAATGTCCCTCAATATGGTAAGATTACCATATCATACTTGGTCTCCCTTTTTGAGGATGACCAGAGCTATCTTTGATTACACTTTGGGGAAGATACACTTTCATGCACATGATGAACGTGTAGAGTTAGCGATGCAGCAAACGAAAATGGCAGAGACCTGATTCGGAGAGTAGTATAGAGTATCTCTCGTCGGAAGATGAGTGATACATAGTTGACACAATTGATCTCTGGTAGTAGCAGACAACTTGGGTTGATAGGTCCCTCTCACCAGGAGAGGACAATGTAGATGAGGCAGTTAGACAGACTCTGCAGAATCAAATCTTGTCTACAGGAGAATTTTCTTATGCATCTCCCTACAACCTCGATGACTCAAAGGACGACTTAGGCTTGTCAGACCTATTCCCTTCAGGTCAATCAGAGAATGAGGATGATGAGTCAGACGTGGCTTTTGTCGATTTCTTGGACACTCTTGACCATCCGATTCTTGACGCAAATCAGTTGGTAGCCAGTACATCAGAGGCAGATCCGTCCAGTATCAGTACAGAAGCAGAGTTGACTGAACCATATTTCCTTGATGACCACACTTTACCTAAACTCAAACCATTACCCACCCACTCAAATATGCCTTCCTTGCGGGCCAACCTCGGAAGTTTTCGGTCATTATCAGTTCTAGCTTGACTGGAGAACGAGAAGCTCTCTTGCTAGAGATTCTTGAAAAGAACCGCAAGTCTATAGGCTAGAGCGTGTCCAATCTTCGTGGGATTAACCCCGCTTTGTACTCACATCATATTTACCTTTAGGAAGGTGCTAGACCCTCTTGTGAGTTCCAACACAGGCTGAATCCAAACTTACGAGATGTGGTCAAGAAGGAGATTGAAAAATAGTGTGATGTGGGGTTTATATATCCCATGTCTGATTCCAAGTGGGAGGCACCACGTCATGTAGTCCCTACGAAGGTGGGACTTCAAACAGTAACCAACTCGGATGGAGAGGAGATTGCGACGTGAGTACCCACGTCATGGTGTGTCTGTGTGGATTAAAGATGCTTGAATGCTGCGACGAAGAAGGATCATTTTCCCTTGCCCTTCATAGACCAGATCCTAGAGAGACTTGTGGGGAAAGAATTCTTCTGCTTTCTAATGAGTACTCATGCTATAACCAAGTAGCCATCGCTCCAGAGGATTAGGAAAAAATCACCTTTACATGTCCATTCGGTACATATGCATTCAAATGCATGTCGTTTGGGTTATGTAACGCATCAGGGACTTTCCAATGATGCATGATTGCAATATTTGCTGAGATGGAGGGCGATTTCCTGGTGGTCTTCATGGATGACTTCTTGGTCCATGGTGACTTGTTTGATACTTGTTTATCTCATTTGTATCGAGTCTTCAAAAAGTATAGTGAAGTAAATCTGGTGCTCTCTTGGGAAAAGAGCCTTTTTATGGTTCAAGAGGGCATTGTGTTGGGGGCATGTCATCTCCAAGAGGGGAATGGAGGTTGATCCTTTCAAGGTGTATGTGATCAAGAAACTTCAATCACCAACTGACATTAAGCAAGTGCGGTCATTCCTTATACATGTCATTTTTTATCGTAGATTCATAAAGGACTTCTCAAATATTGCCCAGCCGCTAACAGAGCTCTTAGAAAAGACACAGAGTTCATTGCAGATCACATGTGTCTTGAGGCCTTCGAGCTCCTGAATAGGAAAATCATGGATGCTCCTATACTACAGGCCCAGATTGGTCTCTTCCTTTTGAGATCATGACAGATGCTTCGGGCTTTGTCGTTGGGGCCGTGTTAGGAAAAAGGAGAGAAGGGATTCCTCGATCATGATCAATGGAATTTCACCATCACAAAGAAGGAGATGTTTGCCGTATTGTTTGCCTTAGATAAATTTAGGTCACATCTTTTCGGGTCTAAGGTCACCGTGTTCACTGATTACAAAATAATCATGTACCTCATGGAAAAAAAGGATGCATAGGCTCGTCTTCTTAGGTGGATCCTATTACTCCAAGAGTTTGATTTGTAGATCAAGAATAAGCCAGGAGCAAAGAATGTGGTGGCTGATCACCTCTCCAGCATAGAGTCACCTAGTTCCTCTGGGACTGACCCCATCAAAGAATCCTTCCCCGATGAGTCGATCTGTTCTTTCAACTCTCTTCCATGGTATGCCAACATAGTGAATTTCTTAGTACCCAGGACAGTTCCCCATGACTAGTCCAAGAGCAGCATTGATCGACTTAAGTCAGAATCTATGAAATACTATTGGGAGGATCTGTTCCTGTTTTTCAAAGGTTCGGATTGCATCTGGCGGAGGTGTATTCCTCAGGAGGAATACAATAGTGTCCTCACCTACTTCTATTCCTTGGAGGTAGGATGACATCACTCTGGGAAGCGCCTGGAAAGTGCTTCATTGTGGCTTGTACCGACCTACCTTGTTCCGTGATGCATATGCATTTGTTAGGTCATGTCTAGTATGTCAGAGAATGGGAGGGACTATCGGTCCCAAAGATGAAATGCCCAAGCAACCGATCATTATGGTTGATGTTTTTGATGCATGGGGCATAGATTTCTTGGGCCTATTCCCTAACAACAATGTCCATGAGTATATCCTCTTGGCGGTTGACTATCTCTCTAGGTGGGTGGAAGCTATCCCTACCAGAGCCGCAGATAGCAAAACTGTCTGCAAATTTGTGAAAGATCATATTATTTAACGATTTGGGATTCCTAAAGTCATCATCTCTGATATGGGTAGCCACTTTGTCAATAGGGAAGTGAGAAAGTTAACAAAATACCACGACATCAAACACCGTGTCGCTAGTCCACACCACCCACAATCGAATGGCATGGATGAGGTGTTGAATAGGGAGGTGAAGGGAATTTTGCACAAGCTAGTCTGCCCTGACAGCAAGATCTGGTCTCAGGTTTTGGACCAAGTTCTGTGTGCATACCAGACTGCTTACAAGACCCCGCTTGGAACCTCCCCATTTCGGATGGTTTATGGAAAGCCGTGTCATCTGCCCGCTCAACTGATACACAATTCTGAATGGGCATTAAAGAAAATGAACTAGAACACTCATGAAGAACAATAGAGTAGAAAGATGGATCTAATCGAGCTTCTATAAATCAGAAACAAGGCATATGACAAATTGTGATTTACAAGGACATAATCAAGCATTGGCACGATCAGTACATCAGACGATAGAATTTTGTCCCAGGATAGAAAGTATGGTTATTCAATGTCAGGTTGAAGATTTTTCAGGGTAAGTTGAAATCCAAATGGACGGGACCCTTCATTATCAGAGAAGTGAATACAAACATCAGTGTGTGCATTTCAGAGCTTACAAATGGTGCACAACCGTTCATTGTGAATAGGCAACTACTGAAGCATTTTGTAGGATCAGATGAGCATCTAGCCCAAGTTGATGAGATCTCATTCATGCTCATTCTAGAATCCCATGATATAATCTTAGAGAGCATATGAATTCGCATCACTTTCGGATCTATATCTTACCCACCCTCATTCTCTCTGTATATTCTCCAGATCTCATCGGCGCTTATACTCAATCATGTCCTATACTTAGGCTGACCAGAGCCTAAGTATAGGGGAAACTGATGCCCATCCTGTAAGAATTCATCTATTTCTCCTCTTGACTTCGAGCGCCCCATTTTTTATCTACACTTAGGCTGTCCATAGCCTAAGTATAGGAGGATGGTCGACTTCTACACTCCTTTTTATTTTTCACTTTCCTACGCTTAGCATGAGGTATGTCTTTTTCTTCACTTCTAGTGCTCTGAGGACATATCACACACTAAGTATAGGGAGCACGTATATATTAGATATATGCTTTACCCATATCTTATACTTTCATGTATTTTTGTATATACTATGCAATAATTACGGGATGGGTAAAAGTAAAAAAAATAAATAAAACAAAAAACTTCTTTGCTTTCGCATTTCATCCTTGCATTCATACCAAAATCCAAAAAAAGAAAAGAAAATAATCTTGCACCTCATATGCATCTGCATTTCATTTGCATATCTAACATATGCAAAGTGAAGTTTTTGGGTTTTGAACTGAGTCATGAATAGAAGAGGAGAGTGGTCTTTACTTGACCTTAATCTACTCAATTTTCAGAAGAACATCACAGATAAAGAAGATTTTAGAAGCTTCTGGCCTTTTGACTTAATTCTTCGAGTTCCACATGACAATGCACAACCTTTGACTCTTAGTGTATAACCTGGTCACCTAATTCTGGGTATAACTTTTGAGGAGGGAATTAGTATGTTCTCTCGCACTATGCACTTATCTCAACTTAGATGAGGTGTTGGAAGACTGTATGGGTCTCTTTTCTAGCAGCATGGACATCTAATGATTGAAGTATCGGTTGAAATAAAACTTCAGATAAGGGATGGATGACTAGGCACAATTTTTTTCAAGTCCCCAAAACATTTATAGAAAAAAGGTTCCATATCCATAGGGGCAAAAGATCCTTGCAGAGTTACTAAAAATCCATGCAACAAAGATGTGAAACTACCAAATATATATTTGAATAAAAAGGTCCAAGCTTCCAGAAAACCTGTAGATCTTGGTGGAGACTTGACTAAATTAGAAGGCTTCATAAGGAGAGGTGACTACACTGGTCACCCTCCAGTTCTTTTCCCCTTCTTCTAATTTCACCCTCTTTTCGATTGTGAACACAACGCAACAGACCTTAGAAGGAAATACCCGACTCCCTGAGGACGAGTTATTGGGAGGGAGGTTTATGTGGTAGTCCGGCATTCTCGATGGGGAGAGCTAAAACCTTTCACACACACACACACACACGAGACAATTGTTCAATGTTAATGGGTTATGCTTTGGAAGAAGGATTGATCTAAGATGACTTCTAAGCCATAATTTTACAATGATATGTAGAACTCAAGGGCTGTTGATTTTTAACCTCGATTCTCAAATATGTTCCGACACACTATTAATCCAAAGGTCGGGTCTAGCTCCATTTTTAGCTTTTGTTCAAGACCTTGGTATGGAACCCAAAATCATTTCACCTTCTGTATTTCATTTTAGTTGCTCGGGGACGAGCAAGGTTCAAGCACAGGCGGTTGATGAATTCGAGTTTTATCACACTAAAAGTTGAAAATAGAACTTCATTACCAAGTAATTAGCTGCATTTCATCATTTATTTTACATGTTTACCATTCATACACTTAGAATTAAAATTTGCATTTTAGCACTCATCATTGCATTCATATTCATCTCCACATTTGCAACTAATTTCATGCATTTTTATTTAAATCATGCTAACTCCAATTAACATCAAACCACCTTCATTGTGTGCATATTAGTAACAAGATTTAAGGAAAATTACAAAAAAATACCAACTCAAATAATTGACCCGTGAGACAAAACCCCAATTTTAGAATAGATAGACTAAACTATACACATCTTCTTCATACAGTGTCTAGTTTAGGTCTAACCACTTTTAAAGTAATATATATTCAAATACCTTCAAAATAAGACTAATTTCATAAAAATCAGAGCTCATATGTAAAAGTTGGGTTTTGGGCCTCTTTTGCACATTATGTGTTTTACTGATTTTTGACCTATTATTTTATGTACATAATTAACTCATTTTATTTTATTACCTTTTTATTTATGATATTTGATGAAAGTTTTATTAAAATACAAAAAATCCGAATTCAAAATAAGATTAAATCAAAGAAACTGTCCAAGTCTGAGTGTCTCTTGTGAGTATGCACAAATATCTCCTGATTTCCATTTTTATTTTATTTCCCTATTTCTTATGTATTAAAAATCCCAAAAAAATTTTAATAAGTAAATATTTATCTTTGATTTAATCATAATTTCATCAAATTTTCTCTTGATTAAAAATAAAAAATAAAAAACTAAAAAATCAAGGTATTCTATGTACATAGAGTACCCAAAAAATATCATTTTATACAGATGACCTTTTTTGCTCTTGATACCTTCATGAAATTTATAGATCTCATCAATACAAGCAACTTTTGTGAAGAATTTTTTTCAATCTGAGGTTGTTTGCAATTTCTTTCGATTTATCTTTGTATTTCATTTTTTGAATTTTCTGGAGTTGACATGTGGCGTCTCCTGGATCCTCCACACGTCACTCGTTTTTGAGACTTTATATATTCATTTAAAAAATAAAAAATATATAAAATAATTTTCACTTGCTTCCCCTCCCCACTTACTCTCTCTCTCCTCTCACCCCGACACGTGTGCCCCACACATGCATCCCCAACCTCCACCCGCGCCTTCTGTGCTCCGCCCATCGCCTCCCCCGCAGTCGCTGGGGCTCCCTCCACCTCCCTCTTACGTAGACCGAACCATCTCTCCTATTCAAACCCTCAACAGCCAGCCGTCCCTATCCTATCCCCTCGCCGGTCGAAGCCATCGCCAACTACTCGAACTCTACCCCCCTAACCCCCTCCATCTCCTATAAATACTCATCACTGACCACAAGCAAGGGTATTCACCAGTTGGTTAGCAAGAGGACGAGATCCCCTTTAAGCAGCTCTGGTGACAGTTGAGAGGCTTCAATAGTTGAGCAATGACTGTTCTTTCGTCGTTGATATCCAAAGGGCATCCCCTTCATTGATGCGAATCCTCCTCGCGCAGCCAAGCTCCGACGAGTCGTGCCGTTGAGCGAAGACACAAAGCCCTCCTCAGATCTTTGATTCACATACACACATTCATTCTCCATTTCCAGGTAAAATCCCTTCCTTAACCCTTCTTCTTTCTTTTTGTTCTTCTCCCCTCTTGTTCTTCCTCTGTTTTGAACCTCTTTCTTTGTTTCCTCCTTCTTGTTCTTTGCCTTCCCAGTTCTTCCCCATCGAGCTCATCAATCCAACACCATCAAGTGCCCTCATCTCCAAGAACTTCCTCTCTTTACCCTCTTCTCCTCCACAACCTTCCATTCACTTTTGCTCCTCTCCTCCACCATACAGGAGCACTTTTGCCTCACCTTCTTCCTATGATGTCCACGTCCCCACCTTAATCGCAACTTCCAGCTGCTTGCCATGCAATCGCCATGACCTTCCCAACTGTCGTACATCTCCCCGCCACCTCGCATCGATGCGCCGCCTGGCCAAGGTCTCCAGCAATGGCAGCCAACACTCAGGATCCTCTTTAGCATCCAACCCTCCTCGATCGACCCAGCACCACTGGGCGTATGTTGCCTGACCGAGCACATCGCTTTAGCCCACAGGTGTAGTTGTCAGCTACTTCCATCTGCCCCACGTGGCTGTCCAGCCGACCTCGTCGCCCACCACGACCCACATCCGCATCAGCATCAGCGAACCCTGGCTCCAGTCGCCCCCACCCCTTTAGCTCGACGTGGAATCCAAAGCCCACACGTGACTAGCAGCTGCATTAGGGGTAATTAGCATCGAGCCCCTTAGAAGAATCTTCAAGTATCTGAAGCACCCTGCCTCCAAGGGCACGTGTGACGCACGTACCCCCTAGAGATATTGTAGAATCTCCCCTAGGAGTGTGAGTAATTCCTCTAAGGTCCGTGCTCTACATTTGTTCTTTATTCTACATATTGTAATATTGCAGAAAGAACCATGACTTCTTGTTTAATTTTTGAGCATATTTATTGCATTTATTTATTATCGAAAAATGACACTTTGTTCTAGAATAATTTCTTTACAGTGTAGCATTTTGTTATATTTTTATGCTCTTTGGTTAATTAATAATTAATATTTGTGTGTAAAATTGCATATTTTACGCGACAAGTGCTTAGAAATTCATAAATAATTAACCATAACTCCAAAAATTTCCAAAAATTCATGGATCGTAGAATTAATTACTAGTTACAATATGCTAAAAAGAATTTCATTTGCATGCATATTTTGTTCTATCAAAATCATTTTGTGTTATTCACTAACTAATTTTTAGTAGGTATTAAATTCAACATTTTAAGGGTTTAGGATTTTCCAGAGATATATTACCTAGTGATATATCTTAGATAACTTTATTTCCTGAAAATAAGTAGATTAATATTTATTATAATTAATTATTGAAAATCTTATTGTCTGCATTTATTGATCATAATTAATTCATTTTGCATCCAAAAATTCTAAAAAAATTACAATGCATATTTTTCATCATTTTTCATATCCTGATCAAGTTTGAAGATGTTTGGACTTAATTTGATTGTAATTTGCATTTTAGTCCTTTAACTATGTCGAATTTGCATTTCACTCATTTATCGCGTTTTAAAAATACAAAAATGTCTCTTTGAAAACCTATCCTCGAGATTGACTTTAAATCAACATAAGGAGACAACTGCTTCCTTGAGCTTGACCTTGGACTTCCTAAGTAAAAAAAGTTGACCGCTCCCTTTAATTGGACTAATAATTAAATTTATGATTTTTGATCAATCCTTGATTACTCGAATACTACAATGAAATCAAATATTAATTCAACAAATTAACAAGGGTATTTCAAGGTTCGTCAATCTTGTTGTCCCTACATCTCAAGAACATGGTGTTGGGGATTGTGGATGGATCGAGGAATGTTCAACAATTAGATAAATCACTGATGATTTATCTCCTTTGAACCTCTATAGGGACCCTCTAGAGGCAAAATTGACATTAAATGATAATTTATTTGAAAGATAACATACTAAAGTTGTTGAAGCCCTTGATTCAATCAAGACTGAACCTTATGAACCATTGACAAATTCAAATATTTTGGAATTATACCAAGCATGGGATGATCTCAAGCTTTAATTTCTTCTATCTTGTAATGATCTTGCCTATGCTAGAACCTTATTTTGGAATTATACCAAGCATGGGATGATCTCAAGCTTTAATTTCTTCTATCTTGTAATGATCTTGCCTATGCTAGAACCTCCTATTTCTGAAGTACTTAACAATGAGGAAAATATTACACATTTCACACCCACCCACCCCATAAATTCAACAGGATATTCACAAGAGGCGATCCAAGCTCCAATAGTTGATTTAAAACAATTTTCTAAGGACCTAAAATAAATGTTTTTAGATGAAGAAAATCAGGCATACTGATAATCATCAATGACCACTTGGAACTAGATTAAGAAAATAAATTAGTGGATGTTTTGAGAAAGAATTCACAGACAATTGGTTGGAAAATATCTGATCTAGGAGGAATAAGTCCATCATATTGTACCCACCATATTTATTTTGAAGACAATGCAAAACCTTCTCGAGAATGCAAAGAAAACTGAATTCAAGTCTACGAGAAGTAGCTAAGAAGGAAATATGCAAATGGTTGGGTGCAGGGAATATCTACCTAATATAAACATATAGTCAGTGGGTCAGCTCTTTACAAGTTTTACTGAATAAAGATGGCCTTACCATAGTCACAAATGATCGGGGTAAAGAAATCCCCCACTGGTACAACCACTTCATGGAAGGTTTGTTTTGATTACAAAAAAAATTAATCATCTCCAAGAAGAAGGAACAATTCCCTCTCCCCTATAGATGAAATTTTCGAGATTCTTGTGAGAAGGGAATATTTTTATTTTCTCGATGGGCACTTAGGTTATAATCAGGTTCCCATCGCACCTGAAGACCAAGAGAAAATAATATTTACATGTCCTTACGGTACATTTGCTTTCCGTTGGATTCCCTTTGGGTTGTATAATGCGCTGGATACCTTCCAACAAAATGTATGCTCGCCATATTTGCTGACATCGTAGGAGATTTTATGAAATTATTTATGGATGATTTCTCCATTTGATGATTCCTTCGATGAATGCCTTGGATTTCTTGATGCATATTACAAAAATGCATTGAGGTTAACCTAGTATTATCATGGAAAAAATCACAATTTACAGTCACCAAAGGCATTGCTGTAGGCCACATTGTCTCTAAAAAAGGAATGGAGGTTGACCCATCAAAAATTGAGATCATAAATCACCTCTTCCCACCTAAATAACTCAAGGGTGTTAGGTTATTTTTAGGATATGTTGGCTTCTATAGAAGATTCATAAAAGACTTTTCAAAAATTGCTAGAGTTACTCTCTAAGGATCGAGATTTTGAATTTTCAGAAGATGCCCTATGATCCTTCGAGACAGTAAAAAGGTCCATCACTAAGGCACCAATTTATAGTCCCCATATTGGAACTTAGACATGGAAATCATATGTGATGCATCAGACTATGTCGTAGGGACTGTATTAGGCCAAAGAAAAGACGACAAACCAATTCCCATCCATTATGCTAGCAGAACACTAGATGATGCGCAGAAAAGTTACACATTAATTGAACAAGAGCTTCTAGCAGTCGTCTTTGAACTTCAAAAAATAGGTCCTACCTGCTAGGTTCACATGTGGTTGTTTACAAGCTTCCAAACCACTATTGATAAGGTGGATACTCCTGCTACAAGAATTTGACATTTAAAACAAAGATAATGTAGGAGCGTAAAATGTGTGGCTGACCATCTCTGCATACTTCATGAGTTTGAAACCAAGCAAACTAATCGACTCATTCCCATATCGGAAGCCTTTCCTTATGAATCCATCCTTTTAATATCATACCTACCATGGTTTTCCGATATGGTAAACTACTTAGTCACATCTCTAATTCCCGAGGATTGGCCTAAGGCAAACGAGATCGATTCATAACTGATTCTCAATATTGTCATTGGGAGGATCCCTTATTTTGGGAAGGGATCGATTGTATATGGAGACATTGTATATCTGATTCTGAAATTCCGAGCGTCCTAACTCATTGTCACACTTTTGAATGTGGTGGACATCACTCCGGCAAACAGACAGCTACAAAGGTACTCCAATGTGGTTTTTCTTGGCCCAACTCTTTAAGGATGCCCACACTTTTGTGAAATCATGCCACACATGGCAAACTACATGGACTATATATCCACACGTAGTTGAAGTTTTTGATGCATGGGGTAAAGACTTCATGGGTCCCTTTACTCAATATCATGGGTACCTATATATCCTTCTTGCAGTCGCCTAAGTCTCCATATGGGTCGAAGCCATCCCCACCTAAGCTCCCGACACTGCAACAATGATCAAGTTCTTGAATGATTTATTTTCTCGATTCGGCATACCTAAGGTCGTTATAAGCGATGGGGGTTCGCATTTCCTTGATAACTTGGTGCGAAAATTAATGAAGAATAATGGAATTGGACTTCGAGTTTCTACCGCTTATCATCCCAAAATTAATGGCTTAGCTAAGGTCTCTAATCGAGAAATAAAAATCATTCTATAAAAAAATATTCATTCTGATCGCAAAGACTAGTCCCAACACCTTAATAAAATATTATGGGCCTATCACACTCTTATAAGGCTCTTCTAGGGATGAGTCCGTATCGCATCGTTTATGGCAAAATTTGTCATCTACCAGTTAAGATCTATCATAAATCATTATAGGTTATACAAAAATGCAACTGTGATTTACCTCAATTGGCCAGAGTCGACTACTTGACCTTAACGAGTTAACTGAGCTTCACTACTGAGCATATGATAATGGGCCTTATTTACAAAGAAAAAAATTAAATGTGGCATGATGCCAACATTTCTTACAAAACATTTTCCATTGGTCAAAAAGTATGGTTGTTTGATGCAAAGCTAAAGCTCTTTCCAGGAAAGCTCAGGTCAAAATGGAAGGCCCATGCATTGTCAAACAAGTTTTTGATAATGGTCTGTTGAAATATCTGATTCTAAACATCTACCACCCTTTGAGCGAACGGACGCCTCAAGCCCGCCATTGGATCTGAGAGACCAATGCCCATTTTAGAAATCCATGTTCTGCAAAATCCCTCATGTTCAGTCATTTCTTTATTCAATGCAAATCCTATATCATACATCATCCCATAACCAGTTTATTGCATATGAATTTACCATGGGGGCATGGCAAATCTTAAGCATGGAGGGCACTATCCAAATTTTTTTTGCATTTTCATGCATATTACATCCCATTTTCGCACTCATTTGCATGTTTTCCCTACATCAACTCTCTAACTTTACATACAAGGAGAATAATAGACTCACCATTAAATATCACATGAAGTATTAGATTTGAAGTGATTCTAAAATTACAATGCTCTTGACTCTCTTTTGTCCTTTTACATTAAAATCAAGGGACTTAGTCTCGATTCAACACATAACACTTGGTATCAATAATGAACTCAAACATTATATACTGAAAAGATCAAGAGCTTCAAACCGTTATGCTAGCTTGACATATAAAGGCTAAGGGGGTTTGATGAAGGTTGTGCTCAGAGTTTGTGATATGGTAAGCTTATCATGAAGTAGAGGAGTATGGAGTGTTTCCACCAAATATATATGAAGAAGAGAATCCACCATAAAATGTAAGTGAGTGTTCTCAACTGGTCAAGCAATTTTCCATTATGCACAATTATTGTACACACTTGAAACCTTCATTCGCTACCATGTTGCTTGCCTTTCTACATATTTCTCAAATCCACCACTTCTTTAAAAGTTCTCTATTAATAATTCATCTTGTTTCATTCGACTTCTTTCTCCCTCTTCTTTATTATGCATCAAAAGAGAAATGTGGTTCAACATTCTATTCTATTCTACAATAAAATACATATCCTTTTAAGTTTCCAAGTTCCAATAGAAAGTATTAAAGCACATTGGTTCTCTTGAAAAATGAAGAGAGATATTGTAAAAAAAGAGAAAGAAAAAGAGAAAAAATAAGTACCGCAAAAAGAAGAAGTATATAAAAAAACAAAAAGAAGAAAAAAAAGAAAGAAAAGAAAGAAGAAAGAAAAGAAAGGAGAATAAGAAAAAGAAACAAGGAGAACCATTGTGCGTAAATTCTTTCTCATGACCATCATATGCCATCTTTCTCCATAATTATCTTATCAATATTGTCGCATATTAGACCCCACTCATTGAAATCAGAGCATAATCACATCCACCAAATAAGCCTTAACCTAAATACTCTTCAAATTAACCTATTATATTTCTTGCTGACCAGTTGGAGGAAGTTGGGTTGAGTGTTAAATTAATTATGAAGTTGAAGCTTGTAAGAATATTCCGAGCCCCCATCTCAAGCATTTCATGGCTTAGTGTATGAGAGCTAGATGTTTGTTGACGCAAGCACTTGGTCAATTCAGTACATTTGACACATGAGTATTTCCTCTCGTTGAATGACATTATGGATGCCATGTATCACTTAATCTGGATCGAGTAAGTCTCTACATTAATTCATATCTTAAGGATACTTGAAATAATCAAGCATTGTAAGAAGAGATTCATTTCTAATCTCAAATTTTACAAAATAAAGGGTATTTTTTTATATATAACCCTCAGTTGTTATTCTCTTCATGTATGTCAACATTAGAGTGTCGAGAATCTTCCTTTACATTTGCTATGGACTAGCAAATCTTAAACATGAGGGTGTGATTAATCTCAGATTCATTACATATCTATGCCAAACTTAAACGAGTCCATGCGCTAAATCATACAACATTTACTGCATAATATTTTAAGCAAGCTGCAGTATATTCATTATGCATCAAGTGGTCCATAATATACGTGCATGACTTATCTATGCATTTGAATAATTCATTTGTTCAGTCCATCCCTATATATGTCATAACCATTCCAATCCGCAATGCCATATGTTCATCTTCCTCTTCGTCGGCAGCTATTATTACCTTTCATACCCAATGTATTTTGATGTACATTCAACTTAGGGGTGAGGAATCACTAGAAAGTGATACGAGAATTCATCATTCTTTTGAAAACATTTTTTTCGACAATGAGCATGATTCAAATTTCACAACTTATCATTTGTTCTCAATTTTGATGGTGCAAATATATGTAAAAGAGTTTAAAATGTTCCATCTTAATATTGCTTCCATTCCTTGAAAGCCTGTGAATACTAGAGCCAGTAAAACGGTAGCTACTAAAGCGTAAACTGCCTGTTTTTCCTTCCCCGCGAGGAGGGCATGATGAGCCCAAGTTACGGCAGCTCCGGATGAAGGGAGAATAGGGGTATTAAGAAAAGGGATTTCCCGAGGATCTAAAACCCCAATCCCTTTTGGGGGCCAAATACCTCCGATCTCTACCGTGGGTGCCAAAGAAGAATGAGAAGAAGCCCGAAAAAGAGCAAATTGGATGAAACAATGCATGCAAGGCTTGGGAATAACTAAATAGCCAACACGTGGGTAGAAAACTGTTGGCTGTTGGAGCTAACGAAGATTACCAACGTATGGATGGGAATGATTTTACCTCCACTATGATGAAGAGGTGTCATTAATAAAAAAAACACATATGGTTTTGACCCTAAGCAAAGAGGAGCAATATCAAAATGAAGAGGTACTTTCGTTTTGAGGAGACGTATACCTTGGCAGGAACGACTATCAAATGCGTATAAAAGAGAGGAGAGGCAAAGGAAAAAGAAATCCAACAATTGGTATCTAACACTTCTCTCATTCCCAGTATTTATCGAATAGGGAGAAAGAGACCATTCTCATCCCTCATAATCAACCCATACATCCTTATAGTTCATTTTAATTGTTTATAGAAGGTGCAAAGTGTTCTTGTCAACTTCTGCACTCGGGCATCCAGTGAATCCGTCTCCTGAGTCTCCACACCGAGTGGCGTAAAAAATCATTCAATACCATAGACATCCGCCAATCATTTCTTCGGACCCTCTACGAATCCGACTCCAGAAGCTTCCTTCCGAGCCGTCGACCATCATATTTTTATCTTGTCTTTATTTTGTTACTTTACATTTTTATATTCCTCTTATTTTGTTATCTTCTCTTTCATGCAACTATTAGTCAAAACTTTCACGATGATCCTTATCTAACGGTAATTATAATCAACTCTTGGATAAATGAGCCATGACACGAGGTTTGAGCTCGATTCACAGTTGTAATCGCATCCAACTCGCCTCGTCGAGACATCCAAATTCGCAAAGAGTTAATGCATACGAGTCCAATTGGAGGTTGCTACATAGAAGGGAAGTGATCAACACTTGCTGACATGTGCTGTTGTCTTCTCTAACTTTCATTTCAATTTTTGTTCATTCAAATATTTTGTAACAAAATTGTCGATTTGTAAAAGTATTTTTATTTGCAAAATAAAGTGAAGAATCTTCATGTCCTTGTGGATTCGACCCTGACTTACTCTATATTGTACTTAGCGCATAATATAGTTAAGTCTGGTAATTTATTTTTTTGAAGTGTGTTTTTGTGGATTCACAACGAGTGCAAAATCGGGATACCCAAACCCTTGAAAATATGCCTTGATAGTAGCTACACATCAATACTTTTTCATTTATCACGCCCTTTCCAAGTCATTTACTGTGATAGTGGATTTATCATCTCTCCAGCCCTTCCTCCTTCATATTGACCAAAATATAATAAAATCCCTTTTGAACTACCAGTATCCTCTGATCTCCAATCAATATTAGTAAGGTTCATTAAACCTAGATTTCCATTCTCCAACAAATTTAATCGATTCCTCCTCTTTGATTAGTCAAGCAAAAATAAGACATATACCTCCATTTTCAAATCATTTTCTCAATTGGGTTTCCACCATCAACAAGTGAAGTGAGTCTAGATATAGAACTTCAATGGTAATAATGATTGAGTTTAGGCTTTCAAGTGAGAATTGGGAGTTTGAGGCGATGATTAAATCTTGCATGAATATCTCCTTACAAACCATGATTGAAGCATGCCTGCACTTTGGTATCTTGATCACTATCGGGGCAATTTCTAGACAACTTGAATGCTTAGTCATTCTTCCATCGATGTTAAAATTGACCACAATTAGGAAAGATATGTATCTTTACTTCAAGGTGTTCAATTATCTTCTCGGTCCTTCAATTTTAATTAAAAACTTCAAATTCATCCTTCAATCCTTCCACTCTTGATTTATATGCTGCTATCTTCCACAAGTACCCATAGATGATCAATAACTTTTTTATTCATCAAACTCTTCCCTCGATCATCTCACATACTTTAGGGTGATCATACATCAACCCATCTTATTTCATTCATCATTAGCAAATTACTTTGAAAACTTGATCTACATGACAAACCCATCTTTATGAAATCTTATCATCGTAATGGCAAGTAGATACTTTTTACATTGAATATTAGCTTGATTAATTTATCATTGGTAACAAATGATTTGATCTCCACTATTCCCTCATATGCGATCTAGCTTTCAAGCTCCTTAGGTATATTTGGCCTCATTTTCTTCTCAGGTATATTTGGCCTCATTTTTAGTCTATCTGACTCATTAACTTAGATAATTCGAGTAGGACCATTTGTGCCTCTACTATTATCTAAGAAATGTTAGTGGTGTGGTTGTATGAGCTTGGAAGCAACATTGATAATGTAATGCCCCGCCTCGACGGGAGCGTATCTCAACCCATTTACAATGTTACCCAATAATAGTTATAAACAACATGCATAATATAACATTCAGACAAAAAGTAGCAAAAATAAAATTTTAAACTTCCATTCATAATCAAATGTCCACAAGATGATAATATTATAAATGTCAAAAAGTCCCTTTATTACATTATCATAAGCTAGAAAGAGAAGAATACCAAAAGTAATTATGAACTAGGCCTCAACCTCAGCAATGTCATGTAGATGCATCATCAAAAACTCTAGCATTTGTCCTATTCTACACTTCCTATGGATTTTCAAAGGAGGTAACTTGTGAGTCAAATGACCCAGTACAGATAGGAATTGCGGTAATTGAACTTGTGTGTGATGGAAAACATTTTAATAAAATATAGAAATATACCTATAGTTATATTCCAAGCCTTTAATAGATTCTAATATACCTTATGAAATTTACTCTAATTCATTGTCTGTAAGCTTTTCTCACGCTTTTTTGTCCAAGTATATGGCATTTCTTGCTTGGTTAGCTAGGTGAGGGGAATAGTAATCTAAGAAAATCCCTTCATGAACCGTCTCTAATATCTAGCTAAGCCAAGAAAACTACGAACTGGAGTACATTCTTTAGTCGTTTCCATCTAAGAACAACTTCAATATTTGTAGGATCCACTGGCACTCCTACACCTGAGATGATATGACCTAAGAATGCCACTTCCTAAGGCCAGAACTCACACTTACTAAACTTGCATATCGCTTGTGCTTCCTCAGTGTATCTAGCATTGTCTATAAGTGTGCACGATGTTCCTCCTCATCTCGACAGTAGATCGGAACATCATATATGAAAACCATGATGATCAAGGAAAGGTTGGAACACCTGGTTCATCATGTCCATGAACATTGTTGGGGCATTCATCAAGCCAAAGGGCATCACCAAAAACTCGTGAATCCCATATCTGGTTCGAAATGTGGACTTAGGTATATCGATATCTTGAATTCATATTCGATGATATCCATACTGCAAATCAATCTTTGAGAAAATTGATGATCCTTATAGCTGACCAAAGAGATCATCAATACATGGTAAAGGGTAATGGTTCTGAATTGTTATCTTATTTAGTTGTCGATAATCTATACACATGTGCATAGATCCATCCTTCTTCTTAACAGAAAGAGTATATGCTCCCCATGTAGAAGTACTAGGATGTTGAAAGTCATGAGGAACGAGGAACCAAATTCAAGTCTTGGAGGGCATGTAGTGTCCAACAAATCATATCCGACAATCATCGTGTCGGTCGTTTTAACGGAACACGATACCAGAATCAAGCATGACAATTTAACAATCAACCCACGAATAGCATATGCAAAGAATAATGTGTGAGCATAAATTTATTAAACCCTATAAAATGTATGTATGGTGCACATGTGTAGGTGTCGAACCACTAAGAGAAAATTGTGGATAGTTAAAATTATTAGTAATTCTTACTAATTAATATTAATTATTTATGTTCTTTTTAACTTTTTTATGTGAGTTTTATATTTAATTTTTATGGTTTTTTAATTAATTTATACTTTTTTATAGTTTTATATTTTTTATTTCATTTTTATTTTGCAAAGTGTAATTCCTTTTTTATTTAAAAAATAAAATATATAATTATATATAATAATATAGATATTATATACAAATATAAGTTATACATGAGGGTAAAATGGTCTGCCCCCATGGGGGGAGCTAACTTGTCTCCCCCCGCCCCATTTCACCCGATTTTTTTATTTTTTTTTGAAAAATTATTCCGTGAATTTTCATCAATATATACACATATTATGCCATTAAAATTTCGTGAAAAATAAAGACTCCTACGACCTCCATCCATACGAGGTCGTTTTTAGCAATTCTGTTACCGTTAAAAAATGACTATCTGGATGGAGGTCGTAGGAGTCTCTGTTTCATGCGAAATTTTAATGAGATAATACAGGGATATATTTATGGAAATCTACGGAAGAAATTTAAAAAAAAAAATAAAAAAATCGGGCGAAACTGGACGGGGGGAGCCAAGTTAGCACCCCAATGGGGGCAGCCCCATTTAACCCTATACATAATCTATATAGTACATATATGGTATTATATTTTTAGATATACATAAATATAATCAAAATACAAAAATAGATATTTTCATTTTTTATTTTTCTCCTTATTGGTAACTTTTAGGGTATTTTCAATACTTTTTATTTATTTTTAAAGTATTAACAAATTCAAAACAATGAATAACTTAAATAACCAAAATCATTATGGGATTTAAAAATAGATAACAGTTCAAAATTTTCCGAAAACTAATGTTATAGATATTATATATAGTAAGAAAAATAAGAAATAAAAATCAATGTTTTTATATTTTAAAATAATTTTTACTGATTTTTTGTAACATTTTTAGTAATGTAATTTTTATGTTTCAAATTTTGTGTTTTTAGCATTTTTTGTTTATGTGGTAGACAATGTAATAACAAAGCTAACTTTTTTTTGGTATTTTTTTGGAGAAGTTTTTACACTTTTAATGATTTTAATAATTAGATAGAAGAAAATGAATGTTTTTGTATTTTTAATAAATATGAAAAATAATTAAAATGCCATGCAAAAAAATATATGTGTTAAAATAGAGGCACAACCACTTAATAGAATTTTCCTAAATTTTTTATATAAATGGTATTTTTAATAATTAAAATACAGATACAAAAATAAATTAGCAATACAACGACCTATTTGTAAATTCTAAGAAGTTACAATGCTTGTAATAAGACATTTACAATGTCCAGGGGCATACATTCAATAATTGCATAAAAAAATACAATATACACCTAATAGGGGTATAAACGAAAATCAATTAAACTCAAGGACCATGCATGCAATTTGTCCCAAAATAATACACTGATTACCCAACTTATGGGATTGAATTGAAATAAAGAGCTTCGGAGGGGCTAAGGTGCAAAATGGCCAATTGTCTCACATGGAAAGTCACGTGAGGTGACCTAGTAGAGGATCTAGGTGCAGTATAGATGAAAGCTTGGTTCTTTAATGCAAATATTACAAATAATAATAAATTGAAGATGAAAATTTAGGTACTAAATAAATACAAAAACGGAGGGTGGGGGGATATGTAAGTTGTCATCAAATGTGCATGCTCATCAATAGTGGATCTTGATCCACTTAAATCCTGGACAACTTAAATGCATGTGTAACACTTCACGGTTGGACGGCTCTGATTAGATCCAACTGATGGATCTGCCAATGGTTGAAGCTCGCATCCAACGTCTACTGTAGCACCTAGAAGAGGTGCTTGATTGGGCGACATGGCGAGGCTTTGGAAGAACATGGAAGAAGCTCCTTCAGGGCAAGCTTCCTCCAATTAGATCTCTTCACTATGACGATGATCTTCATTACAAAGGAGCTCTATGGATTCATGGGAGTAGCCCGAAGCTGCAAGAGGTGCAAGAAGAGTCTAGACCTTAGTGATGGAGGTTGGGAGAGTCGATTCGAGTGTTACGCATGGGGAAGCTTTTCCTAGACCTGATACCCCTCAGATGGAGTTCTCTCATGTTGTAACCTACATGTAAAGAGTCAGAGGTCGAGGGTAAACTACATCAATATACTTTGGAGTGGAATAAGTAGGGGATGAAGTGTAGTGAGGGATCTCTAATGAGCGGCAAAGAAAGAGACCCTATGGTCCTAAACTTATCAAGTTTGAGTAGAAAACAGTGATCTAGATGATTGAGAAGTGGTCGAGAAGGTGATGAGGGTGTGACAGGGGCCGAAATAGTGGGGATGCACGATGAAAAGACCTGGAGCTTCAAGCTCCAATGTACGATTCTTTTTGGGATTTTTGAGAAATTAGATGCAATTAACAAAACTAACTACACAGCTACACTAGGAATGCAACTACATATATAAAATGACAGAAAAAAGCTCACATGACCTGGAAGGCAAGGGTGTAGATGTTCGCCAGAGCTTGCTATGGTGAGGTTGAATCTCCTCAAATGCCCTTCCTCCTTGCTATGGTTCAATGGGGATCACTCCCTGTCATGAAGGATCACTACAGTTCTCGCTCCAAAGGAGTCAAAAGTTGGTTTAGAGGGATTAACCTTGAATCAAAGGGGGGGGAGATGGTTTTATAATAGAGCGAGGGAGGGTAGTTGTGTTAGGGTTTTTGATCAATCTGATGCTTCATCGATGGATCAAGGCATTAGGCATGTATTACGATGCAATCAATCGGGGTTTGCATGAAAAACCAATGAGAAATGAGTGATAGATCATACATGAAAAAGGGAAAAGATGGGTTGGGGTGCTTTAATAGAGGTTGCTAAACCTCGAGTTAGAGTTAAACCTATGTTTACATAAGAGTGGCGATGATTGGTCCAGATAGACCACACCAGCTCACAAGAAAACAAAATAGGAGGAAAAATAAAAAAAATAAGTCAATTTAAAATATCTATGCATTTTATCAGATAAAAGTTAGAACAAAAAATGTCTTTTTATTTTTCAAATTATTTAATGATGATTTTTATTTTTTACAACCTCGGTTGTAGGATGTTAATATTTACAAGTAAATATATATGTATATTTACTTATAACTTAAGCAGTTTATTTTTATTTTGTATTTTACATTTTATTATCATATGCATATTTTATATATTTGTAATATATTTAAATACATATTTACATATTTTTATTTCATTTTTGGGATTTATTTATATACTTAAGTAATTATATGTATGTATACTCTAGGTATAATACACACACACACACAGATATATATATATATATATTATTTATTTAGATGCATTTTAATGGTTTTAATTTTTGTGTATATTTGTAATATATTTTAAATAAGATCTATAATTATTTAAAAATATAAAAAGAAGACAAATTGTTATGAATAAAATATATGAATATATACATTTATATAGTATAATGGGACCCCAGAAAGCTGGCTTTTATATCTTATTTTGTTTTAAATGAAACCACATTTGTGGATAGATAATTGAATTTAAAAATACAATGGAAGTGAGTTTGGTAAATTTCGAGTTCATATGGAGAAGATATTGGCATAAGAAGTTCAGTTTGTAACATTTTCATCTGTATGTCTAGTTCCACAATGCAATGTTTTTCTTGGCTTTTATTTTTATAACTTTCTATGTATTTTTATGTATAATGTTTATGTAGATAATTGTATTATTTGAGATGTAAAATTGAATAATAAAATCAAGTAAAAATAGCTATTGTATATACAAAATTAGGTTTTGATATACAATATTTGATCCTTATATCCCCCTACTTTATTCCTTGTTGACCAAGTCAATATTGACTTTGGTCTCAGGATTTAGGGTCACTCAATATCTTTGATATTTCCTTTCTTTTTATTTTATTTCCTTTATTCTTTTATTTTGGTTTTAAATACACATATTTATACAATATTTACAAGTTAATACGTGAATGTTATTTTATGCAAATTAGTGATATGTACATGCATTTTTATAGGGATTTAAAGACAAAATGAATGAATATGTGATGAAATGGAGATTCATCACTTCCGATACATGATTTCGCTCGTCCCTAGCAAACACTTATGAAAATGAGGGTTAAAAAGAAAATGAAGAAAAGAAAAAGAAATAACTTGGAATGATTTTGATTCTTAAACTTATATATATATAATCACAGTTTGGAACTTAGTTGGATCTTTGGATTATTAGCTTGTTCGGAATCTTATTGGGAATTGGATTTAAAACTCAACAACCCTCAAGATCTACAAAACTCCATTCAGGTCTCATCAAAAGCCTTGTTAGAATAAGTCGCTTCATACACAACCTTTATGACTATGAATCTTACTTGTATATTGTAAGTGAAATGTAGCTCCCCTTAGTTGAAGTGGCAAAGAGTCAGTCTTCTCCGACACGATGACTCTAATTCCCCAATCTAGCCACTCTTTCCTCGAGGAGCGGGGTATTTCCTTCTAAGTTCAAGTATGACTGACTCAAGAAGAGGAGTAAGAGAAGAGAATGGATTGTGACCAGTGTAGCCACATGTCCTAAGGAACTCGACCAATATAGTCAAGTCATCTCGCTACATGCACCATACAATCTTTGACTTTGAAGCATAAGCCTTGCTTATTTCATACATACTCTGATGGGATTTGATTTTTCGTTGACTTTTGCTCGCATATTCTTTTTTGGAGAGTTTTTTTTACTATATACAACAATATTTACATAAGAATTTTTTCTTCTTGAGTCAGTAGACTACCCCTATTTTGAAGCTTTATTGCAACCCACAGTGTCCTATGGTGACTACGTGTGTTCCCACTCGCGTGCATCTCATGCCAGAAAACCCAACCCTCCATCACCTCATTAAGTTGAACTAAGTGCAGAGTGCATGTGTCCAAGTTAGGTCATTATCGACAAGAGTCGTGCATATGTCTCGAAATAATCTTCTTAGTCTAATCAATATGACATGTGAACATAGTCTTCTAGACTCAAAGATTTAAGTCTCATTGACCTAAAAAATCTTACTTCTAGTTCCTATAAGGTTCCTGTGAAACTAAGTGGATTAGGGTCTATACAAAGCTCCAATCTCTTGATTTTATTTAGACTTGTTCGATTTTCAAAATCATTCAGAAAAATGCCTATGCAATCCAATGTAAGAAAATTATTTGTGAAATAATTTTCTGGTTTTGAACTTTTTATGGGATTTTTCAAATGGTTAGCAATTTTTGTGAAGTTTTGAAAATATTTTGCAAATTTTTAGGTGTTTTTTGAATTTTGCAAATTTTTATGGATTTTTTTTTAAAAACAAAGAGTTAGTGAATTAAATATATTTATAAAGAATTTTATACATGCTTTTATACGGATGTATACATATTTTATTTGAAGATTTTTTCAAGAATATTGTTTACAAGGTTTTTAAAATAATTAGGAATTATTTTTGCAAACATTTTTCAAATATTTTGAAAACTTATTTTGTAAATTACAAAGATTTTTTTTTCAAAAATATTTTTCTTAATAATTTTTACGAACTTTTTTACAAACATTTTACAAATATTATTTTTCAAATGGTTTGAAAATATATTACAAAAGTTTGCAAAGGTTTTCAAAAATTTTTTCGAAATATTTTACAACCATTTCCAAATTATATTTTAAAATAGGTTCAAAACAATTTTCAAATAATTTTGAAAATTTATATATATTTACAATTGTATATTCTTTATAGTTGATTTACTGTATACCCTTACCCAATATAGTATATTAGACATATTATTGAAAATACGAAAGTACAAGTTATGGCTAATGTATATACAATATATGACCACTTATACTTAGCGCGAACTATGTCCTCATAGTGACCAAAGAGCTGAAAGAAAGACATAGCTCGTGTTGAGTATACAAAAGTCTATCCTACAATGATTGAATGAAAGAATGAGATGTCGATCATTACCTCTATACTCAGGATCAACTAATCATAAGTATAGCAGACAGTACACATAGAAAAGATGATCGGGGGTTAGAATTTATGAAATCGTTGTCTCGGACTGTCTCCCCATATACTAGGGGTAAAGATGCCCTATGTATAGAATGAAATATCAACAAGTTGAGAGATAGCTGAGAGATCAAAGAATGAACACTCGAGTCGCTCATCCCCCCTATACTTAGGATGAAGCATATCCTAAGTAGAGCAATAATGAAAGGCATGAATGAGTAAAATGATAGAGGAAAGAATATAAGAAGAAATGATAAGAAGAAAACAGAAAAGTAATAAATAAGTATAAGAAGTGCTATTTTTTGGATTTTAAGTGTCCGATCCTTCAGGTTGTTGGGAGTTCTTCTTGAAATACCACATTGATGGAATTGGCAATGGACATGAATGTGTCATGCTTGAGATACAGCTTTAGCAACTGTCCGTTGACAATGAATGACTATACATCAGATGACAAACCATATATCATGATATTACCACTGTTACGCACATGTCTGAGTAAGAATGACCCTGTTCACTTGCTCTTCAACTTGCTTGGAAATAATATCAACTTTGTATCAAACAACCATACCTTTTGACCGGGCTCGAAAGTCTTCCTTCGGATATGCTTATCGTGCCATTTCTTGACTTTATCCTTGAACATCAGGTTGTTGTCTTATGCATAGTCTTCGAATTCAAGTAATCGGTTCAGGTCAATCTTCCTGTTCTTGCCGACTTTCTTGGAATCCAAGTTACATATGTTGATTGCCCAAAAAGATTTCTGAATGAGTTCCACAAGCAGATGTCTTGACTTCCCATATACCAGGTGGTAGGAAGACATGCTCAAGGGGGACTTGTACGTAGTACGACAAGCTTAAAGAAACAAGTTGAGAAATTGTGACCAATTCTTCCTGTCAGGATGTACAAGTTTCTATAAAAAATAGTCTTGATCTCCATGTTTCAACATTCAGCCAGGTCATTGGTATGTGGGTAGTAAGGAGAAGCGACACGATGTTCATTATCATACTCCATCATCTTCTAGACTTCCATGTTAATGATATGGTTGCCCCCATCTGATATCAGAATCTTCGAAATCCCAGATCGTGATATGATGTTATCTTTGAGAAAGGGAGAAGTTTCGACTGTCGACATCTTGAATGGGGATAACCTCCATCCAACAACTGACATAGTCAACGAAGATCAATATATACTCAAAACCCGAGCTATTAGAAAATGAACCCATGAAGCCAATGCTCCACACATAAAAAATGCATTATATCTGAATGTATTTCAGAGCATTGTATCCTTTGTACCAATGGTACCACCCATTTTCTGATAGTCAGTATAAATCTTAACATATTCAATTGTATCTTTAAAAAGAATCGGCTACCAAAGGTCACATTGGAGCACTTTTGTCATCATTCTCATCCTATATTGGTGTCCACCTACTTCAAGCTTGTGATAATGTTCCAGGACACCGGTATACTCCTCCTGAGGAATACACCTTAGCCAGATGCAATCTGCTACCTCACGAAATATGTAAGGATCCTTTCACTGGTAGAAATATATGTCCAAGAAAAACTTGTCAACTTTCATCTTTGACAAATCTTACTAAGTTCTCTTTGAGATAAGATAATTCACAATATCAGCATACAAGGGAAGCGAGGTGGCAAATATAATTCCTCATATGGGAAAGCATGTGTAAATGGTATCATGTTATTCTCAAGAGCATCTATCTTTGTAATTGTGGAGAGATGGCTTGCCACCGCATTTTTCACTCTAGGCTTATCTCAGATTTCTAGGTCAAATTCCTGGAGTAGAAGGATCCATCATATCAGAGAAGGTTTGACATCCTTCTTTCTATGTAAGTACTTAATAGTAAAATGATAAGTGTACACTATGACCTTGGATCCAAGCAGATGTGATCTTAATTTTTCTAGTGCAAAAACAACTGCTAGTAGCTCTTTCTTTGTGACAATATAATTCTTACGGGCCTCGTTTAATGTCCTGCTGGCATAGTGAATAGAAAATGGTAATCGACCCTATCTCTATCTCAACATAGTCCGATGGCATAATCAAGAGCGTCCGTCATGATCTCAAATTGGAGGGACCAATCCGGTGAGGTAGGACAAGTTCATTAGTGATCAACTCCTATAAATGATTGAAGACTTGGAACTTAGTTATCTACAATAAACTCAACCTCCTTGTTGAGAAGCTCAGTCAATGATCGGGAAATTTTGTTAAAGTCTTTGATGAATCTTTTATAGAATCTCACATGTCATGCAAATGACCCGACTTGCTTCAGATTTGTTGGTGGCTCAAGTTTGGAAATCACATCCACCTTATCTGGGTCAACCTCCATGCCTCGCTTGGACATGACGTGACCTAACAAAATTCTTTCAATCACCATGAAGGGATTCTCTCACATGAGAGCACCGGATTTACTTCACAGCATCTTTGTAGAAATTGGTCTAAATAAGCAAGGCATTGATCGAGAAATCATACATGAATACCTCGAGAAAGCTACCAACCATACCAATGAATATAGCCAGCATGTACCTCTAGAATATAGCAGGTGCATTGCACAATCTAAAGGGCATTCTTCTGAAGGCATATGTCCCAAACAGACAGATAAGGTAGTCTTTTCTTAGTCTTAAGGAGCAATGGCGACCTGATTATATCCAGATTACCCATCCAAGAAACAAAAATATTCCTTCGCATCCAGTCTTTCGGCTGTTTAGTCGATGAAGGATATAGTAAAATGGTCTTTCTTGGTAGCAAGATTCATGCATCTATAATCCACATATCCACGTCAAGAAGTCGGTACTCTGGTAGGAATCTCCTCTCCCTTATCATCCGTCACGATGGTAGTCCCAGATTTCTTTGATACCACATGTAACATACTTACATATTTCGAATCAGATATGGGATAAATGATTCGGTCTTCACACCATTTCGTGATTTCCTTCATAACAACCTCCCAAATGTTCAGGTTCAATCTGCGCTAGAATTCTCAGGACGGCTTGCTATCTTCTTCTAGATAAATGTGATGCAAGCATAATGATGGATTTATCCCATGGAGATCTATGATTTTCTAGCTTATAACTTTGCAATTTCTTTCTAGAACCTCAAGTAGATGAGATTCTTGATCTACGGACAACTGAGAATTGATAATGACCAGGAACATGTTCGACTCACCCACAAGGAAGGTGTTCATCATATTAGATGGTAATTGTTTGAGCTCTAGTGGGGTCTTAGTCAGTTCAATAGTAACCTCTGCAACTGTAGTCGATTTCAGATCTTTTGACAGTATGTTGTCCACCATGGTTACTTCTGGCTATGAGTACAATGTATCACAAAGATCTTTAATGAATTACTCTTGTTCAGTAGGGATGGATGATCACCAAGTATTTCAACAAGCCCATTAGAAAATATCTCATATTCTAAGATAAAGGCAAATTCAACTGTGGTTTCCATTCCTTCCTCAGCAGACATGAGTTCCCGGGTTTCGAGTTTATCCAAAAATAATTTGTGTCTCCTATTTTTGCAAGAAAATTATAGTCCTCTAGTTTGTTCAGCACATGCTCACTCTGCTCAAATATGACCTCTGCATGTTTCAATCTTAGAATCATCTCTATCTAAACTTTGTCATTGCTAGAGCGGAACATGATCTCTCTAGTGTCATATTCCACTACTGCATCGACAATGCGAAGGAACGACCGACAAAGGATAATAAGTGTGGAAAAGTGGTGTAGAAGTGTCCATGTCTAGGATAATGAAATCCACATGGAACTACATTCCTTAGACTGTGACGACCACATCCTTTAACATGCGCCTAGGCTGCTTAACTGATATGTCTGCAACCTGTTGAATCATCTCGGTAGGCTTGAGTGGTCATAAAACAAACTCTGCAAGTAGTGAAAAAGGCAGTAAATTGATAAGCGATCCACTATCGAGTAGTGTGCACTCAAATTCTTGATCGAATATCTGTATCTGATAAGATGGTCTCCCTTGTCTTTCTTTTAATTCGGGAGATTGTTGATGGCATTCACTGTAGCCATGCTCATAGTGTGCTTTTCAACTCTCTGGCATTTGCTTTTGCAAGGTTGACGCTTTGTTATACATGCCTCCTCCAATCCTTTCTTGATACCATACATGTATTCGATGGATTTAAGCAGTGGTACTTCAGGCATAATGTTTTGTAGTTTTTCCATAATGCTAGGATTAAACAAAGCAATTTCAACTTTTTTACACTTTTTGATTTAATACCTTCTAGAAAAGAAATATGTACATCATTAAAAATAGCGTCATTTCGATTCATGTCCATATCATTTTGTATAGGATGATGGGAAAAAAGGGGTACACTCATCCATATCATGTGGACAACAAAAAACTGTAGGTTCGTCTCCATCGACCGACAAGGGATCAGTTACCGGAGTTAGCATTTCCATGGTAGGATATGTGTTTCCTCGGTTGTTGCTATCTTCTTGTACTTTTTTATTTTCTTATTTTTTTTGGATTTTTGCATCTGGTGCTGCTCCTCTATTCTGCTCATTAGTGCTTAATGCGGGCCTAGCGGATGACTTGCCCACTAAAGCTCTGTTCTTCCCCTTCGCGGTGGTAGATGGTTGTAATATCCTAATAGCTTTAGATGAGGTGTCTAACATATGTTCTTGGAGGGTATGCGGTGTCTGATAAGTCAGACCCTACAAGCGTTGTATCAGTACCTCTCTTGACTCTCAACACTCAACTAAAGTGTGTCAAACAACACTCAACCCACAAAATAAATGAATAATGAATGTAAGTGGGGTGAAATTTATTATAAACTACAAATAAGTATGTATAATACTCAAGTCTAGGTGTCGAACCACAAAAGAACAACATGTATAGCCATAAAAATTGACAATCAAAGAGAAAATCAACTATTTTTTGTGTGTTTTTAAAGGTTTTTTCCTAATTTTTATGGGTTTTGAATTATATTTATTTTTTTATTTTTACTTTTATATATTTTTTATATTTTTAATTTTATATTTTATATTTTCTTTTTATATGTTTCTGATTTTTACTTTTCTTTATAATATATATGTATGTTTATAATGGGTTTGAAGGGGCTATCTCGTGGTTATCCTCGTGCTATTTTTGTATTTTTATTTTTTTGTAAAATATCACCATTTTCAACTTTTTTACACTTTTTGATTTAATACCTTCTAGAAAAGAAATATGTACATCATTAAAAATAGCATCATTTCGATTCATGTCCACATTATTTTGCATAGGATGATGGAAAAAAGGGGCACACTCATCCATATCATGTGAACAACAAAAAACTGTAGGTTCGGCTCCATCAACCAACAAGGGATCGGTCACCGGAGTTAGCATTTCCATGGTAGGCAATGTTTTTCCTCGGTTGTTGCTATCTTCTTATACTTTTTTATTTTCTTATTTTTTTGGATTTTTGCATCTGGTGCTGCTCCTCCATTCTGCTTATTGGTGCTTAATGCGGGCCTAGCTGATGACTTGCCCATTAAAGCTTTGTTCTTCCCCTTCGTAGTGGTAGATGGTTGTAGTACCCTAATAGCTTTAGATGAGGTGTCTAACATACGATCTTGGAGGGTATGCGGTGTCTGATAAGTTAGACCCGACAATCGTTGTATCAGTACCTCTTTCGACTCTCAACACCCAACTAAAGCATGTCAATCAACAATCAACCCATAAAATAAATGAATAATGAATGTAAGTGAGGTGAAATTTATCATAACCTACAAATAAGTATGTATAATACGCAAGTCTAGGTGTCGAACCACAAAAGTGCAACATGTATAGCCATAAAAATTGACAATCAACAAGAAAATCAACTATTTTTGTGTGTTTTTAAAGGATTTTTCTAATTTTTATGGGTTTTGAATTATATTTATTTTTTGTTTTTTGATTTTATATATTTTTATATTTTTAATTTTGTATTTTTATTTTCTTTCTATATGTTTCTGATTTTTACTATTCTTTAAAATATATATGTTTATAATGGGGTTGAAGGGGCTATCTCGTGGCTATCCTTGTGCTATTTTTGTATTTTTACTTTTTATAAAATATCACCATGTATATTCATCTATATATTCATCCAATACTCCATTCGAATTTCATCAGAAATGGAGACTCATATGCCCTCCATCTAGAACAAGTCGATCACATCAATGTTTAGACTATTAAAAGTAGTTGTTCAAGATGGAGACCATAGGAGTTTCCATTTCTAATGAAATTTGAATATCATATGGGAGATATGTATATATGAATTTACAATGTAATATTTTACAAAAAAAATAAAAAATTGCGGAAAAATAGCACGGGGGCAACCCCATTTTTTCCATATAAAATAAGACGAACAACATCAACACTATATACACAATATAAATAAAAAATATATTTAAAACTTAAGAAAATACAAATAGGTACATTTTTTTGGGTGTTTTTGAATATTTATAGGTATTTATAAATAATAATAATAATTATAAGTAATATATAACAATAATACATATATAAGCTATACATAGGGTTTTATATTTATAAATATACTTATATATAATAAAAATTTGTAAAATAAAATATTTTTGTATTTTCAAGATTTTTATCTATTTTTTTGAGTTTTATTACATTTTTTCTCATTTTTATATATTTGTAAATGTCTAAAAATGTCAAAACAGTAACTTATAATTAAAGATCAAATTATTTTGGAATTTAAAAATAAAGAAATATATCAAAAGTTCCAAAAAATTTTTAGTATATAATATATAATACAGACAAAAATCAAAAATAGAAATAAATATATTTGATTTTTTGTAAAATGTTTTACTTATTTCTATAAGGGTTTTGGGAATTTTTTAATTTTTAAGAGTTTTTAGTAATATTTTGCAACAATAAAATTTTCGTGCAATAAATATGCATATATAAACACACATGATTTTTTTGGAATTTTCAAAATAATTTTATAATTTTAGTTATTTTTAAATACATATAGTAGAATCATGCACTGATGTGTATTTTTGTAAATAGGAAATAATTTTAATTACTGCAAGAAATATGCATGTGATTTAAATGATTCCAGACACTTACGATAATTTTCTTATAATTTTTAGATGCAAAATGTTATTTCTAATAATGCTAATACTAGAAATAAAATCACTTGTGCGTGTAGGGTCCTAAATGCAATTTAAATAAAGCTTCAATGTATTTTCGTAAACACTAGAAAAGTTGAGGGGCATACATGCAGAAATCCTTAATATTTCAATATTAAACGAACTAACATGGGTATTTTGCAATATTAAAAAAGTTGCAAATCATGGTTGCAATTTTCCATAAAAATATAACATTGATATTTAAATTCTTTGGACCAAACAATAACACAAACCCCGAGGGGTTTCCTTGTAAAATACCTAGTCATGTCACATGCATAGTCATATGAGGTGAAGTGGATTGGACTAAAGTGCAAATAAAACAAAGATGAGGATCAAAATATAATTATTACAAAAATATTTAAATTGCAGACGAAAGTTTCTAGACTAAAAAGTAAATACAAAAATTGAGGGCTAGAGTGTGCAAAATACCCTCGCACACTAATCAACGTTAGATGATATTTCACATGGACATGTGGCTGATGATGGACGGTGGATGCTGGTTTGTGGATGAACGCCTGGGATTAGATCTGATGGTGGATCTGATAGTTGATGGCGCTTGGATCCAAGGGTTGCTGCTACTGTAGACAAACGATCTCGATCGAATGGTTCTGGGAGTGTCAGGAAGAACACTCCAAGAACTGCCCTCTGATGAGCTTCAGACCATCCTCTTTGGTGACTCTGGTCACCGTTCTCTATGCCACCAAGCCCAGAAGTTACCTAGGAACCTTCTGCGTCTTCTATAGTTCTCAGAAAGTTCTAGGACCTAACGACGTGGTCCTAGTGTGTCGATGTGTTGCGACCTGGAGCTGTCTTCTCGGTTTCAAAATCACCTCAATATAGTCTTTTGGCTCCTCAGACCTGTAGAGTTAGAGTGGGCAACAAAAAGCGAAGGGTATGGGTGTGTTCTGGGGCCAAAACAAGAGGAAATGAGGCGAGGTGGAGGTTTTTGACGTATGATAGAGATGAAAACCCTTATCTCCTGACCCGCGCAAGGTCAGGGTGGTTGGATGGGTGCAGAGCATTCAGAAGTGAAGGGGTAAGGTTATGAGATGGTCATCGGTTCAAGACAAAGGCTGGAACGACGAAGAACAAAGATCGAAGCACTAGCTTCGGCGAACTATGAATTTTAGGTTTTAAGCTAATCTGAACTTTATTAATCAAAAGAAAAAGCTAATATGTGATATTTCTAATGTTATGAATTGAAAATGCCAAAAAGGGAGCGGAAAACTAGGTCTCTTACCTGCAGAACATGGAGCCAAGGAGGTGCTCCGCCTAAAGCTTCCCCGACGAGCTCGGATCACCACTTCCAGGCCTCTTCCTCATGCACAAGCTTCAACGAAGCTACTGCTATAACCGACAACCTGTAGCACAAGTAAGATTAGGGGGTTAGATGGTAGAGTGTGATCAAATTAAAAGTTGCAGGTAGGTGGAGATTATGTACAAGCATTTTTTGACTTAGGCTTTCGACTTGATTCGGCAATCAAGATGTACGCGTGAAAGGGAATAGATCGAGGAAGAAAAGTCAAGAAGGAATCGAGCATAATCGGTGCAAGGAGCGGCCGTGAAAAAGTGAGAAATGAGGGAGTCTACTTCTGGCAGTCACAAAACCTTGGTGGGCGAGGAGTTGCCTGGGGTCAATGCGGACTCACCTCCCATTGGTCCACGTCAGCCACTAGCGGACAAAAAAGGATTAACTCCAATATTAAATAGATATAAAATAATAAATGATTTTATTATTTTATCAAAACATGAAAAATATTTATTTTTCATGTAGTATTTTATTATGATTTTTTTATTTATTATTAATATTATATACATGCATTTAACTAGAGATTTAAGGTCTAAATGAAGATTAAAGGTGATGAAATAGAGATTCATCACCTAACGCTCCTGAGAGTCACATAGTTAGATAAAAAATCATTTGTCCTTGATTCGGGTAGGGCATTACAAGCTACTTCTCCTTGTAATGAAAATTGTTCGGGTTAGCTTTGATCTGTGCAGGAATGAAAACTTTGTAATAATTAGGTCATCTAGACTTCGGCCCATTTCAGATAAATTTTTCATGAGTTGTGCCCAGAAATCACGAACCCGATTCACCAGTGCTACCTCGAATGACACAACCTGATATGATCGTTGAGCCTAATGGTATTGTGGAGGTAGTTGCCGGTGACCCTGATAATAAGAATGCTGGGTAGGATATTGTTGGTGATGTGGAGGAGGCTACTGGTTTCGGTAATTAGCAGCTGTATGCTACTGATGGTACTGCTACTGGTGATAAGCCGGTTGCTGGTAGTTTTGCCTCAATGTATGGGCTCTTGTGGTGGAGTCTGGTGGTAAGGTTGGTTTTGCTGGAAATTTCTCCTACAGATTGGTCATCATCATCATCATCATCTCTATGTTGATCATCCTCTCCTCCTCTGCGGGTTTCTCATTGCTATGATCTTCTCCTCATATCATTCAACATTTCTTGGAAGGTGACTTGGGATAAAGCTTGGACAGTCAACTATTATTGAATATCCTGAATCGATGCAAGTAGATGCATGTTCACTTCATTCTGAACTATGCCTTGATTTGAACTTGACTATTGTGGTCCATTCCCATATCATTGTAGAGTCATCTTTGAATACGATTATGTCTCGAGCTCCAGATCGAGTCCTTGGTCTGCAATAGGGAAGATGCCTGATCAGTTTGAAAGCAAGTACCAGATGTAGAGAAAAGTTTAGAATTAGGGCCATTTCTGAACTTTATTAAAGATGGTAAGTGTAAGAATTGAAATCAATCTCCATCCAAATGGGACAGAACTCGAGAAGAGAGTTTTGTCTATCTGTCTGAGATAGAAGAAGCAGAGTCTTGAGAGTGTTTTGCAAAGTCCTAATGGTATCTCTAGAATCACCCCCAAATTATTAGGGATGTCAGCATTAGAGAATCGATATGGTCGTCTGCGGAGTTCGGACTAATCCATCTCGAATGTGACATATGGAGAGAAAAAAGGAATACGATAAAGAATAAGAGAACAATGATTCACAAAGAAATAGAAGGAAGAGAAAATGAGAAGGCTCAAATGAGAAATGTAGAAAGGGAATGACAAGTGAAGTAAAAAGAAAAGGCACAAGGAACTAGATCCAAACAAACATCAAAGCAATTGGATTCACCAAAATTAACATCATTGAAGCCTTAAGAGTTCGATTGTTTTTATTTGTCACTTTTATTGTTATTCATGCAATCTTTATCAAGTCCTTATTGACTAACCTTGAACACTACTAGACAAATGTCATGTACTTCCCACTTTTTTTTAATCAGTAGCCTCTACTTTTTAAGATAATCCTTCATATTGGGCCTGGATCCACTGCTCAACCAAAGAACAGATGAGGGAGCTAATAGGGGAAATCATTACTTTCCCCTTGCAGGTACTCGGTCGTAGTATGATGAGATAGGGACCCAATGTCGTAGTTCTTCTATGCTCAATACTTTAGAGTAAGCCCGCAAGCAGACTTACATCTACTTGCCCACACACTGATAGAACTGCCAATACTTCGTGAATCTAGTCAGCAACAAGGCAGTACCCAGAATGGGATTTTGGCTTTATTTCCAAGGGTCGTGCCTCACTTTGTCTGGAGTGTACTTGAAAAAAATGTGGCTTTATAAACCAAATACATTGAATCCATTATGAATTTTAATTATGGTCAAAGTTTATTAAGCAGTCCCCTTGTTTTAAATTTTGAGTTTTTATTTTTTGAGTATTTTTCAATAATAATCGTCTAACAAGTTTCCAATTTCTCCGTTATCTTAAGTGCTCAAAATCAGAAGGAGATGTTAGGAAAGAGATGCAAGTCAAACATGATGATGAATGCTAAGTCAAAATTGCTCACCTTGATTCCTAACTCTTTCCATGCAGGACGCTAGACAAGAATTGAAAATCTACACTATATGTGTGCATGATGAAATCGGCCTAAAATAGGAACTGCTATTATCGTGAAGCATAAATTTGATTTGAACAAGTCCAAATGTATCAGAGAATATAGGCACATGAGATTATCAGAAATTTGGACCTCGATTAATCGATCAAGCAATCCTAGTATCTATGGGCTCATTCACACAAGACATAAAATGTGAAAAAAGAGGAAAATACAAATCATGGAAAACAAATAAAAACAAGTAGAAAATAGGGAGAAATAAATGATAAAATGCGACAAAAACACAAAAATCCACACGGACCCGTAAGTGAACAAACACTTAGCAAAATAGGCATGTAAAGTCTAAGTTTCCAAGAGAGTCTGTCCATGTATTATTACAACAATAATATGGTCTCTCTCACAAAATAAAATAAAGACTAAGCTAATATGCTCCTCTCTCTCTCTCCCCTAGTTTTCTTCTTGCTCTCTCCTATCGACTGGCCAGAAAAGCCGATCCCTGCCTCATGAGGCTGCACATGTCCTCCTAAGAAGCCCTCTCAATTGATGGGCCCTCACAGAAAAGTCAACAATAGAGAGTGGTCAGAACAGTTAAAACAATTATTGAAATTAAATGAAAAATAAAGACAAAAAATGAGATATCTAATATGTATAAAATATTGTATGTGTTGCTCCCCAACGACACCATTTGAAAAGTACGAGGATCGAGGTACCAAAGTTCGGTCTGAAGGGTTTGCGATGTCTGACAAGTCGGATCCGTCAATATTGTATCGACCGCTCTCACAACACACAATACTAGAACCAAGCGTGAAAATTCAACAATCAACCTATAATAACATATGCAATGAATAAAGTGTGGACATAAATTTATTATACCCTACAAAATGTTTGTATAATGCGCATGTATAGGAGTCGAACCACTAAGGGCAAATTATTGATAGTTACAATTATAAGTAATTATTTCTAAATATTAATAATAAATTTATATTTTTTAGCCTTTTAATCTATTTATGTGAATTTTATATTTAATTTCATGTATTTTGATTGTTTAGTTTTTAGTTTTGTTTTATTTTTAGCTTTTTATTTTTATGAATGTTTAATTTCTTTTTATTATTAAAATAAAATATATAATTATATATAATAATATATATTATGTACTATATAAGTTATATACAATGTGTATAGCCATTATTTTTTAGTTAAACATAATATAGTTAAAATATATGAAATAAGATATTTTGTGTTTTTTATATTTATTTTATTTATTTTTGGTAATTCTAAGGTATTTTTGATATTATTATGTAATTTTGAAGTAGTAAAATGTCCAAAATAGTTAATAACTTAAATAACTGATATTATTTTGGATTTTAGAAATAGACAACAGTTCAAAACCTTCCGAAAACTAAATTTAATAAATACCATATGTAGTAAATAAAAATAAGAAATAGAAATCAATATTTTTGTATTTTCAAGAATTTTACTAATTTTTATAATATTTGTAGGATTTTATGATTTTCAGGTTTCAAATTTTGTATTTTTAGGATTTTTTTGTATATGTGGTAGATACTACAATAATATAACTAATATTTTTTTGGGAATTTTTAAAGAAGTTTTTATAATTTTTATGAATTTTAATAACTAAACATAACAAAAATATAAGTTTTTATATTTTTAAATAAAAAGAAAAACTAATTAAAATGCCATATGGAAAATATAAGTGATACAATTGGGTTCCATGCACTTAATGAAAATTTCCTACAATTTTTAGATGCAAAATGGTATTTTTAATAATTAAAATACAAACACAAAAATAAATTAACAATACATGGACCTATTTGCAAAATTTAAGAAGTTACCGAGTTTTTAATAAAACATTCGCAAAGTATAGGGGCATACATGCATTATTTGAGTAATAAAATACAATATACACATACTAGGTGTAAATATAAAGAAAATAACTCTAGGGCACACTTGCAATTTATCCCAAAATAATACACAGATTAAACAAATTATGTGAATGAATTGAAATAAAGAGAACCGGAGGGGCATATGTGCAAAATGACCATGTGCCTCACGTGGAAAGCCATGTGAGGTGACCTGGCAGAGCACCTAGGTGCAATATCGATGAAAGCTTGGGTCTTTAGTGCAAATATTATAAATAATAATGCATTGATGATGAACATTTAGGTACTAAATTATAAATACAAAATAAGGGAATATGCAAGTTATCCACAAACGTGTGCTCTCATCAACGGTGGATATTGATCAACTTAAACTCTTGGATGGATTAGATGCATGCATAATGATTCACGACTGGACAACTCAGATTAGATCCAGTTGATAGATATGGTAGTGGTTGAAGCTTGCATCCAACGACATCTGTAGCACCTGGAAGAGGTGCTTGATTGGACGACATGGAGAGGCGCTGGAAGAACATGGAAGAAGCTCCTTCAGGGCGAGCTTCCTTCATCTAAATCTCTTCAATCTGATGATGGTCTTCATTGCAAAGAGGCTCGATGGAGTCCTGAGAGTAGCCCGAAGCTGCAAGAGGTGCAACAAGCATCCTGTCCTCATTGATGAAGCTATGGAGAGTTGATTCGAGTATTGCACCTAGAGAATCATTTAGTTGACATGGAACCCCTTAGATGGAGTTCTCTCATGTTTTAACATGCATGAAAAGATTTAGAGGTTGAGGGAAAACTACCTCATCCTCATTTGTAATGGAATAGATGGGCCATGAAGTGAGGCAAGAGGTCTTCGATGAATGGAGGGGGAAGAGACCTGATGGTCCTGAACTTAGCAATTTTGGGGTAGAAGAAGGTCAACTAGATGATGGAGAAGTGGTTGGGTGGTCATGGGGGTCGAAAAAATGGGGGTGCACGATGAACAGAGCTAGAGCTTCAAGCTTCAGCATATAATTCTTTATGGGATTTTTTGATAAATTAGACACAATCAACATAAACTAACTATCTACACTAGTAATGCAAATGTGGAGATAAAAAAAGAAAATAGAAGCTCACTTGAAGTGGAAGGTCGAGGAGCAGATGTTCGTCGGAGCTTGCTCTAGTGAGGTTGAGTCTCTTCAAACACCCTTCCTCCTCGCGATGTTCGATGGGGATCACTTCCTGTCATAACGGATTACTCCAAGTCTTGATCCATGGGTTCAAAAGTTGGTTCAGAGGGATTAACCTCGAATTAAAGAGGGGGGAGGTGGTTTTATACTAGAGCGAGGAAAGGTAGTTGCATCAGGGTTTTTGATCGATCTGATGATTGTTGGATGGATCAAGGCATTAGGCGTGTATTGGGATGTAATCGATCAGGTTTTGCGTGAAAATTTGATGAGAAATGAGTGATGGATTTGGGAAAAAAAGGAAAACGACGGGTGGGGGTGCTCTGACATGGGTTGCTAAACCTCAAGTCAGAGTTGACCTGAGGTCAACATAAGAGTGGCATTGATTGGTCCAAGTAGGACCGCCTCAGCCCACATGAAGATAAAATGTGGGGAAAATAAAGAATAAATCAATTTAAAATAGATATAATTTTATCAAATAAAATTTAAAACATAAAAGCTGTTTATTATTTTTCAAACTATCTAATGATGATTTTTATTTATTTTTACAACCATGTTTGTAGGTAGGTAATATTTATAAGCAGATATATAAGTATATTTGCTTATATCTTAAGTAGTTTATTTTTATTTTGTATTTTAAATTTTATTATCATATATATACATATTATATATTTAAAATATAATTAAATCATATTTATATATTTTTATTTTATATGTGTGATTTTATTTATATACTTAAATAATTATATTTGTCTATTTATACTCTCGGTATAGTACACATATATATTATTCTCTTATTTATTTAAATGCATTTTAATGATTTTTTATATTTTTTATATTTTAAATAATATTTATAGTTAATTAAAAACATAAGTAGAGTAAAAAATATAAAGAATAAAATATATGAATAAATATACATGTATATAGTACATTAGGATAGTAGAAAGTCGACTTTTGCATCTTAACTCCTTTTTAATGAAACCACCTTCATTAGATAGATAATTTAATTTTAAATACAATGGAGGTGCGTTTGATGAATTTTGATTTCATATGGAGAAGATATTGATATGTGAAGTTCAATTTACAGCTTTTTACCTGTGTGTCCCAGTTGCACAGTGTATTGTTTTTCTTGGCTTTTATTTTTACAATTTTCTATGTATTTTTATGTATAAGATTCATGTAGATCATTTTATTATTTGGGATGTATAAAATGAATAATAAAATCAAGTGAAAATGGCTATTTTTGATATACAAAATTAGGGTTTTGATATACAATATTTAGCCCTCATCTCCCCCTATTTATTCATTACCGACCATGTCAATATTGACTTGGTCTCGAGATTTTGTGTTAGTTAATACCTTTGATATTTCGTTTATTTTTATTTTCTTTCCTTTATTCTTTTATTTTGGGTATAAATTCAAGTATTTATACAATATTTACAGGTTAATATGTGAATGTTATTGTATAAATTAATGATACATACATGCATTTTACTAGGGATTTAAAGATATATGAAACCCTTCTCTAATAGTTCTTGTAACTACACTTTGAGTTCCTTCAGTTTAGCTGATGCCATCCTGTATGGTGTTGTAGATATTGGCCGAGTTCCTGGAATGAGACAAATATCAAACTCTACCTCTCGTAGTAGGGGAATCCCAGGCAAATTCTTATGAAATACTTCTGCAAATTTCTTTACTACCTCAACATCCTCAATTCCTTATGTGTCTGATTCCCAACGACATTGGCAATATAACCTTCTCACCCCTGAGATAGCAGACGATGTTCTTGTAATGATGATATGCAAGTTACACCTCTCCATGAGGTACTCCCATTAAATACACATTCTTGTAGCTCGAGAATCCTGAAAATAATATGCTTCTAGAAATAGTCTAAACATGCATGGTAATTCTCGAGCCAATCCATGCCGAAAATAACATCAAAATCCCCCATCTGAATGAGTAGCAAGTACATCTTCAACCTGTAACCTCTAATATAAGTCGAACAATCGAAAAGAACCTGATGGACAACAAACACCTGAATCCCAGGTCCCTTAATGAAGTACAGATTCAAAAAAGAGCATGAGCTGTAAAGTCACCAATCGAAACCATACCTTGCACTACCGAGCTAAAGCATGTGCCTTGCCCATTAGTTATAGGATTGTGTTGTCCTTCTCTTCATGGCCCTCTAGAACCAGTCATGCTTTGAATCTGATAGGGTTGTCCACTACCACCACGGGAGGTAGAACCACATCCCTTGAGCTACGGATGCCCCCCTCATATGGTACCTCATGACCGTGAAACTTCTAAGGGATAGTTGGACCTGATGTGTCCCTCCCGGTTGCACTGATGGCAAACATGTAGATCGACCATGGTGTTCGCCAACGGATGTGATGCTTGTATTGGCTCAGAAAGTGTTTGTCCCGGTGTGGAGGCTTCTCTATGAGTAGACCTGGTAGGCATGACCGATTGGTAGGGGTGGAAACGTTGCCCTCTCCGTGCTATCGATTGGTCATTGCGAGTTGTCCTCCTAGAATAGCTCAGTCCTCTCTACCTAGTTTGTACTGACCTACACTCAAGCAAGTCCTGATCCACTTGTGTTGTAGCATCAATCACCTCGTTGTGACCAATCAAAGGGGCACCGACCTCTTGTGTATTTCTCTACAAAGCCCTTGAAAGAATTTGTATGTCTTGTCCTACTCGACTGACATTGTACTGGCAACATACTTCAACAATTCTATGAACTTATTCAGATATTCAAGAAAGATCTAACTCCCCAGATCAAGTAGCATGGACCCTGTCTGATACTACTCTAGCTAATATTTTGAGTAGAAATGCTCTCTTGCTCCCTTTCTCAAGTAGCACAAATTCTATTCAACGCTGACACCCACCATTCCTCAGCGTAGTCTGTTAAAGAGGTAAAGAGGACACCACTAGAGTAGCCTTCTCATCTTCTGGAATATGTAAGGTGCGAAAGATCTTCTCCACGTGCTTCAGCCACCTTTCTACCACAGTGGGACTCGCATTTGGGTAATTTCCCTTACTATACTTCATGAATATGTCCTGTCACGAGGTAGGAGGAGGAGGATGTAGTGGTGGTGGTAGTGGATCACCTCCTCCCCCACCCATTCCAGACCTAAACTTAGATGCAAATCTCGATAATTTCTCCTCGAGCATACGTTGTCTCTGCTGCACATCCCGCAACATCGCCATCATCATGACCAATTGTTGTGCAATTTTATCCCTATGAGGTGAAATGGTATGCACGTGATAGAGATAAATCCTAGAGTAAAGGTCATTAGCAAATCTGGTCAAAACATAACTTTAGTGAAATAAGCCTTTTTTGGCATGAGTCTGGAGACTACTTATCTAATGTATGGATGTGTATCTCCAATCATACAGTTATCTATGACAGATGGGGTAACTGGGGTATGATAACAAATGTAACATTCTGCCTCGACGGGAGCGCATCTCAACACCCATTCACAAAGTTACTCAACAGTAGTTATAAACAACCTACATGATATGCTATCCATATAAAAAATGTGGCAAAAAAATAAAACTTCCAATCATATGTCCATAAGATGATAATATTAGAAATCCTAAAAATCCTTTATGACATCATCATAAGCTGGAAAGAGAAGAATAACAAAAATAATTATTAACCACGTCTCAACCTCAACAATCTTCTGCAAATGCACCACCAAAAACTCTAGCCTCTATCACTTGCTCTACATTTTCTGTTGGATTTCCAAAGGAGGTAACTTGTGAGTCAAATGACCTAGTGCATATATAATATTTTATATAATAAAAGGTTGTAGAGCGGAGCAACTGCAGTAACTAAACTTGTGTGATGGAAAATAATTTTAATAAAATTAGAAATATGCATATAGTTATATTTCATACTTTAACAGATTCTAATATACCTTATGTAATTATTCTAATTCATTGACCTTTCTTAATCCATATTTCCATTTATTTATCGAGGACTCGCTCGTCAAATGAAAAAGTTCATGATAGGAATGAAACATCCAATGATTCATTCAAAGTGCAACTTAAAATCTGTGTGCAAGCGCGACCCTTCAGCTAGTCTGACTGGTAGTACTCTAACACTCAGGACATGGCACTTACTCCTGGAAGTCGCAACTCTGTCAACCAAGTATACTGGAGGAGTCTCGCTCGTTCCAAAACAAATGACCACAATAACAGATTTGTATGGTACGATGCACGCGTGCATCCACCTAAAACTCTCCAAAGCACCTACCACCAACCCCACTCGAGGGGCGTCATAGAGTGAGGTGGTGGTATGTCCCGAGTGTTGATATACTACCAGCTAGACTAATTGAAGGGTCGCGCTTAAGCACAGGTTTTAGGCTGCATTATGAGTGAAGCATTGCAGGTTTCATTTCTAGCGTAGACTTTCTCTTTGATGGGCGAGCCCTGGATAATGGACGAGTCCGAGATAAGTAAATAGCAATATGGATTAAGATATGGCAATGAATTGGATAAAAATACATAAGATATGTTAGAATCAGTTAAAGATAGGGAATATATTGTATGTATATTGTTGTATTAAAATTGTATATATATATATATAGGTTTTAATTGGAAATTCTATTAAATACAATTGGTATTAATTTGGTTTTAATTGGGAAACCAAATGGTTTGGAGGGAAAGTTGGGAATTCCCAAATTTGAAACATGGTTGAGTTTGGGTGGAAGTTTAGTACCATACCTTGGAGATCTAAACTTTTGGTGGACTTATATATGAGTCCACATCCCAAGCTCTTGTAGCAATAGTAGAGAGGAGGAATGGAGGACCACACACGCGCGCTCCGCTCCGCTCGGGCTCGGGCTCGGGAGAGTCAATTCGGATCTCGGATCTCGATACTTTTGCTGCGGTTTTCATTTGGTAAGTCGATTAAATTAATCACACGATTAATTTGGTAAGTCGACTTAAATGGGAATTCAACTCGCCATTATGGGCGCGATTTTGGGATCCGAAAGGCTGCGTTTTCGGGACGTGTTTTCAGAAACAAAAGGTAACCGCGCGCTAGGGCACGCGAGCCCCTCTATATATATCCCTCACCTGACGCGGTTTTTCTTCACTCGCAAGAAAAACCTCTCTCACGCCCGTCTCTCTCTCTCGTTCTTCCTCTCACGGTCGAACGTTTTCTTCTTCCTCTCTCGGCTGCAGTTCTCTGAGGTACAATCGAGGACGATCCCGTTGGTGTGCGCCGACGACGATCGTGAACCGTCGTATCCTGGGAGCGGATCGCCAGTACCCTACGCACCGGTATTGTGGGGGCGATATCTTCTCTAAGGACAATCCATTTCATGGACGCTTCGGTGACTTCTAAACTGATTTTGACTTTATTGTAATTGCCTCAATATGTTTATTACTTTACCCTTTCTAGATCATGCCCGTGTTTATATTTCTGTTCTGTTAATCGGTTCATGTTTGCATTGTATAATCGGATAATGATTGGGAAACATACGTTTAATGTAATCTTATTCGGTATTGTTTCTCTGTTAATTCATTTGGATCCGATGTTTTCCTGTTTAACATATGCACTGGTAATCCTTTTTACAACAATCTTAGAGAAGATATCCCGAACCGATTCTAGAATGTCGGAAACAATGTTTAAATCGAGGGTAGATATGACGGGTATGCCTAAAAAATTCGGTGGACAGAATTTTAAGCGTTGGCAACAACGCATGAAGATCTGGTTAACCACCATAGGGTTAATCTCGATGCTTGAAACCGACTGTCCTACAGTGGAAACGGAAAACCCCTCACCCGATAGCCATAAGGTGCAATCTGCGTGGAAGGAACACGACCGTATATGTCATGGTTGCATCTTGTTGGCTCTGTCCAACACTTTGTTTGACATATATTATTCGTCCACGCAGACTGCGAAGGGGCTATGGGAAGACTTGGATCGGAAGTATAACACCGAAGACCTCGGTATTGAGAAATACTCCGTAACCAAATTTTTGAAGTTTTCCATGGCCGAAGGGAAGTCAGTTTCTGAACAGGCACACGAGTTTTTACTCCTGCTCCATGGTTTAGAGGATGTCGAAATGAAACTTCCAGAGAAGTTTCAGGTCATGTGCATCATAGAAAATTCCCAAAGTCGTGGGAAGACTTCGGTATGACCCTGAAACACATAAAGGGGAAAATTTCTATGGATGACTTGATGGTGGCAATTGCTATAGAGGAGGAATACAGGAAACAAAAACCTGTGCTTCCTGTTGATATTCAGCCTAGGTCAATCTTATGACCTCGAAGGGCAAGGATAAAAAGGGAAAGGGTCCCAATAACAATAAAATGAAACCAAAGGGCAAGATCCAGGAAAGGCAAAGAATAAACCCTGCTGGCACTGTAATCAGGTTGGCCATTGGAAGAAGGATTGCCCGTCCTTGAAGGCTCAACCTAAGGTTACAGACGGGAGTCCACAAGTGAACATGATCACTATGGGACTCGGGGCTAGCGAGGGGTATGTCTCTGTAAAACCTGAACTATACCATATCCATGATCCAAATGAGTGGCTCGTGGATACGGGATCCAATGTAAATATATGTTCTGACAGAACATTGTTTTCTTCTTATCAGACCTGCAGCGGTGGGACTGTGAAGATGGGGAACGATTCTGCAGCCAGGGTGCTAGTGTCGGGACAAGTCAACTTGAGGTTCTTCTCTGGACGTGTCTGGACGTTGCACAGGGTGCTGCATGTTCCTGACATCAAGAAGAATGTGTTATCTGGCTCTATCTTAGTTAGAAATGGTTTTGAATTAAACTTTAAATGTAATAAAGTTGTTATTCTGAGACATGGCACTTTCTATGGAAAAGGCTATTTGGCTGATTTTGATTTGTTATTTAGAATTAGATGTGATTCAGTAAACATAAATGAAATGAATGTTTTGAATGTTGAATGTTCTAGTTCTGTGTCTCACGTTGTGAATAATCTAGAAACTTGTGATCTGTGGCATGGTAGATTGGGACATGTAAATCTAAATTCAATTAAAAGAATGATGAATTTAGAATTGATCCCTAAACACACTGTTGATAAAACTCAAAAATGTGAAATATGTGTGCAACCAAAGACACCTAGGAAGTCTTTTCAGTCTGTCTCTAGAGATAGTGAGATCTTGGATCTAGTGCACACAGACATCTGTGAGTTTAATGGTGTGTTGACCCGAGACAATAGGAAATACTTTATCACCTTTATAGATGATGGCAGTAGATATTGCTATGTATATCTAACAAAAATCAAGGATGAAGCCTTAGAGAAATTTCTTATTTTTAAGAATGAGGCTGAGACACAAACAGGAAAAGTGCTTAAACGCCTTAGGTCAGATAGAGGAGGTGAATATACCTCTAACTTATTTGATGAACAATGCAAATCATTTGGCATAGTTCATGAAGTTACGGCCCCATATTCACCGCAATCAAATGGGATAGCAGAATGGAAAAATAGAACCTTAACTGACATGATCAATGCTCTCCTACAAAGTTCTGAACTTCCAACCTATATGTGGGGAGAAGCCTTGAATACGGCTTGCCATATTCTGAATAGGGTGCCTCCAAGACATATGGAAAAGTGTCCCTTTGAACTTTGGAGAAATAGGAAACCGAGTTTAAGATATCTCAAAGTGTGGGGCTGTCTCGCTAAGGTTTTAGTCCCAGAACACAAGAGAAAGAAACTTGGTCCTAAAACTATTGATGCGGTCTTCTTAGGTTACCTGGAAAATAGCTATGCATATAGGTTCTTGGTAATTCGGTCCGAGATACCGGGCATAGATGTCAACAATATTGTTGAACTCCGTGATGCTACCTTCTTTGAGGATATCTTTCCATTGAAGACTGGGATTCCTCAGAATCTGACCATTGAGGGCGCCTCCACATCAGGATCTATTCCAGATCAAGTGGAAAGGATATCGAATGTGGGGGTTGAGACTCAACCTGAACCCAATGATCCTTCTGAAGAGAATGAGCCAAGGAGGAGTAAAAGACCTCGGATAGCCAAGGATCTGGGTAGCGACTTCGTTGTCTACCAGATCGAGGGTGATCCACCAAGTTACAAGGAAGTTATGGCTTTGTCTGAAGCAAAACAATGGAAGGAAGCCATCAAATCTGAGATGGACTCCATTATGGCTAATGGGACTTGGGAGTTGGTTGATTTACCCAAAGGGTGCTCTACCATTGGGTGCAAGTGGGTGTTTAAGAGAAAGCTTAGACCTGACAGATCAATTGAAAAATATAAAGCCAGATTAGTTGCCAAGGGCTTTAAGCAAAAGGAAGGTATCGATTACTTTGATACCTATTCCCCTGTGACTAGGATGAGCACAATCCGGGTGCTCATAGCATTGGCATCTGTATATGATCTCTCTATCCACCAGATGGATGTGAAGACTGCCTTCTTGCATAGCGATCTTGAGGAAAAGATCTATATGGATCAACCTGATGGGCTTGTGACTCCTGGGAATGAGGGAAAGGTTTGCAAGCTTGTCAAATCCCTTTACGGATTGAAACAAGCACCAAAGCAGTGGCATGAAAAATTTGACAAAACTATTTTATCATGTGGCTTTAAGGTTCATGAATCCGACAAGTGTGTCTATTCCAAAGTGAAAGGTGATGAGTGTATTGTCTTGTGCCTATATGTTGATGACATATTGTTGTTTGGATCACATATGAGGATTATTAATGAGAATAAGGCTTTCTTGAGTAGCAAGTTTGAGATGAAGGACATGGGTGTTGCTGATGTGATCTTGGGTCTCAAAATGACAAGGTCAGTTGATGGGATTGTAATTTCTCAATCTCACTATGTTGAGAAGGTACTTGAGAAATTTGGATATCAAGATTGCAAAGCTGTAAGCACTCCTTTCGATTCATCCAAAACACTATTTAAGAATAAAAGTGGAGTACATGTAGCCCAGCTAAGGTATTCACAAGTGATAGGAAGTTTAATGTATCTTGCAAATTGCACAAGACCTGATATTTCATTCTCGGTTGCAAAGCTGAGTAGATACACTAGCTATCTTACCCGTACTCACTGGGAGGCTCTGGATCGAGTACTGAAGTACTTGAAGGGAACTATTTCCCTTAGTTTGCATTATGGTAGACATCCATCTGTACTAGAAGGATACAGTGATGCAAGCTGGATAGGGAAAATAGAGGAGTCTGGGAGTAATGGTGTTACAGGGTATGTATTTACCCTTGGAGGCGGTGCAGTCTCCTGGAGGTCTGTGAAACAGACCATTCTAGCTCGATCCACTTTTGAGGCCGAGCTGTGTGCTTTGGACACCACTGGAATTGAGGCTGAATGGCTAAGGGAACTTCTGTCCGAAATTCCCATGGTAGGTCAGCCTGTTCCTGTGATCTCGGTACATTGTGATAATATGACCACAATTGCCAAGATCAAGAGTTCAAAGTTCAATCAGAAAACAAGGAGACACATACAAATCAGACTTAAGACGTTAAGGGATTTGGTGTCTCGAGGAGTGTTGGCTGTGGATTTTGTTGGATCCAAAGACAACACGGCAGATCCGTTGACTAAGGGACTTGATAGATCTTTAGTCCTAAAGTCTAGGCTTGGGATGGGACTGAGACCCATTGGGAATTCCTCTACAGTAGCAACCCAACCTATATGAGTGGAGATCCCATAAAGTAGGTTCAATGTGGTAATAACAAGCTGTTTGGAGAACTGGTTGGCACTCTAAGTTTAATGCGTAAGCATGAGTGTCTTATCCCTGGAAGCCTGAGTGCCATTTAAGCTGCAAGTTTAGGAAGAGCGTAGGCTCTGAATGGGTTCAAGCCTTTGGGCAGGATGTTAGCAGTGCATCCTTGGAGAACGCCACCTATGTGAGTGTTACTGTGGGCCGCGGTTAAAGGAAGAGGGTCTTTCCTGAACACACTCATGAAACAGGATAAGAGTGCATGGCCTTTAAGAGCACCAGCCCTAAAGATTGTACCAAGAACAACGCTTTGTTGTTTCTACCATACTTTAACACCAAGGTTTGAAGTTAAAGACGTAGTTCACTTCGTTCATGTTAAAGTGAAAGTAGTAAACTCAGGTAGAGTTTCAAACCGGAAGGTACCTTTACTGAAAGCAAAGTGTGGGCAGCCGAAAGAAGTCTATTAAATCCTTTTGAATCTCTTTTTCAAATTGGTGAATTTATGGGGGATTGTTGTATTAAAATTGTATATATATATAGGTTTTAATTGGAAAATCTATTAAATACAATTGGTATTAATTTGGTTTTAATTGGGAAACCAAATGGTTTTGAGGGAAAGTTGGGAATTCCCAAATTTGAAACATGGTTGAGTTTGGGTGGAAGTTTAGTACCATACCTTGGAGATCTAAACTTTTGGTGGACTTATATATGAGTCCACACCCCAAGCTCTTGTAGCAATAGTAGAGAGGAGGAATGGAGGACCACACACGCGCGCGCACGCGCTCCGCTCCGCTCCGCTCCGTCTCCGTCTCGGGCTCGGGCTCGGGAGAGTCAATTCGGATCTCGATACTTTTGCTGCGCTTTTCATTTGGTAAGTCGATTAAATTAATCACACGATTAATTTGGTAAGTTGACTTAAATGGGAATTCAACTCGCCATTATGGGCGCGATTTTGGGATCCGAAAGACTGCATTTTCGGGACGCATTTTCGGAAACAAAAGGTAACCGCGCGCTAGGGCACGCGAGCCCCTCTATATATATCCCTCACCCGACGCGATTTTTCTTCACGCGCAAGAAAAACCTCTCTCACGCCGTCTCTCTCTCTCTCTCGTTCTTCCTCTCATGGTCAAACGTTTTCTTCTTCCTCTCTCGGCTGCAGTTCTCTGAGGTACAATCGAGGACGATCCCGTTGGTGTGCGCCGACGACAATCGTGAACCGTCGTATCCTGGGAGCGGATCGCCAGTACCCTACGCACCGGTATTGTGGGGGCGATATCTTCTCTAAGGACAGTCCATTTCATGGACGCTTCGATGACTTCTAAACTGATCTTTATTTTATTTTGGTTGCCGCAATATGTTTATTGCTTTACCCTTTCTGGATCATGCCCGTGTTTATATTTCTGTTCTGTTAATCGGTTCATGTTTGCATTGTATAATCGGATAATGATTGGGAAACATACGTTTATTGTAATCTTATTCGGTATTGTTTCTCTGTTAATTCATTTGGATCTGATGTTTTCCTGTTTAACATATGCACTGGTAATCCTTTTTACAACATATATTACTATATTGTATTAAAATGTTTTTCCGTCATACAAGTTCAGTTACCGTAATTGCTTTGCTCTACAACTTTTATTATATAAATTATTATATTTGTACTAGGTCATTTGACTCACACGTTACCTCATTTGGAAATCCAACAGAAAGTGTAGAGCATGTGACAGAAGCTATAGTTTTGGTGGTGCATCTACATGACATTGCTGAGGTTGAGACATAGCTTGTAGTTATTGTTTATTCTTCTCTCCCATCTTATGATGATGTAATGAAGGGATTTTGGGATTTCTAATATTATCATCTTGTGGATATTTGATTACGAATGGAAGTTTTAAATTTTTTCTACATTTTTTATATGGATGGTATATCATACATGTTGTTTAAAATGTTGTTAGGTAACTTTGTTAATGGATGTTGAGATGCGCTACCATCGAGACGGGACGCTACAGATAAGCATTCATCAATAGAGTTTCATTGATCTCATGCCTTCAAAACACCATTATCAACAAAGGACACCTTTAGTTTCATGTTTCAATTGTTAAGGAAAGCATAAAGCATCACATAGAGAAACATAACTAAGTAAAGTTCATATGAAACTATGTGTTGCTAGGAAGAGCATAACTGGTCTTTATTTTAGAAGAGGGACCTTTTGTACATAGGTCCCTAATTTTTGCAGATTTTATTTTCCATTATTTTTGTATTGAAAGATTATATAGAATTAACTCGTAAGTTTGTTAGTCTAAGTAATATTTTTCAGTAATTTTCGAGTTTTTCATTATCATATATATTTTATAGAATTAAATATTTGTAATCATGAGAATTAAATATTTGTAATCATGAGATGTTTTCATAGATTATCGATCAGATTTTTTCATGAGATTGCACCACATTAGCATCATCGTCTAACTTTCCCTTTTTACAAAATCAAAAAATATTATTGTATTTCTTGAATTTAATAAAAAATCATAAATATGTCATTTCGATTATTTCATAAAAATAGTAAATTTTCTAAGTGAAAACTACCTTTAATGAAACTATATTAGATATACAACCTCTGATTTTTTATATATTGAACCACCATTGTTTTTTATACATATATATTAATGAATAGATTTAACTTATTTGTATTTTTAGTACATCTTTAAACCTGTAAAACTAAAAAACATTAGGCAGAGTTTTCAAATATCTAACTAGAAAGAATATTTACTCCATTTGACTCATATTAACATATAATATCATTGGGACAAGTTTTATACTTTAATAAACTATTAAAAAACAAATACAAAAGATAAAAAACAAAAAAAATTACCACAAAATCTGAACATAATTCTTTAATTTTTCCGTGTTTTTAACTGAATTTTGAAGTACCTAACTTGGTTTCAAAAGTAAAATACACATACATCCTATAGTATTTAAAAAGGGTAAAATGTGTATGCCTCCTAGGAGAGCTAACTTAGCTCCCCTGCCCCTTTTTCACAATTTTTTATTTTTTTGAAATCTAAAACCGTGTAAATTTATTATTAAATTCTTATATTATGTCATTCAAATTTCATACGAAACAGAGACTCCTACGACCTCCATCCAAACTGGGTCGATTTAAAAAATCATGTTACCGTTAAAAAAATGGTTGTCTGGATGGAGGTTGTAGGAGTCTCTGTTTCACACGAAATTTTAATGACACAATATAGGGATATAGTGATGAATATTCATGAAAGAAATTTTCAAAAAAAAATTAAAAACATGGAGAAAATGGGGCGGGGGTAGCTAAGTTAGCTACCCTTGGGGGCAGCCCCATTTTACCCATTTAAAAATCTAGAATTCATATAAACTTATTAAATTTAATAAAATTAGATTGTAGCCAAGTACATAACCTCCTTATGTTCAACATATACATAACGTTTTATGAAAACCAAATAACTAACGGATTTTTTTTTGCATAAATCAATATAAATTGTGTTATAAATATATTCTTACAATAAGTATCCTTGGTTGTATCACACCATAACTCATGAACTTATTAATTACTCAACTAATTACGAAATAAAAATAAAGGTTACGATCATCTCTTAATTATTACAAGGGTACAGCTGATCCTATACTTTATTGTCTTAACAAAGAATCTTAAAACATCATCTACCATAAAATATATGAATCCTCACCTCTTACATATCCATCACATGATATTGTACACTTTGTGGAAACATATAGGATCAAAATACTACAAAAAGGTTGTTAATAGTATTTTTAAAATAATTATGGACAGATGAAAGATCAAACTAGAGAAGAAACCACTTGTACGATGATGTTTTCATGGAATTCCAACTAGGTGGGGCCATGACCTAAGTCCTAGACTTAGAATTCCAAGTCAACCATGTTGATCAACTATTCACTGTCAGAGTTCTTTTCTCACGAATAACTCCACTGTTTACAAGGGTTTTGGGCCAAGCATACTCAAACTTTTGTGTCAGAGTCTCGGCCCCTGTCAAAGCACCTCATACTTCAGAAGCCAGACTTCTATGTTGCAAGAGCTTCGAGCTTTTTCTGATCGTCTTCGAGCAAGTCCTCCAGTCAGCTGACGCAATCCCTAGCTCTTTTCTATCGTGAAGACTGTTCTTGATCCCCCCAAGCCTCCCTACCTCTCATTTTCTTCTCGAATTCTACAGATGAGGGACTGCAGCCAGCTCGCTCTTTTGCCGGTTCAAGAGAGCAAGACATAAACGGAAAAGAAAGAAAGCCTTCTCAATGCATGAATCCCAGAGTGCGTCATAGTCGACCTCCGGGGGTGGGGCTCGTTGGACGTACCATCGTTGGCTTCTCGATTCAGTAGTGTGTCTGTCACTCCCCGTGAATAACTACCTCATATCAAAGTGAGGGATGTACGGGAAAGTCAAAGGCTGATATATAGTAGAGTCTGAAGATTGGGAAATGGATGAACAAAAGCGCGCGCGCACACACACACACACATATATATATATATATTTCCTTTTATAATATAATAGTTATTTTCATCTTTATAACTCTATAAAAAAACTCACTATATAAAGCAAGAAACTATATCAATATAAGAAAATCAAAACTATATAAAATAACGGTGCGAGTAGGGCTGGCTGTTGAGTCACAGCTCGATGAGTCAGGCTGGGGCTCAGCTTGATAAGGGCTCGTGAGCCCGGCTCATTAAGCTATTGAGCCGAGCCCGAGCTAGAATTTTGGACTCGATAGCTTAACGAGCCGAGCTCGAGCCAAGCCTCGCTCATCTTGATAACTCAATAAGGGGCTCGTTAAGGAATATATATACATATATTATTTGAGGTAAATGGGGCTGCCCCAGGGAGTAGCCAACTTGGCTACTCCCACGCCTATTTTTACCTCATTTTTTTATTTTTTTAGAAAATAAAAATTTATATATTCATCATTATATCCCTCTCACAATCTATTAAAATTTCGTCAGAAACAGAGACTCCTACGGCCTCCATCCAAACATGGTCGATTTAAAAAATCCTGCGACCGTTAAAAAATGTTGTCTGGATGGAGGGCTTAGGAGTCTCTGTTTCTGACGAAATTTTATAAAAATGTGGGAGGAATATAATGATGAATATACAAATTTTTATTTTCGAAAAAAATAAAAAAATGAGAGAAAAATAGGGGTGGGAGTAGCCAAGTTGGCTACTCCCTGGGGGCAGCCCCATTTTACCCATATTATTTATATATTTATATATAATACAAACAAAATAAAATTAGCCCTTTACAATTTTCCCTCCACTAACTTTGACCCTCCCGCGAGTCATGACCCAATTCTCAAATCAATCACATTCCCACCCACACATTGCCCCCCGCTTACGCATTAGAAAATTAATATTTTTTTATAAGCAAATATAATATTACAATATATATTATAATTAAGATATTATATACAATTTGGTTAGTGGCCTACTAGTAAGGAACACAGTCCTTGATAGAGCAGGTCTTAAGTTCGAACCCACATAAACAGTTTTCCACCAAAAAGTACCCATTTTTCTTAACGAGCTTGACTTGGACTCGAGCCCAGACCAGGCTTGATAAGGAGCTCAGTCTCGATAAGGGGTTCGGCTCGATTTTTATCGAGCCCGAGCCAGCTCGATAAGGGCTCAAGCTCATCGAGCCCGAGCCCAGTTGGGCTTATCGAGTCCGAGCCCGAGCCAGGGGCTGGCTCGGCTTGTTGGGCTCGATAGCGAGTCCTAGGTGCGAGCTTATTTAACTATCAAAAAAATTAATGAAAATATAGTGTTACATTCTTAAATCACACACCGAAGTTTGTGCTTTGGATTAAATATCAAAGTCTCCACCATCTAATCACACCAAGGTCACATCGAGGTTTGATCACACATCAAAGCATTTAACCATATCTAATTAGATCATCCATCGAGCGTTTATCGGAGTTATTTTCTTCGTTAATCACAATAAGTTTTAAGGTTAGTGATCTCATGATTTTATTCACCTACATAGTCTCTATAATATCTACATAAGTGGTTTTTAAATCATTTACGATACCTATGAGTCTTGTATATAACTTGGATTGCCTCTCCATCTTCTATTCTGAATAATTCATATCTTTACCATAGAAGGTTCACTTGAGTTTCCTTGACTTTGCTTGTGCCTCCATAGGCAATGCTTACCCTGTAACACCCTAACCCCAAACATAATACCACATGGAAAACTCGTAAAATGTGGGTGTGGTATATAAGTGGTGAGGATTACTACTTGACAACTTGGGCTTAAGCATTTTGGGTGGTTGTCAAGAGATCCATTTGGGCCCGAACCCAACAAGTTGTCAGGGTCAATTTTCCTCGATAACGGACCGGGGACCTAAGCACGGGACGTTACAAATGGTATCAGAACCAAATTCCCCCTGATAGTGGAAAGGACTACCCGAGAGGTGGAGCCGCCCCTACAAAGAGGTTGGAGGAAATGGCTACCCGTAGCGTGCAGCCGCCACTATCACTGAGAATAAGTGATGAGCCATGTCGCAACGAGGACGTTGCGAATATAAGTGGGGGAGGTTGTAACACCCTAACCCCAAACATAGTACCACATGGAAAACTCGCAAAGTGTGGGTGTGGTATATAAGTGGTGGGGAAAACTACTTGACAACTTGGGCTTAAGCATTTTGGGTGGTTGTCAACGGATCCATTTGGGCACGAACCCAACAAGTTGTCCGGGTCAGTTTTCCTCGATAACGGATCGGGGACTAAGCCCAGGACGTTACATACCCTATTCTAGAATTTAAACACCGTCTTGCATGTTGGCATGCAGTCGAACTCTTCCTTCACATAATATTGCATTCACTTCCTTATAATGATGTGCAGCCTGCTTTTTATCCATATTTGTTAGGTGTAGGCATGGCCAAAATGCGGGTCGGATCGAACGGGCCAAAGTTCAAAAACATTTGTCGAAAGCCCACCCATGGGCCGGCCCATGGCCCATTTCGGTCTTCATCTACTGAATTTTTTAATAGTATTTAATATGTATAAATGATTTTATTAATACCGTTTATACTTTATATAACTAATATAAGTAGTTTACATGTTACTTGACATGTAAACTATTAATTTTTAATTTAAACTAGTGTCACATATGAACATTTTGATGTGTATCATATTAATACATGTATTATCCAGCTTATATTATATATATATATATATATATATTACGGACCGGACTGTCCCATTCCCAAATCTCCTAACCTAAGTCCGAACCATTGCTAGATGGGCGGGCCCCTGCCCGTTGGTCAGATCTAGTTAGGATGGTCTTTTATGTGATAACAAGACGTATGTACTTTGTTCTGATGATGTTCAACACCACACAGTTGATTGACTCAAGAAATCTTCATTCTTACTTTCTAGAAGCTATAAATAGTTCTATCAAATGGAGGTGGTTTTAGCATGGATTGGCTTTCAAAGATGTCACCATTCGATGATGAAGGTTCTAATGTCAAATGTGGATACTTTTAGGATCGAAATAATATTCTGACTCTATAAGTGGAGTGAAAGCACAGATGTGCTGACTCTATAAAGATAAGAGAATACCCCAATGTCAACTGCTTGAATTTCAGTAAGGGGTTTAATAGCAGCTATTGAGATATTGGGCCCTTCTGGACATATTTCCTACTATAGTCAAAAAAAGCCTTTCTTTCTAGTAGATTATAGCATTTCTCATTTGTGTGCATTTTAGAATAATGAAGGCCAATCAAATCCGCTTTGCAACACACACCTACAGCTCCTCGTTCGCTTGCTTTCTTGGCTACCCTCCTCCGTTGTTTCCTGGATTCTTTATTTATGATCTTTATGATTTTTATTTTATTTTTATACTTTATGTGGATCCAAATCCTCTTCTTTTTGTTGATGATAATTCTCCTCTTCATATGGCTCCAACTTCTAAGGCTCGCTTGTAGCTGGATCCCTCGTGTCCCAATAAACTGCACGAATAGTCCTCCCGTTCCTAAGAGAGATGTGATTAGCCAAATCCTGCATACGGTGTCATATGGTATCCGACAACCATCTGAGAGATATATCAGATCCATGAGAGAGTTGACACTTAGGATGTGTTTGGTACACAGGTTAGGGAGGGTTAAACTGGTCAGGGATAATCCATTTTTGTATTTTGGTGTTTGGATATAGAGTTAAATTGGGGGTGGATTTATAGTGAATTGTTGTGATATGATTGTATTGAAGTTAGAAAAAGTGTGTAGTTATTGTGATGTAATTGTATTGAAGTTTGGAAAATTGAGTAGAAGTTGAGTAGTTTATAATTTTTATATGATATGATGGTATAATATATTATTTTTTTATGGAATAGATGAAAGAAAGTTAATTTATTTGATATTTAAGTAAAGAATAGAGAGTGGATCCCTCAAGAGAGAGAGAAAATGGGGTGTTTTTGGGGAGTAAACCCACCGCAAGGGGGGTAATCCCCCAGCCGAACATCACCTAAGAGAATTGGGAGTGGGGGATCTAACCAAAGAAGCAACCGCTTGCGTGATGACATTTACATAGAAACCCAAAAGTATGAAAAACATTACCTAAGTCCTCGATTATGTATCCTCGATCAGCCGTGTTGGTCATCCTTTTCACTACCAGAGTTATTTTCTCACAGATAACTCCTTTTTTTTACAAGGAACTTGGATCAAACACCAAAATGCTTACAACCTTGGATGACATTTAAAAATCGTGCTCTGGATCAAACACTAAAGTCTTCACCTCAGATCATACACTGAGGTCACATCGAGTTTGGATCAAACATTGCAACATCTGGCTTCTTGGATTAAACACCAGATCAATCAACCTTCTTTACAAATAATCAACCACATAGAATATTTACTATGCAGATATATAGTATTATCACAAATAACAATATATTCAAATTATTAGAACTAGTGATATCAAAATAATATTAAAAATATTCATTAGATGAATCGCCTGCATGGTTGCGTAGAGACTTCTCTAGCTAGTAGTAGGAGCTTGTGGAATAGATGGAAAACATGCTTGATTTAGAGCTTCCAATTGATACAACAATAATCAGGGACGAAGCCAGAAAATTCTTCTTGGGGGGGCTAAATTATTTGGGTGGGGGGGCAAATTATTTATCTAATTTACCATGTCATTTTACTTGTTAGTATTTCGGGAGAGACTCCTCTATTATAATGTGAGTTACAAAAGTTATTTTGTTGAAATTTGTTCCTTAAAATCCAACCTATAAATCTTCGAATAATGTTATACATATCCTTCGATTTTCGCTCAAATCCACGATCATTTGTTTTTTTATATCAATGGTAAAGAGTCTGATTCTCTTTTAAATAAGATTTAAATTGCTTAAATATTTATTGGACTTTTAACCACTAAGATAAATAGGAAATGATATCGGATTTGAGAGAAATTTGGAGGATATGTAGAACATTAACAGAAATTTTAATTTATGAGGCTGGGTGTGTGGAAACGAACTCAATCTATAAGGCGAGCTTCCAATAATTTCGTAATTGATTGAAACTAATATTAGGAAAGTATTTTTACAAAAAAATACCCATATAAACTTATAATTGAACATAAATAATATCTATAAACATCGTATTGACAAAAAGATCCCTACAAAACAGGCTTTTTTCAATCGCACCATCTCTATGGAGGCCGTAGTTTAATGGGGCTGCCCCCTTGGGGCAACCAACAATGACTGCCCCCGCGTCATTTTTGGCATTTTTTATTTTTTTTGAAAAATATCACCATGTATATTCATCCATATTTCCCTTCTATATGTCATTCGAATTTCGTCAGAAACAGAGACTCCTACGGCCTCCATCGAGATGATGTCGATTTAAAAAATCATGTTACCGTTAAAAAATGATTGTCCGGATGAAGGCCATAGGAGTCTCTGTTTCTGATGAAATTCGAATAGCATATAGGAAGGATATAGGGATGAATATGTTGTATTAAAATTGTATCTTGGTTTTAATTGGAAGACCTATTAATTACAATTGCCATTAATTTGGTTTCAATTGGGAAACCAAATGTTTGGAGGGAAAGTTGGGAATTCCCAAATTTGAAACATGGTTGAGTTTGGGTGGAAGTTTAGTACCACACCGTGGAGAACTAAACTTTTGGTGGACTTATATATGAGTCCACACCCCAAGCTCTTGTAGCAATAGTAGAGAGGAGGAATGGAGGACCACACATGTGCGCGCGCTCCGCTCCGTCTCAGGCTCGGGCTCGGGCTCGGGCTCGGGATCGGGATCGGGAGAGTCAATCTCAGATCTCGATACTTTTGCTGCGGGTTTCATTTGGCTGATCGAATAAATTAATTAGACAAATTAATTTAATTGCGATCACATTGGGAATCGAACTTGAACGGACACGCCCGTTGAGGGGCGTTTTTGGAAACCAAAGGTCACCGCACGCTAGGGCACGCGAGCCCCTCTTTTTATATCCTTCATCCGACGCCGTCTTTCTTCACTCGCAAGAAAAACCTCTCACGCCGTCTCTCTCTTTGGTTCTTCCTCTCACGGACGAACGTCTTCCTCTTCTTCTCTCGGCTGTAGTTCTCTGAGGTACAATCGAGGACGATCCCGTTGGTGTGCGTCGACGACGATCGTGAGCCGTCGTATCGTGGGAGCGGATCGCCAGTACCCTACGCACCGGTATTGTGGGGGCGATATCTTCTCTAAGGATAGTCCATTTCATGGACGCTTCGGTGACTTCTAAACTAATCTTTATTTCGTTTTGGTTGCCGCAATATGTTTATTGCTTTACTCTTTCTGGATCATGCCCTTATTTATGTTTCTGTTCTTTTAATCGGTTCATGTTTGCATTTTATAATCGGATAATGATTGGAAAACATACGATTAATATATTTTTATTCGGTATTGTTTCTCTGTTAATTCATTTGGATCCGATGATTTACTGTTTAATATATGCAATGGCAATCTTATTAACAACAATCTTAGAGAAGATATCCCGAACATAATCTAGAATGTCTGAAACAATGTTTAAATCGAGGGTAGATATGACGGGTATGCCTGAAAAATTCGGTGGACAGAATTTTAAGCGTTGGCAACAACGCATGAAGATCTGGTTAACCACCATAGGGTTAATCTCGATGCTTGAAACCGACTGTCCTACGGTGGAGACAGCAAACCCCTCACCCGATAGCCATAAGGCGCAATCTGCGTGGAAGGAACGCGACCGTATATGTCATGATTGCATCTTGTTGGCTCTGTCCAACACGTTGTTTGACGTATACTGTTCGTCCACGCAGACTGCGAAGGGGATATGGGAAGACTTGGATCGGAAGTATAACACCAAAGACCTCGATATTGAGAAATACTCCGTAGCTAAATTTTTGAAGTTTTCCATGGCCGAAGGGAAGTCTGTTTCTGAACAGGCACACGAGTTTTTACTCCTGCACCATGGTTTAGAAGATGCCGAAATGAAACTTCCAGAGAAGTTTCAGGTCATGTGCATCATAGAAAAATTCCCCAAGTCGTGGGAAGACTTCGGTATGACCCTGAAACATAGAAAGGGGAAGATTTCTATGGATGACTTGATGGTGGCAATTGCCATAGAGGAGGAACACAGGAAACAAAAACCTGTGCTTCCTATTGATATTCAGGTTAAGGTCAATTTCATGACCTCGAAGGGCAAGGATAAGAAGGGAAAGGGTTCTAATAACAATAAAATGAAACCAAAGGGCAAGATCCAGAAAAAGGCAAAGAATAAACCCTGCTGGCACTGTAATCAGGTTGGTCATTGGAAGAAGGATTGTCCGTCCTTGAAGGCTCAACCTAAGGCTGCAGACGGGAGTCTACAAGTGAACATGATCACTATGGGACTCCGGGCTAGCGAGGGGTATGTCTCTGTAAAACCTGAACTATACCATATCCATGATCCAAATGAGTGGTTCGTGGATACGGGAGCCAACGTAAATATATGTTCTGACAGAATATTGTTTTCTTCTTATCAGACCTGCAGCGGTGGGACTGTGAAGATGGGGAACGATTCTGCGGGTAGGGTGCTAGGGTCGGGACAAGTCAACTTGAGGTTCTCCTCTGCACGTGTCTGGATGTTGCACAGGGTGCTGCATGTTCCTGACATCATGAAGAATGTGTTATCTGGCTCTATCTTAGTTAGAAATGGTTTTGAATTAAACTTTAAATGTAATAAAGTTGTCATCCTGAGACATGGCATTTTTTATGGAAAAGGCTATTTGGCTGATTTTGATTTGTTATTTAGAATTAGATGTGATTCAGTAAACATAAATGAAATGAATGTTTTGAATGTTGATTGTTCTAGTTCTGTGTCTCATGTTATGAATAATCTAGAATCTTGTAATCTGTGGCATGGTAGATTGGGACATGTAAACCTAAATTCAATTAAAAGAATGATGAATTTAGAATTGATCTCTAAACACACTATTGATAAAACTCAAAAATGTGAAATATGTGTGCAAGCTAAGACATCTAGGAAGTCTTTTCAGTCTGTCTCTAGAGATAGTGAGATCTTGGATCTAGTGCACACGGATATCTGTGACTTTAATGGTGTGTTGACTTGAGACAATAAGAAATACTTTATCACCTTTATAGATGATGGCAGTAGATACTGCTATATATATCTAATGAAAACCAAGGATGAAGCCTTAAAGAAATTTCTTATCTTTAAGAATGAGGCTGAGACACAAACAGGAAAAGCGCTTAAACGCCTTAGGTCAGATAGAGGAGGTGAATATACCTCTAACTTATTTGATGAACAATGCAAATCTTTTGGCATAGTTCATGAAGTTACGGCCCCATATTCACCGCAATCAAATGGGATAGCAGAACGGAAAAATAGAACCTTAACTGACATGATCACTGCTCTCCTACAGAGTTCTGGACTTCCAACCTATATGTGGGGAGAAGCCTTGAATACGGCTTGCCATATTCTGAATAGGGTTCCTCCGAGACATATGGAAAAATGTCCCTTTGAACTTTAGAGAAATAGGAAACTGAGTTTAAGATATCTCAAAGTGTGGGGCTGTCTCGCTAAGGTTTTAGTCCCATAACACAAGAGAAAGAAACTTGGTTCTAAAACTGTTGATGCGGTCTTCTTAGGTTACCTGAAAAATAGCTATGCATATAGGTTCTTGGTAATTCGGTCCGAGATACCGGGCATAGATGTCAACACTATTGTTGAACTCCATGATGCTACCTTCTTTGAGGATGTCTTTCCGTTGAAGACTGGGATTCCTCAGAATCTGACCATTGAGGGCGCCTCCACATCAAGATCTATTCCAGATCAAGTGGAAAGGATGACGAATGTGGGGGTTGAGACTCAACCTGAACCCAATGATCTTTCTGAAGAGATTGAGCCAAGGAGGAGTAAAAGACCTCGGATAGCCAAATATATGGGTAGCGACTTCGTTGTCTACCAGATCGAGGGTGATCCACCAAGTTACAAGGAAGCCATGGCTTCGTCTGAAGCAAAACAATGGAAGGAAGCCATCAAATCTGAGATGGATTCCATTATGGCTAATGGGACTTGGGAGTTGGTTGATTTACCCAAAGGATGCTCTACCATTGGGTGCAAGTGGGTGTTTAAGAGAAAGCTTAGACTTGACGGATCAATTGAAAAATACAAAGCTAGATTAGTTGCCAAGGGTTTTAGGCAAAAGGAAGGTATCGACTATTTTGATACATATTCCCCTGTGACTAGGATAACCACAATCCGGATGCTCATAGCATTGGCATCTGTATATGATCTCTCTATCCACCAAATGGATGTGAAGACCGCCTTCTTGCATGACGATCTTGAGGAAGAGATCTATATGGATCAACCTGATGGGCTTGTGACTCCTGGGAATGAGGGAAAGGTTTGCAAGCTTGTCAAATCCCTTTACGGATTGAAACAAGCACCAAAGCAATGTCATGAAAAATTTGACAAGACTATTTTGTCATGTGCCTTTAAGGTTCATGAATCCGACAAGTGTGTCTATTCCAAAGTGAAAGGTGATGAGTGTATTGTCTTGTGTCTATATGTTGATGACATATTGTTATTTGGATCACATATGAGGATTATTAATGAGACTAAGGCATTCTTAAGTAGCAAGTTTGAGATGAAAGACATGGGTGTTGCTGATGTGATCTTGGGTCTCAAACTGACAAGGTCAGTTGATGGGATTTTAATTTCTCAATCTCACTATATTGAGAAGGTACTTGAGAATTTTGGATATCAAGATTGCAAAGCTGTAAGCACTCCTTTTGATTCATCCAAAACGCTGTTTAATAATAAAAGTGGAGTACCTGTAGCTCAGCTAAGGTATTCACAAGTGATAGGAAGTTTAATGTATCTTGCAAATTGCACGAGACATGATATTTCATTCTCGGTTGCAAAGCCGAGTAGATACACTAGCTGTCCTGACCGTACTCACTGGGAGGCTCTGGATCGAGTACTGAAGTACTTGAAGGGAACTATTTCCCTTAGTTTGCATTATGGTAGACATCCTTCTGTACTAGAAGGTTACAGTGATGCAAGCTGGATAGGGAAAGTAGAGGAGTCTGGGAGTAATGGTGTTACAGGGTATGTATTTATCCTTGGAGGCGGTGCAGTCTCCTGGAGGTCTGTGAAGCAGACCATTCTAGCTCGATCCACCTTTGAGACCGAGCTGTGTGCTTTGGACACCACTGGAATTGAGGCTGAATGGCTAAGGGAACTTCTGTCTGAAATTCCCATGGTAGGTCAGCCTGTTCCTGCGATCTCGGTACATTGTGATAATATGACCACAATGCCAAGATCAAGAGTTCAAAGTTCAATCAGAAAACAAGGAGACACATACAAATCAGACTTAAGACGTTAAGGGATTTGGTGTCTCGAGGAGTGTTGGCTGTGGATTTTGTTGGATCCAAAGACAACACGGCAGATCCGTTGACTAAGGGACTTGATAGATCTTTAATCCTAAATCTAGGCTTGGGATGGGACTGAGACCCATTGGGAGTTCCTCTACAGTAGCAACCCAACCTATCTGAGTGGAGATCCCACAAAGTAGGTTCAATGTGGTAATAACAAGCTGTTTGGAGAACTGGTTGGCACTCTAATTTTATTGCGTAAGCATGAGTGTCTTATCCCTAGAAGCCTGCGTGCTATTTAAGCTGCAAGTTTAGGAAGAGCGTAGGCTCTGAATGGGTTCAAGCCTTTGGGCAGGATGTTAGCAGTGCATCCTTGGAGAACGCCACCTATGTGAGTGTTACTGTGGACCGCAGTTAAAGGAAGAGGATCTTTCCTGAACACACTCATGACACAGGATAAGGGTGCATGGCCTTTAAGAGCACCAACCCTGAAGATTGCACCAAGAACAACGCTTTGTTGTTTCTACCGTATACTTTAACACTAAGGTCTGAAGTTCAAGACGTAGTTCACTTCGTTCCTGTTAAAGTGAAAGTAGTAAACTCAGGTAGAGGTTCAAACCGGAAGGTACCTTTACTGAAAGCAAAGTGTGGGCAGCCAAAAGAAGTCTATTAAATCCTTTTGAATCTCTTTTTAAAATTGGTGAATTCGTGGGGGATTGTTGTATTAAAATTGTATCTTGGTTTTTATTGGAAGACCTATTAATTACAATAAGCATTAATTTGGTTTCAATTGGGAAACCAAATGTTTGGAGGGAAAGTTGGGAATTCCCAAATTTGAAACATGGTTGAGTTTTGGTGGAAGTTTAGTACCACACCGTGGAGAACTAAACTTTTGGTGGACTTATATATGAGTCCACACCCCAAGCTCTTGTAGCAATAGTAGAGAGGAGGAATGGAGGACCACACACGCGCGCGCGCGCGCTCCGCTCCGCTCCGTCTCCGGCTCGGGCTCGGGAGAGTCAACTCGGATCTCGGATCTCGATACTTTTGCTGCGGGTTTCATTTGGCTGATCAATTAAATTAATTAGACAAATTAATTTAATTGCGATCACATTGGGAATCGGACTTGATCCAAACGGCTCGATTTAGCCGCGGGTTTGGAATTCGAATGGACACGCCCGTTGAGGGGCGTTTTCGAAAACCAAAGGTCACCGCGCGCTAGGGAACGCGAGCCCCTCTTTTTATATCCCTCACCCGACGTCGTCTTTCTTCACTCGCAAGAAAAACCTCTCACGCCGTCTCTCTCTCTGGTTCTTCCTCTCACGGACGAACGTCTTCCTCTTCTTCTCTCGGCTGCAGTTCTCTGAGGTACAATCGAGGACGATCCCGTTAGTGTGCGCCGACGACGATCGTGAGCCGTCGTATCCTGGGAGCGGATCGCCAGTACCCTACACACCGGTATTGTGGGGGCGATATCTTCTCTAAGGACAGTCCATTTCATGGACGCTTCGGTGACTTCTAAACTAATCTTTATTTCGTTTTGGTTGCCGCATTATGTTTATTGCTTTACTCTTTCTGGATCATGCCATTATTTATGTTTCTGTTCTTTTAATCGGTTCATGTTTGCATTTTATAATCGGATAATGATTGGGAAACATACGATTAATATATTTTTATTCGGTATTGTTTCTCTGTTAATTCATTTGGATCCGATGATTTACTATTTAATATATGCAATGGCAATCTTATTAACAACAGAATATACATGACGATATTTTTCGAAAAAAATAAAAAAAGCACCGAAAACGGCGCGGGGGCAGCCATGTTGGCTGCCCGAAGGGGGCAGCCCCATTAATCTCTATGTATATACTAGAAAAATATGCAATCATATCCGTTTTAAGATCTTAAAAAATGAAAGAGGTATCCAAATCCATATCTATGTATCTATATATGCGAAGAAAAAAAAGAAAGATCGTTATCTATACCATATATGCTAAATAAAAACTTATCCATGATGATTTATAAACGGGTACGATGATGGACATATACAGATGTGTCAGTATCCGATTATACACATCATGTAATGTTAACGATTAATTGTTGTAATCAGATCATATATATATATATATTGATTTTTTTGTTTAGATATGAAGGGCTATTATACATTAACATGTATATTTTAACTATTAAATAATGTATTTAGATTATATATAATACTATATATTAAATATAAATATGGACTTTGGTTGAGAGCTGGGGGGCTAAGCCCCCATCCGCCCCCCCCCCCCTCTCTCCGTCACTGACAATAATATCGATTGCTCTTAATGCATAAGAAGCTGTCTAAAGGTTCTTATTCAGTACTCAATAGACATTAGAAATATCTCATAGCCGTTGGAGCTCGTAAGGAAGTATTCTGCCTTTGAAGAAACAAATAAGGAACTAAGTTGATAGATCAGAAATATTAAGTTGATCGGATATTTTTTTTGAATGTTAGATGATCATTGCTCATTATAATTTGAAATATGATCGATAGTTGATAGATAAATGATTATCTAGAGGGTCTGATTCTAAGAGAAAATTTTGATCAATTAAATCAGTAGGTTGATCGAGAAGATTCATTCCAATAACAAAAGTTGATCGATTAGGATCTTTGAGTTGATATGTCACTTTTGAGAAATTTGCAAGTGAGGCTTGAATTGACTTCCTTGATACATATCTCTTGGCTTATACAGGTATATATATATGCACACATGTATAAATTATGTGGTCTCTTTACGACAATAATAATACAATGAATTGAACTTAAGGAAACAAGTTGATCTTCATTCATATGTAGTATGCCTTGATATCTTGAGTCCTACAATAGTAATATACAATATCATGTGTGTATCATAAATGTGTATGCTATTATTAAAACAAGGCCCGGGATAGAAATTACTATCAAATATTAGGTCCGACTCAGATTGTAGTCCATGTGAAACATTCTTATGCCCAACTAACATCAATATAAAATCTTCTAAAACATGTGAGCATCAAGAAAGTAAAGAATCCAAGATTTAATGATGAACTTGTAAACATAAAATAAACATCTATCTCATGAATAAGTAACATTACTGGTACAGTCCACCGAAAATAAGGAATTGATTACCGAATATATTAAGGATTCTTAAGAAGTAGGTTGACTTGACAATATTATTTGACTCTAAAGGAACACTACAAGAAGAGCCTTAGAGAAAAAAATAAGAACAAATTATTTGTGATTTGAAATTGGTTTTGAAACTTAGGAAAATAACCAAATCAATTTGTAGAGGGATAATCATTAATCGAACCTGAATTCAATTAAAATAAATGAACATGTATCGACATTAATCTAACTTACCTACAAGTATTGAGTTCCATTGTTACAATTGCATCATATCTATTTGTAAGACTGCCTCTCTTTACAAAGATTTCAAGTCTCTTAATAACTACAACATATTGCATACATGAAGAAAAGCATGAGAAACACAAGTACAAGTTCATGTTTGCTCAACAAAAAAATTGATATTCAATAATGAGATAAAAGTATATTTAACATGCATTCCTCGTTTGTGGTCGAGAACACATCTCTTCCTAGACTAAGCGAAAGAAAACTCAATACAAATAATGTAATCATTTTTTAACGATCTCAACATAACTGAAACTCCTAAAGTTGAAAAGGAAAATCACCTTGAAGATGAATTACAAATTTTGTTGATTTTGAAATAAATTACAAATCTATTGTGACTACGAGTTAAAAGATGAGTCCATAGATCTCGCGCTTATTCTCATTATACTTGAATCTACCCCACATGATCACACTAATCAAGCTCTTCTTAGAAAGCGAGTAGTCTAAATCTCTAGAACTAACAAGTTAGAGTTGGATCTGAATTAATAAATATTTTTTTTTCGCTAATTGATCTTTACTTTGGATATCTTTGAACTATCGAACAACCTCCCACATAGTCGTGAAGAGCGATTTATTTCCATTATTAAAATTTTAAGGCTTCATGTTATTTGATCAACTCTCAATCAAGTAGAGTGACATGTATGGATTGATGTTTAGACCATCAAGTTCACTACTCAAGGGTTCATCATATTAGCCTATTCAACGTAAAAAATACAATTTATTATATATTGGATCTTTATTGCACCTTGATTTGTGTTCCTTCATCCCTTGCCTACACGAATCCCCCATAAAAGAAGAGAAATCGTTCTTGGAAGCACAACCTACCTACTATTGGCAACTATACAAAATTAATCTGAGCTAGAGAGACATTTTTTTTTCAAAATCCGGCACTAAATTAGCCGTTGTTAAATACATAATGACGATATTATTCGTTGCGAAATGAGTTTTCGTACTCTAAATTAGCGACGAATATCATATATATCGTTATATCACGTAGCGACACTTATTCATTGCTATTTTCAAACTTATAATTAATCATCGCTAAATTTTGAACTAAAAAATGGCGACGATTAATTGATATTTTGAATAATATCAATGGATAAGCGCCCCTATGTAGACCATGCTAATGATATAACGATATATATGATATTTATCGCTAATTTAAGTGTGAAAACTCATTTCGCAACAAATAATATCGTCGTTATGTATTTAACAACGACTAATTTAGTGATGGATTTTTAAAAAAGCGTCACTATAGCTCAATTTTTCTTGGTATATTCGTCTTCTTACTCCTCTTATTTGGGATGTCCTCTTATGTAGCAACCCAATGCATTTTAGTTAACATTTTCAATATTTTTCTTTTAGTTTTTACAATTCTTTTGAATAGTTTTCTTGCTAATAATAGGAGATTGCATGATGTGTACATAGATAATATTTGTGGTAGTACCAAGTGATATCTCTCCACCTTTTATACCTTTAGTTTCATATATATTTTTACTTTTCTAACATATCTCATTTAAATTTAAATAGCATATCTTCATATTGATGACAATGCCATTGATTTGAAATATTTTTTTGCTCAGAATTTTTTATTCTTATAAAAATCTTATTTTATTTTTAACTTATCCTTCTCTCTTTTTAATTTTGGAAGTCAAATAAACTCATATAATATAGCTTAAAATTAACCTAAATAAATGTCCTGCTAAATTATTACAAGTTCTTTAATTTGGTTACAAACTGTGAGAAGGGAGAATTAAGGTTATTTTCAAAAACATCACTTAAAGAGGGTAAAATAACTTCACATATTAAGATATGTACAACCCCCAAGTAAGTGGAGAATTTGACTTCATAGATAATTTAATATTTGTGGATCTTAGTGCATCTATTGACTTAGAGGTAGCAAGTTGAAGTATTATTATGCTAAATGATGATCCATTTTTATGATGATCTCCAATCTTCTTAAGACTTAAGGAATTAGAGAGTTTAGTTATGATGACTAGTCCTTATCTTGATAACTTCTTATTCGAATGAGTAACACAATGTTTGCTATAGCTTAATCTTCTCGTTTCTTTCCAAAATGTGGTGTCATTTAGTATGTTCCCTTATCCAATACGTGAACCCTCTCAAACGCATAGTGCATATAAAATAATTAACCAGAATATGTTAGCCAATGAGCTATCATAAAATATTTATAAAAAATAAATATGGTCCAAAATATGTTAGTTAAAAGAGATATCACAAATGTTCATGAGTAAATTCTTGACCTTCTTTTTCTATATTGTCTTTCTTCTTTGATGAACTTGAGAATTTAATTTCATATTTTATAAGAAGATTTAATTATAGTATGAGGAGTAGGTATGCTTCTTAATACCACTATTTGTATGATTTTAGAGACTTCGAAACATAAGTTTTTCACACTTTTGCTTACTAAAATCTAGTCGATGTACATGATTCACAAAAATCATTTAGTAGGCCTACATATACTCGAGAACTCTCTTGACAATTATCTTTTTTATTACCATCGACCAACAATTTCTAAGTTGAGAGATGGGATTGGTTCTCATCATTATATTATATTACTTTAATGGGTAAAAATCTCATTTTATGGTTAGAAAAGCGTGGAAAAGTCCTATACTAATCAAATTTGTTGTCTTTTGTCAATAAAACCTACTTAAGCATTTTATGCCCTTATGGTCTTCGTATTAAAAGTAGCTTTAGAAACTAATGCACTTGTTCGTAAATTTTAGAGAAGTCCAGGAGATAAAATATTGATTTCACATAAGACAATGAATTTTCATAGGTGAAAAATATGAGAAGACATGCCGAATAAGAAACAAAAGGTTCAAGAAGTAGAATAAGACCAAAAATGTAGAAATCCAAGGGTCAGATTGTAAAGAAAACACAAAGTAAGAATATTGGGTAAAAACCCAACCTCGTCTGATCAATATTGAGACAAAAATGCGAGGAAAATTAGAAGTATGGAGAAGAAAAGCTGGGAGCCTAACTTTGTTAAAATGGATGAAATCTGATGATAAAGGGTTGATAAAAGAAGAGTCATGGGAGCTAATGCATAAATATCCCATTTCATTTCTATATTCGAGAGATATAATGAAATCTATATCCCTATCTAAAGCAGAGTTTCTTCCTCAGCATATACCACGTGGACAATCTCTCCGTTTATTTCTTTCCTCTGACCATCAATTCGTCCCTTCCTCCCCATGCTCTCTTTTTTCCCTCATAAAAAATGGGTCCTCCAGCTGAGAGTGGATCCTCTGTTGTAGTAGATTCTGCAGTAGGGGCAGGAGTTGCTCAATTTTGATCTAGCGGTTCAAACGGATTCACACTTTTTGTGGGTCTGTACCGTACAAATTCATGTGAACTGCTCGATCAAGATCGAGTGGCTCCGACCCTTACTACAGAGTCTGCCGCAACAGGGGCTGCAACAGAGAATCCATCTCCCCTTTAGTTGTCTTTCTCTCATCCTTTCCCTCTATTCATCTCATGCCTAAACGTGGCACTCCCAATCTATCTCTCTACTCTCGCAAGTCGCAAATCCCCCTGATTTAAATTTCCACAAACAATCTCTCACCCACAAACTCTCTCTCTCTCTCTCCCCTATATTTGGAGTACATCTGCATTTGAAGCCTCTCTCTCTCCACCCGTACTTTCTCCCCACTCTTAAATATTTGACAAAAAAATGATATTAATTAGTCATCTATGTCTAAAGTTGAGTAAAATCTATTATAAAAATCATGAAAATATTTGTTGATAGGAAGTTACTTAACCTAATATATTTAACTATGCACAAAAAATTAATAAATAAAAAAAAAATATTTTTTATAAATTTATTTGTAAATCAAGCATTCACCGTATAAATAAGATTTATATCATATGTTGAAAATATTAAGCACATTCGTAATTCTGTCTGAATATATTATAATAATAGTTAAATTGTTTACTTTTTACATTTTTCTACATAGGTCACAAACCTTCCATAGAAAAACATAAATACTATTATAAAAATTTACAAATATCAAGCATTGTATACCTTTAATTAATTACCTATATTTATATTTTAGATATTTATTTTAAATTATTATCTGGTTGATCCCATAATCATTCCATGGTAATTGTGGGATTTTTGAATGGATGATAAAATATTACGTTCTTGATTTACCATATTTTTTGTTGGTAACTTTTTCAAAATCATACCAACATATATTAAATAATATACATATTCTTCTTATGTTGAATTTTTTCGTATACGAGTTTGAAAAGTTCTATACTACATACTTATATTTTGTACGGATTCATTTATAAATGACTAAAAATATTTAATATTACACTATCTCAATTGAGTGAGATTTTCAATACATTTATATAAATAAATTCCATTATATGTGCATATTTTTCTAAAAGTTTTGAAATATCAATTCATTATAATATATGATGCATTTATCTTTTCCATAAATCTCTAATTCAGTATTTTTTATAAACTATATAATATTATAAATTACATATAGTCTTTAATTGATATCTATAAAATAATAATTTCGAATTTAAGTAGATTGATATTCTATTTACTGTAGAAGTTATATATAGATAACTTTTTTGACCGCATTGATGTTTTCTTAGTGTTACTTTTGAAATGTGAGCTATGAACATAAGTATCAATGATAATGCAAAAGAAAGTCTACTTTATCATTTCTATTTATTGTTATTATAAAATTATATAGAATTTAAAAAAAACATATTTACAAGTCTTAGTATTATCTACCCTGGCTTATGCATTTTTAATTCAATAACTTAATGTTAAAGCCTTCAGTATGTCGATGAAAATTAACTAATCCATCTTGATAAAAAAGAAATAAACTTGGCCTTAAAAGTATTTAAAATCAATAATATATATACATTAAATTCTTACAATAAATCCATTGTGGAAAATTAATTTTCATTATCAAAGATTTATGTATACAAGTATACGAATAGATGTCATGCATGCAACGAAATCTATATAGATAGCATATATATTTATTTTATCATATTTTTCAAAATTTTATTTCTAAAGATTATGTAGGTATTTATTTAATAGATTTTTTTTCAAATACATGCATTCATATTTCACTTTGTACATAACATGTTTATCATTTATACAAAATTGAATTTCATGTTAGAATTAAGGTTTATCAGGTGACCTCGTTGATTGTTTTTATCCACTACTATCTTGACGTTGGATTCCGTATCCTATTGAGTGTTATATTGATTTTTATTATCACCTTATTTACTTTCATGATTCTGTATATTTGTTAAATGCATGTATGTATTTGGATATATTGAAGTTGATTTGTTTTTTAGCGTTTTTAACTATTTAATCTTATCACTTGCATAATTTATCCATTTTCTTTTTAGAATACTCTATTTTATTATTCTAATATAACATCTGATCAATATAATTTGTCCATAATTTTGCAGGTATCCATATTTTTCCCAGAATATATATTTGTATTATTCTCTTCTATTTTCCTTATATTGTCAACCACCTTAATGTAGCAACATCATTGGGCCAGAATATAGCATAGGTGCGACCATACGAGGCTTTAACATAATGTAAAAAATATTTAAGCCCATATTTTAGACAACCCGCGGTATTTGATTTGAAATCTTGTTAAAATCCTATAATTTTAAAGATATTACAAATGATTTTATTCGTTCCAACCCGCTGCGAAGCGCGAGATCATACACTAGTTTATCCTATATGCGAGAAAATTTGTTTGCTAGAGGAAAGGTCAATGAAGTGGCTTACAGTAAATATGACAATGTTATTGTTCTTAGAAAAAAATTTGATTATTAATAAGTAGAGCAAGGATATTATTTTTGAAACGATTAGAAGAGGCTTGTAAGACAAGGATCCCTTATCCAAGGATAGTGAGATTCTACAAGATAAGTTATCAAAGATACAATGGCTGCATCACAATTACATTATCAATTATGTCTACGCATGTAATATATATCTCTTTATTGTCCTTTAAACCAATCGATCAAGAATGAAGGATAAATGTTGGATTGACTGCAATGACATAAACTCGACATGTAAGGGCCCAATTGATCGGAAACTTGATTTTGAAAAGGTAACTTTCAAACGCAACGGTAATTTGGGTTTTTGTTTGATATGCTTGAAGCCTTGCTCATTTGGAGAATAAGCATGGGAAGAATGAGTCAATTTCTCTACCGACGCGGTTCCTAAGAGTACGACTATTCTCATCCACATCCCATTATTCACCTTATTCCACTTTTTTTCATATCTTTATTCCATCCTACCTACCCTTATTCCACATTGTTCTCCTTATTCCTATCTTTCTAGACGAACGAAGAATAGATTCTATTTCTCCCTATTCCCATCGTTATTCCTGCTTATTTCCGAATCGAATGCCACCTCAAGGTTTAAAGGGGGACAAATTTAGAGAGCAGTGTCTATACATATATTATTCTGTGTGTGGTATTTGCACTGTAGCCATACATGCCAAAAAGTATGTGTATCTTAGTGCATATCATATAACATCTTGGGGGATATTTTATTTGATTAAAATATCTACATTTTTTTTGTATCTAATAGATCAAGTAGATATAATTTTGAATCATTATATAGATTTCTTGTAAATAATTTCTATTATACATATATTGTATTGCTATACACCTTATATATAGTTATTTCTTTCAACACTATCTGTCTCTCTTATCTGATACAATAATGTTGACATATAGCAATGACTAATTTAATATTCGTTAGCATATCTTCTACAGTTAAATGAATATTATTCATCGTAAAATTATCTTTATTTGTTTATATTGACAACAAATATTATATTCATTGATATATTCCTAACAATGAATAATATAGCAATAGATATCAGTTTGATTTTTTTCTTCTAATCTTTGCTAAATTAACAATGATTACTACGTATACGAAAAACTGAGCAAGTAGTCGTAATTGTACTAACTTTTACAACGGATATTATATTCTCTGCAAAAATATAAGAGTAAAAGATAATTGTGCAACATATAACATTCATTCTTGTAAGATTGATATTAATAAATATGATAAGCAAATATTCAAATTATTCAAATCCTATATTATAGGCATTAACCATCATGTAATATAGAATATGTTGCATAGCATGTAATATAGAATATGTTGCATAGTTATGTAAATTTAAATTTCTTTAATTAAATACAGTTTCTTGTGAAGCCCTTATCATACAGCTTCCCGAATTGATGAGATAAACACAACATATTAATCTCAAGATAAATATATTGTGATATACTTTTCGGTGTTATAAATGTAAACCAAGACCATCTGTCATTAAATTTTTTATTTTTAAAATCAGCAAAGAATGTTATGTCCATCCATATATCAGTGAAATAGTGTCTGTTGTAGTACTATAGTTGTAACTGAACTAATAGGTGATATTATATTCACATATTTCAGAATCTAAAAGGAAGTTTTTAGTTAATCATTAATCATTGTTGTCCTTATTATTCACCTTAGTTTCTGGCATGTCCCTGGTTCCATTGACAAATTTCCCATTTGAAAATCTATCTATAACCATGATTAGGAGCATGCAGGGACATCTGGAACTCACATTTTTATTCAAGATATATCCTGAATAAACTCAAAAAATGCGATGTGCTGGTAGTACAATTACTATTTGCAAGTAGCATGAATGATTCAGAACCTGCGGTCCGACAGCAATGCATTGCAGAATCACCGGGCGACTATAGTTTTGAAAAGATTTCAATTCCTTTAATATCTACTAAAAATATACAAAAAAGAGAAAGAAATATACTTAATTACATGCAAAAACATAATGCCGAGCATCTACTGGCATTGCTGATGCCAAACAACAAACCAACTGCATCATCTATCTCTCCTGCAAACTTGATCTCTAATTTCGACCTGCACCCCACATTGTCATGTTTCTGCACATTCAAGACAGATCAGTTCATCATTACTGGGGCTCAAGCTCTTCAAGTTAAATTACATCAATTTCTTCAACTACCAGCTTATATTCCAGTCGTTCTTCAACATAACTCAGCCATAGAATTTACTCAGCAACAAATTTGATTTAGATGTACTATTCCGTTCAGACCTAATCTAAGCTCTATATCAGTAGTCAAATTTAACCATCAGCCTCAGCTCACATTGTTTTAGTGATAGAAACTTGCATGGATGTACATGGAAAGCAGCTCCCATAGTTGCATGAGATTGCGTATCAGACACTGTCACTACTCTGCTACATGTTACAGCATCTATTTAATGCATACTCATAATCATAGTTGCTTGTAAGCTTCCATTGAATTGGCTGCAAAACTTTCCATTGTTTCAAATATTTGCTTAAGACCTAAATGCAGACTTCTTGCTTCACCAGTGTGGCTCAGATGTATAATATCTCCTGTGAAGGGGAGATGGTGTTGGCTTGGAAGCTGCAAACATCTCTTCTTCAATGCATCGATGGCCTTCTGGATTTTTTGATCCTCATTATCTAGAGCCTTCAGCATCCTATCCATGTCTTTATCTGTCAATAACAATAATCTCGTCCTTCTTTCTGTGTAATGCTGTTGCCAAACATGAAACACACCTGTAGCAAAATCCTGCATTGCTTCTACCACTTCCCTCTCTGAAATTCTATCCATGGCCTGTGACCAGGAATTGCAGGCAATGAAAATTGGAGGTGTGCCTAATCTTTGAGGGGAAAAAGGTGCTATGCCGTCAGGAGTTATTTCGGGTTGATAGTTAAGGCATTTCAGAAGCCAACAGTTCAAGGCCTTCACGTAGTTCTTCGTGGAGTCGATCCAACAAGAAAAAGTTTCAATCCAATTCAACAGGTCTAGTGACAACAGCATTGTAGCTTCCATGTGAGCTTCACTTAGCTTCCCTGCCGATGCAGATGCAACATCATCCAGTGCCTGTGCTTCAATTATTGCTCGAAATTGACTGGCATGGCAATTCAGCACAGCTTGCCACATCTTTAATAGCCTGAAGACATATGTCACTTGTAAGAGAATAACATGGTTAAATGAGTTAAAAAGTACCTTGCACGAAAGAAATCGGGTGAACTGCCACAAATATCGATAGATTGGTTCTAGGACAAGAAACTATAGGACCAAACAAGAAAACTAGCAAAAAATGGCAACCGTGCTAACAAATAGCAGAGATATCCCAACAATAAAAACATGGCACCAAAAATCGACTAAAAATGTCCAGTGATGATACTACAAAGAAAAGTGTGCCAAAGAGAATATTTAAACAAATTCTCTCACCATTTTCCGCACATCTTAAATCTTGCATGGTAAAATTATAAAAGTTTACATTTTCGATGTCTCATTAACCCTATCAATTTAACATTTTCGATGTTGACAACTTGTCATGAACTCTTGAGATTTTTTCTGATGAAGAAGAAGGTGAGATCCAACTGGTGGATTCACGGCACGAGTTATACATTAATTAAACTAAAAATGAGACCAGAAACAGAATAATGACTCCCAAAAGTTCGAGAGAGCCTTACAGTGCGATACTACATTTTCCAAGTAGAACCTTTGATTTTTGAGGAATTATCTCTTACAGGTGCCTCCTGATTTTTCAGCCTTACAGTGCCTCCTGAAAAAACCTTTGATTTTTCTGAAAGAATCACGAACTCTTGAGATTATCTCATGAAAAGTGATATTATTCAGGAGGCAGTTTTATAAGGAGCATTAATTTGCTCTACATTAGAATCATGGGTGTACAACATATGGATTATATCCTACATGCGATGCTATTTTTATTGAAGATTGATACTATTGTGAGCTTTTCAATATGGTAGTTCACATTTTTTTAGAAGGATCCTGATAGCTTCTTTAGATCAGGACAAGTTAAAATTCACAGAAAACATCCTGATGAGCAGATAAACCAATGTGAGAAATAGATGATGAGGAATCCATCCAAAACAAATATGACAAGCACCCAGAGATTAATTGACAAATACCCTTGAATTAATTCATTAAGTTGGGGCCAGAGTTCTTCATCCCTCAGCTTGCTAATCCTGTTGGAGATAGACTCAATCACTTGAATAGCTATTCTTATTTTTGTTGACAGCTTCTTTATCACTGCTCTAGTAGCATCCACCTTCTCTGCTTCTGCACCCATATGATCTAAACGCTTCAACTGCTTACACTTCTTATCATGTAGCAACCGCAGTTTTTCTTCAGCCTATTCAACCATATTGAGTCCGATTAGAGAATGTCTTCAATTCGAATTGTAATATATAAACAATACTCTATCAGCAGGCAGACATGATATATCTGCACACACCACAAATTCAATATAAAAGCCAGAATTATGACGTCCATCACTGCGAGAATATGACTTCGAAAAACATGCTAACTCCTAGAAAACTTTCGATATACAAAAATAAAACAGATTCTTGATTATGTAATTGAAAAAGGACCAGATGCATGATTACATGATCTTGCAGGTGATCAATTTCAAAAAAGGGAATATATTCCAAAGCTCCTGAGCACCAATTGCCATCATGACAATGACGATGTAATTTTTGTCATCATATGAGAGCTGGAAATCAACATAAAAAGATATCATGTTTATTTCAATTATTTTTCTAGCCATTGGACAGGCTATCATATGACCCCTCGCCCATTTAAATAAGCATGATGGTGATGGTCCCCGATCATCATACAAAATCACGAGACGTAAAAGGTATCGGATTGTTCAAGGAAAGAGACTAAGGATGCTTACCCTCACTTCCTCGTGCAGCTTCTTCTCCCATATGTAAAGTTTCTGAAGTGTTGCTGAGAGCTTCCCACTCTGCATGCATTTCTCTTGTTCCGTTTCCCATACAAGAAATGGAACCTTTGCCAGAACACCCCCCACTCTTAGCATTGGATGGCATCAGAATGGTGGCGATGGGAAGAGATGGCACAAGCGCATGTATCATCTTGGACGAAACTACTTGAGAATTACATAGAAATATTTGAAGCACAAGACGAATGCAACAGTAGATAAAAAGTCTAATGAATTAAAACAGATTATCAATATACCTTCATACTTCCTTTGATGAAACGGGGCCTTCCCCACTTCAAGCATCTTTGATGTCTCTTCAAAGGAAGTAGACGCCTTATCAAATTGCGATTTGATTTCCTCCAACACAATTGGAACAGACATAGAACCTGATGTAACTTTCACACTTGCTCCTTTCTCTGAATGCATGTGGTGAACATCATCACTAACCACGTTCTTGTCCACGAGCAAATTCTCATCGCCCTTACCTGATCTTACCCGCTTGCACGCCTCTTTTCCATTGTTCTTCCTACCATTTTCCTCCTTGAATGCACCATTGGTAGAAGAAGATACAGCTGGAGCAGCATTATCCTTGGAATTCCAACCACCGTAAACCTCCTTAACAATCTCATCGTGCTCATCATCCTCCAATTCAGGTATCCCCTTCTCCTCCCTCGAACTCCTGCTGGATGCATAAGTCCTGTGATAATTCTCAAACGACCCAAATGGATTAAGAAAGTCCCAGGCCGAGGTCCTCGGTGGTGAGGGCGGTGGCGGGGGATGGCTCAGCTTGGAATCGTCCGCCGTCATCGGCCTATTGCCCAGCCCACCAAAACCAGAAGCATAAAAATTCCCATAACCAAATGGGTACCCCTCATTAGAGTAAGGATATCCATAATAGAACCCACTGGAATCCACAAAAGAAGAAGATGGATCACCAGAATCACGCCCAAAGCTCCCAACTTGGACACTACCAACTTCAGAACCCAAAGGCGGCACCCTCTCGAATCCAACCACAGAAACCGGAGGCCCTTTACGAGCATAGTGGAAGTAACTGTACACGCCATCACCTTCCGCAACTTCAATCCCACCAAATGCACCATCATGCTCGTGAAGGCATCCATCATCAGAATCCGAGTCCCCGTCCTCGGAGCAGAATTTGAGGTGCGACCCACATCCGGAACCGGGCGAGAGAGGCGGAAAGGCTTCGCCTTTCCTGCTGCTGGGGAGTACCAACATCGGGGAATCGGGCGCGGCGCCACCGGCGGCCACGAAGAAGTTATGCAGCGAGGCGCCCACCGACCTCAGCGAGCTCGCGTACGCAGCATGCGCTTCTGCGAGGGAGTAGCGGTGGCGGATGGCGTCGGCCAAGAACTGGGAGCGGTCGCGGCACAGGGCGACGGGCTGGAGCTCGTCGAGCTTGGAGCCCCCGCAACCCATGCGTTCGCCAAGGCGCGAACTTCGATGGTATAGGGAGGTGTGACGGCGAGAATAGTGAGGTGGGTAGCGGAGATCTGGAAGGTAAAAGGAGGAAAGGAATCTAGCGGCTTTTGTCTCTTTTGGGTACACCTGCGCTCCGTTTATTTCTCTATAGTTCTTTCTCTGGATTAGCGGCGACGCAGTGGTGACAGTGGGAGGATGGCGGGTGGTGGGAGAGGCGGCGATGGGTGGAGGCTTGTGGCAATGGTGGGAGGGGAGTTTAGTAGTAGTAGTGGTGGTGGCGAAGTGGGTGCTGCTGTGCTGTGGAACGTTGGGAAGTGGAGGGAGAGAGGAGAGGAGGTGAAAGGTCCCCTCCCGACTGTGGGCGTTTGAGGTTTTTCAAGATTTCTGTCAGCCCTTTTCCTTTTTCGGATTTGGATGTTTGTTATCCGTTGGAGTTCATCGCAGGGTCTGATCTGATGCATCCTCAAATTCCTACGCCGACTTCGCATTTTTACAACAAGACCTTACGGATGCATCAAACGTCATTTTGATTAACCATGATTTTAAAATTCATGTCGGTTATACACATGACACTGTATCATCGGCGACCAGAGAGTCTAGAGCAGTGCCGCCGATGGATCGCGGATAGGATACGGGTGTAAATGAGTCCAACTTGGGCGAATCAACCTTGGTTCAGCTCGTTTAGCTTACTTTCAAGTTCAGATTCGATTCGGCTTGATAAAATGAAAATTGTAATCGGGTTCAGTTTGACTCGAGTAAGGTTCGTAAAGATTCGGTCTGATTCGTTAAAAATTCATTTAAGAATAAATATTGTGCATGCGTTTTTTATTCAAAGGGAAAATTGTAGTTGTAGGGGAGGGTTCGTGAATAAGAAGTAGGAATTTAGGGAATGGATTGGATGGGTTTGGAAAAATAAGTAAATGCCCTTATGTTAATATAGAATGCATTTTTTCTTTATATATATATATATATGGGAAAAATGGGACTGCCCCCACCCCATTTTTCATAAATTTTTTTCATTTTTTTGGGAAAATATCACCATGTATATTCATGTATATATCTCTCCTATATGTCATTCGAATTTCGTCAGAAACAGAGACTCCTACGGCCTCCATCCAGACGTCATTTTTTTAACGGTCGCTGGATTTTTTAAATCGGCCCTGTCTGGATGGAGGCCGTAGGAGTCTCTGTTTCTGACGAAATTCGAATGACATAATAGAGGGATATATAGATGAATATACATGGTGATATTTTCCAAAAAAAATAGAAAAAGGTGGAAGATATAGACCCCGGTGCATGTAAAATTACATGCACCTGGGTGCATGCTCCCCAATCCCATACACACACACACACACACACACACACACACACATATATATATATATATAATATGCATGTATATATACTTTTATGTATGTGTGTGTATATAATCAAACTTTTAACGAACCGAACCTGAGCGAATCTATGGTTTTGAGATTCGGTTCGTTTATTTAATCGAGCACAAACTTGTGTTCAGTTTCAGTTCGTTTATTTTCGAATCGAATCTGAATCGAACTTTTAGCGAGCCGAATCTGAGCGAATGTCGAACCTGAAAAATTTCTGACAGCCCTAATAGTGGAGATCCATGTCTCTCTTTTTTTTTGTTTTATGAAGTTTCATATTGCTTTTGTGAGGGGAATAAATGTGGGAAGGGATTAACTTTGTTTCCTTATTTGTGCCCAAGAAAGAGAGGGATGATGAAAAAACACTAGTTTATTCGCTTTTGACATAGGTGAATGTTGCTTTTTTACTTGATTGTTATATTATTTTGTGTGTTATTCGTTTATATTTTGAAGTTTACAGCTCTATTTTAATGAATAGCCACTTGGAATCGAATTATGTCTTGATATCATTTGGTTGACAGAAATGCCTATGGAACGTTGTAATTTAGTTTTTATTTGTTTGAATATTTAAGAGTTGTAAGTTGATTTGTCCAATTCGAGAATTTCTTTTGCCAGCAATATATGTGAGTATTGTCATAAAAGTTTCACCAGAAATTAAGAAACATGATTACGATGGAAAATAAAAGTTGGGATTTCATTCGTCAAGCAATTCATGCATGTAAGCGATTACCTATCACCACTCATAAATTATTTAGAATCTATGTCGGGTATGTGTCTTTTTTATATTTTTTGCATTTTTCGATATTCGAGTTGCGTATTTAAAAAACTGGCAGGGCCTGTACAAAAGCAGGGGTAATAAATTTTGAATGGGATTGTAAGTATCGACTTTTGTATTATAATTTTATATTTATATTTTGCAATTCAATCGTGTATATTGAGGTTATACTATAAATATAATAACAAATATATACAATCATTATTGGAAACATGGAGAAGAAATAATATATCAATGTCAGTTGTCTAATTTATATGTACAATTCCATAATTTTCTAATCAATTAGTACATTATTTACAACACTGCTAAAATAAGCAAAGAAATTAGGGTAATTTACAATTTAGATCTTTATCTTCTGAGTTTATCTGAGAATGAGTCCTCATCTTTAATTCGTAATGAACATAGTCCCAATACCATTTAGAAAATGGTAAAATGATGTGCTTTTAAAAACGATGGAGTATTTGACCAAAGAACGATGTTTTTCCAAAACCCTTTCTCCCATTAATCTATTTAATCAAAGGTGCAAGACCACCTTCCCCATCAGCAGGCCAACACGACCACCAATGCCCCAGCAAGACACCACCACCCCCCTCTCGGTGGTTGTCCTACCATCGTCAAACAAGTGGAACCTTTACATCAAGTACTGTAACGTTCCGAGTTTAGGTCTCTAATCCGTTATCGAGGAAAATTAGTCCTAACAACTTGTTGGGTTTGAGCTCAAATGGATCTATTGACAACCACTCAAAATGCTTAAGCTCAAGTTGTCAAGTTGTAATCTCCACCACTTATAACACACTCTCACACTTTGTGAGTTTTAGATGTGAGCCACTATCAAAGGGAAATTGGTTCTGATACCATTTGTAACATCACAGGCTTAGGTTCTCAGTCAATTATCGAGGAAAACTAGCCCTGACAACTTATTGGGTTCGGACTTTTATTGGATCCGTTGACAACCACCTAAAATGGTTAAGTCCAAGTTATCAAGTAGTAATCCCCACCACTTAGAACTCACTCTCACACTTTGTGAGTTTTAGATGTGGGACAATGTTTGGGGGTATGTGTATTAAATCTCCCTCACTTATATTCACAACGTCCTCGTTGTGACATGACCCATCACTTATCCCCAGTGACAGTTGCGGTTGCACGCTCCAGGTAGCCATTTCCTAATATCTTTTTGTAGGGGTAGATTCACCTCTTGGGTAGCCCTTTCCACTATCAAAGGGAAATTGGCTCTGATATTATTTATAACATCTCAGGTTTAGATCCTCGGTCTGTTATCGAGGAAAACTGGTCCTAAAAACTTGTTGGGTTCGGATCCAATTAGACACGTCGACAAACACTCAAAATGCTTAAGTCCAAGTTGTCAAGTAGTAATCCCCACCACTTATAACTCACTCTCACACTTTGTAAACTTTAGATGTGGGACTATGTTTGAGAGGTATGGGTATTAGAAGTACTCTACATAGCACTTCCCGAGATACACCTCCCAGGATGCCACCACCTCCTCGCACTGTGCCCTTGCCGTCTTCAAGCCTCCACCACGTTGCTCCTGCACTCCCTAAGGCTTGAATCTCCCACACACTGAGCCATGTCATGCACATAACTGATTCTCTTCTCCATGTACATCCCCTCCTCTACGGCGAGGCCCGATAGCACGATGTCCCTCATCTCTCACAGGATGGGGGCGTCGCCACCGATCTGCAAACACTTCTTGTACTGGAGGGACTCGTCTGGTTGGTTGATGAAGTTGTGTGTGTCGCAGTGGAGGAGGCAACCAAAAAGTTGGAGGATGACTACAGAGGAGGTGGGGCACAGGGAAGGGGGCGATCGATGATAGCATGTCCACAGGCGATGCATTCATGTTGGGGAAGGTCGGCGCGACAATGGAAGAGGCCATAGATGGGTTGCTGCGTGAAGGGGTGAGGGTGTTATGCGAAGGGGATGTGACTTGGGGTGTGTTGTTGTGTGGAACAAGAGGCGATCTGGGGTGTGCTGCTGCATCGGAGGAGAAAGGGAAGTAGGTCGTGTTGCACGAAGAGGAGATCATCTCATGATACACTTTCTCATAGGAGGGGAGCCCTCTTCGGAGGTCGATTCGTGGTCCACCTGCACAAGAGGGGAGCACTCAAGGTGGGTGGGTTAGGCATCGTATGTGGATGCCGATGTTTGGAAAGAAAGAAGGTGGGTCGGGTATGCTAATAAGGGAGATAGAAGGAGAGAAAGGGTTTTGGATATTCATTTTCGTCAAATGGTCCTTCATTTCCAACGTCACATCATTTTGCCATTTTATAAATGATCTTGGGATCTTGTTCGTTACAAATTAAAGATGGAGACTCATTCTACGAATGAAGACCCAAATTGTAAATTACCCAAGAAAATATGGACCATATCTTCTCAGTCTTATACATTGTCTACTACTGTTTTTACTCCTATGTATCGTTACATTTACTTGCTTTGTAAACATTGCAACCATTTTAGAAAACTAAGTGTATAATGAATAGACATAATGGTCTAATAACAGAGAATGACACAAGTCACATATAATTCATATATGTGAAAAAAAGAAAGCAAAACATGCTAATAGTCTCATGGATAACTTTACATAAAAAACAAACATGTTATATGCAATCACTTGGAATTGTTTAGTTTAGTAACAAGAGATGTTATCTCAACTAGATTCACAAAGAACATAGCAAAGCACGTAAACCTCGATCAAATACAAACAGAAGAATAACTACAAGAGTACATGAGAAGCAATTATCGTATGTATAATTATTCACTTGGCTCATGCTATACTTCTAAGATATAAAATCTTCATTCCAAACATATCTTCTCAATATGATATCCATATTTCAAATAAGGAGTTGGCCATAATTAAAAGCAAGTGCTAACACACTTTTACATAGACATCTCATGTCATGTAAGATATTACAAAGAATAAAAAACAAATGGCAGTCACATATTATGTAGTGATTAAGCATATGAAAAATTACCTAGGGTTATATCATGTATTTCATGAGGCATTTCATATTATTTGTATATATATATATATTTCTAGATTAATAAAAGGGTAAATTACAAAAAAAAAACTCTGAACTATACAACTGATTTTAATGTCATGCTTGAATTTTGAAAAGTAATAACGCGGTACCCAAACTTTTAAGGTTTGTCTCAATGTCGTTCTTGACCATTGAAATTTAGTTGATCATCTCGTCTTTCTTATCTTAAATTTCAATTGGCAAGGACCATATTGAGAAAAATTTGAATGATTAGATACCGCATTGTTACCTTTCAAAGTTCATAAATGACACTTGAATCAGGTGTATAATTTAGGGACTTTTTTCTAATTTACTCTTAACATAATGTATTCAACTTATTTACAATTATCATTTATTTGTTTTTTTTCAAATTAGCATGCCTTAAATAATAAATGATTCAGAACATAACCTCTCGTGAAAGAAGGTTACATCATAAGACCCTATCCAAAAATAAATGTGGATAGTAGCTCAGATCTCGAAACTCCACAAACAACAAAACATTCTCGACAGTACTAGAATAATACAAGGCATACAAGGCTCCTACTCAATGTGTGCCAAAGTCGACAAGGCGAAGCGACAACCTCAACTATCATGCATGTGTGGCATGTAGTACACACAACCTAAAGGAAAGACCATGATAAACCTATAAATGATTCCATACTACGCACCTAGGAGATATCAACAACTATAGATGGAGCAAAATAACTTGGAGTGAGACCGCTCACCAAAGTGCAATAGGAAGCTTACCACTAAAATCAAGACGAACCAAAAAGGTGCATGTCCCTCCTCTGTAGTATTTCATAATACCATGTAATATTTTCCTTAAATTCACCTTTTAAGATATTATAATTTAAATGAGGTTGAGATTCCCTCCAGTATATCATCAGATGTAGAATATTTATTTCAAAGGTAATAGTCTCACCACTTAAACATCACAATCTCATGAGATAATTTATAGTCAATATTCGGTCATATCACCCATACTTTTTAATTGATATATCTACACATAGATTAGTTGAATTTTATGACCTCAAATCCCACATTCGATCACACCTAAACCTTGTAACCTTTTGCATAACAAACGTTTAGTATGATCTCATACATGATTTATCATCATAGATGGAACTCTTTCATACATCCTTACTGGGATTCGAATCCGACTCCTTTAAAGTGGAAACACACTCTCTACCACCATACCATTCCTTGAGTTCCCTCACAAATTATGATTGATAGATCATATGATGTCCTATTCGAATAAACCTCACCCTTAAGGATACTCTCATGATACCTCTTTAGTAAGATCTCGTGCTAATTTAACAACCAAAAGTTACTCATGTCATATCATCTTGAGACGACTACCCTTTGTTTGTCCATTACTTTACATTTATACTCTACTTGGCTACCAAATTTATGTATTTTAGTTAGTGGTGTCCATGGGTGGGTATCCGCCCATTTGATCGTGATCCGCCCCATTGTTATCGGCTCACGGATCGACCCACCTCATTCCAACAGGTCCCCAATTGTAATGAGTACCCTGCTAATGCTAATGGATGTTGAGTACCAATAGGTACCATCGGGGATATCACATTTAATAAAAGGGAATTGTTCATGTAATAGATAAGTATCAATAAAGGGATAAAATAAATAGTTATATTTTTTCATAAACTTTATATATCAACTTTGAAACCTCGCAGATTTTTTATCATGACTCCTTCGTGATTTGATTTGTTCGAACATTAGATTGATTAGTTATTTTTACACAATTTCATTACTTAATATTCAAATGAAATATTATTTTTACCAATTCTACGATAAAAACATTTATACTCGTGGACTTACGGACTCGAGCGAACATTAATATTCTATTTAATTCGACTCGTGTTGGATTCCTGAAGTTCTAAAGTTTGACATAAATACTCATACCTTTCGGTCTTTATGTTCGATATGATTCGATTTGATTCAATCCATCTTGTGTTGGATCCCATCTTCATATTTTCGATCTTCGTGTTTGATTCAATTCGAGAACACAAAAACGATGTTGAGATTCGAATTGGTGTTGGATCTCATATTCATACTTTTCGGTATTCATGTTTGATTCAGTTTGAGAACATAAAAATGATGTCGAGATACGACTTGATTCAATTCGATTCAATGCGACTCGTGTTGGATTCCTGAAGTTCTAAAGTTTGACGTAAACATTCATACCTTTCAGTCTTCGTCTTCGATTTGATTCAATTAAATTCAATCCGACTCGTGTTGGATCTCATCTTCATATCTTTCGGCCTTCATGTTTGATTCAGTTTGAGAACAAAAAAAGTGCTGACATTCAACTGCATTCAATTTGATTCAATCCGGTTCAAACTAGATTCGTGACGTTCTAAAGTTTGGCATAAACATAGTAAATAATCATTCAATATTTCCATGCATGCATACCTTTCTTAACTTCCAATCGGGTACCCACGAGTACTCGTTGGATTTTTTGTATGAGGCACAGGTCATAGTATAGTGGGTACCTGACCCATCATTTTTAAATGGGTACCCAAGAATTAAGGGTCAAAGTGAACATGTCAAGTTGGATACCCATTGATCCATATATTTTTGAACACCCCTAATTTTAGTTCCATCAATGCTTCTCGCCATCTCTATTATAGGGACCATAACATAAAAGATTTTGGAATCATACTTAAAATCGAGCTAAAGCTGTTAAATTTTGGTTCCTATTACTAGACCCCATAGAAATCAAAGTTCCAACCAAATAAATATTGATTCACATCCTCTTGCATAGGTACACATCAGAGATTTTGAAGTCTTAAGTTCTTTATCTACTAATACAAGGTGTTCTACTCGTGCATATCAGATATTCACTGAGTACTAAGGTCTTGGTGTGGCATACATTAGTCATATTTCATATATAGTGATATCGATATCATGTTGGTTACATATCAAAATCAAATCCAATTCCTGATGCTTTATTCCCATTAGTAATTGTCCACTAACATGATTATGCATAGAAATTAATGGTAAAACTCATAATTAAATTGCTACCACAATTATTGGTATCATGAAAAATGAAATTTCTTATTATTAACCAAGCACTCACCTCATGCACATAGTTTACAATATATATTCTGATTTTGAAACAACATATTAACATCTAAATGTAAATCAGTGATGATCAATTGTTGCCCACAAATGATCAAATGTTCAAATCCAATCCCAAACAAATTTGTGTTCTCTGTGATCAAAGTTTTGATAATCTAGAAAAGGAATATAGCTAACCACATAGATATTAGATCAATACTTCCACTAGGTTTGATGATATCTTACAGTCTCAACACCTCAAATAATCTTAAATCTAATGTCGCAGACCATATCGACTAATCTTTATTTCAATTTCTCTTAACATGACAAATCATTGTTCTCCTTAAGAAAACCATATGATTGTTCTCCTTTTCTTTTGCAGCTGCACACTTGAGTTTCCTATTTATTTCTCAATGCACTACGTAGGTCTGATATTCCTTAGATGTCTAGAGTACTTCATTCACAATTATTTTTACCAAAAATACCTTAATCATTGTTACTAATAAAAAAACATTTTCATAACATGAGCACATTGATTGTATGTTTTTGTATATGGGAAAAGCCTTAAAGTCCTTGCCGACATTCAAACTTTGAGTTCCTAACGCTTCATCCACATACAAAAGGATCTACTTCTTCCCATTTCTTGACGTCGATTGATTTTGAACTTAGAAGGAAACACCTCACTCCTCTTGACTCGCCTCTTTAAATGGAAAGAGTTAACACCCTCCATACATTGTACATGTTATGTTCAAGGTTTTAGGAGTATGGGTATTGAAGAAATGGTTCTGACCTAACTGATTAAGTGAACTAGATGAAGATTTGTGGATTTGAGGAATGGCAAGCCTTAAGTCCTAATCCTAGTGAAGTTCCACCAAACTATTACTATAAAGGTCTGACCGGTTGCATACTTTGATTTTCTGAAAATTGGATAAAGAATCAAATTTAGTCCAAGTACTTTCTTTTTGCTTTTGTTTTCATTTACATTTATTCTTCTAATAAGTATTTGCTAAGGAACTAACAGAATTTAAAGGGAATGATGAGTCCATGATTCGTCTCATTATTCTTTCATTTTATCTAAAATATGAAGTAAACACGTGCAAATAGTCATTAAATCTCATTTCTAAACAAACATGTGTCATGAATAAAAATGCATTTTAACAATAAATAATATAAAATAAAAGAATAAAAAATAAATGAAAAAGAAAAAAATATATGTATTAAATATGTACATAATTGAACCTAAATCAAAGATCAAGAAATACTGGATTACTTGACTAACAATAAATAGGGAGAGAAAAAATATATAGAAAATCATAAAAAGAATTAATTTTATACTTAAAATGATACCAAGAAAACCATGTGTATACTCTGCAAACTTCACTAATTTATTTATCCCACAAATATAAATATTTTAAAACTTCTTTCGCATTACCTACTTAATATTTATATCTATAAAATAAAAATTCTACCAATAAAAGACATATTCGAATCATGGGATAAAACATTTTATAAAAATTTGCACAGTTGGCAACTTCCTAATCCATAACGAATTAAAAAAAATCCCGAATTGACCAAACTCACATTTTAACTTTATTTTGTGACCAATATTATTTATTATAAGTATCATAAAAATCCTGGGGTGAAATATGTGAGGTTCGACTTTTGAACCTGATTTACAACACATATGTATACATAATAGTACCTAATATTTTGTAGAATTTACATTAATTATTTTTAACATAATTATCCTTGTAACTTGTAAGTGAAAATATTAAAATATAAAATAAAATCCAAAATGAATAAATACCTGGAGATCTTAATTGAAAAATTTATAAAGCCAACTTCTGATTGATTTCTTATGCTATAATAATTCAAAATTGAGGAAACTCACCTTTAAAGTTGTAGTTGTATTGTATTGTTCTCTATCCAGTAATCGTTGTTTCACTGAACAACGAGTTAATATGCAATTTATAAATTTTGAACCCATATGGTATACATACAACTGTGTTTAGCTATTTATGTATATGTATTTAGTGTCAATTTTCTTTGATTTTCTTTTTTACTTATTGTATATATTTATACTTTGTAAATAAAATCAAGTCCAAAAATTGCTCTAAATAGAATTAAAATAAAGAAGGAATTTATAGGTGTAAAACTTATATCGTATATATTTATATTTCTATATATAAATAAACTTCTAAAACCGTAAATAAATAAAATATAAGATAATATAATTATTAGTAAATATAATCAACTAAGAATAAGTGTTTGTATATTATAGGTATAATAGACCTATATTTTGATGTTAATGCTTATTTTATCTTTTATTTTAATATCATTTATATGTATACAATATACCATTATGTATATAAGAAAACTATTTATTTTTTTATTTCTTAGTAGTTTTTAATTTAATATCATTCTTAATTATTTTTTGTTATTTTTTATTTTTTGAATAAGGTCAAATCTCATCAGTCAACTTTGACCGACCTTCTCAGCCAATGGACTAAGTGACATTGGGCAAACCGATGGGAGCCTTGACTCGACAGGTCAACAATTCCATCTTCCCTGTCCATTTCTCTGTTGATCCAACCCGAACACAGGCAACTTCGACTGGCATCTCAACCCGACTCCAATCATATGTTAACTCAAGCTCCGAATCCGATAGCTTGCACTAGACCTTTGAGTTACAGTCGAGTGGAGCACAATCCACTTGAGTATTGGATCCAGGCTACGAGATCTGTGTACATGCACAAGCATCCTTTCTTGTCACAACATGTTGAGACTACGTACCTTCTCTGGCATACATCCCAACCTCTCACCCACCACGATTAGGTGACCTTATATTCCTTCTTCCTATTAGTGTATTCTTTGTGTTTGTTTTTGTGTTTGTTTCGTTGTAACTTTCATTCTATTTTGTTCTCTTTTTTCTCTTTTATTCCAACTTGTTCTCGATATCGCTTGCTTGATCATTGATCCAACAATCATACGATCCATTCACGCATCACCTCATTCACCACAATTACACAAGTTGCTTCTTTCTTCTCATTTCTCATCTTCTCCCCTCAAATCGATACCTTATATGGGATAGGACATTAGCTCCTACGTCTTGAGGACCCTCCACCCACTTCCTACCTCGAGGACCTTCCACCCACTTCACTACTTGAATTACCTTAAATTTACCTAGTTGCAATCGCACGCATTTCAGATCAACTCAACATCGTGTGCTTCATTGCATTGTTTTCGTTTGATTGTTGTAATCTAAAACAATCATGGATCTGTGCTTGAGAATCAAAGAGATACTTCAAATCGATACTCGCTTGTGTAGATTTTGTTCGTTGGATTTGATCTATTTCGATATATTAGTATTATACATTATATAATACAATAAATTAATGATATTAATAAATTCTTGTTTATTTGAGGATGAGCACAAATAAAACTTATAAAATCCTATCTTCTTTTTGCTTGCGATCAAGAATGTAGATCACCTCGACACTTCCTTTTGTCATGATGCAACTTATTTATATTTCATTTCATTTTTAAAATCATTATGAACTTCGATAAAAAACAATTCATATTCGTATGTGGTCTTTATTCGATCTATATTCAGATTCCATTTTTATTGGATCCATATTTGGATTTCACTCTTTATTCGATTCATATTTGGATTAGATCTTTATTCGATCCGTATTCGGGTCCGCTCTTTATTCGATCCGTATTCGGATTCGATAAATATCCGACTCGAAATTGTATCCGCAATTTTAAGGGTATGGTTTCCATAATACATATCTGAATCATATCTGTATCCGTAGTCGTATTCGATAGAGATGAACCAAATATGGATTTGAAAATAGCCACATCCGATCCGTTTTCATCCCTAATTTAAATCCCCTTCTGATATCCACCGTTAGATCGACTTTGATGGGTTATTTGCACGTGTCCCCTAGGTCCTTTCGAGATTTGCCCGCAGATCCTCACACGATAGAGCGCATGTGAATCTCTTCTCGTGATTGGTGGTTAAATTGCGCTCCTACTCTCGACGATGTTTATATTTGCTTGCGCGCATATAGTTTTTTTTAAAATAAATTATATATCAGTCCTTCGCCGGAGACCTTTTTGAAACAGGAGGCTAAACTTTATTTGCATTTCTACCCTCAAACATGTGGGGTGCATATGATTGGGTTTGCAGCTGATTTTTTTAAAACAATTTTTTTGAAACTTTTATGTGGCTAGGTACATTTCAGTACCAATTTTTGGGGACCTATTTTGTTGGATTTGATTCGATTTTGAAATTGATTTTGATTTTTAAAATGATTCTTGCTTATGAAGTTTTTTTGTGCATATTTTCTTTGTTTTCTTTTTACTTTACACACTCTGTTATCTGCTTCACTGTCTCTTTCACTTCTTTGCACTTACACTTGGACTGATTTATCGTATCACATTTATAAATACATGCTTATACACTATCATAATGACAAAAGTTTTCAAAAACTTTGTCATTGTCAAACTTAAAAATCCATAAAAAAATACCAAAAATACAAAATTTACTAAAAAAACAGAAACATACACAAAACATTTCATAAAAAGTTAAAAATTCACTTCAAAAATCCGTACAAAAAATAGAATATCTACTTTAATCTATAGAGTAGTAAAATTATTCTTTTCAGCCAACTCATTTCTTTCTTTTGGACTTAAAAATTCTCAAAATACACATTACTCGTACTTTCAGTTAGTAACAAGTTATGCACCTCTCTTCCTGTACTTTTTCTTCTAAATTTGCAATTAACCATCTCGTATGTATAACATACTTTCATCCACATAGTACTTGTTTTCAAGTTTAAAATCTAAACTCATAAAATGCATTACAAATAAAACATAAAAACGCATAAAAACGCCCGATTCCACAAATTAAAACACCAAAAATAATGAATAAATCATTTAAACTGACTACTTCTGCATTGAAGACCTTAGGATTTCTTTTCTGAATAAATTATACAAAAGTCCCTAAAATATACACCCAATTTCAATATCGTACATGAACTTTAGAAGGTAACAATGTGGTAACCAAACTTTAACATTTGTATCAATGTTGTTTTGAGCTATTGTGATTTAAAGTTAAAAATACCAAACAATCAACTAAAATTTAATAGTCAATGATCACATTGAAGCAAATCTTGAAGAATAAGTGCTACATTGTTACCTTTTAAAGTTCAGGTACGACATTGAAATAGATGTATAGTTCATGGACTTTTGTGTAATTTACTCTTTCTTTACTTAGCTTCATACTTCCCCAAGTTCGATAGCCCCACATTTGCCACTTTACACATTGTTTGGAGCATAATAATAAATGTGTTCCCTCATTGCACTGACATTCACACTTATCTCCTCTTCTTGATTGGGTGAAAAGTTTTCGTTTTCAATATCCCTTTAATAAAATTATAATATCTCCCTTTTTCGATGTCAGAATAAAAACCTTTCACTTCTGATGAGCTCTATAGTACATAGGTTTGATCAAATTGAATTTCTGCTCCATCAAATCTTTGAGTTAAAGAGTCAAGATTTGCATAATAATAATTTTAAAGGAAGCCTCGTCCTCATGACTTTAATATAACATGTAACCACTCGAATTCATTTGTTATCACCATGGTGATAACGTTAAAGAAAGTTTCTGTTATCATACTCAAAAATAAAAGAGAAATGAATTCTTTTAGTTGTTACAACTATATCTAATCACCTGATTTTTCATTAGAAGATGGTGGGAAGACTAAGAGATAATTATGATTATCTAAGAGTGGCCGACTTGATCTTCTGGAAGAAATCCTCTCAAATATGCTTTACGAAAATCTTCCTCTTTCTTGGAAGAAAGCTAGGCTTCTGACTATATATTTGATTTGGGGATTCATGTGAAAACTCATTTCTTAGTTCGATCTCCTTAAATCGGGGATCGATAAACTCTACGTGGTCATCTGTTAGCTTTGGTATAGTAAATGATGCTGAATGTACATCTAGTTCATGTGGTCTATATATTGTATAAAATCTCCATGCGATTATCCTACTAATATGAACAGTTTATTTATGAAAATAAGGAGGCTTCGTGATAGAAGATCTAATGGAGCAGGAACTAATAAACATCTTTTTTTCCATCCAAGGTCAAATATGTAGTCACACCTTGAAATGCTTAACTTGCACTTCGATATCAGATTCCATGTAATGAATTAAAAATAAATTAAAATTCTTATAGTGAACTACATATATTTCTGTTATTGTAGGAGCACTCGTAGGGCTGGAAAGATAGTCATCATCGATGACAATGATAAGAGTGTTGACAATGAGAATGATGGTGAAGAAGATGAACAACAATGGGATGTCTCTTCACTGAGGCCCAATCATCGTTGAGTCATTATCCATGAAAGGGATGAAGAAGGGGCACAAAGAGAAAGGAAGAGGCAAATGGAGAGAAAAAGGGAGAAGGGAGAGAATATACTTCAGAGATGAATGAAGTAGCTAGGAGAGAGAGATAGAGAACCAAGTAGATAAGGTAGTAATTAGTTTTGTCATTCTTAAAATTGTATTTCATTAATCGTCGTGTTTTATCAAGTGTTAGTGTTTGTAATAGTAATTGAACTCATTAATATTCTTAAATCAGGAAATGTCATAGTTGTTATGCTTCATTGTGTTTCCGAATGGATGTCAATTTCGATGTTATGCTTTATATGTGTGATGTTCCATGTTTTTTCTTAAGCATGACTGGGTTCTAATGGTTGAGCATGCTCGAGAGGTCGGATGTATGCAGATGTTTGTCTGAATACATGTCTTATGTGGGTATATATTGAATCGTGAGTAGAAGGTCGAAAGGAAACATGGATCTGTTGTTGGTTTCTGCTATTTTTTTTTGTAAGCATGTTATGTGACTGCTAATGGTCCCTTTCCTGCTCGCAATGCATCATTTTTTTAATTAACATCTCCTTGTTTCAACAATGATGGACTATTGTGCTCGCATGCAGGCACCACAATGTGACCAAGTTGTGGTCGTAGTTAAGGGTTCATGTGGATCGAATTGGATCAAATTTTAGCTCGATCCATATCCAATCCATTCTTAACAATTTTTTATTTTTCGAATCCAATCCAATCCATTGAAATGTTTCAAACCAATCTTATTGCAATCCAATGGATTACGGACTGGATCAGATTTTTACATTTACATTTTTCCGCTTTGTAGTATATTCTTTCAAGTTTGTACTTCATGGCATACTAGCTCTTGACATTTGAGTAACACTTAGAAACAATAATATGAATTGATGGAGAGAAAGTAAAGACCGTATAATCAAACGAGAGTTGAAGAATTTCATTAATCTATTATAAAAAATTGAAGACCACACAATCGAACAAAAAGAATTATATTGAATTTGATATTTAAGTTTCATTTTATAAATAACGCATTAGTTTTTTTTAATTGATTTTTGATAAATGATTCAAATAATAACAATAGGATTTTCCAAATAAGAAAAGAAAGATAAGTAGATAAATACAAAATGTGATCTTTGTGGTCGGATACCCATGAAGTCCTCTATAATCTATCATTAACAACATGAATTATAGAACATTCATACTTGATTGAGTATTAAAGATAAAACTAACTTAAATATAGCCTACCTATTGGGAAAAATGCCTCTCCTTTAAAATAGACTTGAAATAGAATTTATTTTCAAGATTATACGTATAATCAAAGTATGCAAAATTTATAAAAATGTGAATCAAAATCGCATATCACTTTGAAACTAAAAGGAATTGAAGTAATACTTGTTTGTTCTTAGATGGGTGCGGTGCATCTAATCATGTAATTGATCCAGCTTCATCCCTAAAATAGGGTTGCGAGATAGAGCAGGTTAAAGATGAAAAGCAAAAGGGTCAGGAATAACTAACAAACTAAATGTATTAGACAATTTTTTTATTGAAGATCAAAAGGGTAGAAACGTACTTAGGACAAATGGTATCGCGTGGGAGGGGCTAATGTTGTACGAGACGGGTAACGACATCACGAGGGAGAGGGCGGTGGCATTGTACTGGAGGGAAACAACATTGTGTAGGAGCAGGTGCAACATAGAAATGGACTGAGAGGCATAAGTTATAATTCTCCTTTATTATTTTGAAGATATAACATTTGGCTTTCAAGAGAGAAAAAAGGGCGGTGACAAGAGGACTTGTATCCAAAATTGATATGTGAAAAATTAAGTGAATGACATTGTTATGACCTTACAGAGAATTCGAAATGGTTGCACATAAATATTATATATGTATCTATTTGTGTACGTATGTATTTATTTGTATATATAAGGGTATGTATGTGTGTATATATATGTATGTGTGTGTGTGCTTGTTCTTGTTAACAAATTAACCGATCGAATCAAATTTTGGTAAACGATCCGATGCAATCCATATTTTAACGGATTTGAAAATTTCAAATAAGATCCGATCCATTACAATGATAAAATTAAATCGATCCAATCCAATAGCATCAGATTGTTGGATTACAGATTTTTTTCTGATTCATGTGCACCTCTAGTCATAATTAGATTTGCAGTCTCGGACATGCGATGCAACCATCATGAGCATATTACGATCGTTATGTGAGCAGATGAATAACTAACAAACTAAATGTATTAGACAATTATTCTGAATCCATTTTTTATTGAAGATCAAATGGGTAGAAACGTATTTAGGACAAATGGTATCGCGTGGGAGGGGCTAATGTTGTACGAGATGGGTAACGACATCACGAGGGAGAGGGTGGTGGCATTGTACTGGAGGGAAACAACATTGTGTAGGAGCAGGTGCAACATAGAAATGGACTGAGAGGCATAAGTTATAATTCTCCTTTATTATTTTGAAGATATAACATTTGGCTTTCAAGAGAGAAAAAAGGGCTGTGACGAGAGGACTTGTATCCAAAATTGATATGTGAAAAATTAAGTGAATGACATTGTTATGACCTTACAGAGAATTTGAAATGGTTGCACATAAATATTATATATGTATCTATTTGTGTATGTATGTATTTATTTGTATATATAAGGGTATGTATGTGTGTATATATATGTATGTGTGTATGCTTGTTCTTGTTAACAAATTAACCGATCGAATCAAATTTTGGTAAACAATCCGATGCAATCCATATTTTAACGGATTTGAAAATTTCAAATAAGATCCGATCAATTACAATGATAAAATTAAATCGATCCAATCCAATAGCATCAGATTGTTGGATTACAGATTTTTTTTTCCGATTCATGTGCACCTCTAGTCATAATTAGATTTGCAGTCTCAGACATGCGATGCAACCATCATGAGCATATTACGATCGTTATGTGAGCAGATTGGGACTACAATCGCTCACATTTACTGCAGTTTCTTGTATTGCACGGGGCAGTGTCCCTCGTTTCGAAGAGAATTGTCTATACGGGTTATTAGATTCATCTGCATCAGGGATCCGTTTGTGCTGCAAGTGCTATATAACTCCTTGGGGTTATGATTATCTGTATTCCTCCACAAATAATGAAATTGATCATTGCTGCCTAAGACGTAGCCTTGTTATGTGTGAACCTTATAAATATGCATGTTTATTTCATTGATCGTGTTTGTGTGTGTTTGCTTCTGTTATTTGCAACAATAAACTATATTGTATTGAGATGATACATCTGTTAGACATGTGAGCCTTGGGCGAACCATTCTTACAATAAGTGTTATTGTAATACATTTGTTTATCAATAAAAGTTATTGATGTTTCACTCCCTTTCTGAAATTAAATGAATGAATGCACTATAAGGTCCCTCTGTACAATTAGGGTTATGTACCATGGCCATCTTGATGATCATATAGCTGTTGATTCATTAAATGAATCATAGAGACTGGTGTTTGGATGAATATCTAAGGAGTTAGATAGAGGACTCATCAAGCACCGTCAAATGATTGTTAAGAGATGATCTCCAACTTGAGTAGGAGATGGCAATCCTTTCTCACATAGGTTGATATCTGACCGACCTCTTGATGCAGGTCCTCTGCATAGGAATAGTGATTTGGAGGTGTCAGATTAGTTAGGTCAATGGGTTGACTTAACGAGATCGAGATAACCTAAGTCCTATGTTGAATGTTATCACAGCATAGGCACGCATCCTTTGACCGGAGACAGATGTATTGTTATATGTCTGAGTATGTACATCTGGCAGATCGATAGGTTGATGGCCTAACCAAGGTCTATACACCGACGAACTGTTATGCATATAAGGGCATATGAGTAATACGATCTCTAAAAGGGATCATACATGTTCAATTATGAACCGGAAGACATGGGCTCACTCATGAGGTGTTGGGACCGATCAAATTCCATGCATGGTCGTCATGCTTTGGAAGCATGACATGAATTTGAAGGTATGATATATGCTTTGGGAAAGCATATGATCGATACCGACTCCCAATAACCAAGATTGAGAAACTTAGTGATCAAACCCTGAAGAAGACAGTGTAAAATTGATCTTAATCTTCAGATTGATCATGGGTCTTCCAGTATGCAGGATTAGGTATTAGGAATACCTGAGGGTGATGTGATCATAAATAATTGTATAACCATGACGCTTCCATTCCAAGGGAGTGATCAAACAGGTCTGGATTTTAGTGACTCCTCTCAGTAGAGAAGCAATCTGATCTTAGTCCAAATATCGGACATTGGTCTGAATGAGATTCAGATGCAATGAGAAGATTAGATTTGCAGTCTTGATTTAATCAAGCATCTGTGGAGGTTCGTAAGATCTGGATTTGAGATGAAATCTCAACATCCAAGTCAATATACGTGGAACAATACAATCACCCTTTCCTTATCTCCAAGTATCTGCAGAGAAAGCACATTATTCTTGAAGGGGTTCAAGAATAATTCATTTGATGAACTACATATCCAAGCAAGAAGGACTTGATGATTAAATGAGATTTAATTATCAAGCATAATATGAATGAGATTCATATTGTGAGAATAATTATCCAAGATAATTAAATAGGATTTAGTTATCAAGATTAAGAGAATATGGATAATACTATCCATAATATTTGTGTAATATAAATATGATTTATAATATACATATATTAAAGAGAGAGAATTTTTGTAAATAACATTTGTTAATTATTAATGTGGATTGGATTCACATTAATTAATTAATTGGAAATGTAATTTACAAATTAGTTTGGGTTGTGAATATGATTCACATATTTATCAATGGCATGATTGAAATATTCACTAATTATTTTGGAATTAATTTGGTGAATAATTTTGCGATAATGATTATTATAAAGATATTAAGAAATAATAATATAAAATAAAAGGGAGATAAATAACCACCAAATGAGATGGCGTCACCAATGACATAGTCAAAGGTGACGCCCCCTCATTTTTAGGAGGAAATTTGTTATCTCTCCTTTATTATATTGTTATCTCTTAATAATTAATTTATGTTAAATTAAATTGCGTTGATAATGTTGCAACATATATTTAATTTAAATATAAATTAATATTGTTGGTTTTTTAGCCAACAGTCATGATCATTGATTAATGCATAAATCACCATGGTCGTTGGATCTATGTGTCCCATAGATTGAGATCCATTGGATCCTAAACTAATATAAAAGGAGGGCTAACCTAGCCTTTCAAGGTACATTATTTAGAGTTGTAGAAGCCTACTATTCTCTCTCTCTTTCTCATTCTCGCCCTCTCTCTTTCTCTTCTCCAAGAAGTGGTCGTCCACTTTGTGTTGAGAAGGAGAGTCTCTCTCGCCTTCGCCTTTGACGACTCAAGGATCTCCTTCTTCTTTGGGGTCGCTTGCCCTAAAGGAAGACGACGGATTTCGTTTGACGAAATCAGGGGATTCATTGCTTGGATCTTCATCGAGGATTGCAGGAGGAACGTGTCTCATCGACGCGCCCGCAAGTGCGTTCTTCGTGGATCGGACTTAAGACAGGAGGATCTCTTGTTTGGGATCTCACGATTGCAATCACGTTCCAAGAGGTATTCCTTATACTTTGTGGTTTGATGAAACGATCCGAGAAATATTCTCGTGATCATGTGGTTTCATCACTTGATTAAAAATTTTAATTTCCGCCGCATCTAGCGACTAGTGCGACTAGTCGTCCCGATCGCATACGATGCGATCGACACGCTTCCGTGATGCGCTTGAGGATTCTCAATATCCTTCAACGTCATGTTGTAAAAAACCACTAGATTGAGGATAATTCCAACCTTATGCAAAATAGATGTGTTGCAATCATGAAAGTCAAGAAAGTTGTATGCAATACGTGCAAAATACAACTGATACAACTAAATCATCCATTGAGTTAAAAGAATCAAGTTAATCCAGACTCAAACTTGAACTCGATAACCTACCTCAGACTCGAACGGAAACTCAATTAGCTTCAACTACATGATAGCTGACTCGAATTCATTGACTTTGAGCTGACTCACAAACCCCTTAACGAGCCATGTAGATTGATTCTATACTCAATGTTCACAAACTTTCTTCAATGAGTTGATTCCAATATTTTAACTTATTAGTAAACTCAATTATACATATATGCATAAGCATTATATATCCGCACATTGTGTGCGATGCTATCCAACTCGTAACAAGCACTTCGATTTACAGACATGGTACTTGATACTCTTTTTATTCACATGTTAGTGGATCAACTCGAGTTCATCAAGCCCGAACTTTCTTAAAATAATAATAGAAAAGCAATCGTTACCATATTGCACTGCAACTCTTAGCCAGCTAGGCAAAACCAAACAATAAGAGCCCTCATGCTTGTTTCTGCATGCATCCAAATCATGTATACATCCATTTGTTTTATTCTAAAGAGAAGAACATCCACCAAAGACTGAGAAGCAAGCATGGGCCCATTATTCCAGTGTGCCTTTCTATAACCTTAGTTAAGGTATTCCATGCCCCAATCAACAAGAAAACAACAATAATCCCCCATGCATACATGCATGAGTGCATGCAATAATCATAAAATATGGGTTGGCCATGTGGCTAGCATTGCATGTGAAGTCACTTTCTAACCACGTCCCTTTGTTTATATCACTCTATGCATATCCCACAAGCTCAAATTTAAGTGCATAGTGCTACAAATGTGGGTTGCTTTAATACTTGCTCAAGCATGATGGTAGTTTTATAGTTTTTTCAACTCTAATTGGGCTCAAAGGGAAGTACTGCAAACATATGCCAATGTATTTCGTTGCTTATCTTTATTTTTCATAAGATTGATGAAGGCATCAATATATGTTACTGTGTGCATTTTTAGATCTAATTTATTTTATAGGTTTATCTTGATTTCTCGATATCCGATGCGATTAAGTTGTGTGTAGGGCCGTTTCTGAGGGTTGTTTCTGAGTGCAATGGCAACTTTAGGGGTTTATTTTTACATGTATTCAGTCTTTAGTTTAGAAAAAAATAACATCTGGCTTAATGGGGCCTTATAAAATCAAATTTTCGATAAAACAACTCATTGAAAAAATGAACCCTGATGGAACCGAAATTTTCGATGAAATAACTTGCTGAAAAGTTGGCTCTTATGGAATCAAAATTTTTGATGAAACAACTTGTCGAAAATGAGTCCATGTGGAATCGAATTTTCAATGAACAAGTCAATGCTAAAGCCCAAAATTTAATGGAATTATGTAAGAGTACATTGTTCATGAAACGTTTTTTACAATGGCCCTTTTTCTTTTGCCTAGAGCCCACGAAACGTCAGGAACGATAAATTACAAAAAAAAATTGAGCTATAATGGTGGTTTTTTTCAAAATCCGTCACTAAATTAGTCGTTGTTAAATAGATAACGACGATATTATTCGTTGCGAAATGATTTTTCGTACTCGAAATTAGCGATGAATATCATATACGTTATTATATCATTGGCAACGGTCTACATAGCAACGCTTATCCGTTGCCATTTTTCAAACTTCTAATTAATCGTTGATATTTTTTGAACTAAAAAATTAGCGATGATTAGTTGATATTTTGAAAAATAACAACGGATAAGTGTCACTATATGAACTGTTGCTAATGATATAATGACAGATATGATATTCGTTGCTAATTTCAAGTTCGAAAACTAATTTCACTACGAATAATATCATCATTATAGATTTAACAACGGCAAATTTAGAGAGAGATTTTGAAAAAAAACGTAACTATATCTTTATTTTGTTGTATCGGGCACTGATTGTGTGGGATGATGTCATTGAAAGAAACCCATCACAAAGTAATACACTAGATAATATGGCTAATGAAGGAGAACGTTAAAGAAAATATCGGGAAATCGTATAAATAATGTGAGGCATTATGAAATGTTTGATACATGTTGGGATGTTTATTATATATCTGTGCATGAAATGTTTGATTTTTCGTTTTTTTTAGCTTTATCATTCATGATAATTACTGACTTTGTATTCTTTAGTTTTTTTTATCTCAATCCTATGTATCACTTTAAGAACAACACATTGGCACTTTCTCATATCTCTATTGGCTTTTAAAATTGTGGTGGTTCGTAGTTAGTAAAGTTAAGATGCATACAAATGAATTACATGAATGAAGTATAAATGTATTAATATCTTACATATATTTCGTAAATCTATATTCGTATTTTTAATGCATATATTAACTCGACGTTAATATTTTTATCGTGCATATTTTGGGGACGCCTTAAGTTCACCGAGAAGAGAAACTATCGTCAATAGATGGAATAATACTCTGTAATACCAAACTTAATTGTTATTGATATTATACTTTATAACTAATATATCTTAGTGTAAATGTGTTTGTATGGAAGGCTAAAAGAATTTCTTATTTTTTATAGTTGAATGGTAGATCTTCTAGTAGATTGGATGCTCTTAACTTGTGATAAGTGGCAGTAAAGGTATTATCACAAACTATAGCAGTAAGATGCAATAGGAAATGGAGCATATTCAGACGCATCCACTTAAAAAGACAACCATTTAAGTATTGACAAACTACATGACCGTGTTCACGCCCATCACAAGACATGGGTTGAAGATGAGAAAGCAGATCTTCTGTTGTACAACATTGGACTGTTGTAATGCCCGAGCACGTCCGAGCTGCTCGATCAAGATCGAGCGGTTCACACGGTAAGGGTTCACAAAAACCTTGATTTTATATGAACCACTCCAATGATTGAAGGCTCATACGTGCTCGGGTATTACAATAGTTCTCTGTTGTATAGCTTCTATTCTCTGAAGTTGAAGCGTACATGGGAGAGGCATAACAAACAAGACTATATAGACCAAATCAACCACTACAAAAAAATTGAGCTACAATGACTTTTTTTTCAAAATCCGTCACTAAATTAGCTATTGTTAAATATATAATGACGATATTATTCATTGCGAAATGAGCTTTCATACTCAAAATTAGCGATGAATATCATATATGTCGTTATATCATTGGCAACGGTCCACATAGCGAAGCTTATCCGTTGCTATTTTTCAAACTTCTAATTAATTGTTGCTACATTTTGAACTAAAAAAATAACGACAATTAGTTGATATTTTGAAAAATTGCAAGGGATAAGCGTCGCTATGTGGACCGTTGCCAATGATATAATGACATATATGATATTCATCGCTAATTTCGAGTACGAAAGCTCATTTCGCAACGAATAATATCGTCGTTATATATTAATAACAGCTAACTTAGTGATGGATTTTGAAAAAAGGTTACTGTAGCTCAATTTTATTGTAATATATCTTCAAAATACATAATGACAATAACGACAAATTTGTAGATGGTAATGATGGCCACATGATTGATGAGAAAGGAGGACATATAACAAAAAATGAAATTTCCTCACTCATGAAGGCAGGTGTTGAAGATTACATGTTTAAATCGGTCCATTGTTTCGATCATGTTGGAGGTTTAAAAAGTGATGGTGATGATTCTTTTACTTTCAATTAAAATAAAAAATCAGAGTGATAATCGAGATGTAAAGATTTCTGCCATGTTTGGGTATTTTACTGGTTTTATTAGCACTAGTAACATAGATTAAAAACTACGAGATACAGAATAGTATATAGGGCAACATATAAATGCTGAAACGACACCAAAATTAATATTTGAAGCCTTTAACGCTGTTATATTAATAACTAAATCATATAAGGTGCGTTTGCTTCATGGGTTATCTGGGGGAGGATAATCCGCTTTTGTATTTGTGTGTTTGGTTGATGGGTTAAGTGTTGGGTGGGTTTGTGTGATGTGATTGTATTGAAATTTGAAAAAGTGAGTAGTTATTATGATATGATTGTATTGGATTTTAAAAAGTGGGTAGTTGTTGTGATGTGATTGTATTGAAGTTTGAAATAATGAGTAGAAGTTGAGTATTTTATGATTTTTAGATGATACGATGGTATAATATATATTTTTTGTGATGAAAAGATAGTGGGACCCACAAGTGGGTTAGGGATATGGATTTTGGAGGGTAACCCCCCAACCTAACACATCCATATAGTCCGAGTAGAAGGGAAGAGGATCCTCTGCTGTACGGTCTGCTGCAGTAGAGGTGTGGGCCGCTCGATCTTGATCGAGCGGTTCCCACGAATTCGTACTTTTTTGTAGTTCTTACCGTGCAAATTCATAGGAATCGCTCGATAAAGATCGAGCGGCTCACACTTCTATTACAGAGTCTGCTGCAGCGGACCCTGCAACAGAGGATCCGTTTCGAGTAGAAGATCACATTCCAGTATGCATTCTGAGCAAGCAAAGGGCCAAGGGATATCCACATGCTTTTGAGAGGGCACATGCACACATTTACATACCCATTGCACAAAGAATCAAAGCAAAGGAGCCAATCTGCCAACTGGAAAGTCTCTTCAACATTTGGAGGGATATCCTCCTTCCATATCCCCAAGCCAATAGGATAATACTATTTCAGATACTGATTACAGGAAGCTCTAATACATGCAGTGATGACCTAGCTATGGACCTATGGTATGATGTGGTGAATGAGTGTGACACTGGTTAAAGTGGTATATATGAATATAATCTTTCACTGTGGGTCTCCTCTGTATGATCTTTTCTTTCTCTCTTTACTTTTTTCTGAATATTCTCTCATCATCACTGGATATCATCTTCTACTCACTTTCTCTCTTCTACATGTTCAAACACATGCATGCATTCCCCTTCCTTTTTCCCTTTCAGCTTTTTATGTAAGTTTACATGTACTTGGTATATATTATGCTGAATAAAATCTGTTTTTTTAAGCATGATGCCTGCATGTGTTGAAAAGTGAGGATCAAAGTTCAGCTGAGAAAATTTTGGCTGTAATGCATCACCCATTTTAAAGTTAGAATCTAGGGTTTAGGGTTTCTTCCTTCCTACATGAAGTTCTAAGATCTCACGAATGCTGCATATATTTCTTAGCTGAGACCACAATTTGTGTCTTCTGCCAACTTTAACTAAAGGATTAAAGCTCTCAACTTTCTCTCTCTTTATGGTAACTTTAGTTTGCTTTAGGCGAAGCACAAACCCTGAGAAGATAAACGGCAAGGCAGTGGCATCGATGGAAAAGAAGGATCTCTTTAGCAGGTCAGCAGATCTTCTCGGATTGTGTAATAAATGGAGGACCAATTGCTTGCATATCAAGTTTGAACTTTGATTTGGTGAATACTAAGATTTCAATAGTCGGATGTATTCTTTTCAAAAGCGTAAAACGTTTGATCGTAATAATTTTGATCGAAATCATACTGTTCAACTACCAAATCATTTAAGAAATATTAAAAACTAAGTGGAGATTATTCTTAATTCTAATGATCTGAAGGTTGCCTTCCCTTTTCCAGCATTGTTCGTGCTCTAATTGTCAAGCTCGATCCTTTCTCTAGACATCTCTCTCGCTCCTTGGACAGGTAGCATGGATCATCTGCAGTACTGTAGAGATCTGTTGTAAAGGTTCACCAAATCGGAGCCGCTCGATCAAAGATCGAACGGTTCACATGAAATCTGGGTTTTTCTGAGTCCTCAACGTGTGAACCGCTCGATCTTTGATCGAGCAGCTCCGATTTGGTGGGTCTTTACAGTAGACCTCTGCAGTATCGCAGAGGATCCTCTCTCTCTGAAAGGGAATGGAATTCCACCAATTTACATGTCTCGAGAAATTATGTTTTTGAAATTACCATAGTAATGCTGAAATTATGTCTTGTTAGGCTTGCTGTAATCGACTTAACAAGCAACTTTTTAAGAACAATTGAAAGTGTTTCATGAGCCAAGAAATTGTGAAAATTTTGAAAAATTACATCATAACATCCTTAAAAAAGTCTCGAGCCTTGAACTTCATGTATAAAGTTTGATATCGTATAACTCCTTAAGTGTACACAACTTTGATGCATATGAACCTTATGCTCGTAAGTAGCTTTCTCAAAACTCTTTTGATGCCAGAGGACCTTCACCAACGCTATTCCTTTTTAGAAATATTTACACCCATAATCCTATATACTTTCATATTTATGTACATAACCATTGATGATTTATAATTACACAATAATGCTTAACTCTTACAAAGCATAACCCGATGTTAACTTCCATCTGTTTCTCCGTTAACTATGATGAAATTTGTTAAATAATCCACTTAATCCAGTTTTGTGTTCACCCTATTTGCAGTAATCGATACCACTCCTCCTTCACTTCCCTCTTCCTTGGACCTCCATCACCCCTTAGCAAATTCAAGGAACCCCCATCCTCAAGCTACTGGACCAGGCGGAGGAGAGGTTGGTTGTTCATCTTACACGTGGCGGTATTCTTGTGTTACAACCCAATCGAGAAAGGTTCCCGGTTGCCCTTGAGGTGGAGAAGAAGACTCCATGCAGCGTAATTATTGATGATGCACGTACAACGAAGATTGACTGTTGTGCGAATAGGTTTCAGATGCTTGCACGACCGATGAAGATGATTCTTCCGAAGGGGGCTGAAGGCTTGAGGCGGCTAGTTGAGGGGCGACAGAAGGGGCTGATGCGACTGACGGATGTGCAGCATGTGGTGATGGTTGGAGGAGAGGGAGGGGTGCTAGAGGAGAGGGTGAAGGTGCAACGTATGGTGGCTGGAGGGGGCAGGGCCGCAGGGGAGGAGGCAACGAACGGGCTGCAGAACGTGCTGGAAGGGATGACGGAGGGTGCGGCAAATGAGGGATAGAGGAAGGGATAGTGGAGGAAAGCGAGGTAGAGGGGGCAGCGACAAAGCTACATGCAGAGAGGAGGCCGGGGAACGATGGTGGAGCTATCATTACTATGGGAGGGGAGGAGGCTGAGGAAGGTACGACGGAGGGGGAGGCGAAGGAGGGGACGTCAGGAGTGCTACTGGAGAAAGATGGGAGGAGGGGAAGAAGGAAGAAATTGTGTAGGAATGACAATCTGGGTGTACCCATTGGATACCTGACCCAAACCTGCTCCATTTAATGACTCAAAATGTGCCTCATCGTTTTTAGGTTGGCCTGGGTTTGAAACTTACTACCCACGTGGGCACAGGTTCAAGTTTGAGATTCTCTTATGGGTACCCAAACCCGACCTGATCTCAAATAAATTTAAGTATTCATATACATGTACATATACATAAACATCTGTATCTACATGCACGTACATGTACATGTATATATACATGTACATGTGTGTGCTTATGTGTTTCACATTATCTAAGTTGATCCAACATAGCAAATATTTAATTATTTTCAACTCATTTATATAAAAGTCTTGCTATATTCACCCAATTCATTCACTAATATCGATTCAAATGCCTTTTTTATCTTTAAGATACGCATATTTTTAGTCCAAAAATCCAATTAATATAAATCCATGATATTCCTGGTACATATGTTAAATATATTTGACATCCTCACACGAACCTTATACATTATGTGTTACCTGCAAACTAAATGTCAATGTGTTGTGCATCTTCAATATTTTCATTCAATATGTATTCTCAAATAATTTATACCTTTAATTGATTTATAATTGACTCAATGTGTGTGAAGTTTTTATACAACTTACTTTTATTATCTTTTTGTAAGAATATATTGCATGAATTATTAATTTAAGATTTGATTTCACATTGTATAGGTAGATACCTATTGGATACATAGATACCCAATGGTTATATGAGTATCCACTTAAAACTACATGTTTAATAAATGGATGTATTTGGGTAGTGATTACAGACTGACATCTTTAAGGATGGGTGGTGCTCTTGATTAAAAAATTAAAAAAAATCAATAAGTCACAACCTTTGGATATGGTGTAGCTAGATTAATTCACATGAATGGTTGAGTTGTCGGACTAACTTAACGAATGATTATGGATGTGAGACTGAGTTACTATTCAATGTTTCTCACGCAGTCGTGACTTATCGAGGATAACATACATAAATATGAAAGTATACATGTAAATATCCCATTAAAAAGAATGGAAATCCATTAAAATTTGGAGACTCCCAAATCAACTTTTCTCCAATTGCAAACAAGTCAGTTACACTTAAACATATGAAACTTTAACTACAAGGCTTAAAATTCCGCGTTCTTGGGCTCCTTTAAGTCAGCTTAACGATCTGAATCTGAGTACAATATTGTGGGAGATGTGGTGAGCCACAAAATTAAGAATTTTTCTAAGCATTACAAGTACTGATCCTGTCGAGTTTGTCATCCTATAACTCAAAACAACACCCACTTGTCTGAAGTTGTTTCTGGATTCAATCATTCTAAAGGGCTCACTTTCATATACTATTGTTCTAAAGGGCTACAACTTAAAAGAACATTTTGTATAAAAGACCCTCCTGTAACCACAAAAATTCTTGCCTTTCTCAGATATGACGCGACATGATCTCATGCACTGAAATCATTGATCCCATAGGCACCCCTTTATCAGTGTACAGTATCATCGAAGCGACAATTATAACTCCGATCCCGCTCACAACGAACTCGAGTTCTGAAACCAAGGGGAGATAGAGCAGACCATGTGGACTTGAATGGATTGAGCCTTTGGTTTGAAAACTTACTGATTGATAACTTCCAAATTCAGCAAATTATGGAATTAAAAATGTATAACCTTGTCCATTAACTCCACATCACATTCTAACAAATTTCAGAAAATGAGTACCAAATCGTTTCTTTTTAAAGTTCGCGTTAGCCACTAAAATTGGGCGTAAAAGTTCATTTTTTTTCAGGTCAAAAACGCATTGTATGAAAAGATGCAGTAAACTGAATTCTGGCACATTCACCTAACAAATAAAACAGATTGAATGAACTTATCATTATCCGACAATTTCGAGTGATCATTTGCAATCTGCGGCTCAAACCAACGCCCAAGAATAGATGCAGGACCTAAACTTATCCACAGATAGCTCAATAAGCAGATGCAGCTGACACTAGCCTTACCAACAGGCAGCTTAACAGGAGTATAGCCAACAGACAACTCAATAGCAGATGTAAAACTTGTTTCCTTTCTTGCCTTTTGAAGGCATCATCGGTCTTCACCATGTTCACATCTAAACACTTACATAACCCTCTTGTTTACTTGATCTGCTAGAAAAAGATTTGGACCTAAACTAGACATGCATGTCCATCCACTGCTTTGACAAAAAAAACTTTCAGTAGCTTCTGGACAGAAAACCCTTTAAAGTCTTTAATGAAACAAAGCAAAACCAAAAATTGGAAACAACACCATGAGGCAAATGAAGCTGAAGGAAGTGAGTATAAGTAAACATTCTCTATAGAAATCCAGTGTCTTACGGCTTCTCACCAAACAGTTTAGGGTTGAAAACCAAATATACTAAACACTTGTTAGATAAGCTGACGCTCTGATGTGGATGCATGAAGTTCATATCTTGACCATTTATGATCATTCAATACTTTCCGAAAAAAGGAGAGGAAACAACTACTGATGAAGTCTTAACTATGCAAAACTATTTAAATCAATTGTTTTAAGACTCTCCACTGAATATGTTACGGTTGATAACCAAATCAAATCAAACCCAGCTTTTTCCACATCCACTAGGGCCGTATACTCTAATCCATGCCTCCAAAAGCAGATTATTCTTAATGATAGGCCGGGGTTACACACCAATGCATCCAAATATCTATGCTATAGGCCCCCTCGCTAATATCTAAATAAACAGGATTATACTTAGAAGTAGGCCAGGGTTAAAAACCGAAAAGGATGTGTATATAAGCAACAACATAATTTTTAGCCATCATTCAGGTAAGCTGATGCTCCATTGTGAGATATAATGAAGCATACGATGATGTATAGCACAGCTTTAACTAGTAAAAATCTCAATGTAATGCTTTATCGACCAAGTAGCTACTGAGCAAAAATGCCCAAGCCAACCAACTACAAGCCAAGTCAAAGTAGACAACTCCATAGGCAAAGCCGAAAGCACTAATTAGCATATGTAAAGAGCTAACTTTTGCCGACCCCCCACCCTTTTGTAGTTCACTCCCTTCCATTGAGCTTTTTCTCTGTACCAACTGAATGAACTTTCATAATCGCCAATTCAAGAAAAGATTATGATCAAATAGAGATAAGAACATGTTTGGTAGAGTTCACTTTGCATTATACCCTACCCTCTTTACAGATAATAACCCATTAGGTACTGAAGCTGAACTTAACCAATCCTAAGTTCATGAGTGTCAAGTACAATTGCATACCAAGCTGCTTTTTTAGCAAGCAGAATGCATGTTCCATGTTCTATAGGTGAACACAACCAACCTGCCGCAGTTTTCCACTTCTGTTATCAACTACTCGCCTATCCCAAAAAATCAAGCATCGCACTTCCCTCGTTCCTAATTCAAGCCTCTGTATACACGTCCAGGAAGACAGCTCATCAATGGCTTATATAGTGTGAGAGGAAAAGGGATAGATGAGAGGGCAGTTGCTTTATGTAGTTTACCAAGAAGACAACTAAAACTAACAAAAAAGTAAATGGAGACAGACAAACACAAAAGTAAATGGAGACAGACAAGTACTAATATCAAAGTTGTTCTTTCTTAAGCTTTCCACTAAAACATGTCGAGAAGTGTACTTCTATTGATCAAACTCCACTCTGTTCATTCGAAAACATGACTCCCTTGCCTTCCCGGTCTCTAAATATCGAAATTCAATCATGTTAAAAAGGAGAAAAACCATAGTCCTTGTAGGTAAGAGCAGTCTTCCTCTATTATTTTTTTTTTTGAAACAAAAGAAAGAAACACACATAGGTGCCCACTTCAGGATTTGAACCATGGTCTATTGGGTGGTAGGCACACAGCACTACCATCATACTATTATGTGGGTTCTTTCCTCTATTGATATCATATAGAAACCAAGAAATGAGTGCCAAGAACATACCAAGAACAGTTTCAAATTAATTAAAAGAATGTATAACAGGATTCCCCTAGTCTAGCAGCTCAGTCCTCTCTCCGATTCTACTAGGAGCGATAGCAAGCCCCCTCTGCCTTACGTTTTGGCTCGCTTACCTCTGTTTGGTGATCTATCCACACAGTGCCTTTCACTTGCTCAGGTTAAGAGCTATAAGTGCATACCTTCCTTCATTTAACACTTAATAAACGCCAGATGGCCTCTTTGGTAAGCACAGTCCACTATTTCTTTATCACATTAGCAGGTTGAAGGCTAACTAGAGCTGGTTAAACTGTTAGACCAAATAATATCTGCTATGTTGGCAATCCTAACATGTGACAGGGAAACAAAAGATCCTTTCTTTCCAAAAACTGAAAAATACAAGTGAAGGTGATACTTCTGAAGGATACCATTGGCTGATGATAATATGACAAAATTATTTAAGGTGGCTTTTCGCGATCCAAGAGAAGAGGGCATGTGCATTGGACAAGGACGAAAGTCAGAACTCTCCGAATTAACTTATTCTCAAATAATTATGAAACTAATACACAAATATTAGTAATATGTAATACAGAGGAGCTTCAGCAGATCTTCGTGAGAACAAAGGTACCTCTGAAAGTTAAAGATAAAGCATTGTAAATTATCTGCCCAGCAATGCTGTTTTATAGATCGATGGGCACATCTTGAAGGAATGAAGATGCTGAGTTGATGTGTTGAAACATAAAAGTGACTTAAATGTGCATTTGTTTATCACAAAAAGGTAAAGCACTATCATAAAATAAAAATGGTAGAGATGCATTTAAGAAGTTTACAACTTCTTTGTGAAGGCTAACCAATATTCCAGTTTCATTCTCGTTCGGCTCTTGGAATCACATCCAGCAGTGGTTGGAACAGCTCAGATTTTCCGTGAAATCTATTTCAGTAGAGCGAATGATTTCGATGGCCCAAGATAGAGCACTCAATGATTCCGGGTGGCTTTCGTTTGACCAACTCTAGGAAAACTCCGAATACACACCATCATCATTTGTACAGACGGACTTTTCTGGTGCCAGATAAAAAGTCAAGGGGGAAACAACCCGGATCATACGCTAATGTCCCTAAGCAATCACTTAGGGAAAAAGAAACTAATCAAGCGATGACAACCACGAGGTGGGCTTGGAAGCAGCCATCCTTTGAAGAATGTGTCAACATGACAACGTAAATGGTGAACCTTTCAGGACGGATTGAAGAGATGGACACACCAAAAAATAAACACGACAGAAATTTCTTCTCTTGGTCCAAAAATAGGCATCGTCTAGGATAACTACATTCAGAGGCATCGAATTCACACAGGTATTATCAGAGATAATTCAGTCTGGAGGCATATAATCAGTGTGCCAGATTTCAAAGAACGTGGAAATATCTTGATCATTTTATTGATGCCAAAGAATAACAAACTGAAATGACTGGTCATCCAGATTTTCGTTCAAAATATGATTAGAGTACATTGCAATTATGAATGACATTGATTTCCCCTACTAGGTTTCCCGTAACATGCGTAAGACTGCAGAATATTTATTTATTTTCACATATGGAAAAAAACTTGATTTTCATTACAAAGTCATCATAAAAGATGCAACATTTTCCATGGAATAAAATAATTATTTTGTACATGGATTGAATCTTCTGTGTTCAATCGAATCTTGATGGATTCCTCAATCTAATCCAATCCCATCAATAGCCAGAATTGATCCAATCTGATTCAACAAATTACAGATCGGGTTTGGATTGAATTTCTAATGCTGGAGTTTCCTTTTTTTTCTAAACAACTTACTTCATGACTTAGTTGACTAAATGATATAGTTTCCTATTTTCCTTCCATGTTTTACCGGAAAAAGCACTAGATGGTCTGGTGATTGTACAGTGTGTCTATCACTTAAAAGATCAGGGTTCAAATCCCTCCCTTGTGGGGGTTGCGATAGGTAGTCGATAACCAGTATAAAAATTTTTTTGAAGCAGTATAAAAAATAGTCGAATCTTTCAACATGGATTTGAGCAAGAATCCATGTAGCCGACCCTACTTATAGTGGGAGAAAACTTTGGCATTTTATTTTACTGGAAAAAGGCTCTAGAACAAAGAAAAAGACAATTTTATTTTCACATGATAACATATTTAGCCTCACCTGTTACATTAAATTTACATGACCCATAAAATATCTATATTTATGCTTGTACCCACAACATCCATGGGTACCTTTATAGATAATAATCAAAGGACTAAAATAAAATGATATAATACAACTTTCAAAGTAGATGACATATATTTTGTCATTCATCATCAACCGCCCCTCTCTCTCTCTCCAATGACCCACATATCACCGCCTCCAGCCTTGTCATCCTCCTCTTGGAGCCCAATCGCCTCCTGATTGTAGGGACTATTGCTGCCTCTGCCATCATCGGGCAATCATTCTCTTGGGTCCTCGCTGACAGGGGCCAAGGGAGCATTGGTGGCTCTAATGCCCATGCGCATGGTGCCGGAGGACCTCCCAGAAAACATAATCTCCTACTTGAATGAGAGCATGTCTAATGTAAACCGCATCCTCTCACCCTTATCAACCTTTATGAATCTCAACACATCTGCCATGGACACTCACATATGATGAATTTCATGTGTGTCACTTCTGATACTAGTGAGGATCAAGTCTCTCTTGCTGAAGAAGAGGCCCTAAATCATTGCAAATACCGTGTCTAAACTCCAGAGATCGGATTGCCACCTCTGCAACTGTGGGGACCACGAATCCATCTTTCCCGTCTCGGGATCAGCAGCTCACGCAGCTCTCTACCTCCTCAAGAGCTTCTCTCCCACGACCCCTCCAACCCCCTCCCTACGGTCCTTGAGACTATCGAAGTTTATGCCCCCATTGAAGAGATCTAAAGCTATAGCCTCACAGGCTATTTTTTCCCCAAAATCACCATCATGCTTACGTCTCAATGTCTCTATTTAGAGGACCATGCAATCCATTCTAGTTACCAAACTAAACCAACTCACGGATAGGATGGGTTAACATATTTTATCTGATATTATGTTCACCCCTAAAGAGGCCATTACAACTAACCCAGAATCCTCATACAAAAATCATACATACACAGACATCGATCTGTATCAAATGAGAAAGAACAGTGGAATCTTAGCCAGGATGGAGTGCACCGACGCTAAATGCAAACAGAACTCTACTAAAATACTTTCTGATAAAAAGAGGACCTCGTAGAATGACAACATCCAAACAAAATATGATCAAACAACAAGACTTTATATACATCCTGGGAAAAGAAGTGCAACAAACAATGTTTTACTAGTATATATAAATTTTTAAAGAAACTATCTGAAAATGAAAGAGGGATTATAAAATGAAAAAAAATCTTCCAACGAAAATAATTCTTGCGAGGAAGTAGCCATCATAATCAATTAAAGCTTAGAGAACTTGCATTAACATAGATATCTAACATAATACCACAAACTTTTACACAAACATAAGTGTATCTTTGTCAACAATCAAAAGCATGCCTAAACAATTTTACCAAACAATATATTCTCATAGGAGTAACGAGATACAGAAGTAGCCTAAGTTCAGAGTCATTTTATTCATTCAAAAAATAAGAGAAAAAGCACCCATAAGCGTTCCTCGGTAGCTTTTTTCAATGGGAAGCCTGGAACAAATAGAACAATTAATTAATAACACAGCTGAAAGATGAAAATATATATTCTGATTTTGACGTTCATGGGAAGGAACATAAGAACATATTTGATTTACATCACTTAATGTGTTATATAAAGTTAGATGAGAAACTATGAATAGGCCGTTTCTGCTATATAAGCAGAAAACATGGTACATGAAGGAATGTACTGAGAATGCAAATGTAGGTCTCCATCTAATTATTTATAATGTACTAAGCCTTCTCCCACTATAAGTAGAGTTGGCTACATGGATTCTTGCTCAAATCCATGTTGAAAGATTCAACTATTTTTTATGCTGGCCATCGACCACCTAACGCAACCCCTGCACGAGTGGGATTTGAACCCTGGTCTTTTGTGTGGTAGACACACTGTACTACCACTAGACCATTAAGTGGATTTGAACCCTGGTCTCCATCTAATTATTTATAAATAATAAATCAACAAATGCAATCAACTGTATAGCTTACAATGCCAGCAGCAGCAAGTGAGATTCGAAATATGATAGTAGCCAATAAACAAATGTATTGGGAATAAGTGAATGTAGATAATTTGCATAACCCCACCCACATGATGTCCAAATCGCTATTTTGTCTTTGTATGCTTAGTTTTTAATACAGTTGTCTGATTAAACATTGAATTAACAAATAAAGGAGAAAGATTTCGCAGTCCTCGTAAGGTTTGTAAATCCAGAATGGTGCCAGCCAATGCCATGTGGAGTGACTATGTCAATTACTTCAGAATGATTGTTAAGTTCATTTAATTTGGAGCATTATTACTTTGACACTGAACGAAATTGACATTAATTAAAACACAAATAGTAATAATGCCAAGTTAACTCTTGAGGTTAGTACCTCATTTGCATGTTCGTCTCCATGACCATGAGAATGATCACCATGCCCCTCCCATGGATGACGCCATCCCTGTAAAAAAATAATCAATAAAAGAAAATTGAATTGACATAAAAAGCACCAGATGCCTACCAAAATTACTGGACCATCTTGCTTAGCCCTGTAGAAAACCCAAAACCTGAAAAAGCAGAATAAAGATATACTAACTTAAGGTGACACGAGCGTAAAGATGAATAATATGCCTACATTAAGAAAACACAATGATCTTCAATGAGAAAGTAATTTACATTTTACAACAGGTAAGTTTCAAGTAATTAATCAAGGTAACGTATCTTATCACCGTTTATAACCATAAAAACAAAGAAAATCATCTTTTATACGTTCAAATTCATCCACCTAAATAACATATCTTTTTATAAGATCAAAATAACATATTTGTCTATAATTTCGAACAAAAAATGAAGTGTCGAAAGACCATCTTCAAAACAAATAAACTCATAAACAATAAAATGGTACGTTGAGGAGAGAATGAATTGTTGTGTTTATTCCATGAGTCCAAAGTTTCTTATATAGAGAGAAACCTTAGAGAGTAAAAAGGGAGAATTACATATATTTACAGGACTCAAATAAAATAGAAATACAATAACTCTAACACACCCATTCAAGTTCGAGCATATCTATATATCATGCCCAACTTGGAAATCAAACACGAGAGATATTTCTTCCATAGTACCTTTGTGAAGATGTCTGCAAGAGACCCTGACTCCGATAGCGGTTATATATGGGTCATTTGGCTTGCCCGTAATGATGTGTTCTTCTCTCGCATGTGTTTTTACTGTGAGAATGTATGTTATCACTACAAGCAACTACTTGAATCTTGGCTTTTGTAATTTGTTCTGCTTATTTTTAGTTAATTAATATATTGGGGTGGGCACCAATGCGTATTTCTCCCTTTCTTTTGCGTCAAAAAAAGTTGAAGCTTAGTGAAGATATGTGGAGTAGTGATCCTTCCTCCTCATACCGTACCACGAATGAAGTGGCTGCCACCCTCAATGTGTTTGATCCGCTCATGAAATACAAGATTGGTGGCGATGTACGTAGCAGACTTGTTGTCACAATATAAAGGTACGGGAGTATCGACTGAAAGTCCAAGTTCCAGTAAAAAGTAGACAAGCCATGTGATCTTGCAAGTGGCTTGGACATTGCCCAGTATTCTATCTCTGTACTCGATCTACAGACCACCATCTGCTTCTTACTTTGCTAAGTAACCAGGTTGCCCCAACAAGCATCATGTAGCCTGTAGTGGATAGACAGTCCTTATGCGAACTGGCATAGTCAGCATACATATAGGCGGGAACATCATTGTGACCATTAACCCCATAGAAAAGAGTCCATGGCTGGGAGATTCCTTCAAATGTCGAAGAATCAGAAAAAAATCCTGCCAATGATTGTAAATGGGTCTCACCATGTGTTGGTTGGCTCTGCTCACAGCATATGATATATATGGCCTAGTAACAGTGAGAGTAGAAAAGTTTACCCCCTACGCTTCCATATCATATAGTGTCCTCAAACATAGGATCGGTAGATGTGGAATGTCTCCTCACCTCTACAAGGATGCCAGATGGCTCGCATCCAAGTAGTCCAGCCTCAGTAAGAATGCCTAGGCAATACTTCCTCTGTAAGAGACGGAGTCCCTTTGTAATGCATATCACCTCAATGCCAAGAAAGTAAAGGAGCTGGCCAAGATCCTTCGTGACAAAGACCTTCTGGAGGAAGGTCTTGGTCTTCGAAATATCAGTTTCATTGTCTCCATTGACAACCATATCATCAACATAGACAGCGAATATAACGGTGCCACTAAACCGTTGTCTGACGAAGACGGAATACTCAGATGTCGTCTTTTGAGAGTCAGAAGTGCTGACCTCAGTGGTAAGTCTATCAAGCCATGCACAAGGGCTTTTCTTCAAGACATAGATGACCTTACATAGTCGACATACACACTCCCCCTCAACTACGTAACTCGACGGCTGCATCATATAAACATCCTCCTCGAGATCACCATAGAGAAAGGCATTCTTCACATTAAGTTGAAAGATGGGTCAAGCTTTATTAGCATTAACAGAAAAAATGATGTGTATGAACCACATTATGGCAACTAAAGAGAATGTCTCAAAGTAATCAACCCTGAAAGGCACAAGATTCCACGTGCCTCGAGAGGTAAGGGCATCCATCTCGTTATCCATGGCTTATCGCCCACCATGGTCCTGCAGTGCACTATGATGATCATTGAGAACAAAAGTGACCATCAGGGCATTTGCAAACCTTTTGTAACAGCTAGATAAGACATCAATAGAACTAAAATGTGATATAGGGTGAAAAATACATTGCCTTTTTTGTATACGAAGAGACATATGAAGCTCGTCAGGCACATACAGAGCAACATTGGTAGGAGCACTGGAAGAGAGCATATCATCCTGCAAAAAACAAATATGCAAAGGTACAGAAGCAGGTGCAATAGTGTACGTATGTTCATAGACGATCAATGGAGGTGTTAAATCCAATGGGATGTCACCCACAGTCTGTGTAAAGAAGCTAAGCTGCTCAAATAAAATGACATCTGTGTAAATATAGTGTCGACGCCCAACAACATTATAGCATAGATAACCTTTCTAATCGTGAAAGTACCCAAGAAAGATGCACTTGATGGCCCTAGGAGACAACTTGTCAGCAACATGGAAGTTGTGAACAAACGCAATGCATCCAAAAATCCTCAATAGTAAAAGGAAAAGGAGACTCATTACAGTATTGTAGAGAGAAAGGAATGCCCCCCTTAGGATAGAAGATGAGACCATATTTATGAGATGAACAATAGTAAGGATGGCATCCACCAATAGTACTTGAGAACATTCATTTGAGTAAGGACAGACCTCGTAATATCAAGAAGTCTAAATTTCCTATCTGCTACCCTATTTTGCTAAGAGATATACGGACATGATGTTTGATGAACAATCTCATGGGAGGCAAAGAAAGACATCAAGTCTTATTAGGTGAACTCGAGAGCATTATCAATTCCAATAATTTGAACACATGCAGAGAGAGAAGTTATGACATATTCAAAGAATTTATTGACAACCTTATTAATCTCTGAACATTCCTTTATTAGATAAATTTGAGAGGATCTACTATAATCATCCACAAAGATAATAAAATACTTATGACTACTGAAAGTTCATATCGGACAAGGTCCGCAAATATCACGATGAACTAATAAAGAAATGGTACGATGCGACTCAGTACAAACAAGAAAATAAGCTTGATGATGTTTCTCGACCTCACACGCCTCGCACAGAAAGGGCTTCAGGGTAGAGAGTTCATGTAACATCATGGAAAGAGCCTTAGCAGAAATATGTCCAAGCCGTAGATGTCATAGGAACGGGTCTTCAAAGATGGACACAACGCCAACAAACTTAGAATCCGAAAGTATGTCAAGATACTAGAGGATATTCTTCTCATGCCATCTACCAAAAATCCATCTCGTCAGAATATCCTGAAAATAGCAACAGAGTTCATCAAATATCACAAATAATTAAGCTCAATACAAATCTTATCAACAGAAATAAGTTGAGAGGGAAATCAGGAATACAGTGAACCCCGGACAGTCGAAGCCTGGAGGAGAATTCCATGGTTCTGACAGTAGTAACATGCGAGTGATCCATATTGGTGATTCAAACCGACTTCACTGATGAAGAGGGTTTAAAGAAGGTTAGTAGACTACCTTCTTCTGTTTGATGAGTAGAGGCTCTAGAGTCAATGATACAAGTAGGAGCAGTAGTGGTTGCAGAGTTGGCTATTGTATACCAGAAGTGGTTGCCAAAGTAGCAGCAAGGTTCGAAATTTCGATTTCGATCTCGTTTCGGTAAGTTGTAATACCGAAATTTCGCCGAAATTTTGGGAAATTTCGACGATTTCGGTGGAAAAGTCGGAAAAGGCTCAAAATCCGATTTTTTTGCTAATTTTATTGAAAATTTCGATATTCCAAGTTATTAGAACAATAAATAACATACAAATACACAATTATTTCACACATATTGGTCATCTATACCCTTTATATAGACATATCGATCATATCGGCCATATCGGTGGTTATATTGTTGGAACCCAAGCAACATGTCTCGATCGATATGGGGTCGAAATGACCCATATTTTATCCATAACATTGCAATTGAGGATCTCCACCCCTCTATACAACCTATCTCGACCAAAATCTCATAAGACAGTTAATATATAAAAGTTGAAACCATGGTTGTAACATTGTTAATACATAATAAGAAAGAGTAATAGTCTAGTCTTACAAATACAATACAAGTTACAACAAGTGAAAATTATTAAGAACATGCATATTTCTGATAAATGCAATAAAAGATTAAAGATTAAAATATAGTACCTGCCCTGGTGACATGTTTTGTTCAGAACCAAGAGTTCCGTGGTGGATCTGAATGTCCCCCCCTTCCTTGCTATCTCTCATAGCGCATCGCAGATTCTATGAACTCGCAGTAGTTCTCCCATGTCATGTACGAGTACATGGCCTTGTAATCCATGACATACTGCATGTATTGGTGGTCATCGATGCCTATGAGCATCTCGAGTCGAGGATAAGCAGCACTGGATCCGGTATCACGAGTGGCACGACGAGGCCGCGAACTACTGCCCTGAGATTCTCGGGACGACGACGACGGAGTAGGAGAAAATCTCTGCGGAGGAGGAGGAGGAACTGGCGTGTAGTACTCAGGGAAGAAACCGTAGCTGTCACCCCCAAAGAAACTGCCCTGGCTCTGCTCAGGTTGGCTACTTTGGTAGTTGTCTCCGCTACTGTATCCCCCATATCCACTGTAACCATATGAATATGCTGGAGGTGCGTACTAAGGAGGAGGAGGAGGTCCTGGAGGAGGAGCTTGAAAATATTCCGGGAAGACGCCAAATGATCTCTCATCGTGCGACGATCCATATCCGCCTAAAGGACATTGTGCTCCTCCGCGATATGGGATGTCAATATCCATGAAGCTCAAAGAACCTACAGATGATGTCAAATCTTCCATGTAGCTGTCGGTTGGACGATGGCCTCGACCGTACTCGTAATCCGTAGGCCCTGGACTCGGACTTAGAACAAATTGTCCGTGTGTGTTCCGTTGTCTCTCCATATATTCACATCCTGCTTGTAGGTCTTCCTCAAGTCTGGTAGCTTGTGGTCCACGACCACTCCCTCCTGACCCACCTGAGTTTGACTCCCCACCACCACCAGGTCCAGCACGACCAACATCGTCATCATCATCATCTCCACTGTCATCCTTTGACTTTGACTTGGATTTGGAGCTACTCGAAAGAATTTCATCAACAGTTGCATCAATCTTGCCCTCCAACCCTCCAACAGGGTCTGTAATCCGCCCGAATCTTACCAAAAAGTCACCAACGTCTCCTCCCATTTGCTGGCTTATGTTCTCATTCAGTCTTCCACCTGGCTGATCGAGAACTGGGGCACCATTGGAATCCATCCACCTTTGGAGAACGTCCTCATCAGCATCGTCATCGTGCATCTTGAAAATGTATGCAAGATCAATAGGGTCCGTATAGTCATCTTTGTCATGTCCCTCCGTTGCATGCTTCAATTTCAGCCTCAAGTTGTAATGCACGAAGACAAGGTCATTGAGCTTCTTTTCTCCCAACCTGTTCCTTCTCTTCGAATGTATCAAATTGAACGTGCTCCAGTTCCTCTCACAACCGCCAGCAGATGCGGTTTGAGACAACACTTTCACTGCCACACTTCGAAGGTTGGGAGCTTCCATCCCGTATAACATCCACCATTCGGCTGCAAAAAAAGAAAAAGACATAAATCATAAGTACAAATAAATGAACACACAAGTAATGGTTTTATTTGCCTCCGTCCCTACCAGGAAGAGTATTGCCACGACCGTTGACCGCAGTAATCCGACGGGAACCCAACGCATCTCGGTAATACTTAACCTGCACAACGCACAAATAGGTTCAACCCAAATATCTTGTGACTCCAAATTTAGGAAGAAATTGAGGATAGTACATTAGTACCTCATTCATGCACATGATCTGTAACTTCTCGTCCTTGACGAGCTTCTCCACCACAATCTGTACGGCTGATAGAAGGTCACCATTTGTACCAAGTCCATTCTTGTAGTGGTACTTAGGATTGAAGTAGTAAGCTGCACAGAAAGTAATAAGCTTATTTATGATGTCCAACAACCAACTATAGAAATTTAATAATTGACAAAAAAACCATTTTTACATAATACATATCGGCCTTGTGAAGAGGATGTGAGAGCATCTTGGACCATCGCTCGTCTATGATGTCCAACCATGCTTTCGATCCCTTCCCAACCGCTTCTCTGACCTTCTCTCTCATGCAGCGCATTGCCTCGTAGATTACTCCCATGGTGGGCTTCTTGTCGCCATCCACGATCCGCAATGCAGATACAACTGGATCCATGATCCTCGTGACCCGAGTCACGTCATCCCAAAAGGAGATATCATTGATCAATATCTCCATCTTCCGTCCTCCTTCAGTCCGAGCTTCAGGTATCTCGGATCACTCACCCTGGCAACACATGGTTTTCAAACCCGTCTTATGTTGCTTGAGGCTTTGCAACGCTATAAAATTGGTTGCAAACGTGTGATGCCAGGCCTCACCAACTCTCCATTGCACATCCGCCTCATTAGTGCCAACACTTTGCTGTGGTTGTAGATGAATGTGGTAATCATTCGTGTTTTCTCCACCACCCTTGAGACGAGCTTCCTCTTGTTGAAATCCTTAAGGATCAAGTCAATGCAATGCGCAGCACACGGTGTCCAGAAAATTCCGTAGCTGCTGGACTTCATAATTGTTTCACCAGCCTTCTTGAAGTTGCTGCCATTATCTATCACAATTTGCACAATGTGCTCTTTCCCAACCTCCTTTATAACGTCCTTCATCAACTTCAGAAGGTACATGTGGTCCTTCACATGCTCAGATGCATCAACAGATTTCAAGAAAATTGTCTTCCCATCGCAGTAAACAAGGAAGTTGATGATCTGTTTCCTTGTGTAGCTCGTCCACCCATCGCACATAAATGTCACCCCAAACTCTAACCAACTCCTCCTCAACTCGGCGATTGTACTCATTCATCTCCTCTTTCTCCATCCCCAGATATTTGTTCATGATCTCGTAGAATGTAGGAGCATTCACTCCCGTTCCCGCTGCAGCGATCTCATCAATGGCATGCTGCAAGAATGGCCCACCTGCAATGTTGGCAGGAATGCTCTCCCCAAAGAAGAGCTTGTTGATGGCTTTTCCCACCCTTTCTCGTGCATTGGTGAACATTCCCTTCACTGTTTTCTATCTCGGATCCTTGCTTGCCTTATATTGCATGGATCCGCTCCTCATCAAGAAGGGCTCAATTCCCTTCCCCTTGTGTTTCTTGGTGGGTGGTGGTACTGGTGCGCCTCCAGAACCACTCCCACCTACACCATAGAAGTCGCCCCGTGCACCACCGAGTTCTCTCCTCTCGAACTCGCTCCTCAATGATTCTTGTGTAGCCCTTCTGTATGCCCTCCTCTCTGATGCAGTCTGAATGTCGGCGGGGTACACAAAATCATCGTCGTTTGAATCAGAAATGACGTTGAATTCTTTCTCGAACATGAACTCCTTCATTTGTTCTTCCCTTCTTACTCTCTCCGTCTCCTTTTCCTTCTTTCCGTCCAAGCTCGCCTTGACCTTGTCCCTCACATCTTTGGGACAACGCGTGCACTTGGCAACATTCTTGTTGTTGCCAACAAGATGTTGCTTCATCCTTGTGATCACACCTCATCCCACAGAAATTGCATTGCGGCTTCGCCTTATTTCCATCAAGAGCGGACGCATACCTCCAGCCAATGTCCCCACTGAATTCTTCCATCTGATCATCAGAACTGTCAGATCCAGAACCGGAACCAGAATGTGCCATGATGAATATGCAAATTAAGAACCGGAACCGAAACCAGAATGTGGCAGAATGTGCCATGGTGAATATGAACGTCGAAATCTGCGAGGAAAATCAAGAACAAACATTAAGTTCGCATACAATGCAACTGCTTATGAATAAGCAAATTATTTTATTTTTTTAATTTCGGAATTATTATATATTTAATTTTTCTAACACCTACTTTACCGATTTACAGAAAAAGGACCTTGGATCTATACATTACGATCTTAGATCTACAAATTAGGGGACCATTTTCAAGAAAGACTACGTAATTGACACAAAATATGAACAAAAACGTAAATATTTAACAAATGATTTTCGGATTTTCTATATTTTTAAATTTTATTAATCCAAAAAAATTTCCTGACTATGATTTCTACTTCCAAAACTCAAGATCCGAATATATAATACCACAACTCAATATCGTTCCACATTAAACCTCAAAAGCCCCAATTTCCTCTAACGTAGATCCAAGAAAATGTTCTCCAACAATGTCTTACTTCATGTTAACTTCAGATCTGCGATACAATCATCATAGCTAGCACTATTGTGCAAAAAAAACACAAAAGCCCCAATTTTCTTCTCCAAATTTATACCTAATTTTGGGGAAATCTCTCAAATTAAACACCATGGCAAGCTATATCAACATCCTAACAGTGAAATCCCTAAAAAAATAATGAATTCGAAGAAGATTTATCATAATTTGGCTTACCTCAAAGGATGAAGGTCTTGGAAAATGAAGGAGCAGCCTCTGCACGAAGTCGGGCGAAATGGAGATGTTTCCGCCGATATTTCGGTATATTTCGGCTTTCCCTGAATTTTTTATTCAAAGATTCCATATGTCGGCCGAGATATCGAGACGAGCCGAGATATCGGCGATATCTCGCGATATTTCGGCCGAAACCCTGGAAATCGATATACAGTGTAGTTTCGAGACCCGATAACCATCGAAACTGAAATTTCGTCAAAATTTCGGCGAAATTTCACAAAATTTCAGTCCATGAGTAGCAGTACTAGTCTCACCAGTAGGAGCGGGCCTAGGGGTCTGAAGGATCTGCATCATGAGAAGTATCAGCAGCATTGAGTTGGATTGTTTATCCACTGGAATCGTAGGCATTCTCATAGGCACAATTAGTTAGATTAAGAGGTAATCCAAACTTCTGTTGGCATCATTCCTACGGATGATTCTAGTGAGTAGCAAGCACAGTGAATGCATTGTGGGAACTTAGCAGCAGTAGTATCTCGTCCACGACCACGGCCCAAGTCACGTCCATGGCCAAAGTCATGTCCACAACCGCAACCAAAGTCATGGCCACGACCTCCTCGGAAGTCATGTCGTCGTCCTCTCCCAAATGATGCTAAGTGAGCAGAGTTCTCCGCGAGAGGTAAAGTAGAAGGTTGTGCAGCAGATGTCTCCAGCTCTTCGAGACATCCAAATATGATCTTCATCGATGACAGAGTATCGGATATAAAAATTGTTTTTTCAATGCTTGATATATAGGATGCAGCTCGTCAAGAAAGTGATACACTACCATCTGAATGCTCATATACACGTTTAATACAACAAGAAGGTTGAAAGATCGCAAACTCCTCATGCAGGCTAGTGAGATGCATGCATAGAAGGCCATATCGCGATATATCAATAATATATCGCCGAGAGGAAGGGTATATCGATATCATGGTGCATATCTATTTACCAAGATATATGCGATATATGACCGATATATCGACGATATGTCACCATATTGGCCCATATCGGTCAAAAATGACTGGGTTCAATACAAAAAATCCTGTACAACGACCGATATTGTCAAAATTTCGCCAATATCTATATATTGATGAATAATATCCTCGTAAGCTTGATTTCGCTACTTATTTTGCTACTCCTAGTATTAAAATACATCATGTTTTATATATTTTGTTTCGAGTCGGGTATGGTGCGACAAGGGGGTGCATACAGTAGTTCTCCAACTAGAGGATGTCCAATTGATTTTAATTCATCTTCTTTCCGTTTCGAAAATATTATTATGAATTACGTCTCTTTTTAAAAAAATGCTATTATGCTCTTTATTTATTTGGTTCAAAAATAGCTCAAACATTTTGTTTATACATAATATATGATGCAATATAAGTTTTGGATGAATTCCATTTCCAATATCTATAATTCAACAATCAACATTAACAATGGTATGTTCAAAATGATAGATATGTGCAATATAAGGGTCATAGATGTGTGATATAAGTGTACACTTGTAAGTTATTTAGTGTTATAAGAACTTGGATGGACTGCATTTCCAATAACCAGAAGTTGGCAATCAACCGTAACAACGATATGTTCGATATGACCGATATATGTGATATAAGGGTCATAGATGTTGATATATGAGATCGACGATCAATATGTGTGGTCTAAGAGTATATTTGTAAGTTACTTAGTGTTCTAAGAACTTGGACGAACTACATTTCCAATATCTATAGGTCAACAATTAACAAAACCAGCGATATGTTCGATATGACCGATATGTACGATATAAGGGCCATAGATGATTGATATGTGTGACCTAAGAGTATATTTGTAAGTTAGTTAGTGTTCTAAGAAGTAAGAACTTGAACATACTCGATTTCAAATATCTTTAAGTCAGGAATCAACATTAACATCAATATGTTCGAAATGATCTGTATAGGCGATATATGGGGTATAAATGACTGATATGTGTGATATAAGTGTGTATTTATAGATTATTTATTGTTTTAATATCTTAGATGATCTTAATTTTTGAAAAAACGACAAAAAGTTACCATTTCTGAGTCATTTCAGACATTTCCACCGATATCGTAGATATATCAGCGATATATCCTTTTTTCAGGCAAATCGATATGACATCGATGTTGATATGGCCTTTAATGGATGCATGTAGTACTCGACTTGGGTAGTCACCTTGAGATGCAGATCAGATCTGCCTATAGATGACATCGATGTAGACTTATTCGACTTCTGATAGTAGGTCTACTCAAGATCATCCCACATCTCCTTGACTGTGTCTTTGAAAAGAAGGTTTGATGAAATATGTGCTTCAACACAGTTGTAGTCATCTATGTGATGACATGTTAGCAAGGTTTAAAAAAGCGTGAGGCGGCCTCAATCATTTTCCCGAAATGTAAGGCGAGGTGTAAGCCTCGAGGCGTAAGCCTCGAGGCGTAAGCCTCAATTTTTTGGAAATAATTGAAATTAAGCAAAATACATTAAATCAATATATATATATAAATAATATTAAATTTTCTCAAAATATATTCAAAAATAATTTCACACTAGTAAAAGATACAACACATAAGCGACGAAAGCATTGAAGTTCTAAAAAACTAATATTAGGCATGTGATCGCTTCTGTTATTAACAACAAAACGTAATAGTTATTTTACTCCTTGTGTTTCTTTTCAACCGTGCTTCTTGGTATATGTGATAACTATTTTAAGAACAACCAAATAACAACATCAAGTTGCAAACTTGCAACTAGTATAAAAATTTTATTACAGTTCAAACACGTTACATAATCGTGCATTGTATGCAATAGAACTAGTATGTGTGGATGCGATATGTTAAATTCAGCATGATGTATACAAGATCATCGTTTGCTTCACTTGTTTCAAGCAATCCCTTCTCTTTGTATGGACTTTTATTTATAGAAAAATGCAAAGTTTAACATGGAAACAAAAACACTAGAATAAAAATATATAATGTTTAGTGCAAAACAAGATCATGTGCAAAGTATGTGCAAAGTACATAACCCAAAAGTTAAAAAAAAGCCTTGCGCTTGAGGCTTACGCCTCCGCCTCGCCTCGACCCCCTCATCAACTTATACGCCTCACAGTACGCAGAGGCTTACACCTCGGAACTTCTGGGTGAGGCTTAAGCCTCAAGGTGTTTTTTGTCGAAAAATGTCTCGAGGTGCGATTTTTAAAACAATGCATGTAAGTTGTCTACGAGCCAGATATCATAGTCTTTGTCTGTTTCTAGATGAACTTTAGTCAAAATCATGGTTCAAAAAAATGCGCCTCGAAGCGAGGCGGCCTAAAACCACCCCAGAACGACCGCCTCAGGGTCCTCTGAGAGGCGAACGCCTCAGTTGGTCGAGGCGGTCGAGGCGGAGGCGGTCCCTGAGGCATTTTTTTATTTTCAAATTATTTTTTGTGTTAATCATTTATCCTATTAGTAATTTCATATGTTTATAAAAGTCTAGTTGTTTATGATATAAATGTACAAGATGAATGCTTAAATTTGGCCACTTTCATGTTCATATTTACCATTAAACATGTCCAATTATGTCAAAAACTCTTAAGTTATACCCTTAAACATACAAATCCGCCAATATCATTTAAAGCATTACTTGTAAACTTAATTTTAAGGAGTTGTTACACAATAAGCTATGCAATATGCCGAAAAGGACAAACAAGATAGAATTCAAGGGGAGGTCATGTACTATTCTCATACAAACATATTCATATATCCGAATAGAAATAAAATCTTTAATAAAAAATTTCGCTGGGGGCGCTGCCCCCACACCCCCGCAGGGGGGAGCGCACCTGCTCCCCCCTAGACCCCCACCCCCAGGCTCGCTGACCGGGCAACGAGACCACTGTCTTGTTGGGGCATGTTATGGCAGGAGGGGTGCATACACTGGTTCTTCAACTTGGGTTAGATAGTTAGAATTCTGATGAATACTAACAGATACATTCTCATACATGTGTATATCTTTCTTTCGGTGTTTTTATCTTTATAATTTTATTATATCTTCTAGTGATATATATCATATGTTAGTTAAAATATATAATTTCATTTAATATATATTTATTGTAGTTTTATAGATATTTGTCCTTATAAACGGAGGCTTACGTCTCGACCGCCTCGAGGCTACGCCTCGCCTCGATTCTAGGGAAAACGCCTCGTTCCCTTTTTAGTTTTTTCAAACCTTGGTCAAAATATAGAGTTTCTGCAGGCCACCAATTAAAAGAATGAGACCAGAGCACGAAGTTTATGAGCCTTTAAGTTTTATAGAAGTGACGTTTACCATCATTGATGACGGAGTGTACACGGACTGTGTCTCAGTAGGAAGAGATGTCATGGTGGTTGGATAGAAAGATTAAGTGTTGATGCAGCATGATAACAACTTTTGTGCACATTTATTTAATTTATTTTATTTATCATTTGTTTTGTTTATTTTACTTATTTAATTCCCATGTAAAAGGCTCATTATAAAAGGTCTCTTTTTATCTTTTCCCTTTGATTTCTTCTTTCCCTAATTTTAGGGATTTGTTGCTTCTTTCGAGGGGGAGTAGCCTCTATAAAGGGCTCCCTTTGTATTAGGGTTTTTAAGTTGAATTGAGTAATTTTTCCAACCCTAATCCTCCCTCTCTCGGATCTCTCTCTCCTCCCAACCCCGCCGCCTTCTCACCCTCTCCCTCTCTCGAAACCCTCCCCTCTTCCCCGAGTTCCTTCTTCGCACGTGCCCTCAACCCACCGCCTTCTCCTCCTTTCTTCCCCGAGCTTCTCTGCGACCTCTCCTGTCGCCGCCTCCCTTCCCACCGATCACCCCCGCGCCAGCTCTCTATCCCCCAGCGCCGCCTCGCCCTGCGCCTTCCCCAACCACTACCACTCCCCGATCCCGCCGCCCAGCCACCCGCACCTCCCGCGCCCAGGCCCTGCGATCCCACCACCCCGTGACGCCGCCTCCTCCTCGCCCATCTTCCCCTCCCTCCTCCGCCACCATAGCGCCGCCTGCACCATCAAGCACCCTCCCCTTCTCTCCCACTCCCGCGCCGCTATCATTTCCTGCACTCTGTGGTTGTACCCTACCCTCCACGTCACAGTACTGCAGGCTCCGCCAGTCGAAGTCCCAGGCTTTCCCGCCGCCTGGATCCTGGTCAAGATCCTCTCAAGCCATGGCAAGCATCCGTACACCAACGTCCGTTGCCGACCAGATCTGAAGCGCGCCAACGAACCCTTGTTGGTTGTGGTATGAGCGCCCGTTATCATATTCTACCGCATAAATATTAGTCTGTGGATTGTGGTATTGTTGATTTGGTTTGGTGAATCGTTGAGACCCCTAGTCATTGCAATATTGTGATAATTTTTATAAGAACTTTTGACTCATCCGTTTGCCCTAAATTTGTGAATAGAAATCGGTGCTAAAACGCGAGTAACCTGACATTTCTTGTTGCTGAAATTTGCTTATCGTTCATCAATCTACTTCTGACGGACATGTTAGCGAGTATCATTCACAGGAAAGTGAAGAAAAAGGACCCAGAGAATACACCCCTTTCATCCCCAAGACTCCAGATCCATACACCTTTAGCTATACTCCACAAACTAATGGTGAACATCAATTCCAACCACGAAATGGACCCAAGTCGGACGATGGATGGGATCAAGGTATCCGTCTCGATGTCCCAGAATTTGACGGAGGACGAGATCCTGACGTCTTTTTGGACTGGCTCCAAGCCGTCGAACACTTCTTTGTGTGGAAGTCCATGCCTAGCGAACGTAAGGTCCAATTCGTCACTATAAAATTAAAAGGACATGCACTGCTATGGTGGGACCGTTTGCAGTCTGAACGCAAACGAAAGGAAAAAAGTAAAATCCGCAGCTGGAGCAAAATGAAAACTAAATTGAAGACCAAATTTGTGCCTGAAGATTACAGATGCGATCTGTATGCACGACTGCAATCATGGAGGCAAGGTACTATGAGTGTGAAGGAATACACCGAAGGGTTCCAATCCTTAGTCCATCGCAACCGCTTGCAGGAGACTCCTATTCAGGAAGTCACCCGCTACATGCAAGGCCTCCGTCAAATCATCCAGGATGAACTCTACCTCCACAACTGCCGTGATGTCGACGAAGCCTACAAACAGGCTGAACGGGCTGAGATCAAGCTTGCTAAAGTCCAGACGAGGAGGATACCTTTTCTGTGAACTCCGCTCCTCGCAACAGTACCCCGATGACATCCTCCAAACCGATAGGTTCCTCATCAATTGTGGCGGGTAAAACCCAAACCAAATCATCAACTCATGCCGTCGTCTGACCCCCTACTGGAAATCCCGGCCAAGGCATCTTGGGAAGCCGACCTATGGTAGGACCAGATACCTGCTTCCGATGCTATCAAAAGGGTTATCGAGCAGCCGAGTGCCCAAACCCTAAGGCTAGACTCGTCCATCTATGCACCACCGACGACCCCGAATACCCCGACCCTGACCAGCAGGAATCCCCTGAAGAGGATCCGACTGCGCTGACTGCTGACACCATGGGAGCTGATGACTATGAACCTCTAGGAGTGGATGGAGACGAATCCGGTCCGTTCCTGCTAATTGAACACGAAAAATTTATTGCTCCCGACAGCGCACCCACAAATATTCTGCTCACCCCCGCTGTCCATGATGCTGATAGCTGGCTGCGACGCAGCATCTTCCGAACCACATGCACCTCAGGAGGACGACGCTGTTCACTGATCATTGATGGAGGAAGCGTTGAGAACTTCGTTTCACAAGAAATGGTAGATAAGTTGGGTCTGCCAAGGCAACCACTCGAGAAACCGTACAGCGTGGCATGGTTTCGAGGAGGTACCCAAATCCCGATCCACCGTCAAAGCCTCGTTAACTTCTCCTCGGTCCTTCATATAAGGATGAGGTGTGGAGCCATGTAGCCCCTATGGATGTCTGTCACATACTTCTAGGGAGACCGTGGCAGTTCGATCGAGACACTGAACACCGAGGAAAACGGAACACTTACACCTTTCTCATAGACAAAGTGCGTGTAACCCTCAGACCACAACGTGAAGCCCTTAGCCCTCGCCAAGTGGCTACACTTCGAGCTGCGACCGCCCAAACTGGTAACAAAACCCCATCAGCAAAGTCTGCGATCACGGACTCCGTGTTGTTGATGGAAGCCCAAACTTTCCAACGTGAAATCCAGGAGAGCTCCACCATCTATGCATTAATGGGACGTGAAGTGGACAACCAAGAGACAACTCCACCTGAGGTCCCGCCTGAGATAAAGCCCATCATCCAAGAGTTCGCTGACATCATGCCTGAAGAGTTGCCTGAAGGACTACCCCCGTTGCGAGATATTCAACATCACATTGATCTAGTCCCTGGAGCCAGCCTACCCCACTTACCCCACTACCGAATGAGCCCAAGTGAGCATGAAGAGATGAACCGGCAGGTTACTGATCTGCTGCGACGTGGGTATGTTCGAGAGAGTATGAGCCCCGTGGCGGTTCCTGCTCTGCTTACCCCGAAGAAAGATGGCACATGGAGAATGTGCGTGGACAGTCGAGCTATCAACAAGATAACGATCAAATATCGTTTTCCCATTCCACGCCTAAATGATATGCTTGATATGTTATCAGGTGCCAAACTGTTCTCCAAAATGGATCTCCGCAGCGGCTACCATCAAATTCGCCTCCGACCTGGAGACGAGTGGAAGACCGCTTTTAAAACCAAAGAGGGCATGTATGAATGGACGGTCATGCCCTTCGGCTTGTCGAATGCCCCAAGCACCTTCATGCGAACCATGAATCATGCGACCCTTCATTGGCAAATTTGTGGTTGTGTATTTCAATGATATCCTGATCTACAGCTTGACTAAAGAAGACCATTTGTCTCACCTTCAGCAAGTCCTGGAAATCCTGAGAGCCCAAAAACTGTATGTTCACCTTAAGAAATGCTCCTTCATGTCTGACACAGTCCTCTTCCTGGGGTACATTGTCACCGTTGATGGACTTAAGGTTGACCCCTAAAATCCAGGCCATTCAGAGCTGGCCCGTACCCAAAACCCTCACTGAAATTCGCAGCTTTCTGAGGCTAGCTTCTTTCTACCGACATTACATTCGGAACTTTAGCTCTTGTGCAGCACCGTTGGTAAATTGCACGCGTAAAGGCGCACCCGCTTGGACGCTTGAAGCAGAGACGAGCTTTCAAAATCTAAAACATCAATTGACACATGCTCCTGTTTTGGCACTCCCTGACTTCACCAAGGTTTTTGTTGTCGATTGCGACGCCTCACATGTCGGGATTGGTGTCGTTCTCAGCCAAGAAGGACGACATGTAGCATTTTACAGTGAGAAATTGAACGAAGCCAGATCACGGTACTCCACGTACGATGTCGAATTTTATGCCGTGGTCCAAGCTCTCAAGCATTGGAGGCATTACCTGATCCAACGTGAATTTATCCTTAACTCTGATCATGAAGTCCTGAGATATTTGAACTCCCAGAAAACTCTTAACAAGCGTCATGCCAAATGGGTTAACTTCCTCCAAGAATACACCTTCCATCTCAAACACAAAGCTGGAACCCTGAACTGTGTGGCCGACGCGTTGAGCCGGCGAGCACATGCCCTGACCACAATGACCGTCAGCACAACAGGATTTGACACTCTCAAGGACCTCTACCCCACTGATCCTGACTTCGGTCACGTGCATGCCGAATGTGTTGGTACTGGGCAGGACCCAACAGCCACCTATGTTCTTCATGAGGGTTTCCTATTCAAAGGCCACCAACTGTGCATCCCTGCCACGTCCCTTCGTGAAAATCTAATTTCAGAACTACACAACGGAGGCTTAGCTGGACACTTTGGAAGGGACAAAACCTTGACTCTTCTCCAAGAGCGCTTTTATTGGCCGCAGTTGCGCAAAGATGTGACGAAATTCGTACAGAAATGCCAAACATGTCAAAGATTCAAAGGCCACCGGCAGAACACTGGACTGTACACATCCCTGCCCATTCCTCTGCGACCCTGGGAAGATATCACCATGGATTTTGTGCTAAGCTTACCCCTCACTGTGCGAAAAGTTGACTCTATTTTTGTGGTTGTGGATAGATTTTCTAAAATGGCACATTTCATTGCATGTAGGAAAACCTCAGATGCATCTCATGTCGCTGATTTGTTTTTTCGTGATGTCGTCCGTTTGCATGGTGTCCCTCGTTCTTTTACTTCAGACCGCGATACCCGGTTTTTGAGTCACTTTTGGCGCACGCTTTGGTCCTGTCTTGGTACTCGTCTGCAATATAGCACCGCTTATTATCCACAAACAGATGGACAGACTGAAGTAGTTAACAGATCATTAGGAAATTTGTTGCGATGTCTTGCAGGAGACTCTCCGTCCAAATGGGATCTAATTCTTTCCCAAGCTGAATTCACATATAATAGTTCCACTAATAGGTCCACCGGAAAATCCCCTTTTGAGAGTGTGTACGGCTTTCCACTTACTCAATTTCTTGACCTAAAACCCACAACCATGCAAGGGAGAAGTAGTGCAGCTGCTGAGGATCTGGTCGAACACCTAACCCACATCCATACTGAAATCCGAGCCAAACTCCAATCCATGACCCAGAAATACCAAACCCAAGCCAACCAACACCGAAGAGAGAGCGAGTTCAGAATTGGAGAATTAGTGATGGTCCACCTTAAAAAAGAGAGGTTTCCTTTGAGAGTCCACCAAAAATTGAGTGAACGGAAAATTGGTCCATTTCGAGTCCTCAAGAGGATTGGACCCAATGCATATTTACTCGACCTGCCGCCAGACGTTCAGACATCACCGGTCTTCAATGTATCAGATCTCTTCTTATATCATAAAGATGAACAGGCCGATGCCACCCCAGTAGCAGTTCCCGCCAATGATGATATGCGCCAACCGCCAGCCGCAACCGATGCTGATCAGATTGAAGATATTGCAGACATCCGAGATATGACGACTAGACGTGGTCTCTTCCGACGATATCTAGTCAAATGGAAGGGACGACCTTTTACCGATTGCACCTAGATTGACGATGATGAACTCCAACAACTCCGCCCCGATAAACTTCAGAATTTCCACAATGCCATCTCGACGGAGCAAGATTCTTTTCAGCAGGGGGGAGTTGATGCAGCATGATAACAACTTTTGTGCACATTTATTTAATTTATTTATTTATCATTTGTTTTGTTTATTTTACTTATTTAATTCCCATGTAAAAGGCTCATTATAAAAGGCCTCTTTTTATCTTTTCCCTTTGATTTCTTCTTTCCCTAATTTTAGGGATTTGTTGCTTCTTTTGAGGGGGAGTAGCCTCTATAAAGGGCTCCCTTTGTATTAGGATTTTTAAGTTGAATTGAGTAATTTTTCCAACCCTAATCCTCCCTCTCTCGGATCTCTCTCTCTCCTCCCAACCCCGCCGCCTTCTCACCCTCTCCATCTCTCGAAACCCTCCCCTCTTCCCCGAGTTCCTTCTTCACCCGTGCCCTCAACCCACCGCCTTCTCCTCCTTTCCCCGAGCTTCTCTGCGACCTCTCCTGTCGCCGCCTCCCTTCCCACCGATCACCCCCGCGCCAGCTCTCTATCCCCCAGCGCCGCCTCGCCCTGCGCCTTCCCCAACCACTACCACTCCCCGATCCCGCCGCCCAGCCACCCGCACCTCCCGCGCCCAGGCCCTGCGATCCCACCACCCCGTGACGCCGCCTCCTACTCGCCCATCTTCCCCTCCCTCCTCCGCCACCATAGCACCGCCTGCACCATCAAGCACCCTCCCCTTCTCTCCCACTCCCGCGCCGCTATCATTTCCTGCACTCTGTGGTTGTACCCTACCCTCCACGTCACAGTACTGCAGGCTCCGCCAGTCGAAGTCCCAGGCTTTCCCGCCGCCTGGATCCTGGTCAAGATCCTCTCAAGCCGTGGCAAGCATCCGTACACCAACGTCCGCTGTCGACCAGATCTGAAGCGCACCAACGAACCCTTGCTGGTTGTGGTATGAGCGCCCGTTATCATATTCTACCGCATAAATATTAGTCTGTGGATTGTGGTATTGTTGATTTGGTTTGGTGAATCGTTGAGACCCCTAGTCATTGCAATATTGTGACAATTTTTCTAAGAACTTTTGACTCATCCGTTTGCCCTAAATTTGTTAATAAAAATCGGTGCTAAAACGCGAGTAACCTGACATTTCTTGTTGCTGAAATTTGCTTATCGTTCATCAATTTACTTGCTCGTCATTTTTAATTCAGTAGTTCTCATTGTCAGTTCGCCTTTATGTTAATGTCCCATTAGGTTGCATCAAGTTACTTGCTCGTCATTTTCAATTTCGTAGTTCTCATTGTCTGTTTGCCTTTATGTTAATGTCCCATTGGTTTGCATCAATTTGATATCAGAGCATGGCATCTAGGTTGTCCTCACGATCTAACGATCCGTCCAGGCGCTCGCACCGGCATCATCGTTCATCCGAACAAACACGACGAGCCATCTCCACCATCGACGCTTCCTACAAGGAAACAGGGCACATGATACGTGATTTGCAAACCAACTTCAATTCCATGTTTCGAGATCTAATGGCTAACTTTGAGGCCTACCGTGACGCCCAAACAAAGCCTCCACCCGTTGAAGCCGCTACCGCAAGTTTTGACGGAGAAAACATCGCAGTGGAAGACGAACCGGCTGCTGTCCAGATCTTTAAGGAAGAAAATCTCGCCGTCAACGACAAACCGGCCGCTGTCCGGGCCATCTCGGAGGAGGAAAAAACCGATTTGATTGCTGTCCAGGGGGTTTCAAACCACCCGCCATCGTCGATATCAAAACCAAAGACGGTTCCCACCCCACCGCCGCTCGACCTTGACGGGACCGCACCCTCACGGCCCTCCGAGCCCCCTCACCGCCTCTTCTCTTCCCCACCTCGGCTTCTCCTCCTCCCCTCGCGGTTCACCGGCCCCGCCTACATCCCGATCTTCCCCCTCTCAGCACCATACGCCCTCCCGCGCGTGAGTCCACCCGACCCCCGCCTCCCCGCGATTGCGTCACCGCCTCCCCCCATCTCCCCTCGCCTCCCCAGCGTCGCCTGCACCCTCAAGGCCGCCGCCATCGCCCCACCCCAGCGCACCAATCCCCATCGCCTCCAGCGCCCCACTCCCGCACGCCCGCACCCCCATCCCCATCGCCTCCATCGCGCCAGCCCCGCACGTCCGCACCTCCTCGTCCCTGCGCGCCTTCCCACGCGTCGCCGCCTCCTCCTAACTGGTCACCACCCCCGCGATGCCCCAGCTTCCCACCTCAGCGCCGCCATGAACGAGATTTGAAGGGGTATGAAACCCTATCGGGAGTTAAGGGAACCAAATCCCTCAACTTTCGGGAGTTGAGGTTGATTGGGAAAAATTGTGAGAAAAAATCCCATAAAATCCCTATTTGCAGAAAGGTCCAAAGTGATAAGAAGATAAGGAACAATGAAGGGGTACGAAAATTGCGCCCATACCCCCGGCTGCGGAAATATTTAAAGAAAAGGATTGTAAGTACGAAATCAAGGGACCTTCCTTATCCAAATAGGACTAGGACCTTGGGTTTTCCCTATATAAGGACCCCATGGCTTCATTCCTTAGACACATCACCTCTTTTCCTCTCCTTGTGCCATTGCTTCGCTATGGATGCTCCGAAGTCCATGTTCTTCATGCCTCATCAATTCTTCAACCATCACAAGGGGACAATAACAGTCAACGAGACGCCGCCGTTCGCGCCACACACGTTCTTCAACCACGACGGCCGCGTCATCCACGCCCGTGTATGGACTCCGCCGTTCGCTCCACACCAATTCTTTCAGAAGATTAATGAGCACGCCGATTTGTCCTCCAAGTCTGCAGATCAAGCAATTCGTCGGGAGACGAATTTTTAAAAGCGGGGGAGAGTTGATGCAGCGTGGGACCCAAATATAGGGCCAAATATTTATCTATTTTTAATTGTCAATTTTATTTATGTTTTTAAGTTGTCACAATTGTCTAATTAAATAATTGAGATCGCATGTGATCTCAACGTTTATTCATAGATTTAATTTTGGTCAATTAATTAGGTAGAGTCTAATTAGGGTAATTAGAGGTCAATTTCAATTTTAAATTTGTCAGAGTCAAATTAGGATAAGTTTGTTGTCCAATTTAAATTGATTTCTATTTTTGTAACCCCATCTCTCCTATATAAAGAGATGGTAGTCCAATGTTTTTAGGAGTCAAGTATGAATGAAATTTGAGATTTTATATCTCTCTCCTCTCCTTCTCCTTCCCCTCGTGGTCTTCACGGTTCTTCTTCTTCAACCCCTCGTTATCGACGAGTTTTCTTCTTCTCAACCCCTCTACTTTTCTTCTACCAAATATTTTTCACCGTTCAAATTATTTCCCGCGCGACGCCGATTTCCTGTTTACAATATGATTTGAGTTGCATATCTCATGATTCGCGTTCACGTGCACGTCGACACAAGTTCATGAAGCGCCTTATGTCAAGCCTCAAGGTTCAAGCAATTCGTCGGGAGACGAATTTTTTAAAAGCGGAGGAGAGTTGATGCAGCGTGGACTCGACATGTAGGGCCGTCTAATTATTTAAATTGTGGCCGTTAATTTTATTTACGTTTTTTAAGTTGTCGCAATTTTAAATAAAGAGATCGCGTGTGATCTCAATTAGTCTTAATTTGAATTTCAAATTTGGTAGTTAGTCGGTTAATTAGTTAGAGTCAGTTTAGGATAATTGGTTGTCGGTTTAAATTATTTTCTATTCTTGTAATGCCATCCCTCCTATATAAAGGGATGAGGGTCCAATGTTTTAGTCAGTTCAAGATGTGATAAAATAGAGATTTATCTCTCTCTCCTCTCCCCTCTCTCTCCTTCTCCTCGCGTGATCTACACGTGTTCTTCTTCCCCCAAACCCCTCGTATTCCCGACGAGTCTCTTCTCTCTTCCCCCCGCGGTCTACGCGTTTCTTCTTCTCTAACCCACGCATCCGGCGTGTCTTCTCTTCTCAACCCTTCCAATTTCTTCTTCTCAACCCCTCTATTTTCTTCTACCATCGAAAAATCCACCGTTAAATCTATTTCCTGCGCCGCGCCGAATTCTATTTTGCATCAAGTGTCGTTGTTCAAATAGGCATATGTAGGTTGAAAAGAGCCCTAGAACTTAAGAACGTATGTGTAGGAGGTCTGAACCCGTGATGATCAGTAGTCCAAGAGGTTTGTGAGGGCCCTAACAGCAGCCTAAGTAGGGCTGGAGTCACTGGAAATGGTGCTGGAGGCCGTGGAAGGGGTCCATGTTGGCCCGCGGCGATGCTGGGAGCACCTCGGAGGTGCTACAATGGTGCTAGAGGCGAATAAGAGATGTCGCAACGGCACTGGAGGCAATCGAGAGGTGTCCCAATGACGACGCACCCCAGAGAGGTGCGCTAGAAGCGATCGGGTGTTGGAACGCACCCTAGGCGGTGCAAGAGGGATGGTTGAATCTTTTGGTTGCACTGCAAGATGGTGGAAAGCACCCTAAGCAGCGCAGGAGGGCCGGTTGCCTCCTTTGGCAACGTTGCTTCACCCTAGCGAGGTGCGACAGCCCTGTGCGGAATGCAAGTGGTTGTTGGAGGCATCCTGGGGAGGAAGAAGGGCCTTGTGCGGGGCCCTAGGAGAGGAAGGAGGGCCCGTACAGGCGCTTGGAGGTTGCAGAGAGACTTGGAGGTGACGGCGGGATGATTTATGCCAGAACCCCGATCTAGGACCGTTTCTTAGTACCATGTGAAGGAGAGAATGAATTGTTGTGTTTACTACATGAGTCTAGGGTTTCTTACATATTGATAACCATTAAAGAGCAAAAAGGAAGAATTACGTATAAGTCCCCAAAGGATTACATGACATAAATAAAACATAAATACAGTAATTCTAATAACTCTAACATGGTCAAATGACATTGCAAAAACAAACATCGTTGTGGTTACATCCGTTGAAATAAAAACATAGGAATCACAATAATTTCCATAAACAAAAGCCGATGAGTAAATGCCATGAATAAATATTAACATGCAACATTTAGAGAAAGCTAATGGAATTGTTTTCAAAGAACATCCAAATGGTATTTCTGGTTGGGCATTTTGGCCCGACTGGTCGATAAACCTTCATTGATTGTGTTTCCTGATCGATCAAGTTTTGAATTCCAATGATTATCTAACGATTTTTTATGATTGATCAACTTTGACCATTGATCGATCAACTTCCAATAATGATCGATCGATTTGATTCTCCTAGTGTTGCAATAGTCGGTCGACTATCCCAAATAGTAGGTCCGACTATGCGGTGCGGTAGGGTACACGATTGAACAGACCTCCAGTCGGACAATAGTCGGCCGACTGGCCCGACTATGAGGCTGACTGGAGTTTGACTCTTCATATTTTTATTTTTTTTATTTTCAATTTTCAATGATTATGGGTTACATTTTACCACGGTATCGCCACAAATGTCAAATTCTATATATCTATTATATTGATTGGTACTTTTATCTTGGATTCATGCTAAATAATGACCATATATGTATAAAAATATAAGAATATATGTATTATAAATAATTTTTATATTAAAAAATACAAAACCGAATAATTCCGAATAGTCGCCCGAATACCGATTATTCTTTATTCAGTGACCCCTCCGACTGAATACTGAATACCATCTTCTGCAACACTGGATTCTCCTGATCGATCATCAAAATATTCAGAACGACCAATTTCTATTTCAGAAAGATTTTTTATGGGGATTTCATTCTCGACTTATTCTAAATGGCTACTTTTTAAAAGCAACCGATAACGAGGATCTTAAGTCTATAAATAGGACCACATACCTCATTCTACAACACAAAATAACGAGAATCATCTCTTCTTTTCTCTATTCTTCATTATCTACTTTGTGAAGAAAATTCTAAAGTTGCCTTTTGTTCTATGTCTCATTCTAAAAGCTCAATGTTGGATGATCAAGTCTTACAAATCGGTCCTCACTATGTAAGATCGTTTTAGTTTTTCCTAGGAATTTCATTGCATATTTATTTTTATATTGATGCTATTATGTTTGTTTAACTGTCATACGATTATAAGCTATCCGTGTAAACAATTTGTTGTAATATGGTTGGGTTGCCTACATAAGCAACTCACTTTAGTTGAAAGACCGAGTGGGTCAGATTGAAAGCCCGAGTCGAGATACTCTGATCATGATTTAGGAGCGTTTCCACGTTAAATACATGTGCACTTATGATTTGATTGCCTAACTTGTAACTGGAAGTGCTAGGTAACACTGTTTTTGTTTTAGACTATATTGTGTTTGCAGCGATCCATCATCCAGGTCATACAATCCGATCCACCCGCACTCCATCAGCCGGTAATGGAAAACAACAAAGAGCTCATCTCATTCTTCAAAAATGGGTTCTTTTAATGATGACAAGTCAGCACCTAATGTATACATTTAAAGCTTGGACCATAATAGTTTATAGACCTATTGTCACTAAGAACTTCAATTTTTTGAAGTGTTATTTTTAAGAAAAACAGGGTAGAACACTTGGGGGAGTGAACAATCCCACATTCCTCAATAATGTCCCATAATAAGTTGTTAAATCCCCTACCTGCCACATATATATCACATACCGGAATAGTTGCTTGCATGAATGTACCCAGAACCTTCTCCAACTGATAGATTATATCATCCACAAAATTTCCCACAATATTCTCATCAATTTCAAATCAGACCTCCCAAATGGCCAAATTCAAATTACAATCCCAAAATCAATGTGATTATTGACATGATTACGGTAACCATAATCCTCAGCAGCATCTTTATAAACTGCACTGGCTTGAAAAGTGAAACCCCCTCCCAGGATTTTGTCAGCAAATAAATGTTACAAATCGGATGACTCAGAATACAGAAAACTCTGTATTCCATTATCTGCAGCTAGAGAATCCCTTTACTCTGGACCACACGACCCAGAGACCAGTTTGTGTCACGGTTACAATCACCCTCAACGAACTTGACACTACAAATGGAGTATTAAAGCTGCTTCCTAGGGGAAGAGTCTACCCCCCATTAATCCATGTCATCTACCCCCAAGTGCCCAAAGGTAAGATAGCTCAATAATGTCCATCATCAAAGGAAAAATCTCAAGATAGCTGAAAATCCACTTTGCGGGTGCAATAACTTTTCAACAAGAAGAAACCATCTCCGGCAAAGGTCTTCCAACCAGCATTACACTCCATCCAAATAACCAGCATTGAGAGAGGTTACTAACAAACATATCAACAACCTAAAAAAACCAAAGATATAATTGCAACCTCATAATTGCAACCTCAATAACCAAGGTTTTAAAAAGTGTGAGAGTACTGAGGCAATTTTCCCATCATCGAGGCGAAGCTAAGCCTTGAGGTGGTCGAGGCAATAAGAAGAAAACAACTACAGTAAGAAAAAACAGACTTCAAATATTGTGAATGAGAAAACAACTTAAATGTCATTCCAAATGTTATATAAGACATTACAATTATATGTAACAATGTATATATCATTTATGTCACTCCAAACTTTATATTAAGACATTACAATTATATATAACAATATATATATATCATTTTTCGCTATTTAGCATCATTATATATCATGTAATGACTCAACTTCTTTAATTGCTATTATACTGCACCTCATATTTTCTGAGTTTCCACTAGTAGAATTTTTGTTTAGTTTGAAATGCATATTGAAAGAGATACTTCTTAATCATAGTTGTACTTATATCAGTCATGAAATAATATCAAAAAAACAATCCAAAGTGAGAAAAATGGACACATAATTAGATGATCATATAATCTCATATATAATTAATGCAAGGTACTTACTTATTGTGCTTTGATGTTGGAGGGAATAAAGTAGGAATAGTGTTGTGTTGATTGCTTATGTTTTGGATGAATGGTACATGTATAACAGATAGATATTGAATTTGATATGTAATAATTACTAAAAGTGTCGATTTCTTCAAAACTTATACTCAGTTATTTGAGTTCTTCAAAACTTTGCCTGCTGATGTGGCATGTCTGATGCCCTCCCTCCCATCGCCGCCTATTGCTTTGGATCCGGGTACTGGACTACTGCTTGAGAGCACGGATCTGCCCGCACCCTTTTCCCTGGGTGATCCGAATCCGGTTAACTCTTTCTTGTTGGGCCGTATGGACTTCTCGGAGCAGTTGTCTTGCTCGTTGCTCTCGACCCGGGTGAGTTTCTCTGGTACAATGTCGTGCTCGCCCCGGTCAGCCTCAGGCGGGCTGGCATTGTCTTCGGTTGGAGTTGGAGCTGGGGTCATGGGGGTCGATTTCCTTTCGGACCCGCCGCGCTGCGTCAACACCCCTCTCGTTTTTTCTGGGGGCTTCCCGTGCCAGTCTGCCTCGTCTTCCGTTGGGGCTCGACCGGGTGAGGTCGTCGGTTTGCTGGATCAGTTTCATGGCGCTCTCCCTTCAGCTGCCTCACTCGTGGTTTCCCCGGCGATGGGCGACTATCGTCCTGACGAAGGGGCTGGTGACAAAAGATCTGGTAAGAGGTATAGGTGTCGACAGAGATCTCGTCCTCGACTCTTGGAGCCTCAACCGTGCTCAGCCTTAAAGACAAGCATTGCGGAGGCCTCCGGTGTGATCCGCATTCAGGGCATGTACCTATGCTCTAAAAGAAGGTCTTATCATGGAACGTTCGGGGACTCGGGGAGTTGGACAAGAGGAGAATCCTTGGTTCTCGTTTCGTTGAGTGGGGTTGTGATGTGGCCATGTTACAGGAGACGAAGCTCCAATCCGTCTCTGATGTCGAGTGGAGATCCTTCAGCGCTGGTGGTATTGATGAGTTCCGGGCGCTGGATGTTGTCGATGCCTCGGGTGGTCTTCTGGTAGCGTGGAGATCTTCAGCCCTGATCTTCAATTCTGTGTTGCGAGGAAGACATGTTCTCTCTGTTCTCCTGACTTGTCTCGGATCCTCTTCGCCCTTGGCGGTTTCTTGTGTCTATGGTCCTTGTGATTACATTAGGTGGAGGGAGCTTTAGGAGGACTTACGGGAAGAGAGTAGGGCTTTCGAGGGTATCCCCTGGCTAACTGGGGGGATTTCAATGTCACTCTTCGAACTACGGACAGACCGCGTTTCAGGGGCGTCCAGGGCCCGGGTTCGGATAATTTGGTTGATGCTATTGATTCAATGGCCCTGGAGGTTATGGACGCGGGGGGCTCAACCTACACCTGGAGGAGCTCCAACTCTCGTTCTCGTATTAACAGGTTTTTGGCCTCGGCAGAGCTTCTTGATTTGTTTGCGTTGTCCTCTGTGGTGACGTGTCCGAGAACGTTGTCCGATCACTCTCCGATTCCATGGGACTCCGGAGAGTCCATCTCACAGAGGGGACTCTTTAGATATGAGAAGAGCTGGTTGTTGAAGGACAACTATAGAGAAATGGTGGTATCGCACTGGTCCAACGTAAAAGTTTCTGGGTCGGTCGCGGCTAGGTTTGTGCAGAAACTAGTGTCCTTGGGCGGACGATTATGCGCTTTCAAGAAGGAATCCCGTGCTGCCAGGCACGCTGTGAGGGCGGAGGCGGAGGCGGTGGTTAGTAGACTTGATGCACAAGAGGATCTAAGGGAGCTCTAGGGGGATGAATTGGCCGCTCGCTCGCTGGCCCACAAAGTAATTGCGGTTGAGGATAAAAAGCGCATCACTGAATGGAGGCAACGGTCAAGAAATGCATGGCTCAGAGAGGGGGACGCAAACACGATTTTTTTCCATCGCATCGCTAGTGGTAGACGTCGGGCAAAAACATTAAGATCGATTGTGGTGAATGGTACGCGTGTGGTTGGCGACAGACAAATGGGGAAGGTGATTGTGGACCATTTTAGAGATTTCTCAACGAGAAGGCTTCCGCGGATGTGGAGATGGTCGGGGCTTGGGGCTCCTTCTTTGCCATCCTCCATGTCTGCGGATTTGACGCAGGATGTCTCCTTGGAGGAGCTGAAGTGTGCGGTCTGGAGCTTAAATGCGGATGGAGCCCCGGGCCTAGATGCCTTCCCTGTGGCGTTCTACAAGGATTTTTGGGACCTTGTTGGCGGGGAGGTCTTGGAGGTCGTCTCGAAATTTTGTGTGGGCAATGCGAGCTTCGAGAGAATAAATAAATTACTAATCGTTCTCCTTCCAAAGTTCTCGGTGGCGGATCGCATTGTGGACTTTCGATCCATTGCGCTTTCTAACGCTCTCTACCTGATTGTGGCGAAGGTACTCGCTGTGAGGCTCAACCGTGTTTTGGAGTCTATTATTTCTCCGCTTCAATCGGGTTTTATCCAGGGCAGGCACATCTCCGACGGCCTAATTCTTGCGTCGGAAATCATTGCCGACTGGAAGAGGGGGGCTCAGCAAGGTGTTCTATGGAAAGTGGATTTCGCTAAAGCCTATGATAGTTTGGAATGGAAATTTCTGTGGTCGGTTTTACGAATGAGAGGATTCCCGGATCGTTGGATTTCTTGGATGAAATGCTGTGTTACGACTTCCTCCTTTTCGGTCTTGGTGAATGGCCGCCCAGAGGGTGGCTTCTTCCAACCGCGTGGGGGTGTACGTCAAGGTAGCCCGCTAGCACCCCTACTTTTTGTGATTGCTGCAGATGTTCTGGCGCGAGTGGTGGCCCGTGTGATTGCTGGGGGTTTCTCGACAGGTTACTCGAGGGGTGAGACAAGGATCTCGTTGCTACAATATGCGGACGATGTTGTTTTTTTTATTGAGGGGGCGTTGAAGAGGCCTCCCGAATGTCCGTGGCCCTTGATCTTTTCAGTGAGCTTTCTGATCTTTTCAAGAATGTCGATAAATCAAAGGTTGTTCCCTTTGGTTTGCAGGAGGAAGTGGTAGTTGCTTGTGGCCAGGCTTTAGGTTCGGAGTGCAGCTCCCTTCCAATTGATTACCTTGGGATGCCTCTGACGGTGGGAAGAACGAAGATGCGAGATTGGCTGCAGGTTGTTGAGAAGCTTGAAGCAAGACTCGCGAGCTGGAAGTCGGCAATTCTTTCCAAGGGGGGACGTCTGATTCTCTTAAATGTTGTTCTTTCTTCGATCCCCGTATTTTTCCTGTCCACTCATCGTTTGCCGAAGGGTATCCGCACTCGTCTGGAGAAGCTGATGCGCAGGTTCTTATGGGGCAGGAAAGGTGGTGGTTTGGGGGGGATGCACCTCGTCGAGTGGGATGTGATCACTCTCCCTAAGATGGCGGGGGTCTGGGGGTCTGGAGGTTGGATGAAATGAACGAGACCTTGCTTTTAAAATGGGCGAGCAAAGTTTGGGGCCCCGAGGAGGATCTTTGCTGCAACCATTTGCGTAACAACTATGATATCAGGGGCACGCCGCTGCTGCCCGAGTTGCGGTCAGGATTTTACACACCTTTTTGGAAGGGGATGATGGAGGTCTTTACCCGACACCTCTCATTGTTCAGGTTGATACTCGGCAAAGGGGAATCCTTCACTTTCTGGATTGATGATTGGACTAGGGGGGACCCCTGAACACGTGTTTCCCTCGCCTTTACGCGTTGGCGGTTGATAAGAATGCGATTGTGGCGTCCTGCTGGTCGGATGGTAATTGGTTCCCCACTTTCTCCACAAACTTTTCGGACCAACGCCTCGAGGAATTTCTTACCTTGCTGGATGCTTTGAAAGTGGTGGGTAGACCGTCTACGGGGAGGGACCATTGGGTGTGGCGTAAGGGCACCTTTTCGGTGAAATTGGCTTTCAGGGCGATATACGGACCGCCCCCATCGCGATCGGATGAGCTGCTTCGGGATTGCGCTTTCTTTTGGAGTCTGGGCCTTCTTGAACGTGTTGGTTTCTTCTTGTGGTTATTCAGAAGACAAAGGCTGATGATGAGAGACCGATGCACGAGGCTTCTAAGCTCCATTTCGGATAGGTGTGTCCTGTGTGGTGAGGCGATTGAGTCCCTCGAACACCTCTTTTTCAAATGCCTGAAAACGTATCCGATTTGGGTTGAGGCGGACTTGGCTTGGACTTGCACGACGGACTTGGCCTCCTTTTGCGGCTCGTTGGTGGATAACAAGAACAAACCACGACGGGAGCTTTTCAAGCCTATAGCAATTATTTGGGCCTTGTGGCTTGGCAGAAATGCGCTGCTCTACTCAGGCCAAAGGCTCTATAAGGAAAATGTCGAGATACATTCCGCGAGATTGGTGGATGACTGGGACCTTTAATTGTTTGTTTCAGTTTTCTGCTTTCTCTCTGTCCTCCGTTTTCTTACTTATAAATAAATTTTGGGGCGAACACCACCGAGTGTATCCCCGTGTTTTTGGGCCTCAAAAAAAAGTTATTTGAGTTATTCGCAACTCCATTTCTACTACATAGTAGTTTAAATATTAAAGCTTATACTAGGAACTTCTATTATAGTGCATGGATGAGAAGCTTCTTCAGTTGAGAAGTTGCTATCTTAAAAAGTCGAAAATATCAAAAAATTAGTTCAAATGTCTGAGGCATGCGCGTCAGGGCTGCCCCTGACATTTCGTGGGCCTTGGGCAAAAGAAAAAAATGGACCCTTATAAAAACGTTCGTGAACAATGTGCCCTATATAATTCCATCAAATTTTGGATTTTTGCATTGAGTTGTTCATTGAAATTCGATTCTATAAAAGCTTATTTTTTGATGACTTGTTTCATCGAAAAAACGATTAAATAAGAGCTCAATTTTCAACGAGTTGTTTTATCAATAAATTCGATTCCACAAGAGCTTATTTTTCAGTGAGTTGTTTTACTCAAAATTTTGATTCTAAAAAGTCTCATTAAGACATACTATTTTTTCTAAAGTGAAGGCTAGATACATGTAAAAATGGGCCCCAAAAGTTGACGCACCCTGGACCATTGCACTCGCAAACGAGCGTCAGGGACGGCCCCGGCGTCACCATCGCCTCACAGCCTCATACGCCTCACCACCTCACCAGCACCATGAGGCTTACGCCTCATAACTTCTGGGAGAGTCTTAAGCCTCTCGAGGCTTATATCCTAGCATCTTGAGTCGTGCATTTTAAAACAATGTCAATAATATTTGCACGTGACTGAAAGATTGGTGATGAGCCATTGAAAATACATCCATGAATTAATCAAACTAGAGCAAGGGTATCAGCCAACACATAATCTGCCACTAAAAAACTAAAGAATCATAATGATGTCCAATACATTCCACCCTCGTAACATAGTAAGGTTAATAACGCAAGAAGTGTTCAGAAACGGTACATGAATTCACCATACGATTGGTAAATTAACAACAAAACGGTAGAGACGACCATTCTTGATGCGTATTACATTTCACTAGGCAACTTCAGCCAAAGCCAGCTTTACCTATTTCACGACAGATACTTATACATTTGATAACTTTTCCTTCATTTGATTATAAACTAATGAAACCGAGCTTTTCAGGCTCTGGCACAATAAAAATGATTTGACCCCCAAAGATTTTATGAGACTTGGTCTGCAAACTCATCGCTTGTAACCCAAGAAAACCCCCCAAATCACGATATGAAATGAGATCTTCGATTACTATTCCATTTTCTTCCGATTCGCATAATACCCATAGGCAATGCTCCGAATCCCGTCAAAAAACTAACTATCCATTCTCAACCGTGATAGCAACCCACCTACACCATTTACTGGTACGTAAATCAGAATTAGGGTTTCTCAACATCAAAGAGCAGATCATTATCCGTTGAACCAACAAACCCGCACCACCAAACACAGAAGATTGACCAAGAAGCACCCAATATAGAGATGGTAACAACTCGATCGAACCCATTCGTACCACATGATGGCGCAGAGGCCTTTCCCTGTGAGGGAGTGCCACCTCTTGGGCTGGTGGATCGTCACCCCCTTGTACGTAACGCCGCCGTGGCCTCCCCCGTGACCGCCGCCCATGTCTTGACCGCCGCCGACGTGCTCGCCTGCCTTGTTGGCTCACCACTCGCCGCCACACCCTTAATCCTCCCAGTAATCGGATGACCGTAGCCGGTCGCAATATCCGGTCGGATTTAGAGGTTGAAGGACATTCGGGTCCGGCGGGTAAAATTCGTGAAATAAAGTGGGCTTTCTTGTACGTGGGCCGAGGGTTGTAAAGGAAATCTCGAGTTCCGTACTCGTTCGATTTGAATTCTGTTCGAAAATAAAACGAAATTAACTTTAAAATAAACGAAGGAAAATAAAATGATGCATGTTGTGTTACCTAGTTTTAAATATTAAGCCATAGATTTCTTTGCTCAAATTTAAAAAAAAACATTTTTTTATCATAGCAGCTCATCCTCTCAGCAATCTAATGATCAAATAGTTTCAGGATATGAGATAGATGGAGGAGAGAATAACATTGAAGCTGTTAAAATTGAAGATGATGTAGTGGAAGTTAATGACACCAAAGAAGTCATAGGAGAAAATAGAAAAAGAACAAGAAGAGAAACAACATTTGTCTTATCTTTTTTGGAAGATGCCAACTTTAAAGTTGATAACAACAATGGGAAAGAAGGTGAAGAAAATCATGTGCTGAGACTACACCTAAGAGTGAGATAACTAATCACGTGAAGATGTAGTTGTGAAATGTGTGCTCATATTATAGTCGAGATAAACAAACACAAGCAATCCACTATTTCTTTTAATTCCTGCGGAGAAGCTTGAGGTACTTGAATATTCTGTGATGACGTCGTATGATGTAAATAAAGTTAGAGATGCATTTGCAAGGATGATATTTGTGCATGAATATATGTTTTAGATGGTCGAGCATTCTGGATTTAACATGTTTGTAAAAATTTTAAATCCTATATTTGAAAATATCTCTACAAACACCATTAAAAATGAATGTCTCAGGGTATATGATTACGAGAAAGATAAATTGAAGACAAAATTCAAGGCAGTTGATTGCATTTCGCTCACATCTTATTGTTGGACATCTAATCAGATGATTGGATATATGTGTTTGGCTGCCCACTTTATTGATCCCAAATGAAAATTGTGAAGGTATGTCATTAATTCCGTGATTTTGAATCACCTTGCACAATGATACAATGATTGTGATTGGTGGTGTTATTGCTATATGCATCCAAGAGTGTGAATTCAATATAACATAGGAACAATTACGTTAAATAAGGCATCTAACATAACTATTATTGCGGAGTCTTGGAGGGCTAACTTTGAGTCAAGGAACATGCTTTAATATTTGAAAGGACAAATCTTCCATGTTAGGGCATTGCACACATCTTAAATCTTATGGTGCAAGATGATCTTAGATATATTGAAAATGTAATCAGCTCCTTAAGATAAAAGTGTCAAGTATTTGAAAAAATCAACTTCTTGCTTGTTCAAATTCGGAAATATTGTGAAACAGCTTGATATTCCTACTAGCAAATGTTTGCGGATTTATTGGCATACAAGATAAATTCCTTGCGGTGACCTATAAGCTTGTATTTGGCCAATATGCTCTAACAGGCAAATTACAAGTGCATCCCCGCTTCTACTGAATGAGTAAAGGTTGAAAAAATACGTGAATACGTAGAGGCGTTTAATGATGTCATTACCATTTTTCTAGAGCTGCATACCCAATTGCCAACTAATTCTTTCTTGAGATGTGTAGATTAAAATGTTTATTGCATACTTAACTTATGTCTGAAAATATTTTCATGAAAGATATGACTTTTGCAATTGGGGAGAAAATAAACGAGTACTTGGGTGATTGCAATTTGGGGTTGATAATTGCAACAATCATGGATCCGGGAAATAAAATATGATGGGTTAAATTTTCATTTTCTTTGTTGTATACTAGGTGTGAGGTGGATTATAACTTACATGGGTGATGAATCTCCATTTCATCATCTTTATTTTTTCATTTTGGCATTAAATCCCTAGTGAAATGCATGAGAATAACATTAGTTTGTAAAAAATAACATTCAATAATTGACCGGTAAAAATTATATAAATATAGGTATTTAATTCCATGATAAAAGAATAAAGAAAGAAAAGACAAAGAAAATGAAGTGTTACAGATATTGAATGACCATAGACCTCGAGACTAGGTCAATATTGACGTGGTCGATAAGGAATAAAGTAGGGGAGAGATAGTGCAGATGAATTGTACAGAAAATACATATAAAACCCTAAATTTATTCACCAATAAATAGCCTTTTGGATCTTATTTTATATTCCTTTCTAAGAACCTCAAATAAAAACGTTAAACATGAAGTTGTACATGAAAATACAAATAAAAATACAAAAATAATTGCACATAAAAATAATACACAGTGTACTGGAGATAAACAGAACGAAAAGCTGCAAACAAAACTTTATAGACATATATCCTCCTTACATACTCAAAATTGACCAAACTCACCTTTATTGTTAACCAAATTAAATTATATATGTAATGAGAGTGGTTACATTAAAAATGAAGTTAAGATGCAAAAGTTGGCTTTTGGATCCTTGTTGTATTGTATACATGTATATTATATTCAATATATTCATTATTTTTATTTTTAACTCCTTGTATTTTTATATACTTGTAAATAACATTAAAAATTCATTTAAATAAATAATATATTAAAATATATAGGTAAACTATACGTATAATATACATATACTTATTTATTTATTTAAGGAAATGAATAAAATCAAAATATCATAAAAATATGCAAATATGTATTTGAATCTATTGTAAATAGATAAAATGTGTATATAATAGCAAAATATGTAATAAAAATAAAAAAATACCTTAAATACAAGTAAATATACCTATCTATATAGATGTAAATATTAGAACTTAATAAATAATGTGTTAAAATTAAATAAAAATACCCCCAAAGTATACATTAAATAACAGATATTTTTCATGTTATGGCTCCAAATTAATACAACCATTTATTATTTTATATAGAAATTTTAAAGGATTTGTTCCCCTGAATTTTTTTGTTGGTCCACGTGGACAACCAGGAGGCACGGACTTTTGACCGTCCAATCAACTCTTTGCCTACCTGCCCCCTCCTAGCAGACCACAACCCTCTGACTTCTCCTCATTTTCACTCCACCTCCACTACCACATTCCACTTAACGAAACCTCCCCTTTTCTCTGTATATAAATAAACCTCCATTTTCCCTCTTTTGATTTTGATCACCATCTTTCCTTCATAACCCAATAGGATATGCCCTGTTGAAGCCCTTGGTGACAGGCAAGCATTTCTAGGCCTTCATTGATCATGCCATCATCCCTCGAAACCTCCCCTTTTCTCTGTATATAAATAAACCTCCATTGTCCCTCTTTTTGATTTTGATCATCGTCTTTCCTTCATAATCCCAATAGGATACACCTTGTGAAGCCCTTGGTGACAGCAAGCATTTCTAGGCCTTGTCAGCATGGAAAAGAGGCAGAGGAAGGTGATTCAGCTCGTCGGAGATCCCCTCAAGTGACGCTTTTCTGCTTCAGGTATACATGCATGTTCGAGCTGTTTTCTTTCCATTTTCTTTTCGCTTTCATTCCAGCACATTGTTTAGGCTTTATTATAGCATTAAGGTTGTATTTAGAGTAATTTAGAATAATTGTGTTAGTTGGAGCTTTGGGATCCAACTCGAAATCCACAGTGAAATTCACTCTGTTTTCGACCCATTTCTGCCTTATCTTCGTTCCTCATCACCTTCTTCACAAAACCCCCATCTTTTCCCCCTTGGATTCTGCAAAGATCCAAGCCATCGAGCTCCTCCCGTCACACCTTCACCGGATCTCTTCGCCCCCTTCACCCCTCATGTGTACACAACTTCATCTTCTGGTCGAGGACTTTTGCCACGAGTTGGAGAGAAATTTTACACATATCTTGGACTTCGAGGATCCTTTAGAGATGAGACAGAGCTCAACTCAGAGCTCTAGGCACCCTATGAGCTCCCAAGCCCCTATCAATGGGGGTTGTGCCCATTTGAGGCATATGGGGATGCGACTGAACTCCAGGAAGCTATGCAACCCCGGAGCGAGGAGAAACGACAGGATTAAAGTCGCCCAGATCATGTTCTTGAGATGCTATTTGTGAACTCTGAAGAGTCCTTATATCATCAGACCGAACCATATCTAATATGGGTCGTTCAAAACAAAGTGAAGCGGTATTCTCTCCATGTCGTTGATCGAGTAAGTGATGTTGATATGAAGCACGCCCAGTTACTGGATCATGCACTTATTGGGTATATTTCCCTCTGCCCAGCTGCCTTTTTATATTTATGATTTGGTCCCTTTAAATTTTAACTTTAGTTTAATTATTTCTATAAGGGTCGTCGAACTTCTTGTATATTGTAGTTAGATCCTTTGCCAGGTTACCTCACGTGGTCGACCCTTGTGAGGTGCCTAGGCATTTTGCATAAGGCTCCCAAGCTTTTGGTGTTTGTATTAGTCCTGAAAATTTTAAATTTAGCATTAAAGTTAGAGATATTTGCATACGAACCCCTAAGCTTTAATTTTCATTTTCAAAAATACCCTTACATGCTTGTATTTTATTTATTTATTTTCTATATTTATTAAATATCTCATGTATTATCAAATGTTGGGAAAGTTATAATAGACACCATAAATCATGTTGATGCACGTCTCTATTTTTGTTTAGGCTTTGATTGTATTTTTCCCATTTATTAAAAATCAGATAGGACTTATTATTCCTTACATATAAAAATATAAAAAATATAAAATCTCTTTTTTATAAATTCTAAATATATATGACTATATAAGTTACCTTCAGACCAAAAACCACTAAAAATATAAAAAGTAAACACTAAAAATATAAAATCTTTAAAATTCTATAAAAATAAGTAAAAATTCCACAAAAATCTAAAAAAATAGTTTGTGTTCTATATTTTATTTATATATATAGTGTATAATTAAAAATAATTTTGGGAAAAATTAAAATTATTATCTATTTTTAATACCTAAAATAATTCGATTATATATAATATTT